>OW818031.2:67518916-68168056 GCA_942486065.2 Calliphora vomitoria
GAAATCTAGCCAGTAGCTGGTTGTATTTCTATACAGAAATCTAGCCAGTAGCTGGTTGTATTTCTATACAGAAATCTAGCCAGTAGCTGGCTGTATTTCTATACAGAAATCTAGCCAGTAGCTGGCTGTATTTCTATACAGAAATTTAGCCAGTAGCTGGCTGTATTTCTATACAGAAATTCTAGCCAGTAGCTGGCTGTATTTCTATACAGAATACTAGCCAGTAGCTGGCTGTATTTCTATACAGAATACTAGCCAGTAGCTGGCTGTATTTCTATACAGAATACTAGCCAGTAGCTGGCTGTATTTCTATACAGAAATCTAGCCAGTAGCTGGCTGTATTTCTATACAGAATACTAGCCAGTAGCTGGCTGTATTTCTATACAGAAATCTAGCCAGTAGCTGGCTGTATTTCTATACAGAATACTAGCCAGTAGCTGGCTGTATTTCTATACAGAATACTAGCCAGTAGCTGGTTGTATTTCTATACAGAAATCTAGCCAGTAGCTGGCTGTATTTCTATACAGAAATCTAGCCAGTAGCTGGTTGTATTTCTATACAGAAATCTAGCCAGTAGCTGGCTGTATTTCTATACAGAAATCTAGCCAGTAGCTGGCTGTATTTCTATACAGAAATCTAGCCAGTAGCTGGCTGTATTTCTATACAGAAATCTAGCCAGTAGCTGGCTGTATTTCTATACAGAAATCTAGCCAGTAGCTGGCTGTATTTCTATACAGAAATCTAGCCAGTAGCTGGCTGTATTTCTATACAGAAATCTAGCCAGTAGCTGGTTGTATTTCTATACAGAAATCTAGCCAGTAGCTGGCTGTATTTCTATACAGAAATCTAGCCAGTAGCTGGCTGTATTTCTATACAGAAATCTAGCCAGTAGCTGGCTGTATTTCTATACAGAAATCTAGCCAGTAGCTGGCTGTATTTCTATACAGAAATCTAGCCAGTAGCTGGCTGTATTTCTATACAGAAATCTAGCCAGTAGCTGGCTGTATTTCTATACAGAAATCTAGCCAGTAGCTGGCTGTATTTCTATACAGAAATCTAGCCAGTAGCTGGCTGTATTTCTATACAGAAATCTAGCCAGTAGCTGGCTGTATTTCTATACAGAAATCTAGCCAGTAGCTGGCTGTATTTCTATACAGAAATCTAGCCAGTAGCTGGCTGTATTTCTATACAGAAATCTAGCCAGTAGCTGGCTATATTTCTATACAGAAATCTAGCCAGTAGCTGGCTATATTTCTATACAGAATACTAGCCAGTAGCTGGCTGTATTTCTATACAGAATACTAGCCAGAAGCTGGCTGTATTTCTATACAGAATACTAGTCAGTAGCTGGCTGTATTTCTATACAGAATACCAGCCAGTAGCTGGCTGTATTTCTATACAGAAATCTAGCCAGTAGCTGGTTGTATTTCTATACAGAAATCTAGCCAGTAGCTGGTTGTATTTCTATACAGAAATCTAGCCAGTAGCTGGCTGTATTTCTATACAGAAATCTAGCCAGTAGCTGGCTGTATTTCTATACAGAAATTTAGCCAGTAGCTGGCTGTATTTCTATACAGAAATCTAGCCAGTAGCTGGCTGTATTTCTATACAGAAATCTAGCCAGTGGCTGGTTGTATTTCTATACAGAAATCTAGCCAGTAGCTGGCTGTATTTCTATACAGAAATCTAGCCAGTAGCTGGCTGTATTTCTATACAGAAATCTAGCCAGTAGCTGGCTGTATTTCTATACAGAAATCTAGCCAGTAGCTGGCTGTATTTCTATACAGAATACTAGCCAGTAGCTGGCTGTATTTCTATACAGAATACTAGCCAGTAGCTGGCTGTATTTCTATACAGAAATCTAGCCAGTAGCTGGCTGTATTTCTATACAGAATACTAGCCAGTAGCTGGCTGTATTTCTATACAGAAATCTAGCCAGTAGCTGGCTGTATTTCTATACAGAATACTAGCCAGTAGCTGGCTGTATTTCTATACAGAAATCTAGCCAGTAGCTGGCTGTATTTCTATACAGAAATCTAGCCAGTAGCTGGCTGTATTTCTATACAGAAATCTAGCCAGTAGCTGGCTGTATTTCTATACAGAATACTAGCCAGTAGCTGGCTGTATTTCTATACAGAATACTAGCCAGTAGCTGGCTGTATTTCTATACAGAAATCTAGCCAGTAGCTGGCTGTATTTCTATACAGAATACTAGCCAGTAGCTGGCTGTATTTCTATACAGAAATCTAGCCAGTAGCTGGCTGTATTTCTATACAGAATACTAGCCAGTAGCTGGCTGTATTTCTATACAGAAATCTAGCCAGTAGCTGGTTGTATTTCTATACAGAAATCTAGCCAGTAGCTGGCTGTATTTCTATACAGAAATCTAGCCAGTAGCTGGCTGTATTTCTATACAGAAATTTAGCCAGTAGCTGGCTGTATTTCTATACAGAAATCTAGCCAGTAGCTGGTTGTATTTCTATACAGAAATCTAGCCAGTAGCTGGCTGAATTCCTATACAGAAATCTAGCCAGTAGCTGGCTGTATTTCTATACAGAATACTAGCCAGTAGCTGGTTGTATTTCTATACAGAAATCTAGCCAGTAGCTGGCTGTATTTCTATACAGAAATCTAGCCAGTAGCTGGCTGTATTTCTATACAGAAATCTAGCCAGTAGCTGGCTGTATTTCTATACAGAAATCTAGCCAGTAGCTGGCTGTATTTCTATACAGAAATCTAGTCAGTAGCTGGCTGTATTTCTATACAGAAATCTAGCCAGTAGCTGGCTGTATTTCTATACAGAAATATAGCCAGTAGCTGGCTGTATTTCTATACAGAAATCTAGCGAGTAGCTGGCTGTATTTCTATACAGAAATCTAGCCAGCAGCTGGCTGTATTTCTATACAGAAATCTAGCAAGTAGCTGGCTGTATTTCTATACAGAAATCTAGCCAGTAGCTGGCTGTATTTCTATACAGAAATCTAGCAAGTAGCTGGCTGTATTTCTATACAGAATACTAGCCAGAAGCTGGCTGTATTTCTATACAGAATACTAGGCAGTAGCTGGCTGTATTTCTATACAGAATACTAGCCAGTAGCTGGCTGTATTTCTATACAGAATACTAGCCAGTAGCTGGCTGTATTTCTATACAGAAATTTAGCCAGTAGCTGGTTGTATTTCTATACAGAAATCTAGCCAGTAGCTGGTTGTATTTCTATACAGAAATCTAGCCAGTAGCTGGTTGTATTTCTATACAGAAATCTAGCCAGTAGCTGGTTGTATTTCTATACAGAAATCTAGCCAGTAGCTGGTTGTATTTCTATACAGAATACTAGCCAGTAGCTGGCATTATTTCTATACAGAAATCTAGCCAGTAGCTGGCTGTATTTCTATACAGATATCTAGCCAGTAGCTGGCTGTATTTCTATACAGAAATCTAGCCAGTAGCTGGCTGTATTTCTATACAGAAATCTAGCCAGTAGCTGGCTGTATTTCTATACAGAAATCTAGCCAGTAGCTGGCTGTATTTCTATACAGAAATCTAGCCAGTAGCTGGCTGTATTTCTATACAGAAATCTGGCCAGTAGCTGGCTGTATTTCTATACAGAAATCTAGCCAGTAGCTGGCTGTATTTCTATACAGAAATCTAGCCAGTAGCTGGCTGTATTTCTATACAGAAATCTAGCCAGTAGCTGGCTGTATTTCTATACAGAAATCTAGCCAGTAGCTGGCTGTATTTCTATACAGAATACTAGCCAGTAGCTGGCTGTATTTCTATACAGAATACTAGCCAGTAGCTGGCTGTATTTCTATACAGAATACTAGCCAGTAGCTGGCTGTATTTCTATACAGAATACTAGCCAGTAGCTGGCTGTATTTCTATACAGAATACTAGCCAGTAGCTGGCTGTATTTCTATACAGAATACTAGCCAGTAGCTGGCTGTATTTCTATACAGAATACTAGCCAGTAGCTGGCTGTATTTCTATACAGAAATCTAGCCAGTAGCTGGCTGTATTTCTATACAGAATACTAGCCAGTAGCTGGCTGTATTTCTATACAGAATACTAGCCAGTAGCTGGCTGTATTTCTATACAGAATACTAGCCAGTAGCTGGCTGTATTTCTATACAGAATACTAGCCAGTAGCTGGCTGTATTTCTATACAGAATACTAGCCAGTAGCTGGCTGTATTTCTATACAGAATACTAGCCAGTAGCTGGCTGTATTTCTATACAGAATACTAGCCAGTAGCTGGCTGTATTTCTATACAGAATACTAGCCAGTAGCTGGCTGTATTTCTATACAGAATACTAGCCAGTAGCTGGCTGTATTTCTATACAGAATACTAGCCAGTAGCTGCTGTATTTCTATACAGAATACTAGCCAGTAGCTGGCTGTATTTCTATACAGAATACTAGCCAGTAGCTGGCTGTATTTCTATACAGAATACTAGCCAATAGCTGGCTGTATTTCTATACAGAATACTAGCCAGTAGCTGGCTGTATTTCTATACAGAATACTAGCCAGTAGCTGGCTGTATTTCTATACAGAATACTAGCCAGTAGCTGGCTGTATTTCTATACAGAATACTAGCCAGTAGCTGGCTGTATTTCTATACAGAATACTAGCCAGTAGCTGGCTGTATTTCTATACAGAATACTAGCCAGTAGCTGGCTGTATTTCTATACAGAATAGTAGCCAGTAGCTGGCTGTATTTCTATACAGAATAGTAGCCAGTAGCTGGCTGTATTTCTATACAGAATACTAGCCAGTAGCTGGCTGTATTTCTATACAGAATACTAGCCAGTAGCTGGCTGTATTTCTATACAGAATACTAGCCAGTAGCTGGCTGTATTTCTATACAGAATACTAGCCAGTAGCTGGCTGTATTTCTATACAGAATACTAGCCAGTAGCTGGCTGTATTTCTATACAGAATACTACAGAAATCTAGCCAGTAACTGGCTGTATTTCTATACAGAAATCTAGCCAGTAACTGGCTGTATTTCTATACAGAAATTTAGCCAGTAACTGGCTGTATTTCTATACAGAAATCTAGCCAGTAGCTGGCTGTATTTCTATACAGAAATCTAGCCAGTAGCTGGCTGTATTTCTATACAGAAATCTAGCCAGTAGCTGGCTGTATTTCTATACAGAAATCTAGCCAGTAGCTGGCTGTATTTCTATACAGAAATCTAGCCAGTAGCTGGCTGTATTTCTATACAGAAATCTAGCCAGTAGCTGGCTGTATTTCTATACAGAAATCTAGCCAGTAGCTGGCTGTATTTCTATACAGAAATCTAGCCAGTAGCTGGCAGTATTTCTATACAGAAATCTAGCCAGTAACTGGCTGTATTTCTATACAGAAATCTAGCCAGTAACTGGCTGTATTTCTATACAGAAATCTAGCCAGTAACTGGCTGTATTTCTATACAGAAATCTAGCCAGTAACTGGCTGTATTTCTATACAGAAATCTAGCCAGTAACTGGCTGTATTTCTATACAGAAATCTAACCAGTAGCTGGCTGTATTTCTATACAGAAATCTAGCCAGTAACTGGCTGTATTTCTATACAGAAATCTAGCCAGTAACTGGCTGTATTTCTATACAGAAATCTAGCCAGTAACTGGCTGTATTTCTATACAGAAATCTAGCCAGTAACTGGCTGTATTTCTATACAGAAATCTAGCCAGTAACGGGCTGTATTTCTATACAGAAATCTAGCCAGTAACTGGCTGTATTTCTATACAGAAATCTAGCCAGTAACTGGCTGTATTTCTATACAGAAATCTAGCCAGTAACTGGCTGTATTTCTATACAGAAATCTAGCCAGTAACTGGCTGTATTTCTATACAGAAATCTAGCCAGTAGCTGGCTGTATTTCTATACAGAAATCTAGCCAGTAGCTGGCTGTATTTCTATACAGAAATCTAGCGAGTAGCTGGCTGTATTTCTATACAGAAATCTAGCCAGTAGCTGGCTGTATTTCTATACAGAAATCTAGCCAGTAGCTGGCTGTATTTCTATACAGAAATCTAGCCAGTAGCTGGCTGTATTTCTATACAGAAATCTAGCAAGTAGCTGGCTGTATTTCTATACAGAAATCTAGCCAGTAGCTGGCTGTATTTCTATACAGAAATCTAGCCAGTAGCTGGTTGTATTTCTATACAGAAATCTAGCCAGTAGCTGGCTGTATTTCTATACAGAAATCTAGCCAGTAGCTGGCTATATTTTCTATACAGAAATCTAGCCAGTAGCTGGCTGTATTTCTATACAGAAATCTAGCCCGTAGCTGGCTGTATTTCTATACAGAAATCTAGCCAGTAGCTGGCTGTATTTCTATACAGAAATCTAGCCAGTAGCTGGCTGTATTTCTATACAGAAATCTAGCAAGTAGCTGGCTGTATTTCTATACAGAAATCTAGCCAGTAGCTGGCTGTATTTCTATACAGAAATCTAGCCAGTAGCTGGTTGTATTTCTATACAGAAATCTAGCCAGTAGCTGGCTGTATTTCTATACAGAAATCTAGCCAGTAGCTGGCTATATTTCTATACAGAAATCTAGCCAGTAGCTGGCTGTATTTCTATACAGAATACTAGCCAGTAGCTGGCTGTATTTCTATACAGAAATCTAGCCAGTAGCTGGCTGTATTTCTATACAGAATACTAGCCAGTAGCTGGCTGTATTTCTATACAGAATACTAGCCAGTAGCTGGCGGTATTTCTATACAGAATACTAGCCAGTAGCTGGCTGTATTTCTATACAGAATACTAGCCAGTAGCTGGCTGTATTTCTATACAGAATACTAGCCAGTAGCTGGCTGTATTTCTATACAGAATACTAGCCAGTAGCTGGCTGTATTTCTATACAGAATACTAGCCAGTAGCTGGCTGTATTTCTATACAGAATACTAGCCAGTAGCTGGCTGTATTTCTATACAGAATACTAGCCAGTAGCCTGGCTGTATTTCTATACAGAATACTAGCCAGTAGCTGGCTGTATTTCTATACAGAATACTAGCCAGTAGCTGGCTGTATTTCTATACAGAATACTAGCCAGTAGCTGGCTGTATTTCTATACAGAATACTAGCCAGTAGCTGGCTGTATTTCTATACAGAATACTAGACAGTAGCTGGCTGTAATTCTATACAGAATACTAGCCAGTAGCTGGCTGTATTTCTATACAGAATACTAGCCAGTAGCTGGCTGTATTTCTATACAGAATACTAGCCAGTAGCTGGCTGTATTTCTATACAGAATACTAGCCAGTAGCTGGCTGTATTTCTATACAGAATACTAGCCAGTAGCTGGCTGTATATCTATACAGAAATCTAGCCAGTAGCTGGCTGTATTTCTATACAGAAATCTAGCCAGTAGCTGGCTGTATTTCTATACAGAATACTAGCCAGTAGCTGGCTGTATTTCTATACAGAAATCTAGCCAGTAGCTGGCTGTATTTCTATACAGAAATCTAGCCAGTAGCTGGCTGTATTTTAATACAGAAATCTAGCCAGTAGCTGGCTGTATTTCTATACAGAAATCTGGCCAGTAGCTGGCTGTATTTCTATATAGAAATCTAGCCAGTAGCTGGATGTATTTCAATACAGAAATCTAGCCAGTAGCTGGCTGTATTTCTATACAGAAATCTAGCCAGTAGCTGGCTGTATTTCTATACAGAATACTAGCCAGTAGCTGGCTGTATTTCTATACAGAAATCTAGCCAGTAGCTGGCTGTATTTCTATACAGAAATCTAGCCAGTAGCTGGCTGTATATCTATACAGAAATCTAGCCAGTAGCTGGCTGTATTTCTATACAGAATACTAGCCAGTAGCTGGCTGTATTTCTATACAGAATACTAGCCAGTAGCTGGCTGTATTTCTATACAGAATACTAGCCAGTAGCTGGCTGTATTTCTATACAGAATACTAGCCGGTAGCTGGCTGTATATCTATACAGAAATCTAGCCAGTAGCTGGCTGTATTTCTATACAGAAATCTAGCCAGTAGCTGGCTGTATTTCTATACAGAATACTAGCCAGTAGCTGGCTGTATTTCTATACAGAAATCTAGCCAGTAGCTGGCTGTATTTCTATACAGAAATCTAGCCAGTAGCTGGATGTATTTCTATACAGAAATCTAGCCAGTAGCTGGCTGTATTTTAATACAGAAATCTAGCCAGTAGCTGGCTGTATTTCTATACAGAAATCTAGCCAGTAGCTGGCTGTATAACTATACAGAAATCTAGCCAGTAGCTGGCTGTATTTCTATACAGAAATCTGGCCAGTAGCTGGCTGTATTTCTATATAGAAATCTAGCCAGTAGCTGGATGTATTTCAATACAGAAATCTAGCCAGTAGCTGGCTGTATTTCTATACAGAAATCTAGCCAGTAGCTGGCTGTATTTCTATACAGAAATCTAGCCAGTAGCTGGCTGTATTTCTATACAGAAATCTAGCCAGTAGCTGGCTGTATTTCTATACAGAAATCTAGCCAGTAGCTGGCTGTATTTCTATACAGAATACTAGCCAGTAGCTGGCTGTATTTCTATACAGAATACTAGCCAGTAGCTGGCTGTATTTCTATACAGAATACTAGCCAGTAGCTGGCTGTATTTCTATACAGAATACTAGCCAGTAGCTGGCTGTATTTCTATACAGAATACTAGCCAGTAGCTGGCTGTATTTCTATACAGAATACTAGCCAGTAGCTGGCTGTATTTCTATACAGAATACTAGCCAGTAGCTGGCTGTATTTCTATACAGAATACTAGCCAGTAGCTGGCTGTATTTCTATACAGAATACTAGCCAGTAGCTGGCTGTATTTCTATACAGAATACTAGCCAGTAGCTGGCTGTATTTCTATACAGAATACTAGCCAGTAGCTGGCTGTATTTCTATACAGAATACTAGCCAGTAGCTGGCTGTATTTCTATACAGAATACTAGCCAGTAGCTGGCTGTATTTCTATACAGAATACTAGCCAGTAGCTGGCTGTATTTCTATACAGAATACTAGCCAGTAGCTGGCTGTATTTCTATACAGAATACTAGCCAGTAGCTGGCTGTATTTCTATACAGAATACTAGCCAGTAGCTGGCTGTATTTCTATACAGAATACTAGCCAGTAGCTGGCTGTATTTCTATACAGAATACTAGCCAGTAGCTGGCTGTATTTCTATACAGAATACTAGCCAGTAGCTGGCTGTATTTCTATACAGAATACTAGCCAGTAGCTGGCTGTATTTCTATACAGAATACTAGCCAGTAGCTGGCTGTATTTCTATACAGAATACTAGCCAGTAGCTGGCTGTATTTCTATACAGAATACTAGCCAGTAGCTGGCTGTATTTCTATACAGAATACTAGCCAGTAGCTGGCTGTATTTCTATACAGAATACTAGCCAGTAGCTGGCTGTATTTCTATACAGAATACTAGCCAGTAGCTGGCTGTATTTCTATACAGAATACTAGCCAGTAGCTGGCTGTATTTCTATACAGAATACTAGCCAGTAGCTGGCTGTATTTCTATACAGAATACTAGCCAGTAGCTGGCTGTATTTCTATACAGAATACTAGCCAGTAGCTGGCTGTATTTCTATACAGAATACTAGCCAGTAGCTGGCTGTATTTCTATACAGAATACTAGCCAGTAGCTGGCTGTATTTCTATACAGAATACTAGCCAGTAGCTGGCTGTATTTCTATACAGAATACTAGCCAGTAGCTGGCTGTATTTCTATACAGAATACTAGCCAGTAGCTGGCTGTATTTCTATACAGAATACTAGCCAGTAGCTGGCTGTATTTCTATACAGAATACTAGCCAGTAGCTGGCTGTATTTCTATACAGAATACTAGCCAGTAGCTGGCTGTATTTCTATACAGAATACTAGCCAGTAGCTGGCTGTATTTCTATACAGAATACTAGCCAGTAGCTGGCTGTATTTCTATACAGAATACTAGCCAGTAGCTGGCTGTATTTCTATACAGAATACTAGCCAGTAGCTGGCTGTATTTCTATACAGAATACTAGCCAGTAGCTGGCTGTATTTCTATACAGAATACTAGCCAGTAGCTGGCTGTATTTCTATACAGAATACTAGCCAGTAGCTGGCTGTATTTCTATACAGAATAGTAGCCAGTAGCTGGCTGTATTTCTATACAGAATACTAGCCAGTAGCTGGCTGTATTTCTATACAGAATACTAGCCAGTAGCTGGCTGTATTTCTATACAGAATACTACAGAAATCTAGCCAGTAACTGGCTGTATTTCTATACAGAAATCTGGCCAGTAGCTGGCTGTATTTCTATACAGAAATCTAGCCAGTAGCTGGCTGTATTTCTATACAGAAATCTAGCCAGTAGCTGGCTGTATTTCTATACAGAAATCTAGCCAGTAGCTGGCTGTATTTCTATACAGAAATCTAGCCAGTAACTGGCTGTATTTCTATACAGAAATCTAGCCAGTAACTAGCTGTATTTCTATACAGAAATCTAGCCAGTAACTGGCTGTATTTCTATACAGAAATCTAGCCAGTAACTGGCTGTATTTCTATACAGAAATCTAGCCAGTAACTGGCTGTATTTCTATACAGAAATCTAACCAGTAGCTGGCTGTATTTCTATACAGAAATCTAGCCAGTAACTGGCTGTATTTCTATACAGAAATCTAGCCAGTAACTGGCTGTATTTCTATACAGAAATCTAGCCAGTAACTGGCTGTATTTCTATACAGAAATCTAGCCAGTAACTGGCTGTATTTCTATACAGAAATCTAGCCAGTAACTGGCTGTATTTCTATACAGAAATCTAGCCAGTAACTGGCTGTATTTCTATACAGAAATCTAGCCAGTAACTGGCTGTATTTCTATACAGAAATCTAGCCAGTAACTGGCTGTATTTCTATACAGAAATCTAGCCAGTAACTGGCTGTATTTCTATACAGAAATCTAGCCAGTAACTGGCTGTATTTCTATACAGAAATCTAGCCAGTAACTGGCTGTATTTCTATACAGAAATCTAGCCAGTAACTGGCTGTATTTCTATACAGAAATCTAGCCAGTAACTGGCTGTATTTCTATACAGAAATCTAGCCAGTAACTGGCTGTATTTCTATACAGAAATCTAGCCAGTAACTGGCTGTATTTCTATACAGAAATCTAGCCAGTAACTGGCTGTATTTCTATACAGAAATCTAGCCAGTAACTGGCTGTATTTCTATACAGAAATCTAGCCAGTAACTGGCTGTATTTCTATACAGAAATCTAGCCAGTAACTGGCTGTATTTCTATACAGAAATCTAGCCAGTAACTGGCTGTATTTCTATACAGAAATCTAGCCAGTAACTGGCTGTATTTCTATACAGAAATCTAGCCAGTAACTGGCTGTATTTCTATACAGAAATCTAGCCAGTAACTGGCTGTATTTCTATACAGAAATCTAGCCAGTAACTGGCTGTATTTCTATACAGAAATCTAGCCAGTAACTGGCTGTATTTCTATACAGAAATCTAGCCAGTAACTGGCTGTATTTCTATACAGAAATCTAGCCAGTAACTGGCTGTATTTCTATACAGAAATCTAGCCAGTAACTGGCTGTATTTCTATACAGAAATCTAGCCAGTAACTGGCTGTATTTCTATACAGAAATCTAGCCAGTAACTGGCTGTATTTCTATACAGAAATCTAGCCAGTAACTGGCTGTATTTCTGTAGAGAAATCTAGCCAGTAACTGGCTGTATTTCTATACAGAAATCTAGCCAGTAACTGGCTGTATTTCTATACAGAAATCTAGCCAGTAACTGGCTGTATTTCTATACAGAAATCTAGCCAGTAACTGGCTGTATTTCTATAGAGAAATCTAGCCAGTAACTGGCTGTATTTCTATACAGAAATCTAGCCAGTAACTGGCTGTATTTCTATACAGAAATCTAGCCAGTAACTGGCTGTATTTCTATACAGAAATCTAGCCAGTAACTGGCTGTATTTCTATAGAGAAATCTAGCCAGTAACTGGCTGTATTTCTGTAGAGAAATCTAGCCAGTAACTGGCTGTATTTCTATACAGAAATCTAGCCAGTAACTGGCTGTATTTCTATACAGAAATCTAGCCAGTAACTGGCTGTATTTCTATAGAGAAATCTAGCCAGTAACTGGCTGTATTTCTATACAGAAATCTAGCCAGTAACTGGCTGTATTTCTATACAGAAATCTAGCCAGTAACTGGCTGTATTTCTATACAGAAATCTAGCCAGTAACTGGCTGTATTTCTATACAGAAATCTAGCCAGTAACTGGCTGTATTTCTATACAGAAATCTAGCCAGTAACTGGCTGTATTTCTATACAGAAATCTAGCCAGTAACTGGCTGTATTTCTATACAGAAATCTAGCCAGTAACTGGCTGTATTTCTATACAGAAATCTAGCCAGTAACTGGCTGTATTTCTATAGAGAAATCTAGCCAGTAACTGGCTGTATTTCTATACAGAAATCTAGCCAGTAACTGGCTGTATTTCTATACAGAAATCTAGCCAGTAACTGGCTGTATTTCTATACAGAAATCTAGCCAGTAACTGGCTGTATTTCTATACAGAAATCTAGCCAGTAACTGGCTGTATTTCTATACAAAAATCTAGCCAGTAACTGGCTGTATTTCTATACAGAAATCTAGCCAGTTCTTTTTTGTGGTCAAGAGCAAGTCAATGTAAACTAGACAAACTAAATGCAATACATATAAGTACATAAGTACATGGACATAAATATATAATTATTAAAAAACTGCATTAGTTCAAAACTCTGCTTTTTATACTTAACATAATGGCACTTGGAGACTATACAAGGTCATTAATAAATAATAATAATTTTATAAAGTGAACATATTTCAATTAAATTTTTTTTTTAAATATTTATACATACATATAAATAACAAAATAATTTTTATTTAAAACGCATTTGTCGTTATAAATACAAAATTCCAGTGTAACTTATAGCAATGTATTTTGCATATTGGAATTGGCAATTGAATTTATGCACGACAGGCATACTAAGTAGTGAGACAGATACTCGTTTTCGTTAAAACATTTTGCTGGAATTTTTTTCTTTCTAGTAGGTATTTGTCTCAGAAACTGAAACTGAACGCAATTACTAATTACCTACATACTTTACTACATTAATTTTGTTTTGATTTAAATATTTATTTTTTTTGTGCAAGACATCCATTTGTAGAATACTAGTAAACAACAACAATTTATTATATTGAATTATTTATTTAGCTTTTAGAACAGTTGGATATTTTAAATAAATATTTGTATTGCACTGCACTACTCGGCACTGCTTTGCATTTGTTTGTATATTTTTGAATCGGTTTCTTGCAAATATTTGTACATTTGGCGTGTGTCTTAATAATCATTATCATCAACCTCATCATGAACATCATAGTTATATTAAGAACGAAAAATCGTTTAAAATACTGGCTGATTGTTTGACTGATGCAATTCATTAAATGCATCATTGTGTAGATCAGATTTTAATGTGTATTTTTCTAATATGAAAGTTTGATTATTTTCATGTTGTTTTACAAAGAATTATTTATAATTGCAGAGAATAATTTTTTAATATATTTTGTTTGTTCTTTTTTTGTACATCTGCTGATTTTAATGAAACGATAAATGTTTAGACAATTTAAAGAAAAATTTTCATTTAATGTATGAGCATAAATCGTAATTAATTGTAACATTTTTAAATGAAAGGCAACATTGCTCCAGTCATCTGTCTGTTGACTCCTGTCAAAATTTGAACAAGATGTTTCTTTTAGTTTGTGTTTGACAGCCATTGATAGCAGACTGTGAATGTGAATTTCGTTTGCTCATTAAGCATTATTTTTTGCGGAAAAAAAAACCCATCACTCAAACCAAGGCTAAGCTTGATAAATACTATGGGAACTCTGCACCATCAATTTTAAACAAGTAAGAGAGCTATATTATATACCCTTCACCAAATTATACTTTAAAATAAAATTTAAAAAATTTGTTTTTAATTTTTTAATTTCTTTTTTCGAAATTGTTTTTTGGAAAAACTTTTTTCCAATTTTTAAAAAAAAAAAATTTTCTTAATTTAAAAATTTATTGTTTTTATTGTTTATTAGTGAAAAAAATGTAAATGTTTTTTGTGAAAAAAATTCGGGATAAAAAATATTTTTCCCGATTTTGACCCATTGTACGTTCAACTTACTATAGCCTTATATACATCGTTGCAATGGACTTTGAAATATCTATCATTAGATTTCCATATTGTCTATATTTATGACATACAAAAAGGCGCAAAAGTAATCCTCCTATCAGAAAATGCTATAAATTTTGCGAGGCCCCTAATGTCAGTTCTGTTTTGACATTTGTGTAGTAAACACATGCGAAATACACGTTAATAAACAATGTTACGCTACACTGCTCCAGAACGCGGAATATTGCTGACTATTTATTTGACCAATATTCGGCAAAATTTATAGCATTTCCTTGTAGTAATCGAGATATAGATCAAAAATAGGCCAAAATTAGAGGTTGTCTCGGATTTTGCTCATATCTCCGTTATTTATGAACGGATTTTGTTGATTTTAAATAGGAAACTTCTCGAAAGCATGTCTGACAGAATTATTGAAGATTTGGATCCCGAAGGTATCTGCGGTCTTCAGAAAATTGATTTCAACAGACAGACGGACAGACAGACATGGTGCACCCGTCATGGTCCTAAGAATTTTTTATTGGGCCCTCTCTATAAGCTCGATACTGGAATTACTGGCCGCTCCCCACAATTGGATTCTATATGTCTAGATTGGTTTTAAAACTCTTTTATACAGAATGAATTTATAGTCAAGGCTTAATTTTGATTGATCATTAATTAACCAGTGAAGGCTAGAGGCATAGAGAAATACATGCTCATCACTTAGGTTTTTGACAACTGAGTTAGGTCTTTGACAGAAGAGTTTCCGCTCTATAGCTAGAGGCTCTCAACTTCATGTGAAGTCTCTTGGCTTCTATATGACAACGCCAAGTAAGTCGTCTATCCAAGTGAATACCAAGGTATGTAACAGTATCTGTCAGTGGAATGTTTATAGTGTTTAGTGTGATAGGTGGACAGTAACCCCTTCTGAGAGTAAATGTGATTTGTTTACTTTTGAGTTCATTTACTCGTATTCTCCAGTTACTAATTCAACCATATCACCACGAGTCTGTGATAATTGACCAATTCCGTAGAAGCTACCTGCGGATCTGCATGGGAACTAAGTATTGCCGTATCATCAGCAAATGTCGATATGGTAAGTCCATCGCACACAGGTAAATCAGAAGTATAAATTAAATAAAGTGTTGGTCAGAGAACACTTCCCTGTGGAACACCAGACTTAATTTCACAATTTCCTGTTACATAATCCCAATATTTCACTCAAAAAACACGGTCTGATATGTATGACTCCAGCAATTGCGTTAATTTTGCGAATTAATCCCTTATGCCATACCTTGTCGAAGGCCTGGGCGATGTCCAAAAAGATAGCTTAGCAGTATTTTTTATTTTCATAATATTTTCTTATATCTTCAGTCAATCGATTAACTTGCTCAATGGTTCCATTGAAAGTGCGAAAGATTGTGGAAGCCATGGGCATATCTCACTTTAAGTTTTGGTGGGTTCAATTTTGAATGATCAGTTGGGTATGAGAAAGCTTTCCGCAAAATGGGTTTCGCGTTTGCTCACAATCAGGTGCACACATGTGCAGTTTCCATGAGTTAGGCTACGAATTGCTCCCTCATCCGACCTATTCTACGGATTTAGCCGCGCGTGACTATTTCTTTTTTCCAAACCTGAAGAAATACTTATTTCGATGAGCTCGACAAATCTTAATTGTTGGAAGGGATACCAAATAGGAGAAACGTTGGACAAAGTGTATACAGCTCAAAGGAGACTATGTTGAAAAATAACATGATTTTTTATCCAAATACCTGTGTTTCATTCAAAAAGTCATGAACTTATTGACCCGTCCTCTTACATACAAACAAGGCTATATTGTTTTTGGATATTTAACCCTTTAATAATAATAAATTTTTGATGAAAGCTGGCCCCGCAGCTTTAGCTTTCTTAAGTTTTAGTAATTATATGTTTAATAAAATTACTTTGATTATAATCAAATCATCTATCATTTAATAACCTTTAACAACTTTTACACACTCACTTATATATGTAAAGTGAAAGGTTTCCACAATAAAGCTACAAGTTCTTTATAAATAATTTGGGTCAAACTGTCAACACCTTCAAATCTATTCTTATATATATAGTAGACAGCTATAAATACTCGTAAATTACTTAGAACTCAATTTCCAAAACAAAAATAAATTATAATTTCTTCAATGTTAAAAGCAAAATAAACTACAAATCATTAAATTCTTTTCACAAAAGTACTCATACTTTTACAAATCGATTATTGGTAATGTGTATGTTTCTTTTAACCGATGTATTTTTATTTTTAAACTAATGCAAGTATGTACTTTCAAGTATTAATCATATTTTCTTTATTGCTGATGGCAGAAACTTAAAAACAGAAATAGAAACTAAATTTTTAAATAAATCGTGTAGGCTTTTAAATAGTTTTTTTTGTGTGTTAAATTCATTTAACCAAATACTGTTTAATGCAGCGAATATTTATTTAATCTTCTAACGGTTATTGTGGGCTGCTTTAAAAAAAAAAAAACATGTTACCCAGTATGTGTACTTAATAATATTTATTTATTAGATAAGTTTTGTTGTTATTTATGTATTATTTATAACAACAAATATCGAAACAAAAAAAAATTACATACATTCAATATTTTTGTGCAATAATTTGTGCAACTGAAAAAAAAAACAACATAAGTATCAGTTTTACGGCGTGTGATAGTATGAATTACAACGTCATATATGGTTGTGGTTTTAATTATTATTAGATTTTTAAAATTTCAAATTATAAATACAAACGATCAAATACAGGTGGCACCAATTAAGCACAGTTAGCTTAAGTATAACAACAGATTTGAAATGTATGTCAAATTGTTTATGTGCAGATATTTTGAGAGAAATTGTTGTAGGTCAGTTAGTATATAAATACTAGGGTTTTTAATTAACCGCTTTTTATTCTACAATAAATAAAAATCATATTTTTTATTATTGTAATACTTATATTGAAAGTGAGCGAGGCCATCAGTTTGAAATTAATGTTTTTTCCGTTATAGTGCGGTGTGTTAAATTTATGTTCTGCTCTTGAGTGTGGTTAAAAGACGGAATAACAATGATATTTAATATCTGCTGGAAATAATCATATGTTCAAATGTATCTACCTCAATATCCTGGCTAGAGGAAAGAGTTGTCATCAAAGCAATGTCGGAAAAATGAGACCTATGCAAATTGAAAGGCATACAGACCCACAAGCCTAAAATTACTTCATCTTAAAAGCGAATTGACAATATTTTGGAATGAAAATACAAGATACACTTCTGTATTCTCTGGTGGTCTCTTGAGCTGAATTTAAACACTATAGCGATCTTTATTGGCATAGAAGATGTTTACAACAACTACTAACACTGATATCGTAAAATTCTTAACACACGATTTTCATTAAAACTTTTAACCCAAGTATTATTTGATTTTTTTTTTTGATCAAGTTACCTTTGTAAAGCATGTCAGTTATTATGTTTAATGTCAATTATTTTCATTTGTTGTTAATCTGATTTTTATGTTATGTTGCAGATGCTCGAGGGAATGTTGAAGAAAAGTTTAGTACCCAAAAGCAGACAAAATTTCCCAAAAAGTTCTTGGTATGGCAAGCAATATGCAGTTGCGGCAAAAAATCCAAACATTTGTTACAAAGGGCTCTATAAAAACCGAAATTTACATCAAGGAATGTTTACAAAAAAGGATGTTTCCATTCATAAGACTTCTTAATGTGTCCACTTATCTTTGACCTGATTTGGCATCTGTCACTATGGAAAGAAAGGTCTTGAGTGGTACAATAACAATAATGTGGTATTTGTACCAAAAGAGGGAATTCCTCTAAACTGCTTGAAGCTGAGTCCAGTGGAGAGATATTGGGCTGTTGTTAAAAGGGAATTAAAGAGCACAAAATAGGTGTCCAAAAGTGTGGTAGATTTTAAACGGAGATGGACAACCTGTTCGAACAAAGTGACATAAAGCACTATCAAAATCATAATGCAAGGGTTTTCGAAAAAGGTTCAAGATTTCATCACTAGTGATTAGAACTATAAAAATACTTTTTTTTTTGTAAATTGTAACAATAATTTCAATAAAATAAAAAAAGATTCAAAACTGTAAGTTTAGTGGTTTCATTTTTATTAATATATGTATGTTAAACATTTTTCGATCTCAGTCCTTACTAGACTCCCTTATGCCATATGCTGAGGAATATATGAACAACTTGTAAGAGGCTCATACAGATTATATAGCGATACTGATGAGAGGAAAGGATCTAGATATCATATGTGAAAGAGCTAAAAGTTTTATCCTAGGGGGATACTTACAATAAAGATCCCGGATTGAGATGTCCAGCATAACATTCGATGTTCCAGTAGATTATACGAACGTTATGCGGTTTTATTGACTATGTCTATGTAGGAATGACTAGGATGTCTTTCAGATTTCCGAATGAATGTACATATGAGAGAAATTCTGCTCAGGAATAACTAATCCTGGATGGAAATATTGAACTGTAGGATCTTAAGGGCTCTCTGGCTCAAATTGAACATGACTGGATCTACTTAGATGCAAGTAGTATTAGGGTAATCATAAGTATGGTTACTGATCATTAACCAGGAATAGCAGCTGCAGATCCGGTATTGGGAAATGTCATCTGGGGTAATAAGGTGACTTTCTATGTTGATATTCAGAACTGGTACATTACAGTAAACGAGGTCTGGTCACTACAAAGTAACACTGTGTTGGGTTAAAGGACACTGTAATATGAAGCACAACGAAATTACTTGGAGGAATTTGTAAAACCACTTCTCAGCTACTAACACTGGATTGAATTGAGAGAAATTCTGCTGAGAAGTAACTAATCCTGGATGGGAATATTAAACTGTAGGACCTTAAGGACTCTCTGACCGAGATTGAACATGACCTGTACCAGGCAGTTACTGGTTATAGACGTAAGTAGTATTAGGGTAATCATAAGTATGGTTGATCATTAACCAGTTACAGCTAGGACTAGCAGATGGGACAACGGCACTGTGACAATGAGGAGTCAGAAACTGTAAAGCATATTGTATGTCAATAATCCCTAACAAATTAATAATCTTTAAAGGGGGTCAAATGGAAATTTACTTAGGGAAAGCAAAATTACACAAAACTACTAATGGGATTGGTTCTTCAGGAGTAGGAATCAGTTGTAATTCTAATTCTTTATATGAAAGAATCAGATATGTCAAAAAGGAGTTGTAGACCTTTAAAAACAGAGAGCAGAAGAGTGGCTCTTGATCAATCCTGACTTACATAACAAGATTTTGATGGTTCTCACAGAACAGGTGGAACACCAAGGTACTTTAAAACAAATATAACCGATATGTTGTACAGGAAATAGAGGTGCAATGAAAACCACCTAGACAAAAGAAGTTTAAACAGTTCTAACAATATTTCGATCGATATTTGGCTTAATATAAAGCTGCCATATGAACAACTAGATGGCTGCCAAATCATTGAATTTTTAATATCTATCACAACGAGTCATCTAGTCATTGACTCTATAAATAGATTTACTGAAAAGTAGCAGAATAGTGATCGAAATGGAGTATTATCTCAAAGATGACCTACTGGTTATATACCAATGGTATATGATTAATGATGACTTACACATCCATAATTTTATAGATCTCAATACAATGACATAATATGTTGAGACAATTTTATAAATTTTACAGATCGATATACTGCTAAAACAGGCGCGGATCCAGGTGAACCATTTGTGGGGGGCAGGAAATTAAAATTAGTTCGAAGTTTTTTTTGTCCTTTTTTATATGAAAACTTTTCGGTTTTGGGGGGGAGGCATTTCTTATTTAGCCCCTCTGGATCTGCGCCTGTGCTAAAATATGAAGTAGTCAGTGCTGCACCCAGATTGATATTAATTAAAGAATTTCTAAAATCTTTCCACGAAGCAATATCCGTACGTAAATATGTTATTAAATCACACCGAGACATTTATTAATCTATAGGTTCTAAAAGGAGATCACGTCCCTTTTAGAACTTCAACTGGATGGGACAATAAGTCTACCGGTAATAATGAAAAGGGTACTAGTCGCTAGACATAAGTTAGGTACGGGACGGGACAGTTTATACGAGACCAGGATGGTTCATCCACCTATTGCATCATTTGGTCTTCCTGTGCTAAACTTTATGAACAACTGACAAACAATTATATAAAATTTGACACTCTATTGACTGTGTAAGTCTTTCGAGGACCACGAGTATCATTCAATCACAAGCCTTTTGGCATTTAATGCATTGGTGATAGGGTGCGCCCTGAATCAACTGTTCGAGAAGAGCTTCGAGTGTTTTTACGACAAGTGAAAAGAGTGATATAGGCGTGGAGCTTTGTCAATCAAGTATCGACAAAATGTTTCATAATCGGTATGGATATCTCGTCGGAGCCTATTTTATGTAAATGTTTGGTTGTGTTGATGAGTTCTGCAACTTAATTTGGCATATAATGTAGTGGTCAATAATAAGATTACAAAAAGCGGAAGCTCACCGTTTATGATCGGCTGCTGAAAATATAACCATGACGCTATCATTCTTCCTCATCGGGTTGAAGAGACACTAAATTGTATAAAATAACTTGGTTGCTACCGTTCTCAGCTAATCTAAGCAATTTGATCGCTTCTCCTCGGTTAATTCGGATGTCACTATACTTATTTGCAAATACCGTTGCTTCATCTGGAAAGCGCCCACGTTCGGCAGTGTCGAAGAAGAAGAAGTAATGAAACATTTGTTCTCCTAAAACTTTGATACATCTGGGGGGATACATACACCAACTTCATTAAGTAGAGGAACTTTGTTTGTATTTATTTTAAATATTTTGGAAACAGTAACAAAAGAAATGCTCACAATTCACCTTTCACACAGCCCTCGTAACATAGAGACCCTCATAATGTCTTTACTATTTTCGAAATGATTTAAATTGGGTTAAATTTACAAAACATAAAGCAGAGGTTAATGACATGATTCCGAATAAATAAACTAAAATACAAAAAAAAAAAACCAAAAATCTAAAACAAAAACGAAATGAATCTTTAAGCTGTAAATGAGAGCAGTGGTTATAGCTTGCGGTAACAGTTTGTTGGTTTTGTTGTTTCTTTTAGGTGAATCTACAATATTTTAACTACTGTAGATATATTCATTTGTAAACATAAGTATGTATGGTAGGGCATGGGATGGATAGATGATGTATTTTGTATGTTATGTAACTTTAGATACTGATGTTACAGATACATAGATATATACAAATAAACAGCAGCAGTAGTAGTGTTTGCCAAACTTTTAGTATGTAGTATGTTAATAATTAAGTGATATTATTACATCATAAATCAAAGGGAATGAAAAAGAGATTTTAAAAGTGCTTAAAGAGATTTTTTTCCAACAAAATTTTTAATGTGTGTTGGTATGTATGGACGCACAGCCACCAGCCAGTATACATAGTTGCATTGTGTAATGAGTGGTACTTTGTACTGACTTTTGAACTCCACGTAAGTGTAACTTTCAAATACAGTTGGTGAAATTTAATAAGGGGTAATTATACTAGTTTACAAGGGCTTTGTTCATTGTGTGTAACAAACATATATGGGTTTATAATTTTATGTCATCTGACTTGGGGAAAAGTATTGATGTAAGGACGTCGAACTTTTAAGGTATTTGTTAAGAAAGAAAATATGTACTAAAAAATGCTAATTTTGTTCAAATTAGGCACAGAGGAGTGGTAATATATTTTATTATTTTTAGCCTCCATACAAATGTTCTCCCGATATAGGACTTTATCGACCATAAAAGCTTGATTTACAAAGATATCCACATACATGTTTCCATGAATAAGTTTTATATAAAAAAGCATACCTAAAACTGTTGAGCGGATCGATTCCTAATTGACTTAGCTCCCATGTGAGGTCAACTTCCGAAAATTACTTTAACGAGCATAAAACTCTTGAAAATGTTGGTATCCAGAACAAATTCAACACAAATAAGTATAATATAGAGAGAAATCACGCGACCAACGTTCATTACGATCAGTCCCTAATTAGTCATAGCTACCAAACAAGGCCCACTTCCGACAATAATTTTAACGAACATAAATCTCATAAATCGCATAAATGTTGATATTCAAAGAAAGTTCATATGGTGATCTGTCCATAGTTGGTCATAGCTCCCATACAGGGCCATCTTTCAAAGATCACTTTAACGTGGATAAATCTCATAAAAATTTTGTTATCCAATTAAAATTTAACAGAAAGAAATTTCATATAGAAAGAAATCAAGCTTCTTCATTTCATGGTGATCGGTCGGTAATTAATCATAGCTGTGCATATAACTATCGTACATAGGTTTTTTAACAAATTTATTTTTCATAAAATCAGAGCTTCGAATTAATTTATTTAATTTGATCTTCTTAATTCGGAATTAAAAATCCATAAATCCACTTTCAACATCTAATTATTTAGCTTCATTCAAATGCTTTTATTTAAATAGAATTCATTCATCGTTGTATTAATTCATAACAGAATTCATTCAACTTTTGAATGTTTTAATATTTCTAAATTATAATCTTATGCAAATTGAATTGAATTATTTTTTCATCATTCAGTTTTTTTGTTGTTTTGCTTTTAGTCATTCACAAAATGAATTGAAAAACATTAAACATTTGTAATAGATTTCAATTGAAAAAAAGTTGATTTTTGTAATGGATTTGAATTCATGAAAATTTGAATGATTCAATAAGGAATTAATTCTATAAAGAATGAATACTCAAAGGAATGCATTCAATACACTTAAAGTACAAAGGAATTAAGCCTAAGAATTAATTCATAATGAATTCATTAACGGAATCGTTGTAAGATACAAGTTTTTTGATTTCGCAAATTGAACCAAGAATTAATTCTTTCGAACCTGTGCATACAATGAACAAAAAACAATATATTTTTATACCCTTCACCTTCGTGAGAAGGGTATATATAAGTTTGTCATTCCGTTTGTAATTTCCATAATATAATTTTCCGACCCTATAAAGTTTATATATTCTGGATCCTTATAGATAGCGGAGTCGATTAACCATGTCCGTCTGTCTGTCTGTTGAAATCAATTTTCTGAAGACCCCAGATATCTTCGGGATCCAAATCATCAATAATTCTGTCAGACATGCTTTCGAGAAGTTTCCTATTTAAAATCAGCAAAATCCGTCCATAAATAACGGAGATATGAGCAAAAATCCGAGACAACCTCTATTTTTGGCCTATTTTTGATTTATATCTCGATTACTAAGTCATACATATAGATAATATGGATATCTAATGATAGATATTTCAAAGTCCATTGCAACGATGTATATAAAACTATAGTAAGTAAGTTGGACCTACAGTGGCTCAAAATCGGGAAAAATATTTTTTAATCCGAATTTTTTTCATAAAAAACTTTTTTTTGTCATAAATTTTTTCCACAATAAATTAAAAAAAATAAAATTTTAAATTAAAAATTTTTTTGTAAAAAAATTGGATAAAACTTTTAAAAAACAATTAAAAAAAAAATTAATTTTATTTTAAAGCATAATTTGGTGAAGGGTATATAAGATTCGGCACAGCCGAATATAGCTCTCTTACTTGTTTTATGTAAAATTGTGTTATTATTTCATACACAGCATTACACTATTAATTACCAATACTTGAACTTTACAGCCATTTGTTGATTGATTTCAAAAAAATATTCAGTTTATTTTTATAAATTTTTCCACGATGCCTTATTATTAAACAAGGAAATGTTTTAATGAAAAAATTAACGTGCCCCTGCCAATTTCGAATTTTAAATGTAAAATTCTTTAGCATTTTGTTTATGCAGTTTAATTACGTTTCATTAATTCAACAAAATATTTTGTGTTTAAATATAGCCAAATAAGTATGAGTAAATAATCTTATCTGGAAATTAAATTTTGTTTATTTATTGTTTGCTATTAAATAAATTGCGTTGATAATAAGCTTTTGGGCAAATGATTTTTGCATTTAGTTTAAAAAATTAATATATGCATTAGGATGGCCCTTATTTTGCACTTTCAAGATTTTCGATTAGCGTGGGACCGATTTGAAATTGTCAGGTTTTGAGCAAATTTAGTTTTTGGTCTTAAATATGTTAAAAATTTTCAATATTGTTACTTTGACCCAGACTCGAAACATCAAATAAAATGTGCAACCTCTAAACGTTATACAATTTTGCTTAAATTTTCAATATTTGGTTTTTAAATGACAGTGGGGCAGAATCAAAATTTTTTGGAAATAAATCTGGCATTTCTAAAAGGCTGGTGCGATTGGGATAAATTATTCAAGTTTAAGTTATTAAAATGGACCCTGCAAATAAAATGCCAGATTTATTTCCAAAAATGTTGATTCTGCCCCACAATGTGACGGAGAACAAATGTAGTCTTAGGGAGCATTGAAAATCGACAAGGTTCAAAATAAGGGCCACCCTAATGTACATGTTTCATCTTAATGCGAAATATTGATTTTTGAGTGACTCATTGTTGTCTTCTGTCAACAAAACAAATAATATTTGGTTAATTCAAATATTAAAAGCCTTACAAATTATAATTTTAGATTTAAGTACCAAGTTTTTGATATTTGACTAATTGCATGAACAAGTAAGAGGCCAGGGCTTTCATTGAAATAAAGGTACTAACATTTAAAACACATTTGGGGGATTCAAACAGTCTGCTATTAGGTCACATTGTCATAATGTCCTAATATATTATGATAGTTTAAGAAAATTTTTGTTATGTTTCAAACAAAAAATTTCTAAACTAATAAGACTTTTTGAACTATGTTTATTGTTTTGTCATAAAATAACACTTTTTTTAGTTTGAAGCACAACAACAATTTGCTTAAACTATCATAATATATTAAAACATTATGACAATGTGACCTAATAGCATACCCGTTAAATCCCCCAATTCTCGATCTTTCAACTGTTTTCGATTATTAAAAATTAGCGTAAATTTTTTCGCAATAAGTTCGTTGTTCGAACAATCAACTTCTAGAATCCTAATTCATTAATATTGTTATAAAATATTTTCGAATTCTGACGCATTTCAACCCAATTCCAAAAAAAAAAAAATCTTTTATAAATCATTTTTCTTAAAACACACTCCATTTACAATGAATTGAATGTGTTTTTGCGGTTTGTTTTGTTTGTTTGTTTATACCTTTTGTTTATTTATTTAAATTAATATTTTTTTTTCGTTCCAAAAGACAACAAAATTAATATGTGTACAAGCTGAAAGAATGTTTTATATTTAATAATATTATTAGCAACCTTATAACTGTTTAAGCAAATATAGAACAATAAAATTAGCGTTATTTAGTTTTCCCACTATTGAAACCAAACAAATAAACACAAAAATTAAATTGGCAAAATAAACCAAATATATGCTAAATAGCGCAACAAAATCAATATTTTGCAAAAAAACCCTAATAACCCAATAAACAATTTAAGTGGCCAATAATTTAAAATTTAAAAAATCAATCACGTTCTCATTTATTTAAATGTACAAACAGACTTAATTGATTTATTGTGTGTTTAAAAAAAAAAAATTAGAAAAACACACATAAATCAACAAATACCTATTTATTTTATAATACTAATTTAAGTAAATAGCTGGTAATTAAATCATTTTGTAAAATGTTTGCAAAAAAATATTCCATATTTTCAATGGAATATTTTTACTTTGAGAATTGGAACAAAATAATTTTAGTATTTTCCAAAAATGATTTGAAAATTAAAAAAGCTGTGATATGGTTTAAAATTTCATTTGAATATTTGTAATTTTGAATTAATTTAAATTGCATGTTTTGCCTAATTTTTCTTTTAAATTACTTGCTATTTGTTCTCTGGGCTTCATAATCCTAGAAAATATTAAGTCATTGGTTTAAAAACTATACTTGAAATTTATCAGAATTCATCACAAAAATCAATAGATTTTCAGATGCCCCCTACCACTAGTGGGGAGTATCTGCCTAGATGATGGAGAGAGGTAAAGGCAATCATTATACCCAAAGCCGGTAAGGCGTGCCACTCATAGCCAAAGGATTTTAGACCTATCAGCCTGTCGTCTTTTATGTTGAAAACTCTTGAGCGACTGATAGATAGATCCTGATTAGCAACGCTCAGCACGCCTACCTGTGGAGAGTGCGCTGCATGGGGTTGTGGGTTGCATTGAGCACAGCTTAGAGTATAGTGAATATAATTTAGCTGCATTTTTGGATATATACGGAGTATTTAATAACATTAGGATAGAGGCAATAAGAGAGAGTTTTTTGTTGAAATCGGGGTTAAAGACTTCCTAGAGATTTGGATAGTTTCGATGCTTGTTAGCAGGATTATCAACTCAAACCCAGGGGATGACAGGATTAGAAGATGTGTTAACAGAGATACACCGCAAGGTGGAGTATTGTCTTCCCTGTTATGGTTACTAGCGGTGAACTCTATTCTCATGAGGAAGATAGTTGCCTATATAGACGATCTTGTGATTCTGATCAAGGGAAAGTTTCTTTCGACAATCAGCGAAATCATGTAGTCGGCGCTAGGCGACCTCTTAACCTGGGCCAAGACAAATGGGCTGGGTGTAAACCCAACCAAAACAGAGTTAGCACTCTTTACCCGGAAATATAGGCTAGTGAGTTTTAATGTACCGGAAATAGACGGCGTTGAGCTGACTTTATCAGAGGGAGCCAAGTATATTTTCATGATCTTTGAATCGAAAGGTAGGAAGATGGTCGGATGATCTTGTAATTCCGATCAAGGGAAAATTTCTTTCGATAATCAGCGAAATCATGCACTCGGTGCTAGGCGACCTCTTAACCTGGGCCAAGACAAATGGGCTGGGTGTAAACCCAACGAAAACAGAGTTAGCACTCTTTACCAGGAAATATAGGCTAGTACCGGAAATAGACGGCGTCGAGCTGAGGGAGCCAAGTACGGAAGAAGAATACTCAGGAAAGGGATCTCACTGCCTACTATACTTGCAGTAACTCTGTTGGTAAGAATTGGGGACTACGACCAGGCATGGTTAACTGGATTTACACATCGGTTGCAAGGTCCATTATTACTTATGGTTGCACGGTTTGATGGGGGGCAATGAGAAAAAGTAGTTATCGGAAGATACTCAGTAAAGTTCAGAGATGAGCTTCCATTGGCATAACTGGTGCCATCGGCATAACTTACTGCCAATTGAGTACAATGTATCAAGTGCGGCGGCTAGGAATTTACTTACACTCTTTGAGTCTTTTCTGGTAAGACTAAAGCAAATAGGACACACAAAAATCGTGTACGAAGTAGTCTAATTGGTCAGACTAGCATCGACTTCTGTATTTCATCTCCAATTGTGTTTCCAAGTAGGGACGAATGGGTTGGATCTGAACAGCTGTTTCAAGGCGGTGCAGTTTTCCCTGATGGATCAAAGATGAAATCTGACACGGGAGCCGGAGTTTATCAAAGTGTCATACAAACTCCCAGACGAATGCAGCTTTTTATTAAGCAGAGATCCTAGCGATCGGGAAAGCCACAGACTTGATAAGGGCACACGTCAGAGAGGGGTCTGTAATGACAATTTATGTAGATAGTCAGGCAGCACTGAGGGCTTTGAAATGCCATATGGTACACTGGAGCATAGTGCTGAACTGTAAGAGGGCTCTAGACGCATTATTGGAACTATACACAATCAGATTGTGTTGGCTATGAGAACACTGTAACATACAGGGAAATGATGTAGCAGATGAACTGACCAGAAAGGGTTCGGATCTGCCACTATTAAAGGTTGATTTTCAAAATATTCTAGGATTCTACGAACTAATCCTGATGTAGTAGGATATATTGCAGGGTGTCCAGGGCTACTAACCAAAGATGGATGCAAAGGCAACCAGAATACTAATTGCGTTGAATACGAAAAGTCTCAGGTCTTTAGTAGGAGTGATAAACGGGCACTGCTCAATTGGAGCTTTCATTGGTAAATGGGATATGGGCTCACAGGACTTCTGTAGGTTGTGCGAGGATATTGAGGAACTAGAAATAGTGGAACATATGTAACTGTCGACTACAGGGTATTGAAAATAAATTGCTAAAGGAAAAATTCCATGATGAACTGGGGGATATAGCTAGATATGATCTAGGAAATCTATTAGGCTTTATCATGGGAAAAGGCTGCCTATTTTTAGGTAACGGGACTCTGTGAATTCCAGCATATACTTACATCCTGCTCTTTTTCTAATTTTTTTCTTTGGACAGGAGTTTTCACTTAGTTTATCTTTAATCTTTGTTTTTCTCTCCAATTTCATTTCTTCTCTTCACATCAAGTTCACACTGAGTTATATTTCTAAAGGGTATCACAATGAATTCTATGAGTCTCCGAGTGGAAGTGTACTTCTATAGTACACACCCCTTTAAATCTATTTATACCCACTATCAAAAAAGATGGGGGTATATTGATTTTGTCATTCCGTTAGTAACATATATATCCTGGGTCCTCATTAGATTCTAAGACGATCTCGGGAATTCCCGGGAAATTTTTCCCGAATAGGAATCCTAATTCGCAACAACTAAATGTTAACCAATGATTCTTTATTAAATTTATATCCAAACTTAAAAGTTATTCGATTTGAAGTGAAATTTTCATCAGTGCAGTTTCCACGAAATTCATAAAAGTAAACAAGACATGTTGATATCATTACAAAATAGTTCCAAAACTTATATTACACATTTTGTACCCTTAAAGCTTATTTAGGCACGTTTTATAGGAAAACGTACCAAAAATTTCCACATAATTTGTAGTTTTTCTAAGTAAAGACAATAATAAATCTGGCTAGAACAGCTCATAATTGTTATTCTCTAAATTAAATATACTACATGTGTAACTAGTATTACAATAAAATGTTTTGAAAAAAAAGAAAAACAATATCATTTAGTACATTGTATTTGTAATTTAAAATCATAATTTATTTTGTTTGTTTGTTTTTTTCGACTAAAACGGAAGTTATTAAAAATTATTATTATTATGGTTGTTAGTTTTTTTATGTTTTTTGTCAAAAGGGAAGTCACACCTTCAAATAACCGTTACATTGCTCACAGTACAACATTAAAAAGACAGACAAATAGTTGTTATAAGAAGAACATAAATGGGTAAATTCAAACATTACGAATTTCATTGTGGGTTCCAAAGGAAATTAACAAATGTAAAAGACAACAAAATGTAAAGAAACATGTTAAGCGGTTGAGTACTTGTTCAAAAGTTCAAATAAAATGTACTTGTACGTTTTTAAAGTTTTAATGTTTTTTTTTTTCGAGGATTTTTCAGTTTTAAACAATTTCGGTACATGGTAGATGTAGTAAACATTTTTTTGATATTCATAACCTTCCACAAAAAAAAAAAAAAAAATGCATTAAACAAAGAAACAAGTACAAGTTCTGGTTGTTTTGAGTACTTGTAAGATTTCATTGCGTTATAAAAATAAAAAAAAATTTCATAATAATTGTGGTGAATTTATGTGCTTGTACATGCACAGTGCACCGCCGCTTAAACCCCTTAATAATGCTCTTGTTTTTTTCATATAATTTAATTTCGTTTCATTTTATTGCATTTCATTATTGTCGATGTATGTTTGTTTTCATTTTGATTTCATGTGTATTATTTTCGGTTAAATGCGTAAAATTTTAATTAAAAACCGAACAAAAAAAAAAATATTTTAAAGTTTAGTGTTTTATTACCAGCGTGTAGGTTGGTAGTTTTTCTGGCTGTCGGTCTGTCGGTTTGATTGTTTGGATTACAGACATGCAAGTAAAATGTTGCGGTTATTTTTAGTATTCATAATTAATGTCTGTTTTAATTTAGTTTATAACTGCAAGTACTAAGTATATATTAACTATATGTGTAATTTTCTTATTTTAAATAATAGGAATTTAAAAACAGTTAGGGTTCCTTGTTAGTTTTTTGGAATGTTCTTATATTTTCCACAAAAGAAATAATATAATGGTTTAGTATCACATGAAATACATGTGAACATGTTATAAATGGTTTTTAAATCGAGACATTAGTTTGGAATATATTATTCGAGTTTAATTTTAATCGATTCACAAATTCTTTATCCTTGTATATAAAGAATTCGATTTAACTATGTCTACCTACTACTACTTAAGAATTTAAACAATTTAATTGTTTTTATAAAATTACAAAATAAAAAAAAATTAATTTAAAATGAATTTAAACAAATTAGTAGATTAGTTATTTTGCTTCGTCTAAATCCAGACACTTAAGTTCAGTGGGTTAAGGTTATCTTAAATACTGAAAGCATTTTGCTATTTGTTGCAAATGCCAACATGTACTTTGTTCTTTTAGCTATTTTCTCTTCACTTAAAATGGTTTATATTTTTTTTTCGAAATTCTGTTAATAGACTTGATAAACTATAATTTCCTTACAGCTTTCATTTCTTTAATGATACTAGATTTTTATTATTATGTTTGTATAATATACATGTCTTTAATAATTAGCATTTCCTTAGTTTGTCTTAATGAGCTGAGTTAAAATGAAACATGCTAAAATACAAAGAAAACGCATAAAAGCAAACAAATGACAGCCAAGAATATTAAAATTATTATGGAGCCAACGAAGTGTTAATGATAAGAAATCATTAAGTATTAAGAACAGAAAAATACTCATGCAATAATAACAACAACAACAAGAAATAATGTTCTATTAAGAATAAGTAATATTTATTCCTATCCATCTATGTATGTACGAACGAACGAACGAACGACTCTGACTAGTCAGTCAATCGCATAGTAGTCATTCAAAACCAACTACACGGATCGTGCATATTTATGTATTGGCTGTGCATAAATAATTACTAATTTCACGTTTAGTTTTTTTATGTACAATACTCAACAAATACTATGTTTATGACGAATACTATTTATAGAAAATAAATGAAAATTAAAAAAAAATCATTCATTCAATCATTCTTACTATAAGTTGGTACGAAAATGTGTAAAAGAAATCTGGTGATGGGAAGTTAATTGTGAAATTATAATTAACCCATTAGGAGGTGGGGCAAATTAAAGGGTTGACAATTAATATTTAATAATAAGTAGTAGAGTATTAAAAATATTATAGAGTATTCGAAAACTTGCACATTTAAAAAAAGCTAAAAAAAAGTTTACGAATAATTTTTTTCGGATAATTATGACCCAATAAACTCAGAACAGCCATCAGAAACTAATTTGGAAATTATGTTTAGGAACCAGGTCCAAAAAGGTGAAGAGTTGCCGGTTTAGGTGTAAAAAACAATAAGATGTAAACTTTTACTATGATGCGGTTTTGTTGAAAAACTAATGAAAAAGATACAAAAAGTAAGAAAATATGTTTTACTTTGTACGATGATACTCATAAAAACAATTTTTGGCATTTGAGCAGCATAAATGAAGATCGCATTTTGAGCAAACACACTGTGTTTGTGACTTTTTGCATAGTTTGCACCATCTTTTTCCACCTTTTTTGCCTAAACAAATTGGAAAGTGGTCGATATTGTCACTAACTGGATGTTTTGCTCTTTCGCCAACTTTTGAACTTCCTGTCTGTGGATCTTCTTGTTGAGTATCAACTGATCTTGAGTCAAGGCGGATAATTTATTCCGCCATAAGCACAGCCGATTAAAGTAGCGCATTTTGTCGTCTCATATTAAAAGAAAGTATATTACTGAATATCGGAAGAGGATACAGTTGCTGTTATTATGCACATTGATGAGTTTGGTCAAAATTAGCTGGACTAAATTAGCAAGTTCTAAGTAATTTGTCTAAGTTTATAGCTCTGATATAACTTTCTCGTATATTTGATTATATGTTAGCACCTGAAAATATAGGTTAATTTATGGAATAGTAATTTAGTTACTATTGAATGAAAACTTTAGACTCTAACGATTATTTAATGTAATTTTCCTATATTGTCCTCAATGACAAAGAGCTGAACTTTCGAACAGGAAACTCTAATATTTAGCTAAATTTGTCAAACAATTTTTAAGCCAATGCACCAACTGTTAGTCAAAATATAACATTACTGAATGGACTAACTGTCAAAGTAGTCAGTATCAAAGTATTCCAAAGATGTTTAAAGTTGATCCAGACACTTTTACGCCCATTTCAGTGAGTGTGTTATTGTTCGACAGTCTCTATTGAAAAACTATACTAAAAGTATAACTCAGTTTATCTGGATATGACGATCATTTGTATCTACAGTTCGTATATGGTGAAATCTAAATATCTACTGTATTCGTTCTTTGTTCCATTTTGGGCAGCACTGCAGTGTGTCGAGTTAGTAGTTGGAGTTCTTGGATATGAATTGTCCTAAAAGTATGCAAAGACCCGTGTTTTAGTTCGAAAGTCTAACCCGTTGTTTTGTTGTAGAACAGGATTAATGAAGAACGCAACTGTTCTATTGATTTGGACTGTTTTAAGACTTCTCCACTGATGGATCTGGCCCGATTTGTTAGAAGCAGCGTCATAACTTTGTTTATTACCTGATATTCCAAATTCAATCGTAGTTGTTGTTCTATTCAATTCGGTTGATCTGTCAGGTCAACCGGTGTGTGAACTGATATTGCAAGATTATCATGTGACTTATCTTGATATTATGACAAGTTTAATCAACAAAATATATCTTATCACACAATAAATCTGGGGTTAATTATAAAAATTTAAACGATTTTTACAAGATTATACATGCTGTATTCATAAATAATAAGTTTTCAGTCCAATACTAAACATCAGGAACAGATACTGTAATGCCATTCTTAATGATCTGCATTCTTTTAAAGATTTGTCATTGACGGATTTGGCCAGATTTGTTAGAAGCAGTGTCAGGTTTCTACGGGAACTGCAGCAATCGTAACAACGTAACTACCAGGGTTTCCAAATTCAATTGTAGATGTTGTCCGATACTTTACAAATTTGGTATTGATCGTTCTAAATCGGTGGATGAGGCAGAATAGACATGGATGCTTATGAAAGTTTTTTTTTATCAAAAAATTTCTTTAAGTTGGCTACCACATAATTTGAGAAACGCACAAATGCTGCGATTAATGAATATCGACTTTCATGACCTCAATACAACTGAATTTCTAGCACACGAAGCAAGATGGTATTTCCTTTACCAGAAGACTTTAAATTAATTGACGAAAAATAACTGCAAACACAGATTAATTTCTATCTCCTCAGGTCAGCTCAAACAAGTGACTTTTTGAACCTTCAAAACATTGAATTGATGGATATCGCAGGCCTGATATTCGACTCTTGAATAAATGTTTAGTTCTTTAACTAATTATTAAGGTGCTTTACATTACAACTTCTAAGTATATTCATATTTATAGAAAACTAGCTGTCTCAACAAACGTTGTTCTGCCATAGCTCACACAATGTTTGAAGACTCTCACTATAATATGCAATAATAAAGTTTTACTTCTTATGGGAGGTGCCACGACCATTGTACCTATATAGGTCAATTGTGATTCTAACCCATCCAGGCCCAGGTCTCAAACACACACACAAAATTTCATCGAAATCGGCCCAGTCGTTAAGGAGGAGTTCAGTTACTAACACATGTACAGAAGAATGTTTTTGAGTTTTTACCGATTGAAAAACTTTCGAACAACATAGGGCAACCACAATAATATTGTGCACTTCTTTTCTTATACCAAAAACTATATTTATTTTTGACTTTATTAAATGTTTAAAGAACATATTTTTTTTATTATTTCCTGGGAACGAATTAGGATTAGTTCCCTTCCCTTTAGAGCAAAGTCAACTAAAAACAGAAATGCTTTATAGAATAATATATTCCCAGTAGTTACGCAAGTGGTCAATGTATCCCTTATAGAAAGTAATAGTCACACATGTCTTATCATTTGGCTGGCTCTAATTTATATATTTTGGGTCATTTGACACGTATGTGCTCTTTGTAGTGCAGACAGAAGACAATTGGTTATTTTATACATCCCTGGTAATCTTGCGTGAATACAATTGTCACTTAAGTGTCTCTGAGTAATCTGGAGTGTAGTCACTTTAAACGTTTTGTGAGTTATTCGTTCAAACTGATTTTATACAAATTGTGTTGATATAACTCTCATACAGTTAATTTTTATTTTTGCTTAAGTATATTGATATCCCATGTAACATAGCATGAAGTTAATAGTCACTTTAGTGTCTCTTAGTAACCTATAGTGAAGTCACTTTAAACATTTATTTAGTACTGCACTTCAGAAAGTAGTTATTTTACCCACCAGAAGCAATCCATTGGAAAGTTGCCGAAGAGAGGTTTGTTTACCAGCTATCATTTATTGAACTGCCTATGATAAGTCTTATAGCTGACTATTTGAGGTCAATTAGTAGCCGTACCTATTAAAATAACTAGTTATGTAGCTGATCAAGTTACCAGTTAGGTAGCTAATAAGGTAACTGACGCTATTTAACCAATTTTAAAATCGAATGCGTTGACTACTTTGGACCAGCTATTAGGCAGTGTCATTGTAGTCAAAAAGGGTCAATTAGGACATGCACTTGTTAAAATAACTAGTCATGTAGCTATTGAAGTAACTAGTTCCCACCCTAAATGATGGGTAAAATCACTAGTTCGGGACTGTGTCCTAGAACTGCTGGGTTGGTTTTAAAATATAAATGTATTGGTGACTTTTGTTGTATTAAATTTGAGTTTATTTTGAACTCTTTCTTGAGAGAGTTCGATTAATGTTCGTGAGCCGCTTGTTTTTTATTTGGTTCTCAGTGCTCTATATATGTTTTTATTTGTTTAAAAATATTTAAATAACTTTTTAAAGTTAGTAGTGGCCTTAAACATAAAACGAAACAAACAGAGACTTTTCCAGATTTGAGGGGCCCTTAAAGGGTTAATTAAAGTTCAGTTTAAAAAAGAAAAGAAATGAGAAAATGAAAGAAAAAAAATACAATAAATATAAACAATACAAAAACGTTGGTTGTTGTATGTAAATATGTATGAATATATACGAGTATTTTAGTACTTAATATACATAATAATAATAATGTAAAAAATGGACGTCAATGAATTATTTCCGGAAAACGTTCAAGAAGAAAGACCGAGTGAGTGTCTTGACAGACTATCCGTAAGTAAGTAAGTATGTATGTGAATAAATACTTAACGTTTTATAAGGCAAACACCTTAAAAGAGTCATAAATACTCAATCGTGCATACATCAACATACTCTTGCAAACACACAGTGTGACAGTTGGGGAAAAATGTTTAGTTAAATAAAAATTCAACCTCTGTCTTGTCTACTCAGTCGTACACTTTGTTTGTGTGAGCACAAAAGAAGACCATGTATACCGTTTCGTCCGTCAGTCATTCCGTCTATGATTTGATAATATTAGACATTTTCAACGTCTGGCCAGTTATTTAAATTAAAATACAAGTACATGTCATGTAACGTGCCAAAGTAGTTATAAAAAAAAAAATGTGCTTAAGCGGGGAAGAGAGGCATAAGAATGTTGGAGGTGGTGTTGAGAATAATTATGCCGTTGTTTGAAGCTTTTCGAAACACTTGTATGGATTTCTGTGCTTGAATATTATTATAATTGTTATAATTTTTTTTTTTCAATTTGTCGTTGGGAAAAATTTATGGAAGTAGTTTATGTTCATACATTTGACGCTATGATTTATTATTATTTTTGCAATTTAAGAAGGTTAATTAGAGATTTTGTTAAATAGTATTTAAATTAGAATCTGGTACATTTGAGAGATATAATATGTACTACGAATGTTTTATAAGTTATTATATATTCAAGAGGATTGTGTGAAGGTTGTATATTTTTAAACATTTCTTTATTTTTAAACATTTCTTTAGTTTTGAAGCTAACTTTAGTTCTTTTGAAACCAGTGGTCGGCACTCATAACCACCTGAGTCCGAACATGCTCGTTTATTTACTTGTAAACAAAACGAATGCCAACGATATTTATACAAATAAAACACATAAATCCCAATCAATTGCTCAGGTCAGATTACTACAGAGAATATAAGTCCATAACTACTTAATATAATCCATGATCCATGGTCTCTTTATGCCGACCACTATTTTAAATACATATTCGGAAGTTCCAGTGTATATTACCCGCCAGCAACGATTATCACTACAGTTTTCTTACTACATTTAAACAAAAAAGAAAGACCGAGATTATTTTTAAACCATTGATTCGGCATCAAAATGTCGAACAACAATGAATTCTGACAATAAGACTGGCGGACATTTGAAATAACAACAAAGGCACAACAAACTGCCATAAACAGGAACAAACAACAACATCCATCCACATTCATATATTCAGTATTGTACTCAAAAATCGAATGGATGGCAGGCAAAATTTTAAAGCAGCTAAGAAAGACGATACAAAATAAACAGAAATAGCAGACATATTTGATAAGATTGCATGCATTGTGCAACTTAGACACTAAACTTGAAATGAGTTTGGATAAAAAGTAAAAATATGTAAAACTGACGGGGGTATTTTTGCATTTTTAAAGACGCATAATTTAAGTTTGTGAAGAAAGATAAACAAAATATTGCAATTGCTTACATATCGAAGAAATGTCAGAAATGGGCTGTTGCAGACAGTATTATTTAGAAATTGTTTTGAGCTCCAAAAAATCAGCTGATGCTTATAGCAAAAACTGATATGATTCTTATTAAAATACATAAATGGGAGCAATATTTTCCAAATATTGAATTCAAACTCTCAACGTGTTAGGTACATCTTTTAAATCACAATAGAACATAGACTATAGCTGAATCATTGACAGATCTATTATTAAAGTTCTAGGCTTTAATAAAACCTAGATTTTCCAGAATTGCTGGGAGAATAATAGTCTTGACGTATCTTAATTTGGACTATCAAATGCATTATCTCGCTATCGATTTAAACATTTTGAATCTTATTTCTTTCAGAATCTTGAAACATTGGAAAAGGAAGAACACTACAAGGGAGAGTATTACAAGGGATGCCTACTGCACTGGTCAATCATTTCCCTAATAACTTACTATGGATAAGCATATATGGTTTTGTGAATGCACACAGAACTCTCACAAAAACTATCGCATGAGCTCGTGAAACTTTCTTACTAAGCTGTAGTTGTAATACTGTATAAACCAGTGCTGCCCAGTCTTTATGGGGCCATGACTTGGGTTCCTAATCGAAACAAATTACACCATAATTTCCGGAAATACTTTTTTAGAAATTTCCGGAATATTTTTCAGCCACAACAGAAAAATTCAAACGTTTAGACTGAACATTTGTTTCAATGTGACAAAAAGGAATTCTTGAGATACTAACTTTAAAACATCCAAGGATATTCATATTCATTGAGTCGCTCTTATACAATAATGTGATCCTAAGCGCTTCCTAATATGAAGAATGCAAAGAAAAGTGTGCATATTCCAGCTCCAGGTGGAACTTTTTCGGCATCCCTTCGATTCAAGATCTTTAGTGGTTTCTGTCATCTTTGAAATTCTTGTTCATATCATGGAACAGCTTTCTTTCTTAACCTAGCAGATTGAAATCTTGTTGAGTTTTTACAAAACTTTTCTTCAACACTTTATTGAGTATCTGCTACATAAAATTTCTGATACCTGGGGGCTGTGAAAAATCTTTAAATTTATAAGTTTCCTTGTTTTTACAAACATCAGCAACAGGCCCAAATACCAACAGAGAGAAAAAGCTTAAATTTAAATCGATCAGACAATTGTAAAAATCACCAATAGCTAATATAACTTTGTTCATCCAATACAAATCAATGAAACTAAAAAATCATCAAATACGTTACTCTAACTAAGGGTGTGATAATTGGACTCTGAATTTCTATGATACTAATCAATTGCTACTATTGAAATCCTTGATCTGTCACCATCTATAATGGTCATCATATTTGGGGAAAAATGATCAATCAAGTAGAGTTGATGGCAGAGGTATGGAAATTCTGAAAGATATCTTTTGAAATTTGGAAAAACAGCTCAATCCACAGAGAGAAAAAGCCAAAATATGAAACAATCTGGTAATTGTAAATATGGAAACTCAAAATAAAACAATATGGTACTGTAACTAATATTGTGATAACTGAACTCGGAAGTTCTGTGATATTAATCAATTGCTACTATTGAAATAGCATAATCTCTCATCACCATTGGTGGGCTTCATATTTGGGGTCAAACGATCAACCAAGTAGAGTTATTAAAGGAGATCGAGTTGGCGCAGGTGTCTACATTCGGGAATTCGACAATAGGCTATCTTTTAGACTTCCAAATGAATGTAGCATAATCAAAAGGGCGGCTAACTGGCTCAGTTATAACAAGATATCAGGCAGGGATATTCGTATATATACTGACAGACAGGCCTCAATAAAATCTCTAACAGGTGTATACACAACATCTAATTTGGTCCAGGAATGCCGGGCATCCTTAAACAGGATGGCGAGACATTCAACACTCGTACTCGAGTGGGTACGGGGACACGGAGATACTACAGGCAACTGCGTAGCTGATGATTTGGCGAAAAAAGGCGCCATGTTACCTGACGGAAACATAGACTTCCTATGTAGAATTCCGCTATCCAAGTGCAAGCTACAAATTAGTAATTTCTTCTATGAGCTCGCTCAGAAAAGATGGGGTTGTGAACCCACATGCACTATAACCAGAATGATATGGCCCCGACTGAATCGTGGGCGAACAACATATCTTCTTGGCTTGTCACGCTCACAATTGCGTGGCGTAGTGGCGGTCATTACCGGACACTGCACTTTTGGCAACCACGCGAGGAGACTTGGCTTGCCCTACAACGACTTCTGTAGAAGTTGTCAAAACGAGGAGGAGGATGAAACCATTTTTCATCTTCTTTATCACTGTTCGGCATTAGGTGATCTACGCTTACGGTTTCTGGGACACCGTTCCATAAATAGTCTTTCTGGGCTCTCGAATATGAGGCTTGAGGGCATCAACGCCTTTATAAGGTGTAGTAATTGGTTAATAGGACCAGATATGGGAACCTCTCGAGGGTAACCTAATAACCGCTATCTTATTGATATGTAACTGTTGTAAATCTCCTTCTCTCTTCCTTGAACATATTTTTCATAACTACTCAATCTTCCACTTCTTTCTTTTCATTTTTATCTGCCCCTCTTTCTTTCTAACTTCTAATTTCAGGTAACACAAAGGGATCATTGCTTGGACCCACGTGAGCTGTTCTTTTACTTTCTAACTTCGCGGCTGCCTGGAAACCTAACCTAACCTAGAGGAAATACCCTTTAATCATTTTCAAGTTACCTATAGGAAAAAACAAAGTGCAGTATTTTTTAGTCTGATTTTCACTAAATTTTATAAATTTACAAAAGTTCGACAAACTATCGCCTGAAGTAAGGAAACTCTGAGAGAGCTCAGTCTACTATATATGAATCGACCAGACAGATACTAGCTAATATAATTAGATTCATCCAAAACATATCTAAGAAACTTAAAATCAACTAATACGGTTTTGAAACTAAGAATGTGATAGCTGGACTCTGAAGTTCCACGATACTAATCAACATAACTCAATCTTCCATCACTTGTGGTAAGCTTCAGAAAAACGATCAATCTACATAGTATAGTTGATAGAAACCACAAAATTAGCTATAGATAAAAAGAGTACAAGGATAGTACAAGTACATAAGAATTTTTACTTCCAATTTAGATAGATCAGTTCAGTAGATCAGGTAGATGTTACAGATCGTGGCACAAATGAACAGATATCTTTGTTTAGATCTTATTAATACTGCGATTATTATTTTCAAGATCAGTAAAGCATAGATAGATGCTATTAATCTTGGTAACCACATTTATTTCTAATACACCTTTCAAGTCTCCAAGAAAACTTTCATTTTACTTGACCATTTCTTTCGGCCATTTTTTCTTTGGTAAGGTCTTAATGACATCAACTAACACTGGCCTTACAACATTTAAATTTTACCACAATGTGTGTATGTATCACGTGTTTGGAGTTCATCCGCAACGAAAATATACATGTATATATATATGGCCTCCTATTTAGTGGATTTCCATATCAATAAATAATACTCTGAGTGCAATATTGTTGTGTACACTTATTATGCGCAAAATTCATAAACCATGAAGTAGAAAATAAAATTGTGGAGGGGTGGGGGAATAAAAAAAAAACTTTAAGACTTAAAAATTAAACAAATATAAACCAACAAAGAAAACACGAAAGAAAATAAATAAATAAATGCATGAATATGTATGTGGTAAAAATGTTTGTTTGCATGGCCAACTAGTATTTGGACGCCACTGAGATGTAACCAATTGAAATGGAAATTAACAAAGCAGATTCATGTCATTTGCAATAAGAAGACGAAACAAGAAAAAACAAAACAAATCAACTGCAAGAAATACAGCTGACTCTTTTCTATTGCCAGTAGTGTATGAAATATCATTGCGAAAAAAAAACGGTCATGATGATGTTGGGGATGATAAAAATTTAATAAAAATAAAAAACATAAAAAAACTAAGCGAAATGTATTTAAACTTTAGTATGGTGGGCTATTTACACTACACTCATGCAACATTTATGTTCTTTAGTTTGTTTGTCTGTCTGTCGGCGTATCTTCGAGTAGCAGCTGCAAATTGATGCCAAAACAACTGACTGCTGCCCCGCTTGTTGTGATAGCAATAACAACAACATCAACAACATAAGCAACAATAAATATGAATGAATAAATTGCTGCTTTTTTCATTTTCGCACTTGCAGGAGTCATTCCCACTACCTTCGAAACAAAAGATTTTTTTAAATAAAAATGAATTAAGTTATTTTGGATTTAATGAAGTTTGCTATTAATACCTATAGTTTTATTAATAAAAGGAGAATTTCCAGGATCTACGGAGTAATAGGGAAACGATCACAAAAAAGTGGTAAATGGATTTTTGCTTACATAAAACTTATTTGTTGTCTGCTTTTTCTTGATATAAAAATCTTCTTCTACATGATTTTACATCGTTTATACTACAATACTGTAACTAAGGGAGTGATAACTGAACTCTGAAGTTCTAAGTTATTAAACAATCCATGATTTCTCACACATCTGTTGGCATTAAATTTAGGGACAAACGATCAACCAATTAGAACATCTACTCCAACTAGCTTGACCCGGTGCGCTTCGCTACCCCTGTCGATGTAAAAATCGGTTCAGCCGTTTAGTAATTATTGTTTAAAAACTAAAGGTACCAATTTTACCCGTTTTTCCCCCTTTTTATCCCTTTCTGGTCCAAGTATTGAAAAAATTTATAGCCTATTGACGCTTCCAAGTAAGGATCTATCTACGTTCCAAATTTCAATAAAATCGGTTCAGCCGTTTAGGCGTGATGCTCAAACAAACAAACAAACAAACAAACAAACAAACAAACAAACAAATAAACAAACAAACTTACAAAGACATTTATATATTTATATAGATTATATCGAAGTTGCTTCTCCAACAAAGAGAAAAAGCCAAAATATGAATCTATCAGACAATTGTAAAGATAGACAAAAGCTAATAGAACTGGGTTCATCTAATAAATATCTAAGAAACTTAGAATCAAACAGCACCTTATGGGTTTAAGAGTTTGATATATGGACTTGGAAATTCTATAGTAATATCACTATTGATATCGCTTAACCTCTCACCACCATTGGTGGTCCTCAGTCGGTCGGTTTCCTTGGTATTTATGTTCTGTGAACATCCTCGCATATCCCAAACAAATTCGGAGTGTCGTTGACCTATTTATTAGTCCTAGCCCTAAGAGAATAGTGACCAGTAATAGCTCCTACAAAGGTCCTGAGACAGCTCCTGCTCTAATAGAATTCTAGTTTCTGCTATGTCTAACCTGGCCTAAATATACCTTGAAACTTTGCCCTCCGCTCTGCTCTCTATGAACCGGCCAATATAAACCATGGTTCGCACAAATATTATCCTATAGCGGTGACTGAAATGTGCTCTCAACAATAATTACCTCACCACCAAACCCAGTCCCCGATCCTTGCCTCTCCAGTTCATCCGCAACCTCATTCCTAAGTTAGGTACAGTGCCCTGGTACCCAACTCAACCTAAGCTCGTTCAGTTCCACTAACAATCAGTCGATGAGGCTATCCATCCACATCTCTACCTCAGCACATCTCACATACAATTTGGAGTGCCGTTGTCATATTTATTAGTTGAATAGGACCAACAGAGTTCATCAGATTGCTCTTGTTCAACTCTAGTAGCATTTTGGTTTCTGCTATGTCTAACTTGGATCATATAGACTTGACTCCTTGCAGTCCGTTCAAATATTACTCTATAGTGATGACTGATCGGTGTTGTTAACAATATCTACCACACCACCAAGGAATGTTTCGAACAGTGCCTTGAAAATTCATCCGCGCCGTCATTCCTTTGTGCGTTAAAGTTTTGCGGTACTCATCTCAATCTAACTTTGCATTTTGGTATCTGTCATGTCTAACTTGGGACATTTAACTTTGCAGTCAGCTCTGCTCTCCAAAACACGATCAATAGCAACCAAACACCGCTCATATATTAACATATAGTGCAATATCCACAAGTTCATCCCAAAACCTCATTCCGTTTTACGTTACAGTGCTCTGGTATCCAACTCAACCTAACCACAATCAGTTCCACTAGCCTTTTGCCATACTCTACTATCTGACCACGTGGCACTTCAAAGCCTTGAAAGCTGGCTGACTGTTGATATAAGTAATCACATCTGCTTTTTAGTAACGTTAGCCTATATCAATTCCGAGGCTTTCAATATCGTCATCTCTACCCGGAAGACACTGCATTGGTGGAGAAGTCTATATAAGCTCTAAGTGTCAGTCTCCTCTACGAAGTCAAGAACTTCTGTGCCAATTTCCATCTTAGATCTATATCCGAAAACTGTGCATCATGCAAACAGCCTTTCGGATTCAAGTCAGTCATTCCTGTTTTGTGATAGCTATTGGAGGTATATTAACGTATCGATTTATGTAACCTTGTAATCGGTAATTCAAGGAGGAATAAAATCTTCTTCTTATAGATTCAAAGCAAGCTTCTTGCTGGAACTTTTGATGTATATTCCACAATGGAATGATATCCAGAGGTTTATGAAGTGTAGATACTTTTAAATAATTTATTTCCAATGAGAGCAGATTAGAGAAAAAGGACCCAATATGACTGCCAATTTTGTACAGAATCTTCGTCTCATAAATTCGAAGTAAGCTTCTTGTTTACATTCCAGCTATGTAGTCCTTATTGGGTAATATAAACAGAATTTTGTTCAGAAGCTCCTGAAGTGTACATACTTTTAAAGAATTTCATTTCCAATAAGAAACAAGTGTAGACTAGAGAAAAAGGATCCAATATACCCGAAGTAACATACATATTTAATTTGAGGATCGGTTTATACAATCAAAGGGTTTACAAAACAGTGGAAAGTAAAAACTGAAGTAGTCAAATCTTTCCTGAAAAAACTCAGGGCCAATACGACACTGGCTAACTTTATTCAAACGCCCCAATTTGTAGTAGTAACTGTCTACAACACCTTAAAGTACTTTCAAAAAGTACAAAATGATATCAGGGCATGGAAAATTTAATGCTGAACCCAAATAATCACGAAATAAGAATCGCATGGACATTTTAAGTAATTACCATGGTCTGTTATCAATTATAAACCTCTGCTAATGTTCAACAACCTGTGCGGTTCAATGCCATTTTCACTGCAAGTGTCAACACACTCTTAACGTGTGGCAAGTACATAAATACTTACTAGCATTAGTTGCACAAAGTATTACTTATACAGTAGATACGAATGCATGCATGTCTCTTTGTTCGTTCAATGGTTGGCTGAGTTTTCTCGTGGTGGTTTTTATTTATATTTTTTTACATATTCTTAAATACATTTTACAAGTAGACGAGAACGTTCTCATAAGTAAGTTTACACATTGATTTTGCATGATTATTCCCTCTCATTTTTATCATTTTGGTTTTCGTTAAGTAGTATGAACTCATAAATAATAATAATGAAAAAGTAGTCTGAGTGCATAAACTATGTATGTTTTTATGTATATTATAAATTGTAAATAATTTAAACTTACATATACACATATTAAATACAACAATATTTTATTTTTATTATTAAAAGAAGCCGTTTGAATAAAAAAACCTTATAAATTAAAAGAAATCGCGCGTAGGTGTTTCTTTTTATCTGTGAAAAAAAAGAATACAAAGCGATAACAGAAAAACGTGAATTTCGTTAAATGACTTAATTATATTTTTCTTAATTCTGGTTTCATTTATACGAACATAATCATGAAATAAAGTTTTATGATTGAAATCTCGGAACATGATTAAATTTGTTAATCGTGTGTGAAAGAACTTCTAGAGCTCGTTACTTTTGCAAATGTGGTTCGAGAAAGAAAGAAAAGTAGAGTATGTGAAAAGTAATCTGTATATACGTTGCTTTAATTTAAAAATAATTCCAACAATTTCAAACATGCATTTAGCGCCTTATTTTATAAAACAAAGAATTCATATGAAAATTATTGGGTTTTTATTTACAAAATGAGGCATTAAATATTATAAAAGTCTTTTGTTAAAGAATGAAATAATTTAATTGTGTTTTTTAGTCATTTTTTATACGTCTGTCATTTTGAACACGCGATAAATGGTTCGTCATAACAATTTTGTTATTGTTTTTCTTATTTTAAATAAGAGCATATTACTTTTATAATGTAAATATTATTCTTACTTTCAAAATATTCATGATGTCCTACATACGATTTCTGTCAATGCTTGGATCAAATCTTTTTCCTCGTGTTTTTTCAAGATGAAAAATTTTGTGATCATCGAGTAGTTTGTAAACGAATTAACTTTAATCTGCCCCTGATTTTTAATGAATAATATTAGTATTTTCTTTAAGCACTCTTCCCGCTATTCTACTAGTATATGTATTGTAATTGTGCCAGTATTATTAAAAGTATAACTTGTTTTCTGGGATTTCTTCTTCCTTAAATGTGTAGTATAATTGCTTACATGGGAGAGTGATTCCAAGTTATCACATATTTGACATTTCAACTATTTTCTTTTCCTAAAATATACCTCCAAAAAATTTCAACGTTTGGATTGAGAACATTTTAAAATTCTAATTTAAAACCAGAAACGACGCGACACTGAGCGTTCATGATGATGAACGCTTAGTGTACCTATTCAAGAATTTCTAGGCTTGAGTTGGTATCGGTGAGCGATATAACCCTAAGATCTAGATCATTGGTAAATAAACATGTTACACAAATTGGGATTTTTACATACAAGGATACTCAATAAAACTTAATACCCAGGAGTTCTAGGAGACAGTCCCGAACTAGTGATTTTACCCATCATTTAGGGTGGGTTCAATAGCTACGTGACTAGTTATTTTAACACGTGCATGTCCTAAGCAGGGGGTCAATTGACCCTTATTGACTACAATGAGACTGTATAATATCTGGTGCAAAGTAGTCAACGCATTGGATTCACATACTGGTTAAAAAACGTCAGTTACCTTACTAAGTGGTAACTTGATCAGCTACCTAACTAGTTATTTTAACATGTACGAGTGCTAATTGACCTCAAATAGTCAGCTAAAAGACATATCATAGGCAGTCCAATAAACGATAGCTTGCAAACAAACCTTTCTTCGACAACTCTCCAATGAATTGCTTCTGGTGGGTTAAATAACTACTTTCTAAAGTGCAGTGCAAAATAAACGTTTAAAGTAACTTCACTATAGGTTACTAAAAAACACCAAAGTGACTATTGACTTCATGCTATGTTACATGGGAAATCAGTATACTTAAGCAAAAATAAAAATAAACTGTATGAGAATTATATCAATACAATTTGTATAAAACCAGTTGAACGAATTACACTCCAGATTTCTTAGAGACACTTAAGTGACAATTGTCTTCACGCTAGATTACATGGGGTGTATATAGTAACCAATTGTCTTCTCTCTGCACTACAAAGAGCACATACATGTCAAATGACCAAAATATATAAATTGGAGTCAGCAGCCAAGTGATAAGACATTTGTGACGATTACTGTCTATAAGGGATACATTGACTACTTGCTTAACTGCTGGATATTTAAAACGCAAAATAATCGCAATCACACAAATACTATTACAGCTGTAACAATACTATCTCACAGCGCCGACCAATGATTTATATCAGAGACCGGCAAACACATACATGTAAACTTTTTGTTTTTTGAGTTCTTGATTGTTTTTTACAAAGTGTGAGCGAATTTTATTGTGCAAAAAAGCACGGTGAACTAGTTTTGCGTTTTTCTGATTTAGATCCACAGCCAAAATACCAGCTGGGTCATTTAGCCCCGAAGAGATCATGGAGATTCTTCACTTCTTGAAACATTTAACTGGAAGATTGTGAAAGTTACGGACGCTGAAGGATCATCAAGGAAATATTCCTAAATAAGGATCATTTGGACCCGTTTGGTACGATCGTCGTTCGTGATCCTTGGCAAAAGCCTGCAGTCTGAACATGATTACAACAGGATTACAGCGATGTCGCTGTCTTCACAGAGATTGTGGATGCCTTATTTCAACTTTTGGCGATTGACAAGGACATCCTTCTCAAATCAGATCACTGGAACTCTTACATCACTTATTCTAAAGACAGGTAACCATTCCCTCACTGAGATCGTGGGTGCGATTTTTGAACGTTTGAATGAGGTGGTTGGCGAGGACACCAACGTCACAGTCGATAAAATGGAGCATTTTGATATTAACTCAAACTGCAGCAGGAAGTGCTGGTAATTATAGCCCAACAACCACGAATCTACTAGGATTGGGTCTGCTCGCTATCTTTGAAGGAATTTATGCTCTTAGATTCTATTTTATGAATTATAGTGATGAAGCGGACTCATGGAAAATCGGTGTAGAAAATCAGTTGAAGCTGCATCAAAATACATTCGCACAGTTTCTGCAATAAACACTCGATTGAGGTGGCAGCTATAAACGTCCAGTAGATCCATCGTCTACAAAGGTAAGACGAACTCTCATATAACTTTACAATGCGTCAAAAAGATTGGTAAAGTGGTTAGCTTATATTAGTGAATCATATATGAATCATTTATTAGATGGAATTATATCTCTATTTGGATATATATGTATCTCTAATTGGAATAAAGGTCATTGATATTCAATTGACAATGATTTTGCTATCTGAGCTCATCGTACACGCCATCGAATGTTTACCATTGTTAACCAAGATAAAGATTGCTGGTGTATTTGTTGGCGATTCAATTGGTTCTCAATTTTGGCATGAGGCTAACAGCTGGATGCTTGTGGTCAGGTAAAGAATCTGAGAACTCCAGGAATTTGCGATGAGTTTATATTGCCTTGCATTCCTTTTGCAAACTGAAAATCGTTAGTCTCGGAAACTGTCTGGGTTTAAGCACAGATAAGGTGGTCCAATCACATGCGTTATTGCGAGGTCGACTTTATTCATACATGAAGTGAGCACAACAAATCTCTATCACATAAAGCTACTAAGTAGTATCAACATGGCATCAATAACACTACAGAAGTTGTCATAATGAGGCGTGGAAAAGGAAGAATCTCAGAAACATCAACTCCTTCGTTAAATAACTTGGTTGTTTTGGTATGGAAACAGCCAGTATCGATTGAGGGACCTACTTGGGAGAGCTGCTTTTAGAGTGGCTGCCTCGAACAACAGTTCGTGTAATTTTTAGGTCTTTTGCGTTGAAATGTATTAGTCCTTAGATATTTTCCAGTTATAGAACACTGCAATATAGGAATGAATGCTATGAGACTGCATCACGGCATCAATAACACTACAGAAGTTGTCATAATGAGGATTGGAAGAGGATGAATCTCAGAAACATCTACTCCTTCGTTGAATAGTGTGTTTTTTTTGGTATAGAAACAGCCCGTATCGATTGAGGGACCTACTTGGGAGAGCTACTTTAAGAGTGGCTAGAACAACAGTTCGTGTAATTTTAAGATCTTTCGCGTTTAAATGTATTAGCCGTTAGATATTTTCCTTCAATTTGTCGGTTAGAAGCTTATAGCACTTATTTTGATTCGATATTTTATACTCCTTTGACCAGGAGTAGACGGCCTTTGGCTTCCCTTAAAAAACAACTTATACATAAACTTTTGTGTATTTCGAACACCATCCTTTATATTTTTATACATAATCTCTATGACTGGGTGAATATCCATAAAGACGGAGTTTATGATCATGTCTGTAGTTTAGGTTACGTGGGTTGCTCGCAAGTTAGCGAGTTCACTCGGAGGCCTTGTGGGGCATTGTGAAACCCTTAGAATTACATAAAGGGAGAATAGTTGTCCTCCTTAATTTCGTTGACTATGTGCTTCTGGTGATCCCCGTGAGAACCAGCCGGTACTTCTAATAAATCTGATCATATTTACTAGTGACACATCTCTGAGACAGTCCAGATCATGGAAAAGAGCTCTACCAAGATATAGTAGTCTAAATATGCTCTTGTAAGGCTGGGCAGTCACATAGAAAGTGTTGTACCGATTCTTCCTCCTCCTCCTCATCCAAACAACTTCTACAATAGCTATAACGTGTGTAACCCATACGTTATCATGTCTGTACCATCTTGTGCTTATTTATCCGCTAATGATTCATATCGTCGAAATATCAGCTATTAACTTGGATTATGTTCTAGTCAACATCTGTCAGGCATATTTATACCGATTGCCAGAAATACATGGCATTTCTAAATGAGATGTCGGGACATTCGATACAATTGACGACAAAAAGTCCTCATAGGAGAGTTTATAATCATCCTTGGTGCTTTGAATAGTATTATGGCTTAGTAATCAGGTGTTCTTCGATGATAGCCTGTAGCTCTCAGCGATCTAACATTTCTTTTACAAAATAAGTTTATTGTAGTAGGCATCTTCCAGGCTAACATATTTGCGATACCTGGATATGTGTTCAATTTAAATGGTGTTATAGCTGAAAATAGAACTAAAGTCTAACTTTCTATAAAAATCGACACATCTGATATTTGATTACCCAGGAGGGACTATCTGAAGAATCTTATTGTGCCGACGTATCACATATATATGAGATGTCGTTTAATCGAGATCATTAAGATGGAATTTGCATAATAACCACTTTACTAAAAAAATAAAATACATCAATATTTGAGAAAGCTATTCCACACTCGAAGTGGTATCCAGTAGTTTACTACCACTATTTTACGACTAAACCCACTGTGCTTTAAAATACATCCAACAGACATTTCTTTTTTAAAAAAAATGAGACATGAACTATGCAATGATTTTGTGTATAGACGAATAGACAGGCTGGTGGGCGAGTATCATACGTCTTATTCAACGAATTCCAAAATGAAATTACTCATCAAATACAAATTTGCAAGGCACCACCATTGAAACTGTGATTTAATACTTATTAATAGCTGTGTGTATACTGTAAATCAGGTTCCTTATTGTACGATGAATTAACAATTTTACTGTAAACAAAGTACAAAGATTTAAGTGCCAATAAATACAAGTTTAGTTATATTGTTTTTACAAGTATTTTTGTTTTAAAAGCAGGGTTATACAAACAAGTTCTACTTGAAAATATTTATACATATGTATGGATATAAAACATTTATTTAGTTTTAAAAAGGGTTTTTGTCAAGGTCAGTTATTTGAACAACTATGAATACTACATTTTTTTTTAAGATTCATATTGTTGTTGAAGATGCTTTCAAGAGAGAGAGAGGGTCTTTTAATAATAAAAAAATTAAAAAGATTTTTTTTTTTTTCTTTCAATCTTGTAAAACACAAACATTTTTATTTTTAAATTCCCACACTTACTGGCAGATGTCAACGAGCAACATAATTGTTTGGCTTGTTTTTAATATTTAAAGCAGAACGGAAATAAATTAAAAAAAACTTTTTGTTCTCTTAAAATTTTAATTGTTTATAAAAATTAGAGCGCAAAAACAAACAATTAAGGGCATTTTACGAAATTAAAGCAAAACAATATAAACAATTGTACGAGTTTATATTTATTTAAGCATGAAAAATAATCACAAAAAAAACAAACAACTTAAAACCAAAATGCAACTAAAATTTTAAATTAAAAACTAAATTGAAACGGCTTCAAATAAATCATTGACATAATTGTTGCTATTGTTTATTTTTAGTTTTTTTTTCTTCTGTTATTTACTCTTTTGTGTTGATGAAGATACTAATAAATTAAAACAAAACCAAATTCAAACACATAGCTTAATATTAAACTCAATGCAAATTAATGAATATTCACCAAATACATTTTAAAGTGATACAATTGCTTTTGTGCAGTACATTTGGTGATTAATATTAGACAGTGATGAGCAAAAATGTAGAGACAGTGAATTGGATTTAAAAATGGTTTGTGTTGATTTTGTATTTTTTACTAATTGTAATTTTAAAGTTATGAGTCCTGAGCGAACAGAAATAAAACAAATGCAGAACAGTTGGGAGTGAATATTCCCTTCAGACATGCTTATGATTAAAATATTTATAAGTCTGCAATATCGGCTATCTTGCTGTCAGGCATATGTACTAGCGAATATATGTCAGGGATATTAGAATTTAGCAGTTTAATTGATGTGGAATACCGGGCATATGTAAATCAGATGCCTCATGGGGTCTTTGACATGAGGATACTATAGGCAATAGTATTATGAATGAACTTGCAAAAGAGGCATTCATAATTCACTATGGAGACACACATCTTTTCTGAAGCACGCTTCTCATTTCTTGTAAAAAATATTGTTAAGAATTTGCAAAAACGATTTGAATTTAACGATCTGTAACTACTGCCTGCAAACATTCATCATGTTTATAATAACGTCCATCAGTAGAAGCTTCTACTTATCAACAATGTTGATAGCATGCAGTTGATTAGCATTGTTTGTAAGTATGGCATCACTGTATGTTTAAGCTGCTAACATTGACATCGAAAGCTCTAGAATTCGAATGTACTAGTCTGTCCGTTAAGAGCATTGTAGAAGATTCCCGAGAGATGGCAGTGCATGTATAAATGGTGACAGAGGCTGCAGTCGTGAGTTGAGTTGACCAATGTCGCTGTTAGACTTAACATCAACTGTCGTGTGCATGTGAGTTTGAACATTATAAAGTGTGTGTGCATTTTCTGCGAATTGATAAACGTGAATAAAGACACTGAGTGACTATTTAATTCTGTTGTTGTTGTACATTCTAAATAAATAAAGAGTTGTTACAATTTTAAACTACTAAACTGCTTTTTATTTGCAATCAAAAGTATCCGGTTTATTTAAAGGAAATAAACCCCCGTTTTTAAAAGGTAAAAACGTAACAATATGCACAAAATGCCCTGTATGTTACGGCTTACAGTTATTAGAAGGTTGAGTGAGCTAACTTGCACTAAAAGAAGTATCTTCTGACATTCCAGGATACGCAACTCTGTGTCATGATAATGACAAGCATATAACATTGTTGGTTCAGAACTCAAGCAAAGCGTCTTAGACTACTAGTCATTGAAATAAATATGTATGTTATAGATTATCGCAATGATGAGAGCAAGAAATTATATATCGTTTCTGTGGTTTTGTCAGGCGATTGGGTTTATTTAGCTGGAGTTAATGTGTCAAACGTTTTTCGGTGATCTAGATGACCTATCTTTGGCTTGACTTAAGAAGTTACTCAATTGGCAAGTCATTTGCAGTTCGTGTCAAATATTTTTAATAACATAAACACATTTACAATATAAAGCAATAGGCAGTAATATTAAAATTATGGAAAGATAACAAATATGTCCTCCCGTCATCGACGTATGTAGGTATTGAACGTTTCAAAAGAACCAATCCTGGCGAACAACAATCAGAGGTTCCTCGGTATGATAGAGTTAATCTCATGGATGGTATCCAGGGTCGATACCATATTTGAGCTGACTCGCAATATTATGATTAGGTTGTTCTACTATTTTGTGGATATGGTCCTAATAAATGCATTCATTTTATACAAACGACGGCAGGCCGATGAGGCCAATGCTTCCAACAATTGCTCTTCACTGTGTTTTTATAACGATACGAGCGTTTAATAACTTTTTTTTTTTTTTTTTTGCCAAGTGTTAAATGTGAGTGAACTTTATAAGTACCTACGAGTATAATAATGAAGACAACATTATCATATCAACATGACATCGATAATTCCATTGTGTATTTGTAACATGAAAACGTCAGAATACTCTATTAAATGAACAAAGCAAAATGACAAGATACAAAAAAAAAAAAAATAAAAAATAAAACATCAAAATCAAGTAGGTGTTTAGTTAAGAGTAAACGAAAGAAATGTACCCTAAAGTTAAAGTACTAATTTTAAATAATCAGGACTATTCTTGTCTGTTGGCACTTGCAGCAATAATAAGGAGATAAATTTCGGATTCTATATTGGAGATGAATGTTGTTTATAATGAAAATCTATTTCACTAAGTTTTACTTAAAAAAACTGCGATTGTAACTGATGGTGCATAATTGCCCCAGTTTCTTTTTGCATCACAACTATTTCAGAATGCTTAGTTTTCAGAACCTCGAAAGTTTTCGACAGAGTAAAATTAGTTTTCATGATTAGAGTTGAATATTATAATTACATTATGACTTTGATGTTTTTAATTTATGACATCCGGCGGAGATTTGATAACGTAAAATTAAAATTTCATTACAGATATTTCATTAAAACTATTCATGCTATAAATTCAATAAAATTATAATTAGTATCAAAGTATAAATTTAACAAGACCTTGTTCCATATAATATGAATCATGCGAATTCAAAATAATTGCACAAATTCGAAAAAAACCAACTACATATACAAAAATTATTAAAATTAAGTTTAAAATTTGATAATAGCATGTTATTAGTGCCCTTTATAAATCCTAAAATATGTTTTTGCAAAATATACATTGCCTGCATAAAATTTAAAATGTATAAATCCAACTCTATTATTAAATTAGTAGCTTTTATCATTTCCTTTAAGCACACACTGTGTGTAGCGTACTTAATCTAAACAAAAATACAAATTGAAAATAAAAGTACTCTTGAACTACTAAAACGTTATCGTTGTATACAACGCACACAGTAAATAAACGCAAATTGTATAAATACAAAAATGTAAAGAGAAAATAATGCACAACATCAATTTCAAACAAAAAAAAAAAAAAAAACCAAATGCAAACATCGAAAAAAATACTCATTCGTAAGTACTTTTTTGTTTTTTATATTTATTTTAGAAAAGTGCAGTAGTAATTGAACACAACATGCATTCACATTCATCCCATTGTGTATTCACACAAAATATTTAAATACTTATTTTGTTTTGTGTGCATTTTGTTTAGTTTTAAATGACATATATGGATAATGGTGGGTATTATGGATTTGAGAAGATATATGTTACATCTTTAGTCAAGAAACAATTCTAGTTTACATCTAATGGCTCCAATGTGCATTAAACCTTTGCACATGCAGAGGAAATAAATAGTTGAAAAATTCTCGATACCCACAAAGCTGAAAAGCATATTAATTTCATATATTCTATAGTTCATCTCATGATATTCTTAAAGTGGTTTTAAAATTATAAAATGCAATGCTGTATTAACATTACGAAAAATGTGCAACACAGCATTTGTACGAAATAAAATTATATTGGTAATGACTAGCAATGATTGAATAACATACTTTTATTAAGTGTATGACTTAAAAATGTGGTAATTATTCAAATTTTTAGCTTTTATTTTGAAATATTTGTACAGTATAAATTTATTCAAGGTATTGACCATTGTTAGCTATGACCTTTTTCCATCTTTACCATCTGACAATATATGAATTCAGAGCCAAAAGAACTGCTCATCTTTTGAGGCCAATATCGGATACTCTGTTCCAAAGTTAAGCGTATTCCAGAGAAAGTGTTCTGTATCGATTGCTTCTATTTTCTTTCCGTTAGCTTCTCGTTATAAAATTTGAGCGTAAGTTAAATGAAGAAATAATCTACAATAATATAACAATACCGTCAAGGTAGAGATGATACCGCCACAAGGAAAGATATCGCAGGAACGGAATCAATAATTGCAAATTTTGCTTCCGCACAAAAAAAGCTTTACGCAATCGCGGAACAGAATGAATAATTATACCGAATATATCAAGGATATTTTTATAGAATTGACTCCTAATTTATAGGTGGTACATTTGTTTGGAAACATTAGTTGTTTTGTTATTGTATTGAACTTCTGTATTCGTATGATATTAAAGAAATAACTGTTAATCTGTGGTTTGAAAATTTTATCTGAACTGAGAATGATTTTATAGGTTGACTCATAAATTGTTTTCAAAGTTCTTTCGTAAAGCCATAGAAAGAATAAATTAGAGACCATTCTAGTGACAGTTTCTAAAAAAAAATGTTGGTTTTTTTCCTATAAATACACCGGATACTTTTGATTGCAAATAAAAGCAGTTTTAGTAGTTTAAAATTGTAACAACTCTTTATTTATTCAAATGTACAACAACAACAGTCTAAAATAGTCACTATGTGTTTTTAATACACACACACACGTTTTTAATGCACAAACTTAAATGTACAAGACAGTTGATGTTAACTCTAACAGCGCCTATGATCCACTCAACTCACGACTGCAACCTCTGCTACTATTTATACACACGCCATCTTTCGTGAATCTTTACAATGCTCTTAACGGACAAACTAGTATGTTCGAATTCTAGAGCTTTCGATGTCAATGTTAGCAGCTTAAACATTTAGTGTTGCCATACTTATAAACCGCATGCTATCAACATTGCTGATAAGTTTCTAAGAAGCTTCTACTGATGGACGTGTTTATAAACATGATGAATGCTGCAGGCAGTCGTTACAGACTGTTAAATTCAAATCGCTATTGCAAATTCGTACCAATATCAAGAAAACTTTTTAAAACTTTACATTTAATTGCTGACGAACAGATTATATTGTTGAAGTTACAAATGAAATAACAATCTTATATATACCCTTCTCACGATGGTGAAGAGTCACTATGTGTTTTTAATACACACACACACGTTTTTAATGCACAAACTTAAATGTACAAGACAGTTGATGTTAACTCTAACAGCGCCTATGATCCACTCAACTCACGACTGCAACCTCTGCTACTATTTATACACACGCCATCTTTCGTGAATCTTTACAATGCTCTTAACGGACAAACTAGTATGTTCGAATTCTTTCGATGTCAATGTTAGCAGCTTAAACATTTAGTGTTGCCATACTTATAAACCGCATGCTATCAACATTGCTGATAAGTTTCTAAGAAGCTTCTACTGATGGACGTGTTTATAAACATGATGAATGCTGCAGGCAGTCGTTACAGGCAGTTTGTTAAATTCAAATCGCTATTGCAAATTCGTACCAATATCAAGAAAACTTTTTAAAACTTTACATTTAATTGCTGACGAACAGATTATATTGTTGAAGTTACAAATGAAATAACAATCTTATATATACCCTTCTCACGATGGTGAAGAGTATAAAAACAACAACGCCAAACGAAACAAAACACAAAAAAAATCACAAAATCAAAATACCCAAAGCAATGAAACCAACACACATCCAAACATACGTTTTGTTGCTTTTTTGTCAAAGCATGCAATAAATTGTTTTTTTTTATGAAATTTTCAGAGCTTGTCTCGGATTTTTGCTCATATCTCCTCTTACGGATTTTTCTGATTTTAAATAAGAAACTTCTTGAAAGCATGTCTGACAGAATTATTGAAGATTTGGATCCCGAAGATATCTGGGGTCTGCAGAAAATTGATTTCAACAGGAGTCCGCTATCTATAAAGATCCAGAATATATATACTCTATAGGGTCAGAAAATTATATTGTGCAAATTACAAACGGAATGACAAACTTATATAAACCCTTCTCACGAAGGTGAAGGGTATAAAAATTACTATGTTGGTTTAACTTAAATGACTGAATTGTCTCCCTGCCTGATGTAGAGTATTTTCAATTTAATTTCTAACAATCTATATATAAATATATAAATGTCTTTGTAAGTTTGTTTGTTTATTTGTTTTTTTGTTTGTTTGTTTGTTTGAGCATCACGCCTAAACGGCTGAACCGATTTTATTGAAATTTGGAACGTAGATAGATCCTTACTTGGAAGCGTCAATAGGCTATAAATTTTTTCAATACTTGGACCAGAAAGGGATAAAAAGGGGGAAAAACGGGTAAAATTGGTACCTTTAGTTTTTAAACAATAATTACTAAACGGCTGAATCGATTTTTACATCGACAGGGGTAGCGAAGCGCACCGGGACAAGCTAGTAAATATATAAATGTCTTTGTAAGTTTGTTTGTTTATTTGTTTGTTTGTTTGTTTGTTTGTTTGAGCATCACGCCTAAACGGCTGAACCGATTTTATTGAAATTTGGAACGTAGATAGATCCTTACTTGGAAGCGTCAATAGGCTATAAATTTTTTCAATACTTGGACCAGAAAGGGATAAAAAGGGGGAAAAACGGGTAAAATTGGTACCTTTAGTTTTTAAACAATAATTACTAAACGGCTGAACCGATTTTTACATCGACAGGGGTAGCGAAGCGCACCGGGTCAAGCTAGTTATCTGTATATCTACCTTCTACTATGTGCTTTTAATTATAACCACAACTTAATGGTTAAACTAAAAAAAATAGACTTAAAAAAAACAAAGAAATATAAAAACAACCAATTGTTAAGTAACTAATTTTTCTAAAACATCAAGTCATTTCTTGTTGTTGTTGCTGTAATTGTTTATAAATATTGTTATAAAAATAAAACAAAAACAAAAACAAAGAAAAACAACAAAACTAATAAAAAGAGTAAAATATCTTTGAAATGTGTTATAAATAACAGGCAACAACAATCACACGTATCTATGTACGTAGTAGATATGAGCGAGTATAAACATAAATAAATGAAATGTTTTACTAATGAATGACATACATACATAGTATATTGTATATTTTTTAGTATTTATTTTTGCTTTTTTGTTTTTTATTATTTTTGTTACACTTTTTGTTTATATTTTTTTTTTTTTTTTTGTTTGTAAGTTTTTGTTTTGTATAAATATTAAACGACCGGCAGTTGATAAGTTTTCATTACAATTGTATCTACACTACTTATGTATCGCACATTCAGACAAAGATACCAGAGTATTTAGTTACATTCCTACATATTTAAAGCACATATTTACTATTAATTTATACGTAGAAATATAAATATTTTATAGTTGTTACAAGTTACAAGTATTTAAATACTACTTCGTCTTTATACATAGATATATATGTGTGTACTTAGTGTGGCAATACTTGTAGTGTGTAGTGGAAAAAAAAATGAATGAAAACTTGATAAAAAACAAATGTAATAAACGGCAGCTATACAAATAAACAATTGACAAAGATATTAAATCAAATATAAATATAGACACGTTCTATTGCAATTACAATATACAGATGGTTTATACATTGTTGTTTGTAGGGTGATATTATGAGGGAGGACTGATATTAAAATGGTCTGCTTGAGAATTCATTCACAAAATGCATTTATTTTTAAGTAATATATAATAGATATCATATTTTTCAAACAAATATTCTGGAAACATCTTATATATAGATAGGCCACACGTTTTTTTTTGTGGTACAATTTTAAGTATCTTATTGTCCACCAATATTAATGAAACGTATATGGTATCTCTAGATATGCACACTATAAAAAATAGTTTCAAATTTCTATCTATAAAGGTGTTAAAAAGCGAATTTCGACCACCAGGCATTCCTAATATGGATCAATTTATGTTGAAGAACGAGAAGTATCTAGAAATCGGGAACATGTTCTTCAATTTCAGACATATTAATAACACTTTAGTGAATCATTAGAGTTGGTGCCATTGCCTTTTCCTACAAGCGGTCTTGAAGCTCCAAAATAGACTTTCAAGGTTTAAGGAGAAAGAACTGAGAATCCATCATAAAATCACATCTACGCCAACGTTAATAGTGCGATCCATGAAAAAGATCGATATAAAAAGAGAAGAAATCATAACACAACATGACAATATCACAACATACAGACTGAGAGCTCTAATTAAAGGAATACTGTCCACAGAAATATCGTTGGTCATCGTTATATGTTTTTTAGAGTCGGAGTACTTTAAATTGGCAGCCCTGTTTTCTGTGACAGCTGACAGTTCTTGGTTGTTTTGAGGTTAGTTTGGTTTGGCTATTTAACATGAATAGAAACAAGCCAGAGCAACGTTTGAAAATTGTTTAAATTTTGTTTTAAAATCATGGTTTAATTCGACAAACTCATCGGGCATTACATGCATATTCCCAGCAGTTCTAGGAGACAGTCCCGAACTAGTGATTTTACCCATCATTTAGTGTGGGAACTAGTTACTTCAGTAGTTACGTGATTAGTTATTTTAACACGTGCATGTCCTAAGCAGGCGGTCTATTGACCCTCATTGACTACAATGAGACTGTCTAATAGCTGGTCCAAAGTAGTCAACGCATTGGATTCACATACTGGTTAAATATCGTCAGTTACCTTACTAGCTACCTAACTGATAACTTGATAAGCTACATAACTAGTTATTTTAACATGCACGAGTGCTAATTGACCTCAAATAGTCAGCTAAAATACATATCATAGGCAGTCCAATAAACGATAGCTTGTAAACAAACCTTTCTTCGACAACTCTCCAATCGATTGGTTCTGGTGGGTAAAATAACTATTGCCTAAAGTGCAGGACAAAATAAACGTTTAAAGTGACTTCACTATAGGTTACTATGATACACTAAAGTGACTATTGACTTCATGCTATGTTCATGGGATATCAGTATACTTAAGCAAAAATAAAAATTAACTGTATGAGAATTATATCAACACAATTTGTATAAAACCAGTTTGAACGAATTATCACACAACACGTTTAAAGTGACTACACTCCAGATTACATAGAGACACTTAAGTGACAATTGTCTTCACGCTAGATTACCTGGGATGTATAAAGCAATCTCTGCACTAAAAAGAGCACATACGTGTCAAATAACCAAAATATATAAATTGGAGTCAGCCAAGTGATAAGACATTTGTGACGATTACTGTCTATAAGGGATACATTGACTACATACTTAACTGCTGGGATTATAGTGCTCATAATATTCTATCAGAGCTATTAATTGAAGCAACTATTGTTCGTTTTCGCAATACGTTACTCTTAACAATAATATGCATCCCGAAAATCGCCGTACTGTGGTTGTGTCCATTCACTTTATAGAAAATTTTGGGTGAGGATCTTGCTTTGCGGGGGTACAAGATTCAACTCGTACCTCAATTGGTAGGCATTAGTATTGCAGACATGTGGTTTCAGCAGGATGGTGTCACATGTGCGATACAATCAATTTACATAGAGAAACATTTGGCGAAGGAATAATTTAATGAAATGTACCTGTGAACTGGTCACCTCGTGCATGTGATTTGACACGATTAGATTATTTTATCTGGGGATATGTAAAGTCCCAGGTCTATGCAGATAAACCAGAATCATTCGAGCACTTGAAAGTGAATATTCGAGCCTGATTTGCTTCGAAGTGTGAGTGTAAATTGGATCTCCAGGCGGCGCCCACATGACCGAAATGACATAAAAATACCTACTTAATGGCTTCATTTGATGGATATTAATACACGTTTTTCTCTGTTTTATTTCAATTTAAAGAATTTAGCTTCTACCGTTTCTTAAGCGTTTCAGTAATGTAGCAGGTATGAAAAAATATTATTTTGAAATTGAACAGAACTTCTTTAGTAATGTTTTATGATTGAAAGAAATAAATTATTTGTTTAGTATGAAACGGGTTAAACTAAAGTTGAAATTTGTTTTCGATTATGGATTTTGATTGTGTTTCAATGACAAACAATTGATGAGACAATTTTTAGTGAGTAATTGCTGAGTGGCTATGGAAATCAAAGTCGATTTTTATTGGTAAATTTTTTTATTAAAAGTACACCATCTAATGTCACTACTTTACTCTCTCAATATCGGTGAACTCAATCACACCGTCCTCCGTAGATCAGGCATTACAAAATCCTATACGACAGTGACCCCAAACAAATATCTAGAGTTGTAATCGAGTGGTTACATTCCAATGAGATACGTGTTTTGAAGTGAAATTGTAGATGTCTAAGTAAAATTGTAGATCACAAAATACGGACTCAAAATTTTACTTTATGCAATATTCGAAATATTGCAAAAGGGACGATTGAATCTTTAATGGGTTAAATGCACCGTCACTGTGAAGCAGAAATAAACAAGTAAGAAAGTATAGTCGGTGAATCCGACCCTATAATACCCTACACTAAGTATATGAGCAAATCATGATTGTATTAACATTTTAATATTCTTTCCTGAGTGATTTTCAGAAGTAAACTTTATGAAGGAGCCATAGATAAATACACATAGATCGGAAAATCTGCTGTCAAAGACCTAACTCAGTTGTCAAAAACCTAAGTGGTGAGAATGTATTAGTTAAAAAACTATGTGAAAACAAAAACAACACTCGTAAGTGTGATTATTTTGAGTAATTTTTTTTGTTTGAGATTTTTTCTAGTTTCCGCTCTATGTATATTTTCTCTATGGAAGGAGCTATGACCCATTATGGATCGATCGTTCTGAAAATAGGATGCATGACTTATTTCTATATATGGAACTTATTTTTGTTAAGTTTTATTTGGATTCCAACTCTTTTATGAGATTGATTCCGTGATTATCGGAAGTGGGAATTATATGGGAGCTATGACCAATTACCAATCGCCATAATATTAGGTCGTTTGATTTATTTATATATGAAACTTATTTGTGTAAAATTGTATTTAGATTCCAACATATTTCTTATGCTTGTTAAATTGATTTTTGGAAGTGGGCATTAGATGAGAGCTATGACCAGTTATGGGCTGATGGCCATCAAATTAGGTTGTGTGATTTATGTCTATATGCAACTTATTTCATTTGCATTTTATGTAGTTACCATCATTATTAAGATATTAATACTTGTTAATGTGATTTTCGTAAGTGGGCGTTATATGGTAGCTACGTTAAATTACGTATTGATTTAAATGTGATTTCTTTTTATATAAAACTTGTTGGGGAATTTGTGTGGATACCTATATAAATCAGACATTTATGACAACAATTCCTATTTCGGGGGGTCATTTGTATGGAGGATAAATATTCCCATATAATTGTGATTCTGAGTCGATCAGTATACTTTAAGGTGGGTATGTAGTGTATAAAATCAGGATATAACCAACAAAATACTGGGTCTTTAAAATGGCCAGCCAATTTTTGTAAAAAAGTTTCAACACCGTAATAATGAATAATGTTTAGTTTGTTTTCTTTTTTCAGAATATAATTAATTATGTTCTTATTTTTAAAAATTAATATAAGTGAATAAGAGTATAGGCATATGGGCAATTCCACAAAATGACTACCACGACTAAAAACCCAAAAACCCTTGAAACTTTTTTTCAAGATTATTTTAATAAGAGAAAACACTAAAATATTATTATGTGTCAGTATTTAAAGCTTATTACAACATTTTATTTGCAAAAGTAATAGTTTAAACTGACTATATTTAATTTTTTAATTTAATTGACGTGTTTTATGCTAAAATTGCGGTTAAAACTAAGCTCCCAATTAGCATATAGTGTGAAATGAATTTGACTCTGATTGTTTATTTGCTATTATAAAATTGCTTATTGAAACCGAATGTATATTTTCTATTAATTTTTTTAGTTTTTGTATAAATATATTTACAGAATATATATTGTTTTATTATAAGAGAAAAATCTGTCACGTATGGTATGTCACGTACGATATTAAATTTTATTTATTATAAAATCATCCAATGATTGTTTTTATTTAAATATGACGGATTGTAAAGGAAAAATATTTCGTATAGTGTAAGAAATTAAAAGAAAACATAACGCCTTTCACGATTCGCAAATTTTCGCATATTTCTACATATACCTCAAAATGACTTCCGTTTTATGTCACGTACGATATACCCTTATTTCGCTCGATATTTTGGATAACAATGTTTCGAAAGAACTTATTATTTTTTTGAAATAAAGCACCCTCTGAATGAAACACACAGACAAAATTATTTTTCAGATACTCTTATTTTTTGAAAATCTATTCCACTCTATAGGCGTACAAATGTCACGTACGATGACATGGAATTGCCCATATATTAATAAAATACTAACTCCCTTATTCATAATAAATTTTTAAATTTATAAAAGGTTTATTATTATAAATAAGGCTGTAAACATATACCAATTTCTTAAAAAAAATTTTATATTTTAACCTATTAATTAAATATTTTAAAAAGTTTCCATTGTGAACCCCTATATATTCTCAAATTCCAGAGTTACTAGCCCCTTTGGCACAGATAAATATATTTTACCTATGATGCGTAGGGTACTTAAGATTCGTAATAATCGAATATAGCAAGCACTCTCCCTTGTTTTATAAAGTAATTATAGTAATTAATCCAAACTTGGCAGCTCTATTTTCACCTTAAGTCAGAAAAAAGCTAACGTTTTTTTAATCCACCAAACGCAAAAAAACAACAACTAACAGTAATTACTAGTCAATTATCATAATTGTAAATAAAATAAGTACAAAAACACACTTTAAACTAACAAAAAAAAATATATAATCAAATTATGGCAACAATCAATCATGAATCATAGATGACTAAAGAGATTTATTTTTACAAGATGAAGCAATTTGACAAAGTGACAAAGTGCGAAAAATGAGGAGACATGAAATGAAATACAACAATAACAACAACATCCAAATAACTGCAATAGAGTGTGTTTAAAATTTAATACACACACTCTCTCACACACGCAATAATTTCCCAATAAACCACCCTAAACTCCCTAAACTGAAAAAAACGAACAATAACAAAAAGAAAAGAAGGAAATTTGCCAAAGGAACAAAATGAAGAAGTAGAGTAAAAGAAGGGTAAATAATGAAATGAACTTACTTTGGATCTTGTATACGTATGGAGACATCATCTGTGGAACGTTGTTTTGAACGCATCGGTGTTGATATCACTGTGGAGCCATAGACACGTATAGCTTCATCGGTCTCCTCTTCGAAAGCATCGTGTATGGAAAAACGTTTCTCTTTGCCCTGGCGGCCCGATGAGAAATTATTACTGCTATTGTTGTGCATGGTGTAAATGTGTGTAGAGTGAGTGAGTGTTTAACTAAATGTATTAATGTTGTTATTGTTTTAGTTGTTTTTTTATCCGCCTTGTCTATTTGACTGACAGATTGACTACTTCTCTATCTGTCTGTATGTTGCTAGATTTATATTTGGCTGCGTGCGTGTGTATATGTTGATGTTGATGTTTTGTTTATTTTATGTTAAGCCGTTTGGTTGGTTGTCTGCCTTATGTTTATGTTATTGTTGTTGTTTTTATGTTGCTGCTACTGCTGTTTCTTGTATTCTGTTTTATATATATTTTTTTATTTATTCTTTTTTTATTTAGATTTCTAGTCTAAGAAAAAACCAGCTACACAAATTTTATTTCCCATTTGTTTTTGTTATTGTTGTGTGATTCTGAATATTGATGTATATTTTTTTATTCTTTTTCTTGTTTCGCCCTTTATTATTATTTATTTACTTATGTTTTTTTTGTTGTATTTTTAATTTAACAAAGTATAATTTTTCACTTATTTAATTTATATTTTACTTTAAGCACTGCGTATTTACCAATTTTCTTTACAAAATTTTCTTATTTTGACAAATTTTCCTTTTTTTCTCACTCCTTGTTTTGTTGGTACCGAAGAAAAATCTATTTTCACTACTTTTTCACAGAAATTTTCTTTGCCAAAATTTTTTTTTCTTCTTGTGTTACACTTCTTTGTGGTTTCTTAGATATTTTTAGATTTATTCTTTATCAATTTACACTACACTTGCTCGTTTTAAAAAAACAATTTCATTTAGTATTCAACTTTTTCGTGTGTATTATTTAAATGATTTTTTTCACTTTTATTTAAAAAAATAATAAATAAATAAAATATTCCTTCTATTGCTCGCGTCCCACTAAATTTACAAAAGAGAATCGACAATTGCTCACTGACTGACTGACAGCCCTATTAACTTGTGTATGGGGCTGTGTATATCATGCTACTAAAGTCTGCAATTAAATTAAAGTGTGTGTAAATTGTATGTGGATGGTATTTACAACTGTGGGTACTAAAACTACCAAGGGCAACACTTGTCTCACTAATGCACAGAGTTGATAAAATCGTATAAATAAGTAACATTAAAACGGCATAATATTTATGATAAAATAAGAAATAAATTTAATAACCAAATTTAATATTCATATTTAATTTATTTAAAAGAATTTATATATTTATTTAACTCAGAGTTCAATCACAATCACATGTTGTTTAGTGTTGTATTTATTAGTATGATTTGTTATAGCCAGCCGAATAAATTTACTATTAGGTGGGACAATTTGTTTTCTTATTAGAAGCAATAACTGCTGATTGAGATTTCAGTAGACCTAAACATTTCCGTTAATTTTAAACTCATTTCTGCTTTATAAAATACAAATTACTTGTTATATTTCGTCATAGAACTATCAGGGTAAAAATAAGATAACAAAACGAAATTTATATTAATAAAATAATTATAATTATTGTTTTGTCTAATAAAATTCATATTTAAAAGTACATATGTACAGTAATATACAAAAAATAATATACGCATGTTTATTTTGAAATAAAAGTTTAAAATTGTGCGGAAACAGAAAATGTTGTGTTTTATTATTGGTTTCATATATATTTTCTTATGAGAATTTTATTTGAATTTTTAGTTATAGGCAAATAAATACAAACATTAAAAAATCTTTTATTAAATATGAATACAATCATTTTTTTATTGTACGAATATTATAGATTTTTATCAAAAACTAAAAAAAAACCTATTTTTGAACATTTTGAGCTGAAATTAATTTCAAGCCAAAAGTTTAAGTTATGAAACATACATTTTGTACCTAGTTCTTTATTAAAAAAATATAATTAGTTAGAAAATTTTAATTCCATGAATAAGATTTTTTAAGTAAAACTTTTGAATTTTGCTCCACGGAACTTTTTGTTTATTTTTTTTTTTTTTTTTTTAAGAAATATTTATAACATTTATCCTGTACTTCACAAATGAAAGGCAAACTAATTTATTTCTGAGTATATCTTTTATACTCATGATTTATTATTTATAAATTTATTATTTGTAATATTTATTTGAATATTTCGTGCTGTTGGAATGATTTGGACAAAAAACCATGATCTCTTTTAAAGCATTTAAAACTCTTTAACCATTTCAACATTTTTAGCAATATTATAGTAAAAGTAACCATTTATATGATTGTGGTAATAATAATTTAGTTAATTTACGATTCAACAGTCAGACAGACGGACGGAAATAGCTAGATGATCTTAGAATTTCATAAGGTCTCAGAATATATACTTTTGTATTACAAACGGAATGACAAATTCAATATAGCCCTAATATTCTTTGATGGTTCAGAAAACAAGGTGATAAAGCAAAAAATAATCAGAGTCAATTTAAACTGTTATTTTTGCTTTTACAAAATTATAATATGCTTTGAATATACATAAGCGGAGTTCAGTATTAAGTACGAATGGTCTACAACATTGCGAGTGCAACATTTTAAATCTTTTTCTTCATACTTTGTTGTTGTAAATTACAATGTTGCTTAATACTGAACTCCGCTATAGTAGAATTTAAATGTTTTTTTTTTTTCTATTCAACTCATCTTGAAAAAATTTAAATTGTTTAGTCGTAGTAGACTTATTAATGGAAGTGCCTATATACACACAGCCTCAAAAGTGAGTAAACACCACAAATTATTTGAATTTTGTTAAGAAAATTAATTTCCTAAAATCTATCCATCGATTAAAATTTTTGTATACCCTTCACCATGAGTAGCAAGGGTATATATAAGTTTGTCATTCCGTTTGTAATTTCTACATTTTTCATTTGCTAACCCACAAAGTATATATATTCAGGATCGTTATAGATAGCGAAGTCGATATAGCCATGTCCGTCTGTCCGTTTGTCCGTCTGTATGTTGAAATCAACTTTCCGTAGCCCCCAAATAACTTACAAACATAATTGATACATCAATATAACGGGAATTCTTCCGGCTTGGTCGCTATTCAAAATCGGCCCATAAATGGCTGAGATTTAAGGAAAAAACCAGGACAACCTCGATTTTTGGTCTATTTTTTATCTATATCTTGATTACTAAGTCATTAATATAGACAATATGGATATCTAATGATAGACATTGCAACGATGGGTCAAAATCGGGAAAAATATGTTTTAACCAGAATTTTTTTCCCAAAAAATTTTTATTGTCATAAATTTTTTTTTACTAATAAATTTAAAAAAATTAAAAATAAAATTTGGAAAAAAAATTAAAAAAAAACAATTTCGAAAAAAAGAAATTTTAATTTTTTTACCTAAAAATATTTAAAATTTATATTTTAAAGTGAAGGGTATATAAGATGAAGGGTATATAAGATTCGACACAGCCGAATATAGCTCTCTTTCTTGTTTAATTCTAAATTGTTAATTGATAAAAATTAAAACATTTTGAAGAAAAGGATGTTCAAATTTCAAAAGAAATATTTATTAAAAAATTCAAAAATGTGAATTTTAAGATTTTGGCACATTGTATTTAATTAAAATAACAAAATTTGGTTTCAAGGCGCAAATGGACTTAAAAATAGCAAATGCTGATAGTACAAAGGTTTATGTATTTAATTCGCTGTAATTTTCTCCTCCTCCACTCAAGCAACTTGTAAACAATTCGATGTAGTTTTCGAAATTTTCGGTAATAATATGTATAACAGAGATGTACATGAGTTGATTCGCTTTTTTCTATATGAATGAAATCACTTCATTTGTTGTGTTTTCAATCATCAACATGTGCTAATTATATTGATTGCAGTGCTTGCGGTCTCACAATTGATTGCCATTTTCTCAATCATTTTTTAAATGCCGCTAGCAAAAACAACTCAAAAATGATTACTGTGTTTTGATTTTTTTGCAAAGTATTCAAATGATTCACAAAAGCTCGATGATAAGTTGAATGCATAGTACAAAATCAGTGTATTAATATGTTTTAAATAACTTTTCGCTCGTGGTTTAAGAACTAAATTTCGTCTTATTTTGATACAATAGACTCAGAAATATTAAAAAATATTGAAAATGGTGTTTTCCGTATTGTCAAAAATAGAAATATGCAAGAAAAATCCTTCTAAATACAGTCTTAAATTAATTCAAACATACTCATATAGGAAAGTGTATATAAACTCAAAAAGCTCTTCTTATATTCATAACACTCATATTGATTGGCTGCTTTTGTAAATGGTAAGAGTTTTCAGAATATGCAAGCAATTACATGCATTTTGTAACATAACACTTGCTGTGGTGAATCATGCAATGACAGTTTTCGTTTTATGTATAGTGATAACTCAGTATTCATTTTTGCAAAATAAAAAATATGTCATTTGAATGGTATTCATGCACATCTCTGATGTATACTCAACTTTCATCAATCTGCTTGCATAATTCGTTAACATATCGCAATAAAATGTTTGATGTAAAGAAAGAATCCAGTATACAATTTACAATTACAAGATAAAGCAAATAAGAGAGCTATATTCGGCTGTGCCGAATCTTATTTACCTAAAATTTTAAATAAAAACAAAATCAAAACTTTTTTTTTAAATTGCTTTTCAAAATTAAAATTTTTTTTTCTAAACTGTTTTTCAAAATTTAAAAAAAAAATAATTTTTCATTTTCAAAATTGTTTTCAATTTTTTTTTCGAAATTGTTTTTTTTTTATTTTTTTAAAATTTTTTTTTTATTTTAGTGAACAAATATTTATGAAAAAAAATTTTTTTTTGTAAAAAAAAAAATTCGAATACAGCTATGTAATTGTATCTAAAGCCAGCCTTTTTGGAATCCAATCTTTGAGATTTTAGAACAGTCAGACCGAATTTATATAAAAAAAATAGGTTTAATTCAGAAGGGGATCTTCTAATAGTATATTTTAGACGTTTTCTATTTTAAAGTTATTGGACATATATTGTGTACGATATTCTAAAAAAACAGTGCCAAGAATTTTTCGATTTTCGAATTTGAATTTTGAATTTTTTCGATTTTCGGTGCTCCAAAGGTCTAAAATATATAATATTTTTAACAGTTATGTTTCCATAGAATACAGATATTATTCTTAACAAGGATCTATGACAGGCGCGGATCCAGAGGGGGTGAAAAAAGAGGTCCCCCACCCCCAAAATCAAAAAGATCATATAAAGAAGAAAAATAAGAAAAATGTATAAATGTTTAATTCCCCTCCCCACAAATGGTTGATCTGGATCCGCACCTGATCTGTAGATTTTTTTTCAACATTTTGCTTGTTTTGTTTTTTGAAAATACGCACTTTTTGCAATTTTTCAAATTTGTTTTGATTGTTTCAAAACTTCCAAAATCTGGGAAAATACTGTTCACTTGTAGTAAGGATTTTTTTCAACTTTATTGTTTATTGCACTTACCTGACTATATAAAAGTTTGAATGTATCTAAATTTCCGGTTGTATTTTTTCCATCTGCTTGTCTAAACCAATGCAAGTGTTTTAATCCTTTTTTCTACGCATTTCCTTTTCCATAAACTTAAACATATTTAATGAAGTAATTCCTGTAACAAATAAAAAATTAAAGACACCTTTATTTGTTTGTCACTTGGTTCAATCAACTTAAAACTTTTGAGTTACATATTCATAAATAATAAATTGTCGTAAACATATTTATTAAATAAAATTATAGGTATAAAACAATATATTACATAGAAAATTAAATTGTCACATTAACTTAATTTAAAACAAGTAGTAGAACATGTAACTACTTGTCTGAGAATGTACTTGTCATTCCCTGAATATTACTTTGTAAGTAATTTCATGCATACAAGATACAGCTTAGTTGGTATTTACAATAAAAGCGACAAAGACACACTTAAGTAAATCTGAAACGATGTAGTTAGGAACACGTTTTTTATAAATGTAAAATCTGCGATAAAATGGAATTGATTTATTATTTTTCAGATCTATTAAATGGCAGCAGTAAATTTGGTCTTGGGAAATGTCTGCAAACATTTTGAAACACTCATTATATACAGTTTCATAATGATTGTGTTTATTATTGTTGCTTGTCGCCCAATTGTATTCATACTCATACCCCAGCTCCAAATTCACAACCTACAATTAGGACTATTAACAAGACAATTTTAATAAATTAACACCTCTAATTTAAAAATGATAAATCATTCCCCCACAAACTGTATAAATCAAATAGATTTTATAGCAAATCACTACATTTAGTGTGTTAAACTCTCGCCTTAAACATGATATTAAATTGGAGAGAATTCATTGGCAATATATTTCCCTCCAATCCGGAAATTGGTGAAATTGGTTCGCTCAAATTAAACATATGGCTAGCCAATATCACAGGGGTGCCGATAATTGGCTTAAAAAAGGAATCAAACATCATGAAGTTGTTAATATTGGTGTATGGCATTTGTACTAGCCTCTTGGTGACATTTATTTATACCGGTTTTGAAATTTATGATTTGATCTTAAATCTAGATGATTTGGATAAAATAACACAGAATATTTGTTTGTCTTTGACACATGTGACGGGTACAGTGAAGGTATTTTATTTATAATGGATCAGGGAAACTAGTTTGACTTTTTAAATTAAATGTAAATTGATGTTAATGTTTTGTTTCTTTACAGATTACAAATTTGTTTTACAGATATAAAGATCTGAAAATGGTTATAGACAAGTTAAAGTATGTTACAAAAACATATACTAAATCGGAGAAACAGGTAAGGAAGCGATAACAGTAAACTAAAATGTTTCTAAATTTTATGGTAGAAACATATCAAGGTTGTCTACTGATTCGAAACGGTTAATATAACGTTAATTTGAATTTTTTCGGTAACTGTAATTTCGGTTTGTCTTAAGTTATTAATAAGATTTTCCAAATTAAAAATAAGTTGACAAAGGTATTATCTTTGTACAGTTTATTACAGCTCATATTATATATAGCATCAATCATATTTCATATTCAATTAATGGTTGTAATACAAATATACTTTAGCTTTAGTCGTAGGTATTTATACAGTCATATTTTAGATTCAATTGTTGGTCTTTATACATTAATTTTAGCTTCAATTAAAGGTTCTGACATTCTTTGATTGTTGTCCGTTAGCCAAGCCGCCGTTTCTGATAAAAGTTTCTTAGTAATTTCATAAAATTTTCAGAATTTCACTTTTTAAATTTTTAATTATTTTGAATTTCAGTAGTTCTTCTTTAGTCGGCTTACAGCCGGCTAGCAGCCGATCTTTTTTGGAGTCAGCCACCGCCGCGGTGAAATTTTGTCGGCGCAGGTCTCAGCGACCTGGTCGACGATGGCCTTGGAGATTCCATTCTAGGCCATTTCTTGCGATGTCATATATTACTCTACGGAGTATGTGGCCTATCCAAATCCATTTGCGTCTACGTATCTCCGTAGCAACAGCAAACATGTTCGACATCGCTAATAACTATTCGTTTGTCACCCAATTGGGCCAGAATATTCCGTTTATTTGACGGAGGCCACGATTAATGAAAGTTTGTAATATGGATATTTGATGTTGTGTTGTACCCCAGGTAGTACAGCCGTATAAAAGTATTGATATGACACTGCAGTTGAATATGCGTATTTTTGTCTTTCTAGATATATGGCATGAACGCCATATGCTACTCTCGCCTTATTTATCCCGTTGTTTATATCGTCTTCAGAGCCCCCATCTTTGCTTAGAATACTTCCGCGGTAACAATATGATTCGATGTCCTCGATTGCCTTATTATACAGTGTTTTCCAACAAGAGGTGTTATTTTGGTATTCAAAGAAGAATAGGATTTTTTGAGATAAATTATCGGATGTTTATTTCATAATAAAGAGGAAGATATGCCGTTAATAATGAAAAACAACATCACGCTTACAAGACCACGCTTACAGGACCATATCCTTTTCATGAAATTTTCCATAACCAAATCGCAAAGTGGCTACCCTATGTCCTCGAAAGCCTCACGAATTCTATCTTTGAGGTCTTGAATCTACGCTGGGATGTTGGCGTAGACCTTATCTTTCAAGTGGCCCCAAAGAAAGAAGTCTCTAGGTGTTAAATCACAAGATCTCGGTGGCCAATTGTGATCACCTCTTCGAGAGATAACACGATCCGGAAACTTTTCCCGTAAAAGAGCAATGGTTTCGTTGCTTGTGTGGCACGTAGCGTCGTATTGTTGAAAGTAAACGTTGTCCAGATCAATATCATCTAAAATATGGTCTAATGACGTTTGTGGAATGCCCAATTCCAAAGAACGACAAGGAACGAACAAACCTGGATTTTCTTCATCACTTTGGGCTACATCAGCAATATTCTCAGTTGTTCATGAGCGACGTGCACGGATTTTATTCTTCGCATCACTAACTTGTTCCAACAGCTCGAATTTTTCCACTAATTTCTCTATTGCGGTCCGACAAGGTGCTTAACGACGACCCAAAAATGCTTTAGCGAACTGTGACTGCAAGATTTTCACCATTTTTGTAGTGAATTTTAACAATTTCAATGCGTTGTTGAAACGTGTATCGTTACATTTTTAGTAATGACGTAGTTTCTACTTGTCAAATGTCAAAGAATAAAAGCTTCAAAAGTGACAGCTACCGAAAAAACGGGTGATTCAAAATAACACCTCTTGTTGGAAAACCCTTTAGTATAGTTTTCAAAACTGTAAGATAAAAAGTTAATCCTCTATTGATTAACAGTTGCGAATTCCAAATAACGTATAATAACCAATCCCCTGTTATGTTAATATTTGAGCTCCTTCGGAATCTTGTACATCATTGTAAGTTATCATAGGGTTAATAACCTAATCAAATTTCCTTTGGAAATAGTTAACTATCATACACAAATTACATTGAAAACTTTGGGATAAAATCCTTCTTTAGGCTACCTAACTTCAGTACTGCTCTTCAGGCGGAAATTACTGCCATTAAACGTGCATCGACTGAGGTATTATCGAATATCTGGTGATATATGTATATTTACTAACAGCAAGGCTGCCGTTAACGGAATAGCGGTTGTCCTCACGACATCTTGATTAACCGAGGAATGCCGGGTATCCCTAAATGAGATATCGAGACATTCTAGGATAACGCTTATATGGGTCCCTGGACACGATGGAAATCAGGGTAATTGTATAGCAGATGTATTGGCCAAAAGGGGTGATAGACCCCTTTTCTGGTATTTCCCTTGTTAAATGCAAGATGGCTGTTCAGCAGATACTATATGAGACTGCACAAAACAGGTGGCCCGTATATGATGCCAGCAGGACGAATCTACTTATAGATTACCGTCGTGAGCAAATAAGGCTAATTGTCTCCTTTATTACAGGACACTGTTAAATTGGGGCACATGATAGAAGAATGGGCCTACGGTACAATGATTACTGTAGAAGCTGCCATAATGAAGAAGAGACTGTGTATCACCTTTTCTGCCAATGCCCGGCTCTGACAAACCTGAGGGAACGTATTTTCGGATCTCTATTCCTATCATGCTTGGGTGAGCTATCAAGGATGAATCTTAGACGAATCTACTCCCTCATCCGGGAATCTGGCTGGTTTAACCTGGAGGCAACGGAAGTATTGTAAATACCATGCTGTCTACCCCTTGGGTATCATAATGGGATCAGATTTGAATGGACCCAAGTGAGCTGCTTGAGGATCGGCTGCCCATAGAACTTAACCTAACCGAATCATTCGATTGGCAAAATTTTCTGTTGCTATCACGAATCTGTTTTCCCTCTGTGTACGTACCTTTATATTTTCCCATGTTTGAATACTAGAACGAATTTTGCGCTGTCCGCGCATATTAGGGTTATATCCTGCCACTGTTGTAGGCAAGCTGAGTTTGTGGATTATGTTGTATTTTTTGTTGTTTCGATCTACCTTTGTCATGGCCCGCAGGTCGAAGCTTAAAAGCTACAACTAATAATTGGTGGTCGCTGTTAATATATGTATCTCTGCGAGATTTCACATTCAACAAATTATTTATTTATTATGATGTAGTCGATTTGGTTTCGTGTTTGGCCATTGGGTAACTCTCTTAATATTCCTGTGTGGGAACGTAGTTCCACCTATATATGAACAATGACGTCAACTAAGCGTTCACCGTTGTCATTTCGTACGGTACCAAGACCTACAGATTGAGTTATTAGCACAATGGGTCAGGGAGCCCATTTGTAGTATTTTGGCATAGGATATTTGGCGCCAATATTTCGCTATGACAATCGGAGTCTCATCGGCACTCAGAATTAAAAGATACACGTTGCCAGGCATGTCCGTCTGAGACCCGCATCTCCAATCCACTGAACTGTCTGCCACTGCTTCTTAATCACAGTTTCAAATAAAGAGATTATTTTAACGGTATTTTCGATTATTTCGCTAATGCCAGTTAAAATACCATTAAATTTTAGAGGTAACTGTAGCCGAGCAGAAAGGTTATTTTATGGATATCGGAAGCTTTGTGGTAAAGGAAGCCAACATTGCATTCAACAAACAAATAAATCGACAAAGTTACTTTAACGTAAATATGGATTATTTCGGTAACGGCAATAACCTACCTTAAATATGGAAAAGCCTTTACACATTTTACTTTTTGGGAAATATATTAATCTTAACTTCATTTGAAATTTCTAACTTTGTAAATTTTATCTTAATTTTTTGCAGCTTGAAACCTTTCAAAATGGAGAATTGGAAAACAAAATAGTGTTAAGCATCTATATAAGTATAGTGGGAATAACTGGAGTTTTGGGCATGATTTTGCTTTTCATGCGTAAGTATTTCTGTTAAAAACCCTATATTCTTAATTTTATTGCATTTTTTTAAGATCCTGAATCTGTGGCTGGTGAAATATTTCCCTATCGTGTTATTTTGCCATCTTGGTTGCCACTCTTTTGGCAACTCATCTACATGGGTTTGAGTGTTTTGATATTTGCCATACAAATAGTGGCCGTTGATTATTTAAATGTCACCATCATCAATCAAATACGTTTTCAATTGAATATTTTAAATTTGTCATTTGATGAATTGGCCATTGCAGCCAAGACTTCGGTTAACAAGGAAAAGGAACATGCAAAAGCATTGGAAGTTTGGAAAGGGGAACCATTGGCACGTTTAAATTCTATTATCGAACATCATTGTTTATTGAGGGAGTAAGTGAAAGAATAAGATCATATCATGATAAAATTATTAAAATTTTTTTTGTTCGTTCTTTAAGAATTCGTCAACTGACAGAGGATATTTTCTGTCAGCCCGTATTGCTGCAGTTTTTCACGTCTTTGATGATTTTTGCCATGACCGGTTTTCAGGCCACGGTCAGAACTGGTGGCAGCAATGGGGCTGTTTTAATTTATTTTTATTGTGGCTGCATCTTTTGTCAACTTTTCGTTTATTGTTGGTTTGGCAATGAAGTATTTGAACAGGTAGGTGAGGTGACTCCTTTTAAAGTTCTTTTTTTTTTTTTTGTTTTCATGTGTTTTTATGTTTCTTTTGTTCTGTTTAATGTGTTTAAATGAAAATTAAAGAGTGGGTTTATTTTATGGCAGTATAAGGGATTTCAATGACAGTTTTGATTGTGGTAAATTAAACTCAAGCTTGTTGTGTGTTTTTTGTCAGCAAAACATAACCATGTAGTGTAGTTTTCTTTATCAATTATATTTTGAAACATGTTTCTTAAAATGGCTCGAAATCAATTTCAGTCAAGTGAAAATCTTTATAGTCGTTATTCAGTACGATTAAATGATAAGGAAGTGATATTAGGGGGCTCCTTAAGAAGAAAATATACACAATGAAGACAATACAGTATTAATAAAATATACAAGCAAGTAAGTAATAAAAAACAAGTAAGAAAGTACCCAGCAGTTAAGCAAGTAGTCGATGTATCCCATAAAGACTGTAATCGTCACTAATGTCTTATCACTTGGCTGACTCCAATTTATATAATTTGGTCATTTGACACGGATGTGCTCTTTGTAGTGCAGACATTAGACAATTGGTTACTTTATACATCCCAGGTAATCTAGCGTGAAGACAATTGTCACTTAAGTGTCTCTAAGTAATCTGGAGTGTAGTCACTTTAAACGTGTTGTGTGATAATTCGTTCAAACTGGTTTTATACAAATTGTGTTGATATAATTCTCATGCAGTTTATTTTTATTTATGCTTAATTATACTGCTATCCCATGTATGAAATCAATAGTATGAAATCAATAGTCACTTTAGTGTCTCTTAGTAACCTATAGTAAAGTCACTTTAAACGTTTATTTTGCATTGCACTTTAGAAAGTAGTTATTTAACCCACCAGAAGCAATCGATTGGAGAGTTGTCGAAGAAAGGTTTGTTTACAAGCTATCGTTTATTGGACTGCCTATGATATGTCTTTTAGCTGACTATTTGAGGTCAATTAGCACTCGTACATGTTAAAATAACTAGTTATGTAGCTGATCAAGTTATCAGTTAGGTAGCTAGTAAGGTAACTGACGATATTTAACCAGTATGAGAATCCAATGCGTTGACTACTTTGGACCAGATATTGGACAGTCTCATTGTAGTCAATAAGGGTCAAATGATCCCCTCCTTAGGACATGCACGTGTTAAAATAACTAGTCACGTAGCTATTGAAGTAACTAGTTCGGGACTGCCTCCTAGAACTGCTGGGTACTGTCATGTTCGCTTAAGCCCTACATGAACCATTAAAATACTTATTGAATAATGAATTTCATTTGCATACATTGTACATATCTGGAATTTGAACTAAATTTTAACGTAATCATCATTTGGGCTAAGTCATATCTCTTTAAATGAAATTATACTTTATGAATTTTATCTCGATACTTATTTCGAGTGTATGCTTTATATGTCAATTATGAGCCAATTTTAATTATATTGAACAATATAATCATGAGATACTGACAACAAATTTGTAACAAATTTTATTATGATTCTAGGACAAAGGTTGAAAAGATTTCAATCGGAAATTTCATCACGTTATCTTGAAGGTAGCACCTACATTTCTACATTATGATCTTGAGATCTTAATGTAGAAACTAATTTCAAATAAAATTTCAAATTAAGAACATTTTTGTTTAACAACCGTTAATCCGTTACCTTACGCTTGAAATCGGACATGTCCTGGGATACCTTTCCAGTGTTTTCGAATTCTTTTTTTTACTGTTTGAATACCACTCAAGGGCCTTTTTTTCCATGATGCCAAATGGGGCCAGTAATATGAAGTCACTCTGTGCTTATTTAAGAAAGGTAAAAGCCGCTTTTGTAGACACACCGTAATATATACTTCTGTGTTTATCGTGCCTGATGTCAAAAATGATTGACTTGTTTTGCCATAACTGCAAATGGCTCGCCACGCAAGAAACTTCTTGCGAAATTTTTTGTGAACAAAAATCTTGATCCGGAAGTTGTGAAAAGTCTGCCAGTACATAAGTTTCACCATCCATCACACAATAGGAAGATTTTTTTAAATAAAAATTGTTATTTTTCAGCTCATTCTTTTGCTTCTAAATTCTTTACCGCATTGGGATCTGGAACTTTCTGAACTTTATACGACTTCAACACAGCATTAGTTTTGGCTCTGTGCACAAAAGAATCAAAGCGTTTAACTTTAAGAGCTGCTTATCTGATAGAAGTCTTCTGTGTTCCTGGAAAGAGTTGTTCGACTTCTTTCTAAACTTTATAGATAGTGATAGAAGTGTTCTGTGTTTCTGGAAAAAGTTGTTTGACTTCTTTTGTCCCTACCATAGCTTCAAAAGACGGATGGGCATAGCTAGGTTATCTTAAAACCCCCGAATATATATACTTGTATGGTTCTACGACCAATGTTTCGATGTATTATAAACGGTATGACAAAATCAATATACAAACAATCTTTTAGGTCTATGATAAACTCACTCACTACTGCAACCTCTGCCACTATTGATACACGCGCCATCTTTCGTGAATCTTCTACAATGCTCTTAACGGACAAACTAGTATGTTCGAATTCTAGAGCTTTTGATGTCAATGTTAGCAACTTAAACATTTAGTATTGCCATACTTATAAACAATGCTAATAACCGCATGCTATCAACATTGTTGATAAGTAGAAGCTTCTACTGATGGACGTGTTTATAAACATGAAGAATGCTGCAGGCAGTCGTTACAGACTGTTAAATTCAAATCGCTATTACAAATTCGTAACAATATTAAGTTTTCCACGACAACCTGTATCTTCGCTATGGAACAACCCGAATGCTACTTGCCCAAATATTGTCAACTAAACAACATCTGTTTCAAGCAAAAACATGTTTATTTTTAAGCCCGATAGAACTTTAAATTGTAAAAAATAACACAAAAAAGTATATTTTAATCAAAAAAAAATTGTTAATTCGAATGAGCAATACATGGCTTTAACATTTGAAAATGATTTCGGCCATAAGGCCACCGCGACTTTTTTTGGCGAAGCGCAATCTGGACGTCCAATTTTGGGCCACTTTTTCGATCATTGCTGGCCGTTTGTCACGAATAACACGAACAATGTTGTCGCCCAAGGCGTCAATTGTTGCTGGTTTATCAGCATAAACCATAGACTTTATGAGGTCTCACAAAAAATGATCGAGAGGTGTCAAATCGCATGACCTTGGAGGCCAATTGACAGGTTCATTTCCCGAAATCAAGTTATTTTAATTTCAGTTAATCATTGATCATGCCGCGGTAACGATCTCTATTGACCGTAACGTGATCTCCGGCTTCATTTTTGAAGAAATAAGGTACAAATGGTTAATTTTTCTGGATATTATGAAGTCTGTAGGGTATATGGTTGATTGTTCTCACTTCATGTGCGGCTATTTTGTTTATTAACAAATCCCCTAAGGCAAAAATTAGTCTCATTGCTAAACACAATTTTGCCATAAAACAGTCGTCTATTCATGATGATTTACCATAGTATACTGATCATAAAGGTCTAAAAGTGAGCGCGTTTGACAGTTAACCCTTTCGTAATTACGATCGGGCTTAAAAAGACATCCTTTATTAATTATGGTTTTGCTTGGATTCAGTTGTCATCAGTCTCCGACATTAGAATGCTGTTTTCTACAGTTTGAGTAAAATCCGCTCAAAAATATTTTTGTTGTTGCCATAAAAGTATCCAAAAATTTTATATCTGACCTGGGTGCTGCAAGGGTTAACATTGACCGATTTTGGTCAAATTTAAAGCATGCATAACATTGATGTGGTATGAACAATTTTTGTCGGTAAATGTCTTAAAGTTACAATATTATTTCTGCACCGATAAAACAGATTCGTTGTGATTTGTTGCCAACCGATTGATTCGATTATATTCATAGGAAGTCGGTGACAAAAACAAATTACAATTGAAATAACTGAATTTTTCTTCAGCCATAACAGAAAAAGTCGGCCATTAAGAAACAGATAAATGTTTATTTAAAAAAGCTAAATTTACTTTTCGAGTAGGTCGACAATACAAATTGAAATTTTAGTTAATTATTGATCTTAAAACTTCTAAGAATATTCATATTTAGTGAAAATAATGACAATAATAGTGGTCGAAACTTGTTTATATAGATTTTGATTTGAAAAAGTACTCTTTGGAAATGAAATACACATTTTTCCAGATTTAACTTAGTCGGACCTCTTATATAATTTAATAAAAGTATAGAATCTTGTATATTCACCATCAATATGTGACAATAAATTATTTTTTTGATATGGGGGACCATGTTTGCGCCCTATCATGTTTTTAACAGACAGACGGACGGACATATCTAGATCGTATTATAATTTCATAAGGACCCAGAATATACATGACAATAAAAATTTACCCTCTCCTTTTGGTGGGTATAAAAAGAACAGCAAATAACCTCACCCGCATTACCGTTTAAAGGTTAATAATACCAATTTCTCTTGACACATTTTCATGTTTAAATTAAGAGTATTTTTCCCTTAATAAACATTTCATTTCAGAGCAAAACTCTTGCTACCAGCGGTTTCAATTCATCATGGTATCTCTTCGATCATCGCTACGGCAAATCTCTGGTGGTCTATCTAACCAATGCACAACGTCCATTCATATTTACAGCTGGCGGTTTCATGGGACTCTCTCTGCCAAGTTTTGCGGGAATTTTGAGTAAATCGTATTCGTATATTGCTCTACTACGTCAAATATATGGAAGATAAAATAACGAAAAAAAAGTAAATAAAAAAATTAAATACAAATCAAACAACACACAAACTCATTCATGAAACTGATTGTTGGCAAAAATAAAAAATAAATAAAATCAAACGAAATTGCAATAAATTGCACTAGTATTGACTAATTGAAATTTTTATGCACTTGAACTTTTCGCAGCAAGTTAATTTAATTTCGTTGGAAATTACTAGTAATTGCAGCAAACTAATAAATTAATTTCTAATAAAATGTTTAAAGTTAAAACGAATAAAACGGATTTTGTTTATTTCATTGATTAGGAGTTTTTTTTTATGTTAAAAAATACACGTTAGTTGGAATTTGTATTGGTGGGATTTTTATGAGAAATACGTCACAATAATGAGTCAGTTATACATTTTTAGTATATAATTTGAAATATTGTGGAAGTTTACTATGGTAAAATGTTTAATGTGTAGTTTAACCCTCTAATGTTTAAGCATGCCTCAAGGCACTCATCGAAAAATGCCAATAAATGCAAATATAATTGATATTTCATTTCAAGTTAAAAGTTAAAATGCTAACACAGCATAGAGGGACAGAATGAACATATTTTGAAAATAAATCTGCAATTTCTAATCAGATTAACATGTAGGCGTATCAGAGGAATTGTCGGCCGCTAAGGTTTCCTTTAACTGGTTTCCTAACTCCTGAATTTAATGACATGCTCACCAACGACACGTGGTTTCAACATTACGGTGCTTCCTGCCATACAGCTCATGCCACATTGAACATTCTTCACAAGCGATTTAAAGGCATGGTCATCTTACGTGCAGGTGATGTGAACTCGCCACCGAAATCCTCGATTTGAACCCTTTTGACTTTTTCTTGTGGGGTTTTCTTATGTCGCTGTTCTCGAATAAGCTACAAACCAAAAAGCCTAGTAAATTTTAATTGATCTAAGGAATATAATATATGTAGTTCGTTAAAGCTCATATTTTCGAAAACTGAAGTTAGGAAGTATATGGGGTATTCAAACGATATCCTATTAGGTCATATTGTCATAATGTCTTAATATATTATTATAATTTAAACACATTTTTGTTGAAAGAATTAAATCAAAATGAAGTAAGATAAATGACTTTCTTAATTTAATTTGGCGCAATCTGTTCTCTTCATATTTCTCTTTAATAAATTGAATTCTCCAATTGTTAGAAATTTTTTTTAAATTCTCATTAAACTTTGAATTGTTTATACTACTTAAAACATTAAACATTTTTTATTGCTATTGTTTGAAATCCAAGTGATGACTAATAAATTTTCCAATTGATTTTGTGAAATAATCACAAAATACTAATAATACATAAATATTAACCATATGCTGAGTATTGGAAATGTTTATTTTTAAAAAATTGTCGATATAAAAGTGCAGGAAATATTAGAAAATGAAAAAAAAGTTTGTTGAAATTTGTATGCAAATGTTTACATTTGGCCAGTATTGGGTGTGAAGGCAGGGTGTGCTAACTTAAGCACTTAAGCCGATTACGGTGAGATAGATTAAAAAGAAATACACACGATTGACTTTTAGATATGTATAGCACAATGATTACTGATAACACTATTTTACAAGGTTTTTTTTAATGATGTGAAATGTATATGGGTATGTAATTTTCGGGAAAAATATTAAAAAAAAAACCGGAATTCAAACATTAAAATTGGAACAAAAAAAATTAAAATTGAATGGTGTTAATTTTGTTTTATTTTCATTTGTCTCCTTCACTACACTCCAACTATAGTCTCCTAGCATATGCTGGTCTTAAAACCCTGATTAATCCGTTAAAATCCATCACAGTGGGGTCGATCGAATGAAAAGTGTTAATAAATATGTCTATTCTAAACTACTGATTCAATTGAAAAATTCTGAACAAACAAATCGTTTCAGAAAATAAAATTTGTGACACCCCTATTACAATACAAGGTGATATACAGGCTGTCAAAGTTGACCACCTTTAGTTTGAATGGCTTTGTATCTCTTATACTTTAAAAGATTTTTAATTTGAAATTTTCGCAAATTATCTGGGTCCTCATAAGATTCTAAGACGTTATGTATGTCCTTCTGTCTGTCTGTTGAAAACACGATAGGGACCAAGCGAAAGGAGCTAGCTGGCTAAAATTGGTATTGAAAATGGGCGATATCTATCCATGATTCCACCTGGCCCCATACAAATATCCCCCTGAATACTGCTTGAGCAGTCATAAATACGTTGATTATGCGGTAATCCAGTTGAAATGTTGTAAAAATTAGTTATAAACACCCTGAAATTATGGAGAAAATCCAATACTTGAACATTCATAGTTATCTTATAATAAGTAATATCGCTTTGAAATTGGACATAAACAAGTTTAATATGAACCTATATCTTTCTACCAACTTTTGTTAGGATCAGTACATATCATTTGAAACACACAATTTGAAATTGTTCATCAGTGCCTTGGCCTGACTTTTTCCAAATTACAATTGAAAGAATTGCGGAGATTGGGCCGTTTTTATTAAAATATCTTTAGGAAGTTTATACTGGATATAAAAAGTCAACAGAATTGGCTAATTGAAATTTCGCTATCCATTTTTTATTTAATTTGTTTTCCAATTTTGTTTCTCTCTTGTTTTTTAACCCTCTAAGAGTGCCTCAAGGTATGCATTATAAAACACCAATTATCTCACAAAGTAATAATTTTTTTTTTTTAACTTAACGGTGACTTTAGTTAGAAATGCATTCTGACTTTTAGTTTTTGTTCTGTCAGCAGATTTGTGAGTGATGTCATAATTTAGCACGTGAAATTTTGTGTGTGATTTTTTTTTTTAAATCAAAGTTTTACTAACTTTTAGTCGCCCGATCTATTCGAAATATTTTATTCTTCTTTCAGTCTAAATGTTAAACATTTAACAAAAAGTGGGTTGAGAACTCAAAAACTAAGGAGTGCCTCAGGGCACTTTTGCAGGTTGTGGATAAATTTATCGGCGTGTTATATTGTATAGTTTTTTACTCTTTTGTTATATTTGTTATATAAAAAAATTATAGGAATGGCAGATAGAGACCGCAGACGGATTATTCGCCTTGACTCATGATCAGTTGTTACTCCACAAGAAGATTCACAGCCAGGAAGTTCAAAACTTGGTGAATGCCAAAAATTGTTTTTATGGTATCATCGTACAAAGTAAAAAATATTTTCTTACTTTTTGTTTCTTTTTCCCGAAAAATTTTCCGATAATTTAAAAAAACAAAAAGTATTAGCGGGAATTCCCGTAAAAATTTTCCCGCGTAGGAACCCTATTTGGGCCACAACAAATTTCAATAAACTACCGTACCTATCTCAAAAATATATGTTTCATTCAATGAACAAAACTTGTAAACTTGTGTAATTAGATATGGGTGTATACGAGTATTTCCAATTAAATCGTGCAACGCTTTTATTTAACGCTCAAATTAAAATGAAATTAATTGTTAAAAAGGAATTGGAAATTATTAAGAAAATTGCTGAATTAAAGAAAGAAATACATACATGCTACCAAACGTGACACAAAATTCAAAACAGTAAAACATTTTTATACCCTTCACCTTGGTGAGAAGGGTATATAAATATAAGTTTGTCATTCCGTTTGTAATTTCCACAATATAATTTTTCCGATCCTATAAAGTATATATATTCTGGTTCCTTATAGATGCCAAATATTTGACGAAAAAGACGGAACCCCTAATTCTTTTATTTATTTCAAAAACTTATCTTATTTAGGATGATTCTAAAGAAATATTTAGTTTTATTTTATTTGATGCTGCTTGATCTTACAAAACACTAGTAAGAGTAAACAACGTCAAACAAATTTGTGCTAAAAAAAGAGGTTACGCTTTTTTGAGTAAATATTTGCCGTGTGTGAACCTACCTTAAGCCATGTCCGTCTGTCTGTCTCTCTGTCTGTTGAAATCAACTTTCTGAAGACCCTAAATAACTTACAAACTTGATTCATACATCAATATATCGGGAATTCTTCCGGCTCGGTTGCTATTTAAAATAGAGAAAATCGGCCCACAAATGTCAGATATATAACGAAAAAATCGGGCCCTATTTTTGATCTATATCTGGATTACAAAGTCATTAATATAGACAATATAGATATCTAATGATAGATATTTCAAGGTCCATTGCAACGATCTATATAAATCTATAGTAGTTTGGACCTACAATGTGTCAAAATCGGGAAAAATATTTTTAAATAAATTTAAAAAATTAAAAAAAAAATATTGAAAATTAAAAAAAAAAATTTCGAAAAAAAATTTTTTTGAAAAAAAAATTATTATTTTTAAATTTTGAAAAACAATTTTTTTTTTTAAATTTTAGTAAATTTAAAAAATTTAAAAAAAAAAATATTGAAAATTAAAAAAAAAAAAATTCGAAAAAAAAATTTGGAAAAAAATTATTGTTTTTTAAATTTTGAAAAACAAATTTTTTTTTAAATTTTGAAAAAAAATATTTAAAATTTTTATTTTAAAGCATAATTTGATGAAGGGTATATAAGATTCGGCACCTCCGAACATAGCTCTCTTACTTGTTTTAATAAAATTTTAGGACTGAGAGTTAAGAAAATGTAAAAAACTAAAAGTTAACTGCCATATCAATTTAATTTCTCGTATATTAAACAAATTAACAAAAACCACATTCCAAAATAAGAAATTATTTTTTTTGTAGTATATTTTATGAAATACATCATTATCAATCAAACTTTTGTTTTGGGTTTTTATACCCTTCATTATGAGTGTTAATGTTATATATAACTTTGTCATAGTGTTTGTAATTTCTACATTTTTCATTTGCAATCCCATAAATATATATTCTGGGTCGTTATAGATAGCGAAGTCGATATAGCCATGTCCGTCTGTATGTTGAAAACAATTTTCCGTAGCCCCCAAATAACATACATACAATATTCATACCTCAGTATATCTGCTATAGTCCCGGTTAGGTTGCTATTTAAAATCGAAAAAATCGGCCCACAAACGGCTGAGATATAATCAAAAACAGGACTACCTCGATATTTTACCTATTTTTTATCTATATCTGGATATGATTAAGTAATGATAGATATTTTTAAGACCATTCCAACGACTTATATAATGACATAGAAATTCCGACCTACAATGGCTCAACATCGGGAAAAACATTTTTTAACCCGATTTTTTTTCCCACCAACAAATTTACCATTTTTTTTAAACTTTATCTTAAATTATATTTGGTGAAGGGTATATAAGATTCGACACAGTCGAATATAGCTGTCTTACTTTTCTTGATATTACGTTGTTTTACTGTTTAGATGACGATATGTACGTACTATTTTCAATGGTTTTCATTCTTTTATAGTGCGGTGATGTTTGCCATAAATTAAATTTCAAAAAATAAAAAACGAACTGTAACAAAATAATTCCATATGTCTTAAAAAATCTTTATTCATGTATTTTTTTTTTTTTTAATTTTTTTATTCAAATAAAAGCACAACCATACATATGTATATATATGTATGTAGTATACTATGTGGCTGTAGTCCGTTTGTAAATGTGTTTTAAATTTCAAGGATCATTTTCAATTGTTTCAATTTGAATGTTGTGTTGAAAGTTTTGTTGTTTTTGTTTGCTGATATAAATGTTCATTATTGGCATTAATGTTTTGTGGCCACTTTCAGTCATAAAATTCCATATTAAAGTTCATTCGAAAAGTCTGCATACCATAAAGTACAAAAAATTCTTAATAACTTTTAATGTTTATGGATGAGTCCACAAATATAAAATACATGTTTGTATATCTACATATGTCTCGATGTAACTGTGTATATGTAGGGTAATATTTAATAATGTTATTATTGTTTTTGTTCAACTGAAATATGATTCATTAAGAATAATCTTTTTTTCTACACTCAAACAAATTTAACAGTTCTTAGAGATTTTATAGTTATATATGTGGTAAGTTTACAGTTTCTGACCAAAATTTTCCTATTTGAAGTACAACATTGTGAAAACCAATATTGTTTCTTTTAGTATAAAATAATAATGATATTGTTAACATTAACTACGGACCCATGTAAATATAAATCAACTCAAAAATACCTGAGCATTGACTATTGCATTAACAAGCATACCTATATTAGAGCGGAAAGCGTTTTTTAGTTGTCCAAAACTCTCATGCCCCTACAATTTGTATGCAGCATACCGAAATAACGCGCCGGCAACGCTTTGCAATTGGAAAATCCGATTTTGACAGCGCGTTTAATAGTGAAGTTGGTTGCAAAACACAATAAATGTAAACACATACACACAAAAGGAGAAACAAATATACAAGAATCTCATTTTGAAAACTTTAATATTTAGTTTTTTTTATAAAATTTTAGTTTACAAATCACAAAACAAAAATCAGAAACACCAATATTGTTATGAACTTTATTGTTTAAATAATCCGTGTTGTTATATTTATTTGTATGATAGCCTTGTTTTTATTATTTGACGTAGCGTTGCCGCTCTTATTTAGGTATGACATTTCAGCGTTAAAGATAAGCGGAAAAATACGTTCCGCCTTCCGCTTTTATTTAGGTAGGCCTGTAAGATATCACAAATCTATCACTAGGACCCACAAAGTAGAAAACCTCGAGTATGTAACATTTTTAAAACGATCCTATTTCTTCATTTGTGTTCCGATTTCAAAAAAAATTACACACATTTTTACCCACCCTACTCCAGTTTTTTGCTAACAGCGAATCCAAATATTCTTTGCGAGTTATAAAGTTTTCACTAATTAATTTGCCACGTATAAAACATAAAGTAGACATGTTATATATCATTGGATAGGGTATGTTGTCTACTTTTCAAAAATATGTATAACTTTTGATAATTAAAAAATTCATGGAATACATTTTAGAAAAATATAACAAAAAATGGTTTTTATTAAGTTTTTGCAGATACAAATTTTTCAAATTGAAATTAAATTTTTGTTTAAGAATATTTTTTAATGAAATTTTACACTTATGCAGATTTTCTATTAAAAATGGAAAATTAAAAACAAATTTTGAATTTTGTAATCAAGAATCCCGCAATTCTCAAAAAAGTGTTGAAAAATCCCAAAAACTAGATTTTTTAGTTTTTTTGACTAAAATATCCCTACCAGGTTTGAGGTTATGGGATCCCTTTACAAAATAATTAAAAACATATTGGATCATCTAAAATGGGTTTCTATATTTTGTTATCGACTATTTGCGTTGAAAATTTTTGCCATAAAATTTAATTTTACATGAAAAATAGGCGTTTTTTAGATGCACCTGGTTCCCTTAGTATCGAAAATTTTAAAACTTATTTTCATTTAAAATATTTAATGTAAAATTAGCTTTTCAAAAAATATAAATTCTTTATACATATTCTTAGAAATTTTTTGAAATAACTTAAAAAGAAAAAAAGTACTTTTTTCCCAAAAAATTAGCGAAAAATCGCCTTTTTTAAAATGTTTTAAATTCAATTGCATATAGTTTGAATAGTCAGTCAGTATTTTTAAACAATTCGTCTTTTGTTTGACACATAAATTTGTTGTTAGTCCAACAAAGGAAAAATAGAGAAAATCGGGAAATGTTTCGATTCGCTGTTAACAAAAAACTGGAGTAAAGTAGGTAAAAATTTTGAAAAAATAATTTTCAAATGCAAATATCTCCTATGTATTTTGTTTTTAAAACAGAACACAAACGAAGAAATAGGATCACTTTAAAAATGTAACATACCCGAGGTGTCCTACTTTGGGAACCAAATTCAAAACTTAAACTCGATTATACTTTCTCTTTGCGCGTGTGGAATTTTATTCAAACCAGACTAACGGTTTAGAAGTTACAGATTTATTTCTCTCAATTTTTTTTATACCACTGTGGGCTGGTAAAATAATAATATTGTTACGAATTTGGAAAAACGATTTCAATTTAACGGTCTGTAACTACTGCCTGCAAATATTCATCATGTTTATAAACACGTCCATCAGTAGAAGCTTCTACTTATCAACAATGTTGATAGCAAGCGGTTGATTAGCATTGTTTGTAAAATTGGCAGCACTAACATTAACATCGAAAGCTCTAGAATTCGAATGTACTAGTATGTCCGTTAAGAGCATTGTAGAAAATTCTCGAGAGATGGTGTATAAATAGTGTCAGAGCCTGCAGTCGTGAGTTGAGTTTATGATTGGCGCTGTTAGAGTTAACATCAACTGTCTTGTGCATTTAAGGTTGTACGTAATAGAGTGTGTGTGCATTTCTGCGAATTGATAAACGTGTATAAAGACACTGAGTGAGTATTTAGACTGTTGTTATTGTACATTGTAAATTTTAAACTACTGAAACTGCTTTTTATTTGCAATCAAATGTATACGGTTTATTTAAAGGAAATATACCCACGTTTTTAAAAGGTAAAAACGTAACAATATGAATGATTTCGAATACATCATTGCATCTAAAACTGTTGCCCGGTTTTGGAATCCCAGCACTATGGTGATGTAGGGTATAAAAATCAGGATATGGTCGGTGATTAAAAGTGCGAGAGATTGTGGAAGCCATAGGCATCTCACATGATATGAGAAAGCTTTCCGCAACATGGCTCACAATCGTGTCCACAAAAGAGTACACACAAAAATCCATGAATTAGGCTACGAAATGCTCTCTCATCCGCTCTATTCACCGGATTAAGCACCGAGATACTATTCCTTGTTTCCAAAACTGAAGAAATGTAACGGCGGAAAGACTATGAAATCATCTGACAAAAAATACCTTTTTTGATGAAATCGACAAATCTTATTTTTTGGGATAAAACAATTGGAGTTACGGAGTTAAGGATACTATCTAGAAATATCAAATACTTTTTTTATCAAAAAACATGTGTTTCATTCAAAAAGTCCTTTTTGACCGAACCTCGTATTTTAATTTGGATCTTTTTCCATATGAATTGTTATTATTTATTATTTATTGTTTAACTAATGGGAATCATTTTAAGGAAATCGGTCATAAACTGTGATCAGTATTTTTGAAAAACATACTCAAGCATGTTAATTATAGGCCTAATCGAGAACAATAAGAATGTAGAGAAATATACATAGAGCGGAAACTCTCCTATCAAAAACCTAAGTGCTGAGAATGTATTAGTAAAAAAAACTATGTGAAAACAAAAAAACAACACAAAAATTTTACTCAAAATGATCACACCGTATGTGTGATCATTTTGAGTAAAATTTTTGGTTGAGTTTTTTTCTAGTTTCCGCTCTTGTGTATGTGATACCCAGCAGTTAAGCAATTTGCCCCAATTTATACATTTTGGGTCATTTGACACGTATGTATGTACTATTTGTAGTGCAGAGATAACACAATTGGTTAACTTATACATCTCATATAAGTAATATAGAGTGAAGACAATTGTCACTTAAGTGCCTCTAAGTAATCTAGAGCGTATGTTAATCTAATGCGTTGTCTACTTTGGACCAGCTATCAGACAGTCTCGTTGTGATCAAAAAGGGTCAAGGACTAGTCATGTAGCTAGTTATGAAACAAGTTGTCACCCTAAATGATATGTAAAATCATAGAACTGCTGCCTATTGAGAGCCTTTTATTTAAAATCTGCGATATGAGTTTGTTCCCCACGTTGGTGAGTCAGATAACGTGTCATCCAGTTCTTATATTGAGATAAATATTATTTTTGGAATGTTATTAACGGGAGGTATATTGGCTCAATTAGAAATCAATTGATACAAATTTTTGATATTTTTTTAAAACGTGCCACTATTAAAATTAAAATTTTTCTAATACAATTATTTTATGTAAATCCGATGTGAACTTAAGGCGCCATTAGTTGATCAAATATATCTGACGACAGGCTTGATGTTTAAGTAATATTTATCATGTAATGACTTGAATTTGACAGTCGTACGATTGTTGGATGCAAATTACAGCAAATACATATATTTTATTAGGTTTGACGACAGTCTAGTGTAAATAAATATGTGGAATTTTAAATGTTATTTTAACATAGCTAAAGGGTAAAAGCGTAGAAATTGACAAATTTAAAAAAAAAAAAACTTCAAAATTAAAGTGGTATATTCGTCAAGTATTTTATCAGATAAATTAACAACTATGTACATATGTATTTTTATATTCCATGACTAATTTATGTTTTCTATTACATAGCTCTCATATAAACTATTTATTATTTCTATTTTCCTGTACACTTCCGTAAAACATTAGATTTTGTTTAACAAATATAAAAACATCAAGTACTTTATAATAAAAAGTCTCGAAGTTCCAATCGTGAACTTTATCGAACCATGTGTGTTTAAGAACTCAATTCGTAACAATATTATAAAAAATAGTTGCCGAAAGCGATAGCCGAAGGTTAGCGAAATTGCAGGAACAATGACTATCTCCCCTTTAAATATGATTAAATGTAAGTATAAATAAACAATTTTATGGAGAAGTCTTTGACACGTTAAATAAAACAATAATCACCTATTGTTAAACGAGCATTAACAAATGATTAAATATTGTTTAACTATGATAAACGTTATCAGCTAAATGATAATTGAGTTAAAGAACCCAACAAATTGCACTGAAGTGAAAAATGGTTAATAAATAAGACGAGTAAAAGATGTAATAAAAGTAATAATTTTAACATTTATTTTGCGGTACATATTGTTACGATTTTGCAATAGCGATTTGAATTTAACGATCTGTAACGACTGCCTAAACATGTCCATCAGTAGAAGCTTCTACTTATCAACAATGTTGATAGCATGCGGTTATTAGCATTGTTTATAAGTATGGCAACACTAAATGTTTAAGCTGCTAACATTAACATCGAAAGCTCTAGAATTCGAATATACGAGTTTTGACCTTTAAGAACAATCTAAGCTACACGGATGAAGATGTCAGTGTTTTCAAAAGGTGAAAACGTAACAATATTATAAATATTGTTCTGAATGGATTATAAGTGTTATAATTATACCTAGGGGTCGTAAAATTTCTGATTTTTTTGGGTAACATTTGTCTCTATTCCCTATATAAGGTCCCCCTCAGAAAATGAATTGAAAATTTATAATTGTCTTATAATAATTAATATCGTAATGAAATTGGACATAAACAAGTATGAACCTAAATCTTTCTACCTACTTTTGGGACCCTACTCCTCTTATTGTCACATATTGATGGTGGATATACAAGATCCGAAAAATGGAAAATATTGTTATTTTGACCCTAAACTCCAAACAACTAAAATGAGCAATCTCTAAGCAGTATACGATTTTGATAAAATTTTCAGCATTTGGTTATTAAATTACCAAGAACAACTGTTGTCATTGGGGCTAGTGTGTATCTTGCAGAAATTCCATAGCTATAGCCAGCTATATTGGATAACCCACTGTGCATTGTGATACTTATATTAAATTCTCTTATTTTTAGTATAAACACATTGGCGTTGCAATAAATTAGATATTTAAGTGTTTAATATACGTGTTGGAAAAACAAACTTATCAATTTCATTAACTAACACAAGACTAAGTTCTAGTTCATTGATTTCACTGACATCATTGCAAATATGAATTTTCTAGCACAAAAAAATACATTATTTACATCACTGAATATTAGCTAAAATACTTGTAATTTCTTTCAGTGTAGCACCCTGAAATAAGTAACATGAACTCACTGTGCGTAAAAACATCAATTGCAAAATGCATGCAAAACTTATTAATATATATATATCACTTTTGGATGAGATGCTATGGATGGATAGATGTATGGGTGGATGGATGGATGGATGGATGGATATTGCCATCCATGTACTTAAATAACCACAATAACAAAAACAACAACATTAACAGCAACGACAGTACCCATCTCTAAATAAAAAACAAAAGTACAACGATTGTTATTGTTTAAAAAACACCAACAAGACAACAAAATACTTATACGTTGAGGAACAAAAAAAAAAAAAAAAAAACGTAAACAAAACCAAGACACCAAAGTTGGCTGGATGATGGCATTTCCAAGTAAACATTAAATTCCGAAGATTATCGTAAACAATGTGACACGATTGGAGGAGCCAGCCAGAAAAAAAAACTCACATTTTCTTTTGCAAAACAACAAAAGAATAAGTCAGTCCAGACAGCTGAAGTTTTAAGAGAGTGAGTAAAATTAAGAGAGATAACAGCCGGTATGAAAATGTTCAATTAGAATGGATCAGATACTTTTTGTGGTACGCAAAATGGGGGATTTTATTAATAAAAAATATCATCAAAATTGAAATCGATTAATTAAGTGCCATTTTAATACACTTCACCATGAGTGTTTGTAATTTCTACATTTTTCATTTGCATCCTCACAAAGTATATATATTCTGGATCGTTATAGATAGCGAAGTTGATATAGACATGTCCGTCTGTATGTTGTAATCAACTTTCCGTAGCCCCCAAATAACTTACAAACATAATTGATACATCAATATATCGGGAATTCTTCCGGCTCGGTCGCTATTTCAAATCGAGAAAATCGGCCCACAAATGGCTGAGATATAAGAAAAACCGCGACAACCTCGATTCTTGGCCTATTTTTGATCTATATCTAGATTACTAAGTCATTAATATAGACAACATCGATATCTAATGATAGATATTTCAAAGTCCATTGCAACGATGTATATAAGACTATAGTAATTTGGACCTATAATGGGTCAAAATCGGGAAAAATATTTTTTAACCCGAAAAAAAAAATTTTTTTCTAATAAATTAAAAAAAAAAAAAATGTTAAAAAAATTTGGAAAAGAATTAAAAAAAACAAATTTCGAAAAAAAAAAAAATTTAAAACGATTTTGAAAAAAATATATTTTTTTTAAATTTTGAAGAAAAAAAATGTTCAATTTTGTTTACCTAAAATTATTTAAAACTTTGAAGGGTATATAAGATTCGGCACAGTACGTTCAGTTTTCGATATATTTTCACTTTTAGGTTTTAACTAAAAGCTGTGTTTTTCAGGAACGTAAGTTTAATTGAATATGTCAAAAAACTGTTTATGCTTTTAAAATCTACAACAGGAGGCTTCTAATTAAGTAACATTTTTGCAGAATTATGCAACTAATTGCAAAAATCTAAATTTTCAGTTCATTGTCAGTAGTTTTTAATAAAGGGTGTTTTTTTAAGCCCCACAGAACTTATTAAAGGGTTAACTGTCAAACGAGCTGTCATACTGCGTTTACTTTTTGATATTTATGATCAGTATACTCTGGTAAATCATTATGAATAGATTGACGCTTCAACCACGCTAGCAAATTATCCAAAATCATCGATTCGCGCAACTTATAGACGACTGTTTTATCGCAAAATTGTGTTCAGCGATGAGGCCCATTTTTGTCTTAAAGGTTTGTTAATAAATTCCATGTCATCGTACGTGACATTTGTACGCTTATAGAGTGGAATAGATTTTCCAAAAATAAGAGTATCTAAAAAATAATTTTGTCTGTATGTTTCATTCAGAGGGTGCTATATTTTAAAAAAATAATAAGTTCTTTCGAAACATTGTTATCCAAAATATCGAGCGAAATAAGGGTATATCGTACGTGACATAAAACGGAAGTAATTTTGAGGTACATGTAGAAATATGCAAAAATTTGCGAATCGTGAGAGGCGTTATGTTTTCTTTTAATTTCTTACACTAAACGAAATATTTTTCCTTTACAATCCGTCATATTTAAATAAACACAATCTTTGGATGATTTTATAATACATAAAATTTAATATCGTACGTGACATACCGTACGTGACAGATTTTTTTCTTATAATAAAACAATATATATTCTGTAAATATATTTATACAAAAACTAAAAAAATTATTAGAAAATATATATTCGGTTTCAATAAACAATTTGGCAAATCAGAGTCAAATTCATTTCATTGATAGCTAAGTTTTCACCACAATTTTAGCATAAACCATACCAATTAAATTAAAAAATTAAATATAGTCAGTTTAAACTATTATTTTTGCCAATAAAATGTTGTAATAAGCTTTAAATACTGACACATAGTAATATTTTAGTGTTTTCTCCTATTCAAATCATCTTGAAAAAAAGTTTCAAGGGTTTTTAGGTTTTCAGTCGTGGTAGTCATTCTCGTGGAATTGCCTATATGGAGTGAGCCCAATCCACAACAGACAACAGACTTGATTACATCCAGAAAAATGCACTTTTTGGTGCAGTTTACACCCTGGAAGCGTGATGCCGAAGCTCGCGTAACGGTCAATGTAGATCTTTATAGCACCATGATCAAAGATTTTTTGTTTGAAAATATCGATGACATTGATCCGGGCGAGATGTGTTTCAACGTGCCATACGGCAACCGCAACTATCGATTTATTGAAATCAAAATTTGGCGATAATTTGATTTCGAGAAATGGATTTTTCAATTGGTCTATAAGATCGTCCGATTTGACACCTCTCGATTATTTCCTGTGAGGCCACGTGTACTCATTGGTTTATGCTGGTAAATCAGCAATAATAAAAACACCTCCAAGATCTTGAGTTACGTGTAAAAAACCTTTTTTTCGTAACCTTATGAACTTATACGACCGTTACTTAGTTGAATATCAACTGATTTTAAGTTTCTCAGCAGATTTAGAAATAAGATGCCATTCGAATGGTATATATGCTTTTAAACTTTAAAAGCATATATGTATGCCATTATTACACACAGATTTCTCAAGGTTACTTTAAATAGTTTTTTGGTAATATAGGGAAATAAACAAACATTTCCTTAACTGGTTCCCAGAACTAGTTCCAAGTAAGACAATTTCGAATAAAAAGCAAAGATGAAAGATAGAACTAGTTCTAGAACCGATCCAGAGCGATAGTTTTCATAATATTTTTTTTATGAGAATTCATTGTGGGTTAAATAGATCTAAAAATTTGTAAGCCAGCTTTTTAAATTACTTTTTTTGTTATATAACGAAAGCAACAAAAACATCCTTCGAATAAAAAACAATGACGGAAGAACTAGTTCTAGAACCGTTCTTTTGGTTATAATACATAGTTATATCGTATCATTCATTAGAGAACTGGTTCCAGAACCGTTCCAAGAAAAAATTCCATAGAACTTGTTTCGAAGATTAAATAAAAATCATTAGTCGCAATGCCCAACTAGAATTGGTACTGGTTACATACATGCGTTCTATCTAGAACTAGTTTTGGAACTAATAATTTTTTTCTGGGATTTAAATTAAAAACAATTTTTATTAATTCACTATTTTATTATGCCCTGATACAACCATGACTGAATTCTATTCAAATGAATAAAGCCAACGAGGAAGTTATTATGCCCACCATCCGTTTGTAACATATCGAAATATTGGTCGTAGAACCAAAAAGTATACGTATTCTGGGTGCTCATAAGACTCTAAGACGATATAGTATGTCCGTACGTGTGTCTGTCTGTTGATAACACGATAGGTCCCATAGGAAAGGAGCTAAATGACTGAAATTTCACAAATACTCTTTGTTGATAAGGTTTGTTTGGTATTGAAAATGGGCAATATCGGTCTATGATTTCACTTAGCCCCCGTACAAATGTCTCCCCGGAATACTGTTTGTGCAGTCATAAATATGTTGATTATGCGGCAATCCTTAATTAGTTTTAAGTACTCTGATATTATAGTGTAAAGTACAGCGAAAATAGGGCAACATTGTTAATATTAATTTATTATTGCCACCATTACCCACATTTCCCGCACACGCTCAACACTGTCAGCGCCTCACTGACCGAAGAGCACAAATGCTTACTTTTTCATTAACAAAACGTTTGATAACAATTTCCACTTCAGAATTTCAGTTTGTGTTGTTTTCGTGCAGCTCCACCAAAGTTAGTTCACGTTTTGAATTCGCAATGACTAGACGTTGAAAAGTAAAGATTGTTAAAACTTAACGAGAAAATTAAAAAATAATTATAAATTTCGTGATTAAAACCAAACAAATCATTAAACAGTATTATTGTTTTTGTTTATTTTTTTTTTAAATAATTATTAAATACACATAATTATTTTGTTGCTAGTGTGTATTATTTATTAGTATTATTTTATTGTTATTTTTTTTTTTTTATTCATTAAGAATTTGATAAAACAAATATGTTGGAAAAGTGATATATGAAATATTTCAATTAAAAACAATACTATAGAAAAAAAAAACGAATATAAAAATGAAAATAAAAAAAGTTATAAAAAAAAAAACAAATAAAAAATTCAATAGATTAAAAACAAATAAAGTGCCTTTATACTTGAGACTTGTGGAGCGAGCAAAAGCATCTGGATGTGGATGGTCACTGTTTGGCCCATTAAATGAATGAATTGAATTTAATAATTAAAGTGCTTGCAACAGATGCGGTGCAACAGATTTATTTCATTGATATGATTTCAAAGAAGTTGAAATAATTTGTTTTTAAAGTGAAGTGATTTTTGGTTGCACTGAACACATGTTTATTAATAAATTTTGAAAATCCAAAAAATAGAAGATAAAATCAAACAAACTTAAAACAAGTGAGCCAAATCTGACTGTATATTATACCCTACATTACATTACTACGTTGAATTTATGGAATATTATGCCGAAACTTGTATTGTTTTTTAAACCTTAATTGATAAAAATAAATTGCCGAAACAGTAATTTTATTATTACTTTAATTTATAAAAACAACAGTAGTATATAATAACAAAAGGAATACACTTACCAAGTGACTCAGAGCTGAGCTGTTACTTTATAACCAGAACTTTAAATTAATTAATTTAATTTGAGTAAAATCGTAACTCAAAATAAACAAACGTCAGCAATTCATTTCATACAAAAATATTCCCAAAAAGACTTAAAGCCTTATTCAAAGACTTTTATTGAATTAGTTCATAATAAAAGAATTAATTCATAATCGAATTCATGCAACATTGGAATTATTAAATGATTGTTAATTCGAATCTAGTCCGAATTTAATGAAAATATTTGCTTTTGTTATTCTCTAATTATTTACAAAATACACCAATACCCCGGTTTGCATCGCTTCGGTCTGCGTCGTTTCGAAGTTGTGTCTTTTTAAAATTTCTGTGATTTCAAAGTTGCGTCGATTTTGTTTCAGTGTGCGTCTTATGGCTTCGAAGTTGCGTCGTTAGTACTTCGATTTGCGTCGTTAATATGAAAATGTTTGTATCAAAAAATCATTTTTTTTAGCTAAAATTATGAATCTCGGAACCAATTAAATGAAAATCAATAGACATGTATGGATAATCGTGCTTCGATTTGCATCGTTTCGGTTTGGGTCGCGTTTCTCCGATCCAAATTAGCGACGCAAACCGTGGTATTAGTGTAAATTAATTCTGTGATTCAATTAGGAATTCATTCTATAAAGATTCTATTGCATTAAAGGAATAAATTCAATGCGTTTGAACTGCTAAAGAATTAAGCCTAGAAATGAATTCATAATAAATTTTTGTAATGGAATGGTTCATAGAAAATTAAATTTTGATTTTAAAAAATGAATTAAGAATTAATTCTTTGGTACCCATGCTCATAACCCCATTTATTAAATATTCAAAATATGCCCAAATTCTTTTATTTCGTTTTTAATTTCTCCCAAATTCATTTGTAGAATATACTCGTGATAATTTTGATACTTAAAATCAGCAAAATTAGCTTTAAATTGTCAGAGATTGTCATCGAAATCGTACTACAAATGGACGAGATATAAACAAAAATGGATCCGAAACCATTTGAAATTCTATTAAAATTACGTAGTTCATCGCCAAGTGAAGCTGAATCGGATTAGGCCGTAAGAAATGGCAGATTTATTTCCTTGTCAGCAAAAAGGCATATGTGTATTTTTTAGAACATATATAAGTTAGTCATATAGTCCATATAACCATGTTCGTCTGTAATTTGAAAACATATTTCCGTAGCCCCCAAATTACTTACATACATGATTCATAATATAGCCATGTCCATCTGTCCGTCTGGATATTGAAAGCATATTTCCGTATCCCCCAAATAACTTACTTATATTTCCTATAGTCCCGGTTGGGTTGCCATTTAAAATCGAGAAAATCTACCCATAAATGGCTGAGATATAAGCAAACCACCACTACCTCGATTTTCGACCTATTTTTGATATATATTTAAATCGTTAACATAGACAATACGGATATCTAATGATACATATTTGAAAGACCTTTCCAACGACATATATAACGCCATAGTAATTTGGTCCTACAAGTTTTTTAACCCTAAAATTTTTTTCAATAAAAAAATTGTTTTCACCAAAAAATATTTTCAATCTTTATCTTAAAATATACTTTAGGGAAGGGTACATAATATTCGGCACAGCCGAATATAGCTCTCTTACTTGTTTTATTTGATTTATGATAGCCTTGTTCATCGTCTAATCAATTACTAGTATAAGCATTCCCAAACATCTCCAATGATTATGAAGTTAACAAAAATGTATTTAGCTTTCATATAAAAAATAATAAGATTTCAGGTTATACAGGGTTTCCCAACAAGAGGTGTTATTTTGGTATTCAAAGAAAAATGGAATTTTTTGAGATAAATGATCGTATGTTTATTTCATAATAAAGAGGAAGGTATGCCAAACAACATCAGCCAAATGGCCACCACGCTTACAGGACCATAACCTTTTCATGAAATTTTCCATAACCAAATCGCAAAGTGGCTGCCCTATGTCCTCGATAGCCTCACGAATTCTATCTCTGAGGTCTTGATTCGACGCTGGGCTGTTGGTGTAGACCTTATCTTTTACGTGGCCCCTAAGGAAGAAGTCGCAAGGTGTTAAATCACAAAATCTCGGTGGCCAATTGTGATCACCTCTTCGAGAGATAACAGGGTCCGGAAACTTTTCCCGTAAAAGAGCAATGGTTTCGTTGCTTGTGTGGCACGTAGCGCCGTCTTGTTGAAAGTAAACGTTGTCCAGATTAATATCATCCAACTCCGACCATAAGTAATCATTAATCACCTCTCGATAGCGCAATCCATTCACCGTAACTGTTGATCCAAACTCTTTTTCGATAAAGTAAGGTCCAATGACCCCGCCGGACCAGTTCTCAGTTGTTCTTGAGCGACGTGCACGGATTTGCACGGGATCCCAATCCTCAATAATTCTGGCAGACATGCTTTCGAAAAGTTTCCTATTTAAAATCAGCAAAATCCGTCCATAAATAATGGAGACATGAGCAAATATCCGAGACAACCTCTATTTTTGGCCTATTTTTTTAATCTATATCTCGATTACTAAGTCATAAATATAGACAATATGGATATCCAATGGTAGATATTTCAAAGTCCATTGCAACGATGTATATAAGGCTATACAAAGTTGGACCTACAATGGGTCAAAATCGGGAAAAATATTTTTTAACCTGAATTTTTTTTTCACAAAAAAAATTCTTTTGTCATAAATTATTTTTTTACTAATAAATTAAAAAAAAAAAATTTTAATTGAAAAAAACTTAAAAAATTATTTTGAAAAAAAAAAAATTTCAAACATTTTTTTTTTTGAATTTTATTTTAAACTATAATTTGGTGAAGGGTATATAAGATTTGGTACAGCCGAATATAGCTCTCTTACTTGTTAGTAATGGCGTAGTTTCTACTTGTCAAATGTCAAAGAATAAAAGCTTCTAAAGTGACAGCTACCGAAATACCGGGTGCTTTGCGAATCGATTTCGCCAAACTGGTTTTTTCACCATGCTTTCATACATTTTTTTGGTTGCCAAATTCCACATAGTTCTGAATTAGGGTTCCCAATTTCTTGAACTTTTTCCATTGCCGGCAAATATTAAAAAAATCAGTTCAATCAATTTATAAATACTAAATTTGTGACAAAAACGTGTAAAATTTGACAAATAAATCGGTAATATTTAAAAATTTGCATATATACCTTAGAAGTTTTGATGTTCAGTATCTAAATAATTCCTTTAAGAAAATAAAATTTCAAAAAATTACACAGAAAATTATTTTAGTTATGATAACTGAACATATTGCTAATCAAATGATTTAGTTTAAATGACCAAATTTTGTTGTTGCGACTAAAAAATTTTAGTTGGAGTTACAAAAATTCGGTTATTTAAATCGTAATTTTTCTGTTGCTTTCTTATAACTAAGTAATTGACTAATATTCAATCCTCTATTTTGATACAAAATCATGTCCCTTGTAACTGACAAGCGGTTTTGTGGTGTGGGATCTTAAAAATGTTAATAGGCATGGTACTCCATAAATTTTATCATTTACGAGCTGACCCAGATCGCTTCGCCACCCCAATCGTAATTAAAATTGTTTAATACCAGAAATTTGGTATAGTTTTTAAGGATATACACTATAATTCCGTATATTTTCAGTGAGTTAGATAGGGGTCTAAATCATACTTAATTAATTATAAAGTCACTTAAGATTTGCGTCGGTTACATTTGAAGTTGATACCATAACTATAAATATTTCTTAAATCACCGCAAAGTAATGGGGTATTCTGTGAATCTAACAATTCCAAATTAACTATAAATCAAGGTTAGCTACCGTTACACCTAAAAAGGTACAATATTTCGTATAATTCAGTGACTAAAGTCACTTCTTGTATCACTACAATAAATAAATAGTACCCTTAACTATCCATTTTGAATTCTTATTCACTCAGAGCCATAAGTACTATTAGTAGGAAACAAGTAAGAAAGTTATATTCGGCTGTGCCGAATCTTATTTAACCTTCACCAAATTATAATTTAAAATGAAATTTATTAGTAAAACAATTTTATGACAAAAGAACGTTTTTTGTGAAGAAAAATTCGGGTTAAAAAAATATATTCCCGATTTTGACCCATTATAGGTCTAACTTTGTATAGCCTTATATACATCGTGCAATGGACTTTGAAATATCTATCATTAGATATCCATATTGTCTATATTTATGACTTAGTAATCGAGATATAGATAAAAAAATAGGTAAAAAATCGAGGTTGTCTCGGATTTTTGCTCATATCTCCGTTATTTATGGACGGATTTTGCTGATTTTAAATAGGAAACTTCTCGAAAGCATGACTGACAGAATTATTGAGGATTTGGATCCCGAAGATGTCCGAAGACGGACAGACAGTCAGTCAGTCAGACAGACAGACGGACATGGCTAAATCGACTCCGCTATCTATAAGGATTCAGAATATATATACTTTATAGGGTCGGAAAATTATATTGTGGAAATTACAAACGGAATGACAAGTTTATATACACCCTTCTCACGAAGGTGAAGGGTATAAAAAGTACCTGTAAATCCCTTTATTATAGATTCTAACTTACTTAGTACGATTAATTTCCTGATTCTAGATTTATTATTATAAAAAATTCAAAAAGTACCATTTGAAACCCGAAAACGTACCATTAGTTCTTCGTTTTTGGTACCTTAACACTACTAAGCCTCATATCCTTGATTATTTCTTTACTCAGAAACATATCAGCCAACTATTATGTATATAAGTTATATAATTTAATATAATAAAAAAGTACCATTAGAAGCAAAAGTACCTACTTCTCCGTTTCCTCTTAAACACCCGTCAAGTTTGAAATTGTAGAATACATGATATTTGGCAAAAATTTTTGGGACAAATTATGTCTGAAAAAAACTCAAATCTCAAGAAAAAAAAAAATATTTTAAAAAGTACCCATATACACCTACATCTATACCTTCGCACTCGAGTTCCAAATAACAGCATGTTACTTAATTTTTGTATGTCTATATGAACAAGTGTTTAAAATTTTATCAACATTTGCTTAATAAATTTTAACAAAATGTATTTTCTTGTTTTTTTCCCCCTAAAGGGTTCGAATTTCATAAAAAGTACCAAGTTTATATTTGGTATATTTTTGATAAGTAAATAATACGATTTAAACTTTATTTATATTTTGATTGTTTTCCCCGCTTTCTGCCATAAACCGTTCGAATTTCTTAAAAGTACCAAACACCGCCCTGCTGATTTTTTTTATTAGTTTAGAAGGTATAAGGTTACCGAATTTAACCGTTTTACCCCCTAAACCTTTGAATTTCCAAAAATCCCTTTTTAGTTGATCTTCAAAGGGAGAGGGTAACGTTACTGTTTCAGTTAAGTTACTCTTTTATATATTCGAGTGATTTCAAAAAACGAATACAGTAAAACCTTGATAATATGAACGGCGTTAATCCAGATTACTCGGTAATCCGGACATCAGTTTTCATTACATTGTGTACTCTATAATCTGGATTGATTGCATGTTTATAACTTTTTAATCCGGATTTCATACAAAATATGGAAAAAAGTTTGAACAGTTCTTGACAAACAAACTATTGACTATTGACTTGAATTGACTATTTTACCAAGCAAAATAAATAGCTTTAATATTTTTATCGTTATTTTCACGACTTGTAGAATTGAAATATGTATGTTAATTCCCTTTTATAAATTCCCTAATATAAATGTTCGTTTTAAATGTAATCATTTATTTAAATAATACATAAATATAATATATCATTATATATGTGTTTTAAAAGCATTTTTAATAAATGAACAATGTTTAAAATTATTATTCGGTACTCCGAATAGTTTGATAACCCCGATTAGGGTCTACAATCAATTATCCGCATTATCAAGGTTTTACTGTGGTTGAAAAATTTATGTTCTGCAAATTGCACGATTGAAATAGGTTTGTTTCCTTGAAGTAAAAGGAGCAAATCTTGTGGATTTGATTTACAGAACATCAAAATTTGTTTAAAAACGAACTCGTTACTTGGATTCAATTTACTGAACAGGGGGCATATATTGTAGCAGTTACAAAGAACGGTTAAAATAGATACTTTTGGATAAATTGTACTTCATGTTCAGCTTACAATGTTTTGAAATATCACCATGCTGCGTTTAAAATCTTGTCCTGAAGATTGGAGTTTAAAATGCTAATAAATATTCCCTCCTAAACATTGTAATGTATTCACAGTGTAGGGCATACAAAAAAGAACTACATTGTATCCATAATGAAGATGCATCCATTAAAAACGTTTTAAACAAAATTAGCATAATCGTACGTACATATAAAAATATACACACCCAAAAAACGTAGTGTTTGTTTTTATTTAAACAACAAATAAATATTTGCATGTGCAGTTTTGTACACACTGTAGTATTTAAAGTATTTCTGTACGAATACGATGCAACCAGCTAGTCAGCCAGCCAGCACACACTTTGGTATGGGGTACTTTTTGTTAAAATTTTATAATTTTTATGGGGACAAACAAACGAACAAACAAACATATTCACGTAAACTGAAACAAAAAAAAAATAAAAAAAAAGATGAAAACGATCTTAATCGTTTTCATAAATCAAAGTATTTATAGGATTCGAATGGGATTATGTGTCTCATTGTTTAGCGCATACAAATTATTAAGATTTTAATAGGTTGATGATTTAAGAGGTTTTTTAAAATCTTTGCAAATCATCTTTGTTTAACACGATTTAAAATTCAAGAGATGTTAACTATTGAATTAATATTTATTATATGCAAGTAGAGAACAAAATAATATACATACTACAATAATTAGGAATTTTTTTAAATTTTTTTAAACGACCTACATACGAGTACTAAAAAAAGTACTCTAAAAGTGTGCTACTTTCTTCAAAAGATTTAATTAGAACAAGCTGCTACTTAAAAACTGAATGAAGTTGTCCATATTAGAGCGGGTAAAAAAAACTCTAAAACTTTCGATTTAATTAAAAATTTTAAATGAAAATAAATATTTATTAGGTAGTACTTTGTTGTACTAAATTAGTAATGGTAGTAATATTTAAAAAAATTGTTAATCAAATTTGCTGTGTAATTTATCATCATGCCCCAGACATGACACGTATGTGCCCTTTGTAGTGCAGAGATACTGTATACATCCCAGGTAATCTAGCGTTAAGTCAATTGTCGTCTAAGTGTCTCTAAGTAATCTAGAGTGTAGTCACTTTAAACGTTTTGTGACCAATTCGTACAAACTGGTTTTATACAAATTTGGTCAATTCACAAGGTCTCTTATCAGTCATGTTGTCATAATGTCCTAATTTATCACGACTCGGCGGCTCGGCTTAACCGATTCTTAGGCATTCGGCGTTGGTCTCTGCTGGTTCGTTACGATAACACAATAAACATAGCATAGAAAGTAGTATTATTTTAGGACATTTTTTGCTTGAAAAGCAATAAAAACCATTGTGAAATATTAGGACATTATGACATGATAAGAGACCTTGTGAATTGACCAATTGCGTTAATATAATTCCCATTCAGTTTATTTTCTTGTTGCTTAGGTATACTGATATCCCATGTAACCTAGCATGAAGTCTATTGTCACTTTAGTGTCGCTAAGTAACCTGAAGTGTAGTCACTTTAAACGTTTATTTTATACTGCACTTTAGAAAGCAATTATTTTTCCCACCAGAAGAATTATATTGGAGAGTTGTCTTAGGATGGTTTGTTTACAAGCAAACAGTTATTGGCATGTCTATGAGATGTCTTTTTAACTGATTATTTGAGGTCAATTAGCTTTCGCTTGCAACCGTACATGTTAAAATGACTAGGTATGTAGCTGATCAAGTAACCAGTTAGGAAGCTAGTAAGGTAACTGAATCCATGTAACCGGTATGTGAATCCAATGCGTTGACTTCTTTGAACCAGCTATCAGACAGTTTTATTGTAATACAAAAGGGCCAATGCCCTAAGCAGGGGGTCAGCTTAGGATATGCACGTGTTAAAATTGCTAATCAGTTAGCTAAGGAGTGAGATCGAAAAATTCTTAGCTTCAATTTCCATGGTCTGTTTTTGGCCTCTAATTTTTTTGCAGCGTTCCTGTCAGATACTTTTTGAGCCTTGTATGTTTTTAAACCTGCATTAACTTTAACTTTTCGTACCAAATAGTCCGAGCACTGATCTAACAGGGCTGCTTTTCTACCGGATGTGAAAATGCTTTCTATTTTTATGGCTTTAGAAACATCATGTGGTTCATTCCATCTACCTCAACCAGGTTTTCTATCAACAGACAAGTTCTCCCGGTACTGTTTAATAACATTGGAAACATTTTGAAGGCAGACCTTTGAATGCTTGGCCAACTTTTTGTAGGATCAAGTTGGATTTTGTTGAAAATATTTAATAATTTTAGTATGCACTTTTTTGTGGTCACTCATTTCAATCAGATTAACAACAAATGAATATAATTGTCATTAAACATAATAACTGACATGTTTTTCAAAGGTAACTTGATCAAAAAAAAAAAAAAAATCAAATAATATTTGGGTTAAAAGTTTTAATGAAAACGTGTGTTAAGGATTTTACGATGTCACTCCTTTGTTATGTAATTAAGTAGTTGCAATCCTAAATGATAGGAAAACACACTAGTTCTGGACAGTCTCCTAGAACTGCTAGGGATTTACAAAATAATACTATGCTATGAAATAAAATAAAATATTAAACACTTACCCAAATTACTGAGTTTAGGTTGAATGATTTTTACATTTTAAATAGATCTGAAAGAGAAAACAATATAAAATTGGATGTTTAATCTTTTTAGTTTCTTGCGAAATTTATAATAATTGGCGGCAATTTATTTCAAAATGTTATTTAGAATGATATTCATTTGATTTAATTTGGACAAAACTCCTTACATACAAATTTATTGTAAATCCTTATAGTTTTGAAAAACACATAATTAGTTTATGGAGTAAGGCAATTGCCGATCTTTACTCATGCAGCCGGGCCATTAGAACGAGCTGCAAATATGATTTACTGGGTATGTACTTGACAATTTTTCTATACAGTGCTTTGTGATGGTATTGCACTGAAAAATATTTTCTACTTCTCAGAGTGTAGAATTTCTTTCAAATTAATGTAACTGACATTACTATACACTTAGATTTTTCATCCAGAAGAGTCGGATGGGTTTAACTTGGAATGCTACAAATGTATGTTAAAGGGAATCGTCCGCACTGTTCAATGTATTTTATACGATATCTTTACACTATCTAAGATTTCATTTCGGTTAAATATGTAACTGAGTTACGTAAGAAAAGTTTCTCAGATGTAAAGTTATGACGAATCTATTAAATTCTATGGTAATTAGTCACTCAAACAGCTTTAAACTGCAATTTTAACATTCAATTTTGATGAGAGCTTAGATAGTGTAATGTTAGCTTTATAGTTATGAATCAGAATATTTAAACATTGAATTGAATAATTAATTTTCTATTTTCAATAATTAAATATATGTTTCCTCTAAATTCTAAAATCTGTGTTTCATACTCAATCATCTTTAAGTAATTATAAAAATTGTTTAATATAATATACAGTGATCGACAATACAATGGAAACTTTCTTACCAAACATACATAAGGGGTGAGATCGTAAAATTCTTAACACACGTTTTTTATTAAAACCAGACCAGAAAGCATTTTCAATAGAGCTCCCAACACACCCGGTAGGAATGCAGCCCGGTTAGCTCAGTGCTCGGACTATATGGTACGAAAAGTTAAAGCTAAAGCAGGTTTAAAAGCATACAAGGTTCAAAAAGTTCCTGACAGGAAAGCTGCTAAAAATTTAGAGGCCAAAAACAGAGCATGGAAATTGAAGTTAAGAATTTTTCGATCCTACTCCTTATATGTATATTTCTAAGATAAATTAAAATTTACTGGGTTTTATATTAAAATATGGAAAATTGTTGTTCTTTTAAGCATTAAAGTTTAACAAAAATACATTTAGAGAATGTTAATATACATTTTAGCATTGGTAAAACAATGGAAACTTTTAAATGTCTACAAGAAAATGATGTAAAAAGCATAAGTGTTGCCCCTAATTTCAATATCCAGCAGTTCTAGGAGACCGTTCCGAACTAGTGATTTTACCTATCATTTAGGGTGACAACTAGTTTCATAACTAGCTACATAGTACAGGAAGATAGTGAATGGGATGACTGTGATGATTAAACCCTAGAGAAATTAATTCGCATCTCCTGTGATTCAAACAGATAGACACTAGTTCAAATTGTTGGCGAATAGTTGAACCATTATATAAAATAAATACGGAATGTACTGGAATCAGTGTACAAGTGCTGAGGCTCAGTTATGCAAAACTCCGACACAATTTGTTTAATTATTTTTCTCCTTGATGCCTCAGTTGTTAATGCATGGCTGCTGATGAAGAATTTACTTCCTAATGACTCGACATGTGCATCTCTTCTTATTTTTCGCCGAAATCTTGCTACATCCTACCTTTAAACGTATGGTACCCTATCTTTAAGAGGTTCGCGTACTAACAAAGTGATACACGATATGATGGCAGAAATCACCTTTTTGAATATTCAAAATCTAATAAATGAAGTTTACATTGCGAATAAAACTTTATTTGCAAAAAATGTGAAAAAGGGCTTAACTCCAAAGAATGCTTTTAAAGTTATCATACGCCTAGTGTACCAACTGCGCAAAGTCCCTTTTTCAAGGACGATCCATAACTCCAAAATATGTTTTTTTTTTTTTTTTGAATAAAATGTTTTTAAAACAAATTAATCAGACCATTTTTATTAATAGTGGATGAAAATTAATTAAAGGAAAGTGGCTGGGGAACTTCATCCACTAATGGGTTAATATAATAGCAAGAGAGTTTATGATATCCCAAAAATTACTCCACAAAAGGTTATCAATAATCTAAAATTGAAAATCAGTTCTGAAGCTGTTGTAACCCTAGGCAAATGAAGCTGTTCTTGGTTGCTATATTACCTCGAAAAGACTTCTTATTTCTAAAAAATAAAACGGTCGTAAACAATTAGCACAAGAATATTTAAACAGGTCGAGATAGAAATGAAATATTGTTCTCTTTTCGGATGAATATAAATCAGGGATACCAATCAGCCTTTATAATTGTACCTTTTTGACCATAATTGTACCAAAACAAATTTTTTATTGCGAATATATTTTTCAAAATTCTATACAAAATGTGACTTTTAAAATATGTACATATGCATATGGGCAATTCCATGTCATCGTACGTGACATTTGTACGCCTATAGAGTGGAATAGATTTTCCAATAATAACAGTATCTGTAAAAAATAATTTGGTCTGTATGTTTCATTCAGAGGGTGCCATATTTAAAAAAAAAAAAAGTTCTTTCGAAACATTGTTATCCAAAATATCGAGCGAAATAAGGGTATATCGTACGTGACATAAAACGGAAGTAATTTTGAGGTACATGTAGAAATATGCAAAAATTTGCGAATCGTGAGAGGCGTTATGTTTTCTTTTGATTTCTTACACTAAACGAAATATTTTTCCTTTACAATCCGTCATATTTAAATAAAAACAATCATTGGATGATTTTATAATAAATAAAATTTAATATCGTACGTGACATACCGTACGTGACAGATTTTTCTCTTATAATAAAACAATATACATATATTCTGTAAATATATTTATACAAAAACTAAAAAAATGAATAGAAAATATACATTCGGCTTCAATCAACAATTTTATAAATAAACAATCAGAGTCAAATTCATTTCACACTATATGCCATTTGGGAGCTTAGTTTTGAACGCAATTTTAGCCTAAAACACGTCAATTAAATTAAAAAATTAAATATATTCAGTTTAAACTATTATTTTTGCCAATAAGATGTTGTAATAAGCTCTAAATACTGACACATAGTAATATTTTAATGTTTTCTCCTATTCAAATCATATTGAAAAAAAGTTTCTAGGGTTTTTGGGTTTTCAGTCGTGGTAGTAGTCATTCTTGTGGAATTACCCATATGTGTTCATTCCTCTGTCAACATCTTCTAATTAAATTTAAGTCAAATTAAGTTAAATTATATTTTTTACGTAAACTTTTTTTAATTGTCATTTAGTTCCCATTTAAAATCAACACTTATTCTTTTTATTCATTAATTAAATGATTTTATGAAAATCTTGTGTAATTATAAACTTTTCATAAAATCTTTATTTTAAAAATATCATCACATAGGTACACATATACATACATATACAGACGTTCTAGATTTTTATCAAATTTGTCAGCCAAATAATAGATTTTTTATAAAAATTTTATCACAGATAGATGTGTATTTAAATAATAATTAATAAAAATAATAATAAAAATTAAAATTTAAACCAAAATTTCCATACACAATTTGATTATAACACTTTGTTTAAATTTAAAAATTGTTTTTGAATAAAGCCCTTAATAGGTATTTATATTTACTTCTAATACCTATGAACCTTTACAAAAATCACTTGTTTAAAAATTTGAGAATATAAATTCAGTAAATAATTAATACATAAAAATTATTGTTTCTAAATAATACATTCACCTGAAACACAATTTACTTTTCTTTACATATGGATTTATTACATTATTATGTTACAATTAAATACCCGTACCGATTTCCGATTTATTTACACTAGCTCGAATATTGGCAACTCTATGATGCTTCCCCACTCAATTTTAAACAATGATTTTGTTTGTGTATAAAACACTTTACATTTTTTCTTCTTTCTATGCTTTTACTTATTAAGATTTCGCCCTTATATTCTCATTCACTCCTTTTCTTATTCAAAACCAATAACTAACAACAACAACAACACCTTTGAATGCACACATTGCACAGCATCACGCGACTCACAAACAAAATCATGTTCAAAGGGCTTTAGTTAACAAAAACAACAACAACCACTAGATACAACACAAACAAAATTATTGCAAACACATGTTATTGATGATTTTGCTTTTCTTTACCCTTTATTTTAACAAAAACATTATTTTAACACAACAATCAATTATTATAATGTTCAATGGCTATTTTTTTAATTATCTTAAACGTTTAATATTTTATTTAACACTTTATTTCATTTTCTATTTATTACGGACAACACAAACTATAACGACGAATTTAAAACGAACGATTTTAGAGGAGACAATGTAACAACTAAAATGTTTGGCAAACAGAGTAGAGTTGCCAGTGCAAATGGAATTCTATTTGAAAGGAGGATTTTATGAACAGGATATTAAGTTTCGAGTATTCGAAATTTGTTCTACACTTTTCTTTTTTTCTTCTTTTTAATATGAAAATTTTTTTTGTTTTGGGGGGGGCCAAAATTCCTATTTAACCACATCTGGATCCGCACCTGGGCTATAGTAATTTGGACTTATAATGGGTCAAAATCGGGAAAAATATTTTTTAACTCATTTTTTTTTTAACCAACAAAATTTTTTTGTCATAAATTTTTTTTCACTATTAAATTAAAAAAAAATTTAAAAAAACAATTTCGAAAAAAAATTTTTTTTAAATTTTGAAAAATAATTTTGAAATTTTTTTTTAATTTTTCCTACCTAAAAATATTTAAAATTTGTATTTTAAAGTATAATTTTGTGAAGGGTATATAAGATTCGGCACAGCCGAAAATAGCTCTATTACTTGTTTGTATTTTGACCTATTAATTGAATATTTGGAAACGTTTCCATTGTTTTGTCAACCACAGTATGATATAATTTGAAATGTGTTATGTTATTTACATTAAAGTATAAACGAAGGTGTCATCAATTGTATCTTATCATATGTCTACAATTACACTTATAAAACAAATTTTCTCAACAGTGAAATTATAGCTAAATTGCAATATACTATGTGAGTATTGCTAGTAAGTATTTGGGAAGCCCCAAAGAATAAGAATACTCGCATAGTAAAACTTTTAATGTCAGTTGATCTTTAATTCAACACTTACTTAGGGAAACCCCTTTAATACTTAAAATTCCAGACGATAAAGTTATTTTATTTAAAATTCTAAATAGATTTAGTAATAATAACAAGTACATAAGAGAACCTTTACATAAATAATGTACATATTTATACTTATATAAAAAATTAATCATATTTAACATAAATTATTTAAATGAATATTGATAATTATTTTCGCTGAAGTAGAGGACAAGTTTAATGACGCATAATATTTATTAACTACGTTCATGAAAGAGGAAATTAATTGAAAATCAACAAAAAAATTAAAAAAAAAAACAACTTCAAGTATGATTTATTTTGATATAAAGAGTGTAATTTTATTTATATGAATGTAATTAAGTATATTTATTTTTAAACACAACAAGTTTTTATAAATTGTAGGTTGCCTTTGAAGTGTAAGGGATTTAGGCCAACTAATTGGGATTTGTTTTACATATTAAAGTCAATTCCGTAGTACATCAATAGCTTATAATTAATGCTGTAAATACTTGTGTGCGCTATTTATTATAGATTTAGTAAAACATCAGCCAATTAAAATTATTTTTTTTTTAAGACACTAAATATGATCGATGTCGGCTAAAAATTGCATAAACAAATAATAATGCTTATAAATTGTCTAGCTATCTATGTATCTCTACTTCATGCACATTTTGTTTGTTTTAATGCAATAAATGCACGGGTGGTCTTTATAATATGGGCCTACATTTTAAATACTTGTATGTACGTTACACCTTCCAACAAATTTCTGCTTTATTTTCACACACACATGACAACAAATTTTAACATATTTTGTCGGCATGACTTTCAATTTTATAATTATATATTCCATATTCGATTCTTTGTTTTCCTGCTAACTTGTAAGGTGGGTTACTACGCCGTTAGTCTTCCTATTCTCAGGCTGGTGTGGGATTGTTGGAATACCAATGAATAAAGTGCTGAGTTTGATTGAATTGGCAAGTGTTTTCTGTCACCCTGAGAAAATTTTGGTTTATGAGTTCTAATATACCTCTGTTACTTTTTTCATAGGCAGATTTATTTCAAAAATATTTCGATTATGCCGGTATCGTGCACTGCACAATGGGGCAGAAATACGAGAGACAATTTTTTTTTCTTTAAGAAAAGCTTTTACATCATGAATGTATTTTTTGTAGTCTAAAGAGGACATAGTTATCTTCCTAATGTATCATAACCCAACGACATGTTCATAAAATACGAGTAAATTTTCATTATTTTTACACAAATTAAAATCGTGAATAAATCGCGAGTTTTTCAAAATTTAAAAGAATACAAATGGAAGTTTCCAAAATGTATGTGTTTAATGAATGTGGTCAAAATCGGATGACCCAAGGCCAAAAACTTCTATTCTTTTTGTGTTCTTTCGTGCAATTCATGATATATAACATAGGTCCACAATGATTTTATAGGTTAGAAGTTAATTTTTTAGATTTTCTACGATGGACGCCAATCATATGTTCATCCCAGCGACCTTGGTATCTATATTTCATCAGTTGTAATTCTTGACGTTATTCCTGTTCTTCTCTATATGATCCAAGATTTTCATTCTTTGAATGTATAAAATCGTTGTCTTTCATTAAACGTCTTATTTGTGAGCCATCAAAAATACTAGCTTTTAGTTTTTCTGTACTCAATGTGATTTTTAGGTTCTGTATAAAATATAGCTTCAAATGAGTACGTTTACCGCTATCTTAAATATTCACTACACACTTAACATACAATGTTTGGAACCGACCACTTATTCAAGATCTACCCAGCAGTTCTAGGAGACAGTCCAATAAACGATTGCTTGTAATCAAAAATTTTTTCCACAACTCTCCAATCGATTGCTTCTGGTGGGTAAAATAACTACTTTGTAAAGTGCTGTACAAAATAAACGTTTAAAGTAACTTCACTATAGGTTACTAAGAGATATCAGTTACATGAGATATCAGTATACTTAGGCTAAAATAAAAATTAACTGTATGAGAATTATCTCAACACAATTTGTAGAAAACCAGTTTGAACGAATTACTCACAAAACGTTTTAAGTGTCTACACTCAAGATTACTAAGAGACACTTAAGTGACAATTGTCTTCACGTTAGATTACCTGGGATGTATAAGGTAACCAATTGTCTTCTTTCTGCACTACAAAGAGCACATATGTACGTGTCAAATGACCAAAATATATAAATTGGAGTCAGCAGCCAAGTGATAAGACATTTGTGAGGATTACTGTCTAGAAGGGATACGTTGACTACTTGCTGGGTATATCTTAAAGTAATTGAAATACGTGCTTCTCACTAAGTCTGTTATAGGTTTTCTAAACTTTTTGACTGTGTGTATTCTCCACAAATATAACACAACACATTTAAGTCATTGTGACAACTTTTTCGCGATGAGGATATGTTAAAATAAACGGGCACGCGAATTTACTTATGACAGACAATATTAAAAAAATTAAGGAAGATCCAAAGCTACACATAGGAAAAAATGCACTCCTAATACAAAACTGTTTATGTTTTTATTTGTTGACCTGTGTAATCAAATGTATTACTCTAAATGACCAAATTTTTCTCTTGTGACTGAAACACTTTTGTTGGGGTGACAAAAATCCGGTTATTTAAATCGTCTTCTGTGACTTCCGTATTTACTGGTTTTCTGTAGCCAGGATCGAAAAAATCTATGGATTTAAGCGTATCATTCGATTGGCAATAATTCGCAATTAATCTATTTTATCTGTGCAAAAAAATACTGTAACTTTAAGAAGAAAACTTATAAAGAAATTTCCAGACAAAAATTTTCCCAATTAGGAACCCAATATTTACATACCCAAAAACACGAATCATTTTTTAGTTAATAAAATTCATCCCTTAAGTAAAGGGTTTTGCAATAGGGACTTCCGTTTTGACAAGGGAGAATGAACAGTTACAGTCTTCTTGTGGTCTCAAACTTCACTATGCAAAACTAACCGTCATTTGATTCGTTACCATATCTTACCGTAGTAACTTTCTCACCATTTTATGTTTACTGATAACGGCTCCACTAAATACATACTGTGAATCAGTTATTATGTCGTTACATGTAACCTGCTACTTTAGTGATATCAAAGAAATTACTTATATAACTGCCTATTTGTAAGCGTTTGTTTATTTTTTTTTTCTTGGACCAGCACTTAGAGGATGACCCCTACTCATGCAAAGCATTGTGTTGGAACTAGGAAAATAGGTTATGGGAGGGAGGATAGAGGGAGTAGTGCTTGTGGATATTTGATTTGAATTTTCCCATATTGAAGTGACAGGAAGACTTCAGGAGGAAGTTTATTCCACATACGGAAAGTACGGCTAAAGAACGAATTTTCCCTGTAATGTGTTGTGCGATCCACTGTCCAGTCGATAATGAATTGATGAGCTCTTGCCGAAGAATGTGTGCTGCGTAAATAAACTACGAGATTCGGGAGCAAGTTCCCTAATTTCAGCAGAGCACCATTGTGATATCGGTAGAACAGTGAAACACAACCCACATTGTGACGATGTTCCAATGAGTCAATAGAGCTGGATATCCTACTGTCACCGATAAGCACCTTCGCCCTCTCCTGTACGCGGTCAAGTAACTCCAAAATAGACTTCGAAGCACCGGCTCACACATGAGAGTTGTATACCATTATAGGTCGGATATAAGTGGTGTAAATAGTAAGGAGATCGGATGGAGTGAAGTATGTATTTCACCACTCGAAAAATATGTGCACTCAATACTCATGCCTAGAACACCAGGAGCTTTTGATTCCTTAATATTTACAACACTTAAAAACAGATGGAGCAACATGATCTGTTGTGCATTTGTGTGGTAACATACAACATTGAGTCTTGGATGCATTGAAATCGACTCTATTCGCAAAACCCCACTCAGAGATTATCACAAGATCTTGCTTAAGCGTATCATTCATGTTTTGCCTCATTATCCTAATCTCCGACAAGCTTAGGTAATCAGGCAGTCGTCCAAAACCTTCGTCTCGTATATTTCACTTGGGTCCTCACTTGGAACGTTCCCGACAGGCTTGGTCTATAATTGAATGCATATAAATGCTAAATGTTGCTGTCATCTGCAAAAAAGTTGGAAGTTTGACGAAGAACGTCATTTATAAAGATAAGAAATTGAGTAAGAGAAAGGACAGAGCCTTGCGGTACCCCTGAATTGATATTGAACTCGTTTGATGAGATTCCATCTATAACAACTCGTATAGTGCGATCTCAGAGAAAGCTCGATATAAATCGAGAGAAGTTATTACCGACACCAAAAGCAATAAGTTTTGCTAAACGCGCACCATGCCATACTCTATCAAACGCTTTAGAAATATCTAGAGCCTCCACTTTACTTTCGCCAAAACGGTGTATGGAACGACACCATTTTTCCGATAGGAAGGCTAGCAAGTCTCACGTAGAGCGTCCAGCCATACTGACGGTCGCTGAGTAAAAAATTTTGTTTATTAAGGTTTTCTTTTGTGTGTTATTTTCACAATTTCAAGTTTTATCGGTCTTTAAAAACACCCTTTATTAGCACTTTTACCCATTACTAAGTAATACAAGTTTTTGCTGGGTTGTATTCGGTAACCTCAAATTAGGGTACAATTTTGTCGTACAAATGCAATTTTTATAAAGTTTATAAAATATTTGACTTTGATCTAAATGTTAAATTCCATTTCATGTATTATTTATTTACATTTGTTTTGGTCTAGTGAATAAGTAAGTTCCATCCAAAATAATCAAATTTTGTTTAATTTACATTTTGCAACCACATGTTTTTCTTTTGTGTAGCTCCCCACTGTGCCTTAAAATTAATATTCTCTAGATGTATTGTATTGTTTATAAATATATATTGTTTATGTATAATTTCACACTTTCGTACAACTATTTTAAATGTTTATGCATATTCGTGCTAATTTGGCAAAACATTTAAATAGTTTTGTGCGAGTACTCATTTCAATTGAATTGTTCAGTTGTCAGAAGCAATAAGTGTTTCCTTCCTGTTTTCTTTTTTATTTTGGTCACTTATCAATTAGCACACGCCTACCAGAAGCACAAGCTTCGTTCGCACTTTAACCGTTTCAGATATAAAAGTTCATTCATTTTGCACACTGTGGTGGCTGTCACATTAACATGCAGGCGAGTGCAGCCAGCTACAACTCAACTTGGTCGTTTCTTCAGTTTTATTTCTTAAATGTTTTTTATTTTTTTTTTGTTAAATTTACTTGTTTCTTTTATTGTGCCATCATGGTTTTATTTACTTTTTTTTTTATTTTTCTTTTGTTATTTTCTGTAATGAAATACAGTTTAATGCACTTTCTGGCCAAGTTAACGTCACGGATATCTTCAAGAGTATTTTTGGTAGAAAACACACAAAAAATATGTTGATGCCATCACAACATACAAGTACCACGTATTAAAAAGCGACTGTTGCTTTTTGTAAAAGTAAAAATAAATGAGAATTTTTTTTTTTTTTTTGTTGGGAAAAGAAGAAACAAAAATGCTGAAGAGCACTCTGAACTTTTGGAATTCACAAAAAATACCCAGAAAATAGTGTTGAATTTGTATAAATGCGTGGCATGAGTAAAAAGATACAAATGTATCTACTCTAAAGTGAAGAGTATATTTGCAATACCATATGTACAAATATTTATGACTGTGAACATACAATTATTGTTAACAAGCAGGAACAATATAGCAATATTTTAAATGTGGTACATTGTGACCTGGAGATGTACTACTTTGATTTATTATTTATTGAAAATATAATTTTTTTTTAGAATTTAACAATTTTTAAAAGCTTTTATTGAACTTGCTATATTAGTTTATTTGCTGGTTTGTTTGTGAGTTTAGGTCAAAATTTTAAACTGAATTTTGGTTGAGTTCTCTTAGCCCGAAAGTGCTGAAATTTGGCGTTCATTCGTGTTTTTGAAATCAATTTCGAAAATTCGAAGTTATGTTCGAAAAATTTATAAAACTGTTAAAATAATCTCTACATTCTGAATCAACCTGATGACAATGCAATATTATGTTTGAAAATTCAAATTTAAGTTCGAAAATTCGAACTTATGTTCGAACATTTCTTAAAGCTGTTAAAAAAATCTCTAAATCATGAGGATTCTTAAAAAAATAATTTTAGTTTTATTTGAGAACTATTTCTTACATTTTCCAATTTCGAACTTAAAAAAAAAAAAAAAAAATAAAATTTAAATGTTCTTGAATTTTAATGTATTTTCAATATATTGGATGTATTTCGGCCAATGCTCGCTCGGTACAGATTGCATGTGATGGTCTGGTCCACCAATTACAGAGCATTACCTTAGCACCATGGATATTTGGCTTTGGTATAGATACGGCTTCAAATACGATATCTTACTCTTCGGGTTATTGTAATGGATCCATTTTTCATGATTCCTCGGTGCAAAAATGATTTTCTTTTATAACGTTCAAGCATAATTTTGGACATGCAAAATCGTTTTGCAAGGTCTTTCGGCTTCAATACGTATGAATGCAGCTGCTCACAAAAGTTTTGAAATTGCTGCTTGAGTAGCTCCCAATGATTTTGAAGTAATGCCTCAAATTCTTGGTCTTCAAACCCTTTTGGCGGGTTTGGGCTTCCGTAACAAAATCCCCACTTCTAAACCGCAAAAACCAACATGAACTATGAACTGTTTAAGTAAATGTCTTTGATTTTGGATGAAAAAAGCGCAAGCATTAAAAAATTTTGCATATCTGAGGTTTCGTACTTTAAGACCCCACAGCACCGACTCTAATTGCCTATGTGCAATTTCAGCCAGTTACAAATGGCAAATTTATTTCCAAAATATTTTAATTGTGCCCCACTGTGCAATCCTTTATTTCTTGGATATTTCTTTTTAACTTTACGATACCTAACTTATACTTCAAAAATTCTAGGAAAAAATATATTTTTTATTCGAATGAATAAAATCTTTTAATTTAAAATACAAAATTATTCGATTAATCGTATAGTTGAATAAATTTATTTTCAAGAATTTTATATAAACAAAAATATGGAAAAACAAGTAAGAGAACTATATTCGGCTGTGCCGAATCTTATATACCCTTCACCAAATTATACTTCAAAACAAAAATTTTTTTTTTCAAAGTTGTTTTTTTCATTTTTTTGAAATTTTTTTTCGAATTGTTTTTTTTTTAAATTAAATTTTTTTTTTTTTTTAAATTTTAAAATTTTTTTGTTTTTTAATATTTTGCGAAATAAAATTTTTAATATTTTCCGATTTTGACCCATTGTAAGTCCATGTTACTATAGTGTTATATACATCGTTGCAAAGGTATTTTAAATATCTATCATTAGATATCCATATTGTCTATATTAATGACTTAGTAATCCAGATATAGGTCAAACATAGGTAAAAAACGGAGGTTGTCCTTGTTTTTTCCTTATATCTTAGACATTTCACCGATTTTCTCGATTTTAAATAGCAACCGAGCCGGAAGAATTCCGGAGATATTGATGTATGAATCGTGTATGTAAGTTGTTTGGGGGCTTCGGAAAGTTGATTTCAACAGACAGACGGAAGGACATGGCTTAATCGACTCCGCTATCTATAAGGATCCAGAAGGTGCCCCGATAGACTACACGATAGTGTGCTAGACTATCAATCTAGGGGTTGCGGGTTCGATTCCCGCCAGAGACTCTGGGTGTATCTGCAGACAAGCAAAACGCTTCGCAGTTTGTGTTTGTTTTAAAAAAAAAAATAAAAAAAAAATATATATACTTTATAGGGTCGGAAAATTATATTGTGGAAATTACAAACGGAATGACAAACTTATATAAACCCTTCTCACGAATGTGAAGTGTATAAAAATATATCTCAATGAAGTAGTTTATAATTTTATTCTAAGTTGGTTACATTGACAATTTTATTAGAACCGAATTTCTACATTAATTTTCAAGTCGATTTTGAGTAATATATCAATATTAGACGATTATGAAATCTAACTTAAAAACTAAATTCTTGTGACTACTAAAGAAAAATTTTAAGTATGTGCAATAGAGTTAGAATGATTTTCCAACTAAATATAAAAAAATATAGAGCAATACAAATTAAAAACAAGTAGGAAAGTATGGTCGGTCAAGCCCGACCATATAATACCCTATACTAAGTAAATGAGCAAAAACATTTTTCTTTCAAAATTTCAATAATTTATATTCGTGAACGATTTTCGGAAGTGGGCCTTATATGGGAGCTATGACCAATTATGGACCGATCACCATGAAATTAAGTAGTGTGATTAATGTCTGTATGAAAGTTATTCATGTTGAATTTTATGTATATACCAACATTTTTAAGAGATTTATGCTCGTTAAAGTGAGTATCGGAAGCAAGATTTATATGGGAGCTATAACCAATTATGGACCGATCACCATGAAATTAAGTGGTGTGATTAATGTCTGTATGAAAGTTGTTTATGTTGCATTTTATGTGTATACCAACATTTTTAAGAGATTTATGCTCGTTAAAGTGAGTATCGGAAGCAAACCTTATATGGGAGCTATGACTAATTATGGACCGATCATAATAAAATTTGGTGACATGAATTTCGTATATATTAAACTTATTTGGAGAAAAACTTGTGTAGATACCTATATAAATTAAACATTTATGACCGATAAAGTCCAATTTCGGGAGGACATTTGTATGGGGGCTAGGTGAAATAATGAACCGATTTCAGCCAATTTCAATAGGCTTGGTCGTTGGGCAGAAAAAATGATATGTACCAAATTTTATCGAAATATCTTCAAGATTGCGACCTGTACTCTGCGCACAAGGTTTACATGGACAACCAGCCAGCCAGCCAGACGGACGGACGGACGGACATCGTTTAATCGACTCAGAAAGTGATTCTGAGTCGATCGGTATACTTTAAGGTGGGTGTTAGACTAATATTTTTGGGCGTTACAAACATCTGCACAAATCCAATATACCCTCCCCACTATGGTGGTGTAGGGTATAAATAGTTTAGAATTTACAGTCTTTCAATCAACAATTAATTAACAAAATATTTAGCGAGACTCTATATTGTTAAAATGATCTAATTTATTATTATTTACATCTATAAATTATTATACCCTACACCATCATAGTGGGGAGGGTATTATGCGTTTGTGCTGACACCCTTCTTGTATTTTCGACATAAGGACGAAGCTAGAGTATCCAAAACCTAATTTTAGTAGACCTTTTTCATATTGAATAAAAATTTAATATAAACCGGTTAACCGGTTTTATAAGATGACATAACCCGAAACCGGTTTTTTCAAAAACACACTTTTTCGGTTAAACCGGAAACCGGTTTTCTGAATTTGCCGTTTTTTTTTTTTTTTTGACACTCTAGACGAAGCCTATTGAAACTGGTAGAAATCTGTCCATTATTTCACCTAGCCCCCATACAAATGTCCACCCGAAATAGGAGTTATCCGTCATAAATGCTTGATTTATATAGAAATCTACACAACTTTTTCCACAAATAAGTTTTATATAAAAATAAATCGCACCTAAAATTATGTGCTGATCGATTCATAATTTACCATAGCTTTCATATAATTTTATTTATATATTTCAATTCGTTTTCTGACAAACCCTGATGTAGGGTATACCTAATCCGGCATAGTCATGTTTGACAGTCTTACCGCATCCAAAATGTACAAACAATTTATATTTATGTATACAATAAACATGATGTTCACGATCTATGTAATTGATTAGTTTTATAAGTGATTGGCGCTATAAGGTTTTCAAGTCACTCAATTATTTTCTTGCCAAAAGCAAAATATTTGCTTTTGTACACGTAGTTATTCAAACATGCATAGATACAAAAAACAAATAACATGTTGTATTTACAGGTATTACACTATGAATTTAAAGACTTCGTTGGGAATTTGCATTTTATTTGCTGCTTTCCAAATCTACCACAACACAGAGATACCAAATTGTGCCTTTGAAGATACTGTGAATCTAACGAATGCCATAGAATATGATAATGGTTCCTATTTGTATGAGGACGAAGGAGTTCTCATACCTCCTGATTTAGTGGGTGTATATGCATTTGAAGAGATCTACGATGGTAGACGTATACCAGTGCAGCCCCACTTACGTGGCTGTGTGTGCAAAGAAAGAAATTGCATTAAGTTTTGTTGTCACCCTACCAAAGAGTTAATATCCAATATGTCCAGAGTGTGTTCACCAGATGAATTGAAGGAGGAGTTGAAATACGATCCCTTTATAGAGGTGATCTATGCAAATGGCTCAAAGTTAAGGACCCATGCCACCAGACAGTTTGTTGTCATACAGGGTGTGCCATGTGAGGGTGGCTATGCTTTGCTGCCGCAAGAGGATGAAGATGATAAATGGGACATATTTGAGAATGGTACAATGTATCGTCATTTCGATCAGTCTTTCATAAGTAAAAGAGATTATTGTTTGATGCCGCAGAGTATGAGTGATGGTACTTGGGTACTAAATCCCATGAATTGTCCCATACCCAATGAACAACCTTTATCCAGTCGTATCAACAATATTGGTAAGTTTCTTTTATTAATGTGCAAGATATTGAATTACAATTTCTCTTTCTTTTCTGTTTCTGTTTCTGCAGCCATGGCCGTATCTGTGCCTTTTATTGTCTTAACCATATTTGTGTATCTCTTCATACCGGAACTGCGCAATCTTCATGGCAAATGTTTGATATCATATTTAACCTCATTGGCGGTGGGCTACAGTGTTTTGAGTACCATCACTTTATCTGAAGTGGTATTTGCCAATTTCGTATGCAGCAGTTTAGGTACAGTGTCAATGTGTAATTATTCGTACCGAAGAAATATTGAATTTCATTCATTTGATTTCAGGTTATATTGGTTATTTCTCTTTTATGGCTGCCTTCTTTTGGCTTAGTGTTATTAGCTTTGATTTGTGGCAGAATTTCCGTATCACCGGTCCCATACGCATTGGCCAACGTAAACGTTTTATTATGTATTCAACATATGCCTGGGGTGTACCACTGTGTTTGACGTTCATAGTGATGATCATACAGAATTCGAATATAAATTCGTATTATAAGCCGGGCATTGGTGATGACTATTGTTGGCTGAAAAGTGAGTATAAACGTTTATTTTTCACTTTTGATTATATAAAGTATTTATTTTCTGGATTCTTAATTTAATATAACATTGTCCGCTTGGTACCGAAGTTCTCAGATATTTTACGAACCCACATCGTCAATATATTTTATATACGTACGAGCATTTTGGTATTGAAAATCTTTCAAATCGGTCCATAATTGGCTGAACAATAGAACACAATTGCCTTATTTATATACTCTTAAAGATTTGATATAGAAACATTTTCGCAATCGGCTGTTTATTATAGAATGAAATGCTGACTTCAATCGGTACATGTTCCCTATGAAACCTTTTGCTCCCACCAAATACAGAGCATTACCTTAGCTTCATGGATATTTTGCTTTGGTGTCGATTCGGCTGGTTGTCCGGGTTTCTCATACGATCTCTTACGATTCGTGTTATCGTAATGGATCCATTTTTTTATAGCGTTCAAGCACAATTTTGAACATGTAATTCGAATGGCACGCAATTTCCCAGATTTTGCTACTGCTTGAGTAGCTGACCTTGGCGATCTTTGTCTTCGGTGTCAAAATCAACACTTCTGAACCGCACAAACTATCTCTCGCACGTTGAAACTGATGGAACACCGTTTGTAATTTCCACAATATAATTTTCCGACCCTATAAAGTATATATATTCTGGATTCTTATAGATAGCGGAGTCGATTAAGCCATGTCCGTCTGTCTGTTGAAATCAATTTTCTGAAGACCCCAGATATCTTCGAGATCCAAATCTTCAATAATTCTGTCAGACATGCTTTCGAGAAGTTTGCTATTTAAAATTAGCAAAATCGGTTCACAAATGGCTGATATATAAGGAAAAAACCAGGACAACCTCGATCTTTTACCTATTTTTTTACCTATATCTGGATTACTAAGTAATATAGACAATATGGATATCTAATGATAGATATTTCAAAGACCTTTGCAACGACGTATATAAGACCATAGTAAGTTGGACATACAATGGGTCAAAATCGGGAAAAATTTTTAACCAGATTTTTTTTTTTCACCAAAAGTTTTTTTCGCTAAATATTAAAAAAAAAATTTTAAATTTAAAAAAAAAAAAAATTAAATTTTAAAAAAAAATTCGAAAAAATTTTTTTTCAAAAAAAAAATGAAAAAAAACAGCTGGAAAGAAAAATAAATTTTGTTTACCTAAAACTATTTAAAATTTTTATTTTGAAGTATAGTTTGATGAAGGGTATATAAGATTCGGCCCAGCAGAATATATCTCTCTTACTTGTTTCAAATTAACTCTATCAGCCACGGTTTTATGATTTAAATCAAAACAATTGCATTTTTACTTTAATCAAGGTTAGCTTAGTATAAAAATTAAGAACAAATAAATCAAAACATTACAAAAACTCCCTATTCCAAGGTTTTTTGTGGAGTGGGGTGGTTAGTTTACTAACCACCGTGGCGGTTGACATTAAAAATGATTATGATACAATGACATGATACAATGAAATGTATTTTAACTGCATTTGCTAACAAGAATTAGAAACTTCTCTGTTACGAATTGTCCTGGAATTTTCAAAGTATTTCCGTACATCATCGCTACAGGTAAATATCCAACATCTGGGTTAACAGAAGATCCTAATCCAAGCAGAACTAACGAAACTCTTCTACCCACCAGAGATCAGCAATGAATCGCTTTTTTACTATTCATACGCACTCATGAAATTATAAGTATAATTAAACTACTCTGACGTGCTCTTACTAACAATAACATTGATTTATAAGTATGTGTAGCATTAAATATAAATCCGACGTAGATATCATACGCATACGAACTCAAATCTGTTTGATTCATAAATAACTTCTGCCTGACTTATAATTTTACGAAAATACTAATAATGCTTACTATTGATTCAACTCATTCGCCTCATGCATGTTCTCTTTTTTTGTGTAATTGTACAGATATCGAAAACACACAACCTCATAATGAGCATTTTAATGTTCGTATTTAAATCATACTTATTTTGCATCGTCTCTACAAATTGAGTTAAGTAGAGTCGATATCAACCACGTCATAAATATTCTTAAGTATGAGTGAATATGAGTCTCGACAACATAGTAATAAATATGAATGCGTATAAGTTCAAGAAGATTTGAGTGATGATTCAACTCTACTCACTTTTTCACTAAATCATTGCTGATCTCTGCTACCCACTTTGTATCTATATAATATTTGATAATGTTTTTCAGTTCAATCTGACTATTAGCCTGTGGATGTTAAGAAGTAGTGTGAATAACTTTTACACCAATTACCTTAGAAAATTTTTGGAATAGAGACGAGTCAAACTTACTGCCTTGATAAGTTCTTTGATTAGGAGCCATCACTTGTCTTGGTTATTTAGGACAAGTGATGGGTCCAATTCATACTATGACTGGAATTAGATACAGATCCATTTTAAACAATGTTATATCCATACGCACAGCAAAATATAAATTTCTTAATATTTGGCCTATTAATTAAATGTTTGAAAAAAAAACTACTCACATTATTGAATCACCCTATTTTTATATTACCAAGAAAAATGCTTTATCTTGTCTTTTTTGGGCATAATTATGCCTATATTATTTAAACATTTAATTTATATTTTCCATTAGCCATACATGTCGGGAAAATTTGTCTACCCCATATATACAATCATACAAATTGTATATTTATTATTATTAATTTATTTATTGTATTTTTTGCTACATTCATTTCACACTTAAGTTAAATTTGGAAACAAAAGCATTCAATAAATTAAATTTAACAAAACATGTCAACTTTGACAGAAACTTTTTAATATACATACATAATTAAAATTTATGTCTTTTTGAACACGAAAATACATCAGCCATGTGTGGTTTTGTTTCAGAATATATTTAGCTTATGTTTAATAATAGGCATTTAGGTGGAAACAGCTAAAGATTATCTATGGTTTTAAATTAATTGGTCAATTCACAAGGTCTCTTATCATGTCATATTGTCATAATGTCCTAATATTTCACAATGGTTTTTATTGTTTTTCAAGCAAAAAATGTCCTAAAATAATACTACTTTCTATGCTATGTTTATTGTGTTATCGTAACGAACAAGCAGAGACCAACGCCGAATGCCTAAGAGTCGGTTAAGCTGAGCCGCCGAGTCGTGATATATTAGGACATTATGACAATATGATTGATAAGAGACCTTGTGAATTGACCAAATATTTGTGATTTTTGGTCCAACTTTATGATTGATAATTAAATGAAATATATTTATCAGGCTTAAGTAATTACATAAGTTCCTATAAATTTCATAGAAAGAAAATTGATTTTATTTATTTATTTAATAATAATATGAATACAAGAAGCGATACCAGATATCATAGAGAAATACATATAGAGCGGAAAGTAGAAAAAAAAATTTTTACTAATAAATTCATACTACTTAGGTTTTTGACAACTGAGTTAGGTCTTTGACAGGAGAGTTTCTGATGTATATGCATTTATCTATGCCAGAAATCATTAAGCAAGCATTAGGGTGACTCTTATTTTACACTTTTTGATTTTTGATGCTTTCAAAATCTAAAACTTGCCATCCACTTCTTTCTAAGTTGTTTTTTAACAGGTATTGTAGCATGTGGCCCAGCGTTGCCATGATGGAATATTACTGTTTCATGTCTGGCCGCATATTCTGGGCGTTTTTCGGCCAATGATCGTTTCAAACGAATCAGTTGCGTTCGGTACAGGTTCCATGTGATGGTCTGGCCAGATTTCAGCAGATCATAATATATAGGTTTCTTTTTGTACCACCAAATACTGAGAATTACCTTAGCAAAATGGATATTTGGCTATGGTGTCGATTCGGCTGGTTGACCGGGCTTACAGGTTATCGTAATGGATCCAGTTTTCATAGCAAAGTAATTCAGTGCAAAAATAATTTACTTTTATACCAGCATTTCAAATATACAAAATCGTCTTTCAATATCTCGCAGCTTCAATTCCTATGGTACCCACTTTCCCTGCTTTTTAATGAATTCTGCTGTTTGCAAGCATTTTGAACTTGCTGATTGAGTAGCTCCCAATGATTTTACAAACTCTTGTTGAGTTTTATAACAATCTTCATGCAGTAGTGCTTTCAATACTTAGGTTAGGTTACGTGGGTTGCTCGCAAGTTAGCGAGTTCACTCGGAGGCCTTGTGGCGCATTGTGATACCCTTAGAATTACCATTCCCTTGTTTTAAAATTTCATACATAAAGGGAGAATAGCTGCCCACCCTAATTTCGTTGACTAAGCACTTCTTGTGATCCCCGTGAGAACCAACCGGTACTTCTAATAAATCTTATCATATTTACTAGTGGCACATCTCTGAGACAGTCTAGATCTATGCTCTTGTAAGGCTGGGCAGTCACATAGAAGGTGTTGTACCGATTCTTCCTACTCCTCATCCAAACAACTTCTACAATAGCTATAATGACCATGAATGACCTGCCAATCCTCTGTAGAATGGTGCCGTGACCAATACGATCATGCTTCAGTCCGCTCGACTGTTTGAGTCGTAGAGCAGACTTAGCAGAAATGCATTTGATATATATATCAAGGTGAGTTATATTTAGCATCGTCTCTAGACTGGCTTGAGGGGTGGAATTCATAGAGCCAGTAATTGGAAGACATGCAAGTCTTTGTACCTTTTTTAAAGTAGAGAGGTAAGTCATGGTGTCCACCGCTCTCCACCAAATAAGAGCCCCATAGGTCAAATTAGGTATTATGACCGCGGTGTACATCCAGTGTACAATATATGGTTTAAGACCAAATCTCTTCCCAAAGGTTTTCTTACATATACAGAAGGCAAATAGTGCCTTCTTCATTCGACTCTCAGCATTACGTTTCCACGAGAGGTTAGAGTCCAAAATTAAGCCAAGATATTTGGCTTCGCTTGAAATCTTTAGAAAAGTAACATCCAGTTGTGGAGGTCTGAATTCTGGGATTTTGTATATCCTGGTGAAAAGAACCAGTTCGGTTTTGGCAGGGTTGACACCTAGACCGTTTTCTCAGGCCCATGATAGTAGAACGCTGAGTGTTGATTCCATGAGTTCACTTATTCTGGGAAGAAACTTCCCTTTAATAAGAAGCACAACGTCGTCAGCATATGCGACTACTTTGGTGCATGTCCTACTCAGTCTGAAAAGGAATTTATTTACGACAATATTCCACAGAAGTGGAGAGATGACACCACCTTGTGGTGTGCCCCTTGTCACAAATTTCCTTGTTCAATCAATACTCATATTAGAGTTGGTGGCCCTGCTCTTAAGCATATTTTCGGTCCGTTTTTTAATACGCTGATCAACACCTAAGTCACCCAGTGCATCAACTATTACGGATATATTCACATTATTAAACGCACCCTCTATATCAGCGAAAGGCAGACTCACACCACTACAGTTTTTAGATATTGTAGTTGTATGAGTTGAGTAAAAAATTGAGAAAAAAAAAAACAATAACTGAAATAAACAAGCATAAAAAGCGTAAAACAACCTGCTTCTATCAATGCTCATGCGAGACTGACTGGTTTTGATTGTTTTTATACAATGTATGTGCTTGCGTACATGTGAAAACAAAAACAAGAGAGCTCATTTGAGAGCTCAATGCCTTTCGCTGCTCTATATCAAGAAATATGCCATAACATACTCTTTTTTGTCAAGTGTCCCCTCTATAGTTCCAACAACGTCATGCAAAGCTGTCTCCACCGACCTCCCTTTAAGGTATGCGTGTTGTGCCCTACAGAAATTGTCAGGGGAGAGGATGCTCCTGACATGGATATCGATCAATCTTTCCTGTGTTTTCAATAAAAACGATGACAGACTGATCGGTCTATAGTCCTTGGCGGTACTATGGTTTACCTTTCCCGCTTTAGTGATATATTTGTTCTATTTGTAGCTGTGTTATGTTTTTCAATATTCGCATAGAGAAAACAGATTCGTGATAGCAACCGAATTTGTTGCCAATCGAATGATTCTACTTTAGTGACTGAATTTTACAGTTGTGGCTACAAAACTTTAGAAGGGATAACAAAACTTTGGTTGCTTCTACCGAAATTCTTCTTTAACAACTGTGCTACCGAATTATTTGATTGGTAACAAATTCGGTTGCTATTACGAATCTGTTTTCTCTGTGCGGTATAAACTAAATTTTCATTTAACAATTCTTGAATTTATTTTACCTAATCCTAATTAGATTAGTTCATTACAAATTAATGTGAAGTGGTTTGGAACTCAAACAATTCTTAATTTTAGCAACTAATGAATTTTATTCATAAATTTACTTTCAGCTAACGATTGGTCTGCCATGATTTACTTTTTTGGCATAAATCTAATCATTATACTCTTGGACACGGTGTTCTTTATAATGACCCTGCATAAGATACTGATAATTCAAAGGGAAATTAAAAAGGTTACCATGAATGATGGAGGCAGTGACAAAAGTCGTAATTTGCGTTTACATAAAAATAAGTAAGTTTTAAATTCACAAATCCTCTCTCAATAATAATTACAAATAATTTATTTAAAGTGTTGGCCTATTTTTGCGCTTGTTACTGATTATGGGCATAACATGGCTGTTGGATATATTTTCCTATATAGAAAATCAATTACATCCGGGTGTCACAAATCCCCTTTACTACATTAGTGATTTCATGAATGCCATGACTGGTCTGCTGATCTTTATTTGTTTTGTGCTGAAACCCAAAGTATTGAAACTAATGAAACGAAGGTATGTTGTGAAATTTGAATTTGTATTAAATTCGTGTGATCTCGAATACTTTTCAATGATATTTTTTATTTTTATTAAAAAATTATTTACTATTGTGTATTTATTTATCATTTACTTATAAAAACTTTGCTTAAAATTAAAAAAAAAACAAAACAAAACAAATCAATCAATCAATTGAAATCCAATACCACTCACTATTTTATATGTACAAAATCTAAAAAAAAACATATAGAATCTTGGGTAGAGAAGAACCATCTGAAAATACAGAATCTGATTATTCTGATGATGAATTTGCTTTAGAAGATCGTGGTAAAAATGATGCTCTACAATTTATAAATTAGGTAAACAGTTTGTCTAAATCAATTCTTTTTAAAATGGAAATTTATTTATTTAAAAAAAAAACAAAAAAAAAAATCACAAAATCAAAAACACTAAAATCTAATTATTTTGGCAAAGATTTTTTCTTACTGGTTTTCTGCACGTTCTGTTGTTTTGGTGGTGTGGTGTTAAATTTTTATTATATATTTTCTTTTTTTTCTTCTGTTTAGCATGTTAATTGTTTTTAATTTATAATTTATTGTGGTATGATTAAATATTTAATTAATTAACAAACTAACTAACTTTCATTTTATAGCTTGTTTTACTGCACTTTAACATTTAATAATAATTACATTTTTCAATTAATGAATATAACCATAGATAAATACACATAGATCGGAAACTCTCCTGTCAAAGACCTAACTCAGTTATCAAAAACCTAAGTGGTGAGAATGTGTTAGTAAAAAAAAACTATGTGAAAACAAAAACAACACTCGTATGTGTAACATTTTGAGTAAAATTTGGTTTGAGTTTTTTTCTAGTTTCCGCTCTATCTATATTTTCTCTATGAATATAACTACACCATTTTTAATTGAAATTGAGAACTTTATACATGATATTGTAAAAATTCTAAATGAAATTGAGAATTTCAATTGAGATAATTCAAAATAAAATTGAGAATTCCAATATGAAATTGAGAGAAATCCAATTTTCTCAATTTCTGATTTGAAATTCAAAATTTTTTTTTTGGAAATTTCTCAATTTGAAATTTAAATAGAATTTTAATTTAAAATTATCTCAATTTAAATTTGAAATTCTCAATATTATTTGTAATTTTTCCAATTTAAATTTTTAATGCTCAATTTTATTTGGAATTTTCTCAATATAATATTGAAATTCTTAATTTAATTCAGAATTTTCTCAATTTCAATTTGAAGTTCTTTTTTTTTTGTAATTTTCTCAATTTAAAATTGAAATCTCAATATCATTTAGAATTTTTCCAATTTAAATTTTAAATGTTCAATTTTATTTGGAATTGTCTGAAATAATAAAATGGTTTTAAGTAATAAAAGTGAAAAAGAAACATGCCCTGTTACATGGCATCATTTTAAGATGTTGTTCCATTGTAATTATATTTCTATAATCACAATGGGACAAAACTAATGCCTTTTTGCTTATTTATTAAAAAGTTTAGTAGTTACTTTACATAAGTGTGATATTTTTAATAAAAAATAACCAAAACTGTGTTTCCAAAAGGAACGAAATCATAGAGAAATATACATAGAGCGGAAACTCTGCTGTCAAAGACCTAACTCAGTTGTCAAAAACCTAAGTGCTGACAATGTATTAGTAAAAAAACTATGTGAAAACAAAAACAATACTCGTATGTGTGATTATTTTGAGTAAAATTTCTGTTTGAGTTTTTTTCTAGCTTCCGCTCTTGTTGTTTCTCTATGAACGAAATCATTCGAAAATATGTTGAAAAGTGAGTGAGTTTTTTAGACAAATTTGAAGTAGTATTTCTGCCTACATGCACTGTGGGGCAGAATCGAAATATTTTGGAAAGACATCTGAAATTTAAAACTGGGTGATCTGTTTGACATGAAATTTCACATAGGCGTAGCAGAGAAGCACTCGAGTCTATTTTTTAACATTGGACCCCAACGACCCCTCATGAGCAGCGCCGTGGCGTCTAAAACTAGGCCACCTCTTATGTTAAAAATTTGTTTATGGGATTTTCTTTGTGGTTTGTTAAAAATCAATGATTTTTAAATACAAAATCTTTGATTAAGAGCTTCCTATTTGTAAATTTAAATAAAACAAAGTATGTGAGATATTATCAAAAATTTTATAATATAACATCGTGCAAATGTCCGACGTGGCTTCGCTGGGTGGCTTTCATCGGAAATGCCAGATTTTCCATGACTGTGGAGCATAAATTAAGATGAATTTGACCGATGACATGGTTAATGTTGGTTTTGAGGCCCGATGTTGTTTGTGGCTTATTCGCATAGAGCTGTGGCTTAAGAAAAGCCCTCAGCAAAAAGTCTAACAGTATCAAATCGCATTATCTCGGTGACCAGTTCACACTACATCTACGTGAGATGACCATGCCCTCAAATCGCTCATGCAGAATGTCTAATGAAACATGAGTTGTGTGGCACGTAGCGCTGTCCTGTTAAAACCACATGTCGTTAAGTGTTCATATGATACAATACAGGCCAAAAGAAGTTTATAATCATCGATCTATAGCGCTCGCCATCGTCATTGTCAAAAAAATATGCACCTATGATGCCACCAGTTCAAAATCCACATCAAACAGAGACTTTTTCGCTCTTGGATTTCATGAGGATTGGTATCGTTCCAAACAACTATGTTTGTTGATGTGGGCCTCACCGTAAAATAGGCTAAGCACGAGGAACTTTGTCCGAACTGAACACTCATTATTATGAAGCAATTATATTAATTTCACATGTTGTTGAGGGCTACGTTCTTTCATGGTGTTTTTGCAAAACAAACTGAATGAATTACAGCCAATTCAACAGAAGTAGCTTAAACGATATGGCCGCTATCAATTGTCAAAGTTCGGTAGTCTCTATTGGTAGACCATTTATAATATAATATAAATTTTATATTCTTAAAAGCCTGTACAAATGAAAATATCAAATTTTCACTATAACTTCACCCAGTTTTATAACCGATTTCATTAAATCAGCGAAAGGCAAACTCACACCACTACAGTTTTTAGATATTGTAGTTGTATGAGTTGAGTAAAAAGTTGAGAAAAAACAAAAACAATAACTGAAATAAACAAGCAAAAAAGCGTAAAACAACCTGCTTCTATCAATGCTCATGCGAGACTGACTGGTTTTGAATGTTTTTATACAATGTGTGTGCTTGCGTACATGTGAGAACAAAAACAAGAGAGCTCATTAGAGAGCTCAATGCCTTTCGCTCCATTAAATATATTTCTGTTGGTTAAACAATAAATACGAAAATCATGTGAAAACGGTTTCAAAGCTATATCTTATACGAGTACAAAAATCTATTGATTTTCAATTTAAAAATTGAGAAAATATTGAATTTTTATACCCTTCACCTTCGTGAGAAGTAATTTCCACAATATAATTTTCCGACCCTATAAAGTATATATATTCTGGATCCTTATAGATAGCGGAGTCGATTAAGCCATGTCCGTCTGTCTGTCTGTTGAAATCAATTTTCTAACGACCCCAGATATCTTCGGGATCCAAATCTTCAATGATTCTGTCAGACATGCTTTCGAGAAGTTTTCTATTTAAAATCAGCAAAATCCGTCCATAAATAACAGAGATATGAGCAAAAATCCGAGACAAACTCTATTTTTTTGCCTAGTTTTGATCTTTATCTCGATTACTAAGTCATAAATATAGACAATATGGATATCTAATGATAGATATTTCAAAGTCCATTGCAACGATGTATATAAGGTTATAGTAAATTGGACCTAAAATGGGTCAAAGTCGTGAAAAATATTTTTTAACCCGAATTTTTTTTCACAAAAAACATTTTTTTCACTAATAAATTAAAAAAAAAAAATTTAATAAAAAAAATTTTTTTTAAAAAATTGAAAAAAACTTCGAAAAAAAATTTTAAAAAAAATTAAATAAAAAATTTTAATTTTTAATTAAAATTTTTTTTTTCAAATTTGAAAAAACTTTAAAAACAATTTAGAAAAAAAAAATTAAATAAAAAATTTAAATTTTATTTTAAAGTATAATTTGGTGAAGGGTATATAAGATTCGGCACAGCCGAATATAGCTCTCTTACTTGTTACATTTTCTTTTGTCCAGGTGGAAGTGGCAGATTTACTTCCGAAATATTTCGATTCTGGGCTTTGTCTATTACTACGATTATACGCACGGGTTATTCGTGAAACTGTGAATTATTTTTTATTTATTAACGATACTATTTACAAATAAGGTTTTAAACATTGCCATATGTTTTAACGATTTTAGTTTATTAAGACATTTTTCAAACATTTCATTGTGTTTTTGCATTTAAAAATATAAAAAATTTATCATATATTTTCCAATAACATTGTTACCAAATGATTAAAGTTTACCATTCGGTATCACATAAAAACAAGTATTTTCCGTAACCAAAGTGATTTATAAACAGTGAGTTAGTTAATTGCAAATAATTTTTATTTGCGAATAGGCTACGTATAAACGTAGTATATAATATAAAGGATACATTTCTGTTCAAATCGGTTCATTAATTTAAAATATGTTGTCAGTGAATTGTTAATACAAACATTCCAACACTTTTTTATAATCTCTAAAGGTTTATAAACTTTAAAATTTAAGAAATAGCTTTGAAATATATATAAATTGTTTATTAATAACTAAAATTTAAATCTGTCTAATCATAGAGAAATATACATAGAGCGGAAACTCTACTGTCAAAGACCTAACTCAGTTGTCAAAAACCTAAGTGCTGAGAATGTATTAGTAAAAATGTTTGATTATTTTGAGTAAAATTTTTGTTTGAGTTTTTTTCTAGTTTCCGCTCTTGTTGTTTCTCTATAGTTTCTAAATTATATACAAATTTCAGAATTTAGAAAAAATATATAATTAATTTCTTCTTACTAATACTATATTTAAAAGAATAATTCACTATAACTATAACTTTCATAATTTTTATGTGGCATAAGAATTAAACATTTTGCAAATGGCCTGGACATTTCTTACTGAAATCACTCCAATTTGTATGAATGTTATTTTGGCATGTATTAAAAGCTACATACATATTTGTTTAATTTAACTACAAACGCATAATTTTCAATAACCAAATTTCATCCCATCTCTATGAAAAAGAATTTTAATTAAGAAAAAATAATAATTATAACTCTTATTAACTCCTTTACAGATTCCAAATACTGCGAGATGGCAAAATTAAAACAAATAATCGAACCGTTACATCGCAGATGAGTCTTTCGAAAACCCAGTTGAATGTTTTATTGCCTCGTTAAGTCCTGTGTTTATATACTGTACGGGGTACTCACAGTTTAACAGCATTTTGTGTGTGTTTGTGCCATTGTGAGCTGCCTTAAATAGTATTTAGTTAATAGAATCTCAATATCATCATGTCAAATGATGTGTAAAAAGTGAAATTATTTAAATATTTAACTGTATTGCTTTTGTATAAATGTATTTTTTTTTGTTTGTTTGTAACAGATTATTTATATTTTTTTTATATAACTACTTACAAATTTGTTCATAATAAAAAGTAAATAATATTTGTAAAATTATTAGTTGAAACTCTTAGGGCCATTTATACAATTTGCCTTTATGTTCCCAATAGTAAAAGTTGACTTAAAAGCAACCTTTTTCTATTACTTAAAGTTACCTTGTACTATTACGAACTTAAAGGGAAGTTGTAATAATGGTCCTTAATATTCCTTATGACTAGACAAGTTTTTCAAGCAAAAAGCTTGAAAGAAAGCTTTTTGTATTTAAGCTGAATTGTATTTCGCACGTCGACTATAATTTCTTTAAAGAAAATATTGCTGTTGAGTTCTTTCTACCCACAACCAGACATCGAATATTGGTTGTAGATTCCACAACATATATGGGGGATTTCATGTCAAGTGAACCAACTTTTAAAATCGATGACATTTTGGACAAATTTTGACCCCCTTTAACTCAGAGAGTTCTTAAACGATCTTGTTTAGAGAGTTCTTAACCGATCGGAAAATATCGATTTCGAAAGTTGTTTCACTTGACATGAAATCTCCCATATATACAAGGTGGCACAAAAGTAAACTTCCGATGTTTTTTGGCTGTAATTAAAAAAAAAAAAAATGAAAAACTTTGATTCTTCTTGTGGATTATTTTTATTTGGTCTTTTAATTTTTTTTACATCAAGTCGAGAATATGATGTCATGTAAATGGCCGCCGCCACAGTTGATTGTCATTTGAGCCCTTTTTATGGCATTTTCCATCACTTTGGCCAAAACTTCCGGCGATAGGTCCTCACATTCTTGACGGCTATTGTCTTTAAGAGCTGCAAAAGTCTGAGGCTTGTTGACATAAACCCGCGACTTCAAAAAGCCCCACAAAAAGAAGTCTGGAGCGGTCAAATCAGGCGATCTTGCTGGCCAGTGCAAATCGCCAAAGCGGGAGATTAGGCGCCCGGGAAATGCATCCTTCAGCATATCGGTTGTGGCACGTGCAGTGTGTGCCGTTGCACCGTCCTGTTGGAACCACATGTTTTCCAATCCCGGCAAAAAGAACTCGTTGATCATTGCTCTGTAGCGCTCACCATTCACAGTAACCGTTTGGCCCGCGACGTCTTCGAAGAAAAAAGGTCCGATGACTCCTCCAGCGAAAACAGCACACCATACAGTGACTTTGAGCGGGTGTAATGGCTCTTCGTGGGTTACACGCGGATTTTCAGTGCCCCAGAAGCGTAAATTTTGCTTATTTACGTACCCGCTAAGATGGAAATGGGCCTCACCACTCATGATTATTTTTGATGAAAAATCATCTTTCTCTTGGTGGTGATTAAGGATGGCTTGAGCGTATGTTAGACGCGATTGGCGGTCAGCAGCTAACAGCTGATGCACCGTCTGGACTTTGTACGGAAACATCTTCAAATCTTGTACCAAAATTCGCTGTAAAGACCGTCGACTGATACCCATTTGCGTGGCACGTCGTCTGGTCGATGTCGACGGCGCTTCCATGACATCCTCGGCTACAGCAGCAATATTCTCTGCAGAACGGCTATTCCGGGGTCTGCCACGCCTGGCAGCATCTCGTGTTGTGCCAGTCTCTTCGAGGCGAGCGGCTAAACGTCGCAGTGTTTCACCAGTAGGCATTGGACGGCCAGGAAATCTGCGACGAAATTCACGTTGTTCCAAAGTCACCGACCGATTATTGGTCAAATTAATAGTCAGCAATATTCCGCGTTCTGGAGCAGTGTAGCGTAACATTGTTTATTAACGTGTATTTCGCATGTGTTTACTACACAAATGTCAAAACAGAACTGACATTAGGGGCCAATCGCAAAATTTATAGCATTTTCTGATAGGAGGATTACTTTTGCGCCACCTTGTATTTTGGAAAGTTAAAGACGATATACCCAGCAAAAACTTACATTGGAAAGTGATGAGTGAAAATGTTAACTACTTATACATTCGCATATTAACTCAGTATTTTAACACGGTGATGTCATTGGAGGCAAGTACTTAACATGTTTGCTTACAAATAGGGACTTAATTAAGTCATTATCACGTTAGCTTACAAATAGAGCCTAAATAAGTAATCTCTTACTAATTGTCTTTAAAAATTATTCCTCATTTATATCGTAAGAGACTAAAAATTAAATTGAATGAAGAAAAAATACTTTAAATCCATTTGAATTAGCAAAAATGTAATCATTCAAAGGTTTTTAATGACTTTTATAATGATTTAATTAAATGTCAGCCATTACCAAACTACTTCTAAGTAATGCACAGGGTATGAAGTACAGGGTATGAAGTACTCAACAAAGTTTTTGATGGGTAGTTATGTCCGTCGGTTTGTCTGTCTTGAAGATTGATATGGCGGGCTTGCAATCCAGATTATTAATAACTTTTGCATAAATTGTGGATCGAAAATTCAGACCTTTTTAGCATGACCTGATGGATTGGTTAGGGATTCATTAAGGTCGAGTTAGATGCTGGTTAAGAATTCGTTATCTTCACATATTTAAACAAATCTAACAAACAATTAATAAATTAATCATTCCCACCAACCAATCAATTTCCTCAGGAATGAACTATATATTTGTCAAATTCACAATCGATGTCGTAGCGTTGTATCGTCGTATGTCGTAATTTTTTTTATTAATGTTTCTTTTTGTTTCGACGTTACAACACCGATTGTGAATTTGCTAATTAATTATTAAAAATTCAAAATTTGTGTAAGTAAAAAAATGGCGTAAATAAATTTTATTTTAAATTGATATTCTCTGCAAGTCTCTACATTTCAGCAACTTATTACATATGTTGTGGTGCCAAGGGATAGTTTCTTTGATAAGTATATAAAATATTCCAAGGTGCCTGCAAGTAGGTGGGTATATGATGAGAATATGCCGCTGCTGCACCACAGGATTTCTTAGCACAGGGAACAGCTGTCACTACCGGCTGGCAACCGAACAAATAGTTTTTAGGACAAGGTGGCGAAGGTATAGAGGCGCCACCGCCGCCATAACCACCACCACCACCAGCTGAGACGGCAACAATAAAAGCAAATGCCAACAATAATCCAAAAACTGCTACAGATTTCATGATATTTCCGCAATTGTAATCTACACCAATAATTTCAAAAAACTACTTAAACTTCAAGCTCAGCTTTAGATTTTATATTTGTGAATAAAGACCCATAAAAGTGTAATTATGATCAGCATTTTTATTATTTTTTATGAAATTCCCTGACCTTGCAGAAAAACGCACGATTTTATTTAATTCAATCGTATTGCGTTAACGTTGTCATAAATATGGTAACTGATGTGTAGGAAGGCATTTAAGCAAAAAACTATTAGTAAATTTTGAAAGGCTTTTGCTGAGCGTTTGTATTTTTTTTTTTTTTTGTTCGTTAGTCTAAAAAACTGGAGCACTGGCATTTAACCGGAATAAACAAAAAATTATGTGCTACTCATAGATTTTAAAAGAATTATTTTTTATTGATACTGAGTTTTCAAGCTACATACTTATGTTTGTAAGTTTCTCAATTTCATATAATTTTCCTTAGCTTTGGAATATTTAGTCCCAGAAAATTTAAAAAAAGAAATTATAAAAAAATTTTATCTTATTCCTACACTAAATTCAAAATGCCACTATTGCTTTCAAAAATTCAATCATTTATATTCGTGAGTGATTTTCGGAAGTGGGCCTTATATGGGAGCTATGACAAATTATGGACCGATTACCATGAAATTTGGTCATGCGATTAATGTCTGTATGAAAGTTATTTGTGTCGCATTTGATGTGTATACCAACATTTTAAGGAGATTTATGCTCGTTAAAGCGATTATCGGAAGCAGGCCTTATATGGGAACTATGACTTATTATGGACCGATCATAATAAAATTTGGTGACATGAATTCCGAATATATAAAACTTATTTGAAGAAAAACTTGTGTAGATTGCTATATAAATTAAATATTTATGACCGATGAAGTCCAATTTGGGGGCTAGGTGAAATAATGGACCGATTTCAGCCAGATTCAATAGGCTTGGTCCTTGGGTCAAGCCTATCGAAATCTCTTCAAAATTGCGACCTCTACTCTGCACACAAGGTTTACATGGACAGCCAGCCAGACGGACGGACGGACATCGTTTAATCGACTCAGTGATTCTGAGTCGATCGGTATACTTTAAGGTGGGTGTTAGACTAATATTTTTGGGCGTTACAAACATCTGCACAAATCCAATATGCCCTCCCCACTATGGTGGTGTAGGGTATAAAAATGGTGTAAAAAATTTATAGTAATTCATAATATGAGAACGGATAGGCCGTTTTCTGTAAAATTTTTAGTCAGTTGTTTGTATTTTCGAGGAGAAGGTTTTACGGAAGAAAATTTTGGGAAATCCCTCCGGAAAATTGGAAAAAATCGAGTTTTGCTCTAAAGTTTGTCGAAAGGCAAACTTGACCAATTTTGAAGAACAAATTTAGATTTATTTAACAAGTAAGAGAGCTATATTCGGCTGTGCCGAATCTTATATACCCTTCACCAAATTATACTTTAAAATAAAATTAAAAAAAAAAATTTGTTTAAATATTTTTTTTCAAAATTGTTTTTTCCAAGTTTAAAAAAAAAAAATTTTTAATTTATTAGTGAAAAAAATTTATGACAAATGAATGTTTTCTGTAAAAAAAATTCGGGTTGAAAAATATTTTTCCCGACTTTGACCCATTTTAGGTCCAACTTTGTATAGCCTTATATACATCGTTGCAATGGACTTTGAAATATCTATCATAAGATATCCATGTTGTTTATATTTATGACTTAGTAATCGAGATATAGATAAAAAAATAGGCCAAAAATTGAGGCTGTCTCCGATTTTTGCTCATATCTCCGTTATTTATGGACGGATTTTGCTGATTTTAAATAGGAAACTTTTCGAAAGCATGTTTTACAGAATTATTGAGGATTTGGATCCCGAAGATATATGGGGTCTATAAGGATTCAGAATATATATACTTTATTGGGTCGGAAAATTATATTGTGGAAATTACAAACGGAATGACAAACTTATATATACCCTTCTCACGAAGGTGAAGGGTATAATACAAATTTCTAAAAATGCAAATAGATTATAATAATAATTTTTGTATGGTCCTACATGTAATTTAAATACTCCAAAAGATATCATAGATATCACACGGTAAATAACGGCAGAGCGGAGATATCTAAATTTTTGAAACATATTTCCCCCATTTTAGGAAATTCGGTATTTTAATAAAATCAATGGTCAATCGTATGTTCCAAATTTGATTACGATAAATTATTTCATACGAATTTGACACAAACTGTAAGTGTAATCTCATAAGCGTTAAACGAGGCCACGCTGTATATTTATTATAATACAGTAAAATAAAACTCAATTTGTATAGCATACTTTGAGGAGCAATATAAATTAATTTTAAAATATCATAAACAGTTTTAATCCCGTGATATTTAAAGAACGTCGCACAGTGGCTCAGAATCGTTTTTCATAGGCCAAAACTCTGTCACTTTTGAATCAATAGAGATATTTTAGATTTTTTTTTTTTTGATAGAGAGATAATTTCTTGAATTTTTCTTCAGTTTTATTTTTATTAAAATCGGTTAAGCAGAACAACATTTTTATTTTTTAATAGCTGAACCGAAAGACGTTGTCCTGTCCAAATTAAAAAAAAATTTGTGTTCGAATTGTGAATTTGTGAGAAGCTGTTTAAAATGTGTCAAAATAGTTTAAAAAAAAAAAAAACTGTTTTTGTATGATAACACTTTGCTACAAAATTACACTTTTTGTAAGAACTTGAAAAGCGACTTAATGTGGGTTGAAGGCCTAGGTCGAAAAAAGTTCGAAAAAATTTCAGCAAAATTCGTCCATAACGGATATATGAGCAAAAATCTCTGAAAACCTCTGAAAATTTCATTAAAAAAATACAATTTATTTCATGCTTTGACAAAAAAGCAACGAAACGTATGTTTGGATGTGTGTTGGTTTCATTGCTTTGCGTAAAAAATTTAAAGTTGTGCAAAAACTGACAGTTACAGGGCGATAAGTTGACGCAAACAAGCAATGACTGTCCTTGATATTTGTTAATTTGTAACTGCAAGCGTTTAAAATCGAATGCCATTGTGATCCGTGGTATCAAAAGGTCTTCTCCTTTGTACATTCCTTTACATATTGTTGCTTCGATAAAGTCGGGAGCCATTACAAAAACGTGGTTGTTTTGAGTTTAAAAACTTTGTTGGATAGTTGACGAAATCATTTTGGAAAATAACGGAATCCACCGATTTAAACATTAATTGTCATCAATTCGACAGCAATTTCACTTTGAATCTTAAAATTCAATTCGTCGACATCAATGTTTTTCGCATCAAATACAGCACGTTCGCTCAACCAATCATGATTTTTGTAATTTTGTACAATGTTAGGAAACAATGTTCGGATGAGTTTTGATTTTATTTCGGTGAACTGGCAGAAAGCGACAGGAAATTGCATTTTGCCGTTGCCAGTGTCCAACAATTGTTTGGAAAAGTACTTATCCAGATTTATCGTCCTGCAGCTCGACACACATGTTCACAGTCAATTTGAGTTTCTTGACGTGTTTCCACAAAACGGACGACTTCAAACATGCATTATGTTGATGGCGTTTATTGTGGAATCACTGCCAGTGTTTGCCGAAAATCACCTGCCAACAGAATCATCGCACCACCAAACTGACTTTGATTGTTTCGTAAATCTTGCAACGTTTTGTCTAATGCCTCCAAAGACTTTTTATACGCCATTGTACACTCAGCCAAACGATCAGTTTGCTTTGCTGAATGAGCAGTTCGACCGCTATCCAACCACATAGCTGCAATTCCTGATGATGCAGTGCAATATAATTGTGCGAGAGTATCGCTGCCAAATTCAATGCGATCAAAAAAGTGTATCTAGTTCTACCGGGAGCATCCAAAAAATATCACTCCAGTTCCATCTTTCACAACTTTCATAAGAGTGTCGTATGCATATTTTTATTGTCGATTCAACAGTGGAACGCTTGTTTCATCACACATGGCATCTTTGTATTTGCTCCATAAATCAGTCGGTTTGGATGGGAAGCATGTTGAGATAACTATCGAAAACAATGTTCGTATTCGCAAGCATTGACACGCTTCTCTATACGTGTCACACAATTCACCATTTATAGTTCGCAAATCTTGGAATGATGTTAGGTCACGAACGATGACTAATAGCAAACACAAATAGAAAAACTCATCGTTTATTGGAGGGGCTGTGTAAATGCGACCTAATGCATCGGAACTGGAAATTTTAGTTGACCATTGATATGGAATGAAAAACCTATGGTTTTCTTACTTTTTTACAGCATTTAATTGATACAAGAAAGACATTTTACCGTTATTGTGGAAAACATTCGCATTTGCATTAAAAATTTAACTGTACTTGAATGTGTAGACTGTTAAGCAACATGTTCTATTAAAATAAGTATTCGGAACTTGTAACAATTACTACTTGCATGTGTAACCGCAGAGTAAACGTGTTATATTATATTGTTTTTAGACCAATGTCTTTTATAATTTACTATTTAAATATCTGACTTTGTAAAACTATAATAAAAACATACAGTGACTCCCAATAAAAATGGGCCACCTTTTGTTACAAAGTCATCATTTATAATAGAGAAAATGTAAAAAATTTTTAATTGTTTAACAGAAATACATTTGTTAATAACAATTTACTTTGTGAAATTAAGATTTTCAATATTTCTTTTCTTCTTGCCATTGATTCCAACAATTTGATTGTATGTAGCCATTACCATTGTGAGTCACTGTAAGTAGTTTGCAAATGCAAATCGTACTGACCATTTTACATTCAGTCTTTAGAAATCACTGTAGAAAATAATAACGTTTCGCTTAAATTACAACACAATTAAATTTCCAATTTATTTAGGAAATATTTTTGCTTTTAAATGAATCTTATAATCAACTTGCTACTCTTGACATGGCTACTTTATGGAGGAGTTTTACCAACAGCAACCATTGGTATTAGTAAAATTAAAAAATGTATTTATAAACACACTGTAAATTTAACAAATCACCAGAGATTCGAAAATGGTACATATGTGTATAAAGGAATATTAATACCACCCGAAAGTCAAACTCTCTATGATACACACTTTTTCTTGGGGAATAAGAAATCGGTTCCCGAGCATGTGAGAGGTTGTGTTTGTGATCAACATCCTTGCGTCAAATTGTGTTGCGCCGACGATGAGTATTTCAATGAAACCAGTGAAAAATTTGAAAAATTAATGACGAATATAAATGTGCTTTGGGAAATACTAATAGAAGAGTATATTGGTAAATATAAGAATGTAAATATTTTGAAGGATTTTACCACTGTAAAATATGACAATTGCTGGGGACCGAAGACACTGACTAAGATTGCAGGCAATTGGACATTTTCTGTGGTGAGTTGTATAGAGAATGGTATGCAATTGGTATAGCAACGCATTCATTTAATATGAATCGTAAAAGTAAGTTATTTTAAGAAATAAATATTGAGGTCAGAACTTATTGGAAACTATTAGAGATTTCTAAGCATACGTTTTACAAGTTAAATAATCAATAATTACACAGTACTACAAAAGTGAACAAAACAAATATATAGTGGTTCTCGATCATAATTAAACTAAAAAAAATATGAGTGATTACAGATTGAACTTATTTTCTCTAAGATTGAGCTTATATTCCCTATATAGTTTTTATATTCGGCTATGCCGTTTCCTGTATATATATGACAATAAAATATTCTTCTGATATATTGGTTATATAGGGAGAAGGATCAATTCCGGATCCTTACGATCCTCACAAAATTTGGTGAAAAGATTTAGGTTCATATAAAACTTGTTTATGTTCAATTTCACATCACGTTTATGAATATTCAAGTCCTTGAGGGGGACCTTGTATGAGAACTAGGAACAAATGTTGTCAGATTCTCGCCATACATTACAATATAATTTCAGAGTACATAGAACCAGAGTTTAAAATTACTACTATATTAGTCAAAAAATTGCAAAATATTTCATAATTTTAAATGAAAACTGCAAAAAATATTTAACAAAATAATATTTCCTCACATACATACTAAAAATATAAATACTATTTACGAATTCCATATATGCACAAGCTTCATGGTAGAAATATTTATCGCAGTTTTTCCATAAATATTTTGCCTTACAAAATATTTTACGTTGCAGCTTGAAGACAAAATGAAAATTTTTTATTTCTAAAACATTTGCTGCCCAAATATATTTATATTTTTGGTTAGCAAAAACAAATATATTGCTTGTGTATAATATACAAAAAATTTACTACAAAAACATCAAACATGCAAACAAATTGCAGCGTGAAAACCATAAACTGCGAACGATATGCGCAGTAAAAAATTCAAACAATGGAAATATGGAAGATGCTAAATGTAGACTGCCAAACCATACGAAGTTGAAAAATGTAAAATACGAAATTGTGTGAACTTAAAAATGTTTAAAACGAAAATGTGCATTTATAAAATATTTCAGCCACATATATGGAAATATTTAGCCGCATATAGTCACTGAGTAGAAAAATGTGAAAAAAACTATGAACAACAAGTGTGCGTTGATTTGGGTGTACAAAATAAAAATTTATATTGAATCGTGTGTTTAAGAATTTAAGTGCAATAAAATAGAATCTTTATTTTTTGAGGTATGTAATTGTAATTGTATTATGAAAGATAGGAATGCTGTGAAAATATATTAAATAAGATTATGGGCAAAGGATAGCGGACGATATTATTTTATTGAATTTTTTGATTAAATGATTTTTGTAATACGAATTCAAATGTATTCCTGCTGCTTGTAATAGGAGTCCAGAAAAATTAGTAACATACAATTTTGTATATAAAGTGGCTAAAAAAGGATAGATAATGCAACAACAAAATGTAACAACAGACAAGCAAAACAGCCAATGAATACAATGTAATAAAAAATAATAGGATCTACAAAAAGAATAGTATGTTGCATAAAAATGCAAATAGATGGATTACTTTTTCTGAATGAAATCTATCAAATTAAGTGTTTGTACACTCAAATGTATCTTTTCGTAAAATTTGTAACAGGAGAACAAACAAATAAATAAGCAGCATAGAAAATAATTGTGCAAGAACAATTTGATGTGTAAGATATAAATGCAAAAAGGCAAAAAGGCACTTGTGTTCTGTAACTGCATAATGCAACAACAATTTACGCAAAAACCATAAACAAACACATAAATAGGTTCAATGATGATCGTGAGAGTAGCAGGAGAAAAAAGGATAAAGAGGAATGATAGAAATTTAAGTAAGGTCCAGAATATATATGTACATACATAATTATGTATGACTTGTATTCTGAAAGATCGACTTTGTGTTTTTAAACGCACATTCATATGTATCCATTCGTAATATTTGTAACAGGAGAACAAAGAAACAAATAAGCAACAGAGAACAAATTATGCAACGAAGGCACAACAATTTTTTACATAGCCACGAGTGCAGCAGGAGAAAAGGGAAATACAAGAACAACTACTTATACACTCAAGTAATTGTGATATACAACTGTTGTATGTGTGTCCTCTAGCTGCAAAAAGCAAAAACAACTCGTGCAAAAAAAGAAACAAATGCATAGTAAAGGAATTTCTATACATATGGAGGAGTAGAGTAGGAACCGTTGCAATTACTTGCATTTTGTTGTTTTTTTTACTGTGTATGTAGAAAATCAACAACAACTTGTGCAATCTCAAATGCAAATGAGTATGATTGGCTGAGCGTTTGTAACAGGAGTAAAATAATAAAGTACAGAATGCTGAAAAAAATATAATTATACAATGAAGAACTTGTGGTATGTACCTACTTATATTGTGAACGATAGGAATGCAGTAAAAGTACATTAAAGAAGGTTATGGGCAAAGGATAGCGGATAATATTATTATTGCATTGTTTGTGTAGAACTGATTTTTGTTGAGTACCGTTACAGATAATTTTTTATTACGCATTTTGGTTTATTTTTAGCTCGAGGAATTTTTGTCATGTGCACTGAATTGTTGTTTTTTGTAAAGGATTTTTGTGCGTATTTGTTTTTATGGTTTTGCGTAAATTGTTGTTGCATTATGCAGTTACAGAACACAAGTTTTATACAGTTGATTTCCTTTTGATCCTGTTGTACTCATGCCTGTGCCTTTTTGCATTTATATCTTACACATCAAATTGTTCTTGCACAATTATTTTCTATGATGCTTATTTATTTGTTTGTTCTCCTGTTACAAATTTTACGAAAGGATACATTTGAGTGTACAAACACTTAATTTGATAGATTTCATTCAGAAAAAGTAATCTATCTATCTACATTGCATTTTTATGCAACATACTATTTTTTTTTGTAGATCCTGTTATTTTTTATTACATTGTATTCATTGGCTGTTTTGCTTTTTTAGCAACTTTACATACAAAATTTTATGTTACTAATTTGTCTGGACTCCTATTACAAGCAGCAGGAATACATTTGAATTCGTATTACAAAAATCATTTAATCAAAAAATTCAATAAAATAATATCCTTTGCCCATAATCTTATTTAATATATTTTCACAGCATTCCTATCTTTCATAATACAATTACAATTACATACCTCAAAAAATAAAGATTCTATTTTATTGCACTTAAATTCTTAAACACACGATTCAATATAAATTTTTATTTTGTACACCCAAATCAACGCACACTTGTTGTTCATAGTTTTTTTCACATTTTTCTACTCAGTGACTATATGCGGCTAAATATTTCCATATATGTGGCTGAAATATTTTATAAATGCACATTTTCGTTTTAAACATTTTTAACTTCGCACAATTTCGTATTTTACATTTTTCAACTTCGTATGGTTTGGCAGTCTACATTTAGCATCTTCCATATTTCCATTGTTTGAATTTTTTACTGCGCATATCGTTCGCAGTTTATGGTTTTCACGCTGCAATTTGTTTGCATGTTTGATGTTTTTGTAGTAAATTTTTTGTATATTATACACAAGCAATATATTTGTTTTTGCTAACCAAAAATATAAATATATTTGGGCAGCAAATGTTTTAGAAATGAAAAATTTTCATTTTGTCTTCTAGCTGCAACGTAAAATATTTTGTAAGGCAAAATATTTTTGGAAAAACTGCGACAAATATTTCTTCTATGAAGCTTGTGCATATATGGCATTGGTTTATAGTTTGTATATTTTCAGTATATGTGGACATTAATATGAAAACGATTCATATTTATTGCGTAGTCGGTAGTCAAATGTAAAAAACGTTTAACTAAATATTAAACCCTGCATAGAACTAATTTGTGCAAAATCTTATCAGGATTGCCGCATAATCAAGATAGTTATGTCTGCTCAAACAGTATTCCTAAGGGACATATGTGAAATCATGGACCGATATTGCTCATTTTCAATACCAAACTAACGTTATCAAGAGAGAGTATTTGTGGAATATTTCAGCTAGCTAGCTCCTTTCGCGTACGCCCTATCGTGTTTTCAACAGACAGACGGACATAGCTGGATCGTCTTAGAATTGAAAATGAATTCAAATTGGAACTGTTAAGGTATCGTAATAAAATTTCAACTTATATAGATCAGAAGATCTCTTAATGGATTGATATCTTTTGCTATTGCTTTTATTTAAATAATGAAATTCCGAAAAAAGAAGAAAATATTTTGAAAAATTTAGTTTTTTATAAAATAGGCCGTTTTGCAGTTATTAACTGTGTGAAATTTTATTAAATTTTGCTGTATGATACGCTATTTAAAAATAATATTTTTCTTAATAATCGGGACTATCTCTTTTTTGATATTGTTACGTTTTAACCTTTTTAAAACGTTGCTTTATTTCCTTTAAATAAACCGGATATTTTTGATTGCAAAATTTAAAATTTGTAACAAACTCATTATTTATTTAAAATGTACAACAACAACAGTTCAAATATTCACTCAGTGTCTTTATACACGTTTATCAATTCGCAGAAATGCACACACACTCTATAACGTACAACCTTAAATGTACAAGACAGTTGATGTTAACTCTAACAGCGCCTATGATCAACTCAACTCACGACTGCCACCTCTGCCACTATTTATACACACTGCCATCTTCATCCGAGTAGTCGAGATTGTTCTTAACGGACAACTAGAACATCCGAATTCTAGGGCTTTCGATGTTAATGTTAGCAGCTCAATCATTTAGTGTTGCCATACTTATAAACAATGCTAATAACCGCATGCTATCAACATTGTTGATAAGTAGAAGCTTCCACTATTGGACGTGTTCACAAACATGATGAGTGTTGCAGGCAGTCGTTAAATTCAAGTCGCTATTGCACATTCGTAAAAATATAATGCCTGCTTCCGAAAACCTCTCTAACAAGCAAAACCTCTTAAAAAATGTTGAATTCAACAAAAATAAGTTTCACATAGAAATAAATTGGACGACCTAATTTCATGGCGATCGGTCCATAAGTGATCATAGCTTGATCGATCATACTTTCTTACTTGTTATTTTTTTTGGCGAATTGTAAAAATTATTATTGTTCAAAAATCTATAGTTTTGGCACTTTTAAAGTAATAAAATAATTTTGAATAGTTTTCTTTTTCCCAGGACGGACTCTTACGAACAACTGATGGTATGCTGGACATTTCTGAATTTTGTTTCTCACCAAGTTTGATCGATGATTATATATATATATTGAAACCATATACTTGTCGCTTACTCAACGATGGCTCCAGGAAAAAAATGATGCATGAATACAGTAAGTTCAAAAAAAAAAAAAAACAAGTTATAGTGGTTATAAGGGTATACATGTATACGAATATAACCACTATAACTTGTAACACCTTAGTATATTACGAAAAAAAAAAATATATACAAATAACGGACAGATATAGGCGTGTGGTGAAGGGTTAACAAAAATAAATCTCCATTATAAGTATAAAATATATCTGTATATATAAAAAATGTAAATAAAATTTTATTACAGGCCTATATGTATCGGTTTTCTTTCAAATACCCACCCTTTTGTTGTACATATTCTTACAAGAACTAAGGAAAAGTCTGGCTGGTAAAATATTTTTTTGTTATCTTTTTTCGATGACAATGGGTAATATCATATTTTGTTTTCTAATGATATTCCGTTTGCTATTTAATGCTGTAGTACTTCTTATTTTGGGTGAGTTTTTTATTTTTTTTTATTTTATATTTTTTTTTAATTATAACTATTAATTATTTTTGTTTAAGGTTTCATTGGCTATATTTTCAGAATACTTGCCATTTTATGGCTGAGTGTTATCTGCTATCATATTTGGCAGAATTTTAAAAATAAGAAAAATGGTGCAAATGAAAACAAACAGTTTATTATATATTCTCTCTATGTCGGTATGTGTGCTTGCCTGGCCACTGGTTATATAGTTTATATGAAATTGCCATGGATCTGGGATAAAAGTAATATGCCGAGTGTTGCTGAAATAAGTTGGTGGACTTGTAAGTACCTAATGTAGAACAATACTAAAAACTATGAAATTGGCTGCCATAGAGAGGCCAGTCGCAGTTGAAAACATTAATATGTAACTTCTAAAATGTTATATGATTAGATTTACTTGAACGTTGGGATGTCAATAGAGAATAAGTTGAACTTCCAGAATACTGTCTATGGAGGTATAAGTTTTGAGCACAGACGACACTAAAGTGGGTCTAAGTTGGCCAACTCAAATGTGAAAAACATTTCAGACATTCTCATACAATGTTTGTTCCAAAATTTAAAAAATATAAATTTATTTATTATGTATGGAATAACAGTTCGGATCCTTACGGTTTTGCAAGCACTTGCTCACTCTTTTGTTGTAATTTTCCATTTTGTATAAATGTGGATGAATTTCGTTGATGTAACGTTGTATGTTTTCCTCTAAATCACACGATCTAGGGTCCTATTCTAATAACCTAAAAGAGGCAATATAAGACCTGGAAATGTCTCATTCTATTACTGAATTATTGTACAGGCTGCTTGGCATATTACAACGTCTTTATCAATAGCTTTAAATCAATGTATCGGCGTAAACAACTTCATTGAGATATGTTAACAAAGAAACCGTTTATTGAATATTATTAGTCAACCAGGATCGAAAAATAAAATGTTGATAATCATCGTGTTTTATTGAAGATATTTAGATATAATTTGGTGCATATACTGAAATCGGCTGGTTGAAATCGGTCCATTATTTCACCTAGCTCACATGCAAATGTCCTCCCGAAGTTGGACTTTATCGGTCATAAATGTTTAATTTATATAGGTATCTACACAAATATTGTTCCAAATAAGTTTTATATATACCGAATTCATGTCACCAAATTTTATTATAATCGGTCCATAATTAGTCAAATGGCCCATATAAGACCCGCTTCCGTAACTTCAACGTTCATGAATCTCATATAAATGATGGTATACACATTAACTTCAACATAAATAACTTTCATATAGACATAAAGTACGATCTAATTTCATGGTGATCGGTCAATAATTGGTCATAGCTCCCATATAAGGCCCTCTTCGAAAATCACTCACGAAACGAAATTATTGAATTTTTAAAAGAAAAGTGTTTTTACTCATTTACTTAGTGTAGGGTATTATAAGGCCGGGCTTGACCGATCATACTTTCTTACTTGTTTGTTAAGGAAATTAGAAGATATTTATGGGATAATGCATATTGCTAATATTAAAAAAGTAAACATATGAAAAAATCGTACGTTCGCGACCGGTACTTAAGCCAATTAAAAACAAACCAATGGTGATATTTTATTGTGTAAATACCGGATAGAGACCTATATTAATATACTTTTAAAATAAATTAATTGCTTTTAAATATTCCGTTCCATTTCGCAGATTTTTACATTTCACTACTGTCAGCCAATGTTGACTTCGATTTTGCGTACGTTCGTTACCACATGTTTATAATGAAAACTTAAACTCGATGAAATTAATCTTTTGCGCAAAAAAAAATGCTAGGAAAAGTTTTGTTTTCTACATGAAAAGCGTACGAACGTGCGTTCGTTACCCCATGCCCATATACATATTTATGTATTCAACAATTTCAAAAATTTTTTTCAAAATATACAGTAAATTTTGAAATATCAAAGACAATCTTACTCCGAATTCCACTAAAATTTACTATTTTGTTTAGAAAATGCTTTTTTGAATCACACGAAGAAAATTCTAATCAATATTTTGTACGTGTCCAAAAATAGATGTCTTTAAAGTTATATATTGCAGAAATTTTTTATTTCATAGATTTTTAGTCAAAAACCCATATAAAAATCTTACACCCTGGAAAAATATGTTTATATCAACATAAAAATATAGATTATATCAACATAAAAAATGTGTCCTATTTTAAATAGGTGTCCTTCACAGGTCCTTCCAAATTTAACTCATTTTATGTCGAAATTTCGTATTTAGCTTATTTTTTCTAAAATCCGAAATCACAAACGGAATATAGTTTTATATACCCTAGTATGTTTTTAATATGTCATATAAGCCTTTTACCAGCGTTCAACATCTGGGATTTTTTTCCACAATATGTTTAAATGTTGATTAATTTACTATTATGAATTACATATGTAGCGAAAGAGATCGTTTGTGAAGCCGGCCAACCATCCGAATCGACACCAAAGCCAAATATCATTGGCGCTATGGTAATGCTCTGTATTTGGGGTGACCAAAAGGGTCATATCTATTATAAGCTGCTGAAATCTGGCCAGACCATCACAGGGAACCTGTACCAATCGCAACTGATTCGTTTGAATTTGAAACATTTGCCAAAAAAACACCCAGAGAAACCGTAATATTGCACTGCAATACCTGTTAAAAACTATTTAGAATGAAGTGGTTGGGAAGTTTTGCCTCACCCGTTTTATAGTGCAGACATTGCCTCGTCCTACTACTATTTGTTTCAATCGATGACGAATGATCTCTCTGGGATACACTTCACTTCGGAACAGAGTGTCTGAAATTGTCTTGATTCGTTCTTGAGATGAGCAGTTTTTTTTGGCTCGGAACAGGTCATAGTTAACAATAGACAATACTTTGGATAAATTTATATTTCTAACTAAACCAAACATAAGTATTTCCGGTCAATTATTTTAGACAAACGACAACAAATTCGTGTCTGAGGTACCCTACTTTGAGAACCCACAGCAATTATCCTGAGAGTTTTTTGGGATTTATTTGTCTAAAAATAAACTTGAATAATCCAGATTTATTTCTGTGGTTTAAGAACATATTTGGTCAATTCACAAGGTCTCTTATCAGTCATATTGCCATAATGTCCTAATATATTACGAGTCGGCGGCTCGGCTTAACCGACTCTTAGGCATTCGGCGTTGGCCTTTGCTGGTTCGTTACGATAACACAATAAACACAGCATAGAAAGTAGTATTATTTTAGGACATTTTTTGCTTGAAAAGCAATAAATACCATTGTGAAGTATTAGGACATTATGACATGATAAGAGAGACCTTGTGAATTGACCAATTATTTTGGAAATAAGATGGTAGTTCGTAAACGACTGGAGATACGAGGACGTTTTAACATTAATACACTGCTCCTGTCAACAAGCATTTTTCAGTTGACTCCTGTTTACATTTGAACAAGCTGCCTCATTTACTTTGCGTTTGGCAGCCATTGATAGCAGACTACCGCTTGACTTCAGGAGATAATGGAAAAAAGTAAATTTCTTGTGCTCATTAAGCATTATTTTTTGTGAAAAAACCATCACTTAAGCCAAAAAAACAATGGGAACTCTGCACTATCAATTTCAATGGTAAAACAGTGGTTTACTGAATTTCGTTGTGGCCGTACAACCACGGAAGATTCCGAAAGTTCTGGACGCCCAGTTGAGGTTTCTACACCCGAAACAATTGAAAAAATTCACTATATGGTGTTGGACGATCGGAGATTGAAAATTCGAGAGATCGTGGAAGCCATAGGCATCTCACATGGCTCAGTGGTTTCAATTTTGAATGATCACTTGGTTATGAAAAAGCTTTCCACAATATGGCTGCCACGTTTACTCGCGTGACAACTTCGCAGGAGAGTTTGGTGTTGTTCAAATGCAATATGAAAGAGTTTTTGCGCTGTTTCGTAACCGTGAACGAAACGCGGATCTACCACAACACATCAGAGACCAAACAGCAGTCAAAAATTTGGGTTTCTCGGGGTGAATCGGCACAAAAGAAGGCCAAGGTGGGTTTTTTCACCTTTAAAGTCATGGAGACCTTTTTTTTTTGGGATGTATGTGGTATAATCCACACTGACTACCTTCAAAAGGACAAAACAATCAATGTAGAATATTATGCCAACCTATTGGGTCGATTTAATGAGAATTTGAAAGAAAAACGATCGCACTTGATCAAGAAAAAAGTTATTTTTATCCAGAACAATGCAAGCGTTCAAACATGTCCAGTTTACATGTCCCCTCATCCACCCTATTCACCGGATGTGGCCCCGAGTGACTACTCCTTGTTTGCAAACCTGAAGAAATGGCTCGGCGGAAAGAGATTTGACTCCAAGGATGAAAGCATCTCACAAACAAATGACCTCGACAAATCTTATTTTTTGGAAGGATTAAAAACATTGGAGAAACGTTGGACAAAGTGTATAGAGTTCAAAGGAGACTATGTTGAAAAATAAATTAATTTTTATCCATTTTTTACCTGCATTTCATTCAAGTCATGGACTTATTGATCCGCCCTCTTATCTTAATGGAACTTAATAAAGTCAGATATGTGGTATTTCTGAGTTGATTAGTTTGATTTACATGGGTTCGTTTATGGGTTGCCCCCCAAAATTTGGTCACCTAAAGTCTACAAAATAGTAAAAAAAATCACCAAAAATTAATTCGTGATCCGAATGTCAAGAAATTCTATGTTGGGCTAAATATAAAGTTTCTAAGCCACTGTGCACTGTTGAGCCATCTGTGCTTAAAGCTCATACCTCCAAACTACTATTGTAAATTTGCTTAGTATATTAGAAGTGACCTATTTAGTATCATTTATTTTGCGATAGACCTCATTAAGCCCATAAACATAAGTATGTAATTCCTGTTTCTGTTACAGCTGAAAAATGGTCTGCATTTCATTTTTACGGAGCAACTGTCTTAATATTACTATTTAATTGTTATAAATTTGTACGTTTGACAATAGCTATCTATAAAGAGCGAGGCAATATGGACAAATTGATTCAGAACAAAGAGTTATTAAGAAAAAAGTAAGTACTAAGAAAATTTTTACAAATAGACTCGTATAAATAGTTGCTTAACTATACATCTCTCTACTGCAGTGCATTTATCGTTTTGCGTTTATGTCTAATAACGGATATGCATTGGTTTCTTAAAATTATATCGCACTATAATTTTGGATGGGATTTTCTTTATTTACTATTCAATTTTGCCGATGGAATTCAAGGTTTTATGATATTTTGCTTGTTTGTCTTGAGGCAAAAGACTTGGCGGTTATTGAAGCAAAAGAGGTAGACAATTAATTTTTCGTAATAATTCGTTTATTACTAATATATGTACATATTCATTCTATTACAGATCTTATAATGTTCGAATACCACAAGAGAATTGTATCGACATTGGAACGGCAGTCGAATTTGAACATGACTTATTATAACGAATTAGGTTATCTGAATATTTGAAAATAAGAAACGTTGACAACTTTACTGAAATAAATATAATATTTTTTCAGATTAAGTACCATAAAATCTCGTTTGTGTCTGTGGTATTTGTGCTGCTGATGAGCGTCAGTGAGCGTCATACTTAAGTATTAACTATTAAGTGGAAATAAAATATATTTTAATTGCTTTTATTTATATGATTATTAATAAATTTAAAGGGAATTTAAATTTCTAAAGGCCATTATTACAACTTGCCTTTAAGTTCGTAATAGTAAAAGTTAACTTTAAGGGTACCTTTTTCTATTGCTTAAAGTTTACTTTTACTATTAGGAACTTAAAGGCAAGTTGTAATAATGGCCGTAAATGTTTTTTTCTCAATATTAGAACCAATTCTGTAACAATCTGGGTTATTTTAGAATTTGTTTCGAAAACAAAGTCGTTCAAATAAGTATGTTCTATAGGTCTATTTAAAGTGGAACTAGGAATAAATATTAGCTATACATTTCATTTTGGAAATAATTCAGTAGTTCGTGAACAAATACAGATGTTGTAATGAAATTTAAAACAGTCAAGTGTTTCTGAGTTGATTTGTATTTACATAGGTTGTAGTTGGACTGGGGGCTAGTGGGTGAAACCCTTGGTAAACATTTCAAGGTTTGTGGGTCTCTATTTTCTGAACAATTTTTACCATTAATATTTTATGATGTAGTGATGTTTTGCGAATAAAAGATCGCTAAAAAATCATTAACTTATATAGATAGAAGGATCATTCAATCAATGGATTGCCAACTTTTGCCATTGGCCTTATTTAAATATCGAAATACTCAAAACGCGCTGTGATTCCAATCCCAAATCTAGCTGGACAAAATTATACAAATTTGTGTTTTCTGATAAAGCGAAAAACTGTTTTTATATTAAGGACTGAGATCGTAAAATTCTTAACACACGTTTTTCATTAAAACTTTTAACCAAGTATTATTTGGATTTTAAGTTAAGCAAGTCAATAATATTCATTTGTTGTTAATCTGATTAAAATGAGTGACCAGAAAAAAGTGCGTACTAAAATTATTAAATATTTTCAACAAAACTCAACTTGGTCCTATAAAAAGTTGATCAAACAATCATAGGTCTGCTATCAAACTTTTTCTAATGTTATTAAACAGTACCGGGAGAACTTGTCCGTTGATATAAAACCTGGTTCAGGTAGAAGGAATGGTCCACATGATGTTTCTAAAGCCAAACAAATAGAAAGGATTTTCAAAAGAGCTCCCAACACCTCTGGTAGGAAAGCAGCCCGGTTAGGTCAGTACTCGGACTATTTGGTACGAAAAGTTGAAGTCAATGAAGGCTTAAAAGCATACAAGGCTCAAAAAGTTCGTAACAGGAACTCTGCTAAAAATTTAGAAGCCAAAGACAGAGCACGGAAATTGAAGTAAAATTTTATACAAAAAATATACTTGCTGCATAATGGATGACGAAACGTACATATGGAACATGTGTCAGTTTTTTTAAGTTGCAGTTGCTCGAGGGAATGTTGAAGAAAAGTTTAGGATCCAAAAGCAGACAAAATTTCCCAAAAAGTTCTTGGTATGGCAAGCAATATTCAGTTACGGCAAAAAAGCCAAACAAAGGGATCTATAAATACCGAAATTTACCTCAACGAATGTTTACAAAAAATGATGTTTCCATTCATAAGACTTCTTAATGTGTCCACTTATTTTTGGCCTGATTTGGCATCCTGTCACTTTGGTAAACAAGACCTTGAGTGGTACAAGAACAATAATGTGGTATTTGTACCAAGAGAGGCAATTCCTCCAAACTGCCTGGAGCTGAGTCCCGTGGAGAGATGTTGGACTCTTGTTAAAAGAGAATTGATGAGCACAAATAAGGGGTCCAAAAGTGTGGTAGATTGTATACGGAGATGGGCAACCTGTTTGAACAAAGTGACACTATAAAAACCATAATGGAAGGGTTTTCGAAAAAGGTTCAAAATTTCATCACTAGTGATTAGAACTATAAAAACACTTTTTTTGTAAATTGTAAAAATAATTTCAATCAAATAAGAAAAGATTCAAATTTCAACTATGTTAAAAATTGTTCGATCTCAGTCCTTATCGCATCTTTTAGAATATGTAATCAGGTCTTTTAGAAGGCCAACAAAGTGAAGACCTAGAATTTTTCCCACTGTGTTCATTTGGTTTAACACATAGAAACTCATACTTCAAAGTTTCTATAGACATTGAAATCTGCTTTTATTAAATGTATATTTTACTTTATTGTTCAACACATTTGAGTCACAAATAAAAATATTGATTAATATATAATATAGCTTGCAAAAATAAAGACCATCTATGGAATATGCTTATCTCATAAGTCAACTAATAAGAAATGTGTTTCTATTTTGTTTTATTTCCAATTTTAACAGAATAGATTTTGTGGAAAATTTACAACAAAATTTCTACTTACATGAATTTTACTGTAGTTAACAATATTGTTACGAATGTGCAATGACGATTTGTATTTAAAGGTCTGTAACGACTGCCTGCAGCATTCATCATGTTTGAAGGCACTTCCATCAGTAGCATGCGGTTGTTGGCATTGTTTGTAAGTGTGGCAACACTGGGTGTTTGGGGTGCTGGCAATGAGATCGAAGGCTCTGGAATTCGAACATTCGATTTTTGTCCGTTAAGAGCATTGTAGAAGATTCCCGAGAGATGGCAGTGCGTGTATAAATAGTGACAGAGTCAGCAGTCATGAGTTGAGTTGATCATTGTCGCTGTTAGAGTTAACATCAATTGTCGTGTACATGTGTGTTTGTACATTATAAAGTTTGTGTGCATTTCTGTGAATTGAAAAACGTGTATAAAGACACTGAGTTACTAATTAATTCTGTTGTTGTTGTACATTCTAAATAAATAAAGAGTTGTTACAATTTTAAACTACTAAGGGCCGTTTTCTCATTAGGTGATTATCTTTTTTCCCAACGAAAAACTGCAGATTAAAGAAATTGGGTTGTCTCAATGTCTCATTTGCGTCTATTCTGTCGCAAAGCTAACCCGACCTCATCTGCCAATTATTTATTTATCGTACAGATAAATAAATAACAGCTGACTGCTGTTCAAAGTTTTTATGTGTTTGTGTTTTTGTAAACGAAATTAAACAGATTTTATAAAAAATTTTTAATAACATTAATTTGATGGAGGATGAACTAAAAGAACATGAGTTCCAAGTGAATGCTGAAAGAGTTTATCATGCCAGGATTAACTACCTGGCAGACATGGAGGATAATGAATTTTTCAAAAGATTCCGGCTGTCGTTGGCCACATTAAACAGCTGATTTATGTAAACATGTTGTCACTTGAAGGCAGGGTTCCCAACTTTCACATATATTTTGAGAGGTATTGCCAACACAAACTAATGTTTTTTGTCGTTATATTGAGAAAACCAAAATTGTTAATGGACAGTTTATCGGCCTAATAAATTTATGTCGACATTTAGTAACAGGCAGTTTGTCGACACATTGAGAAAACGGGCCTAAAACTGCTTTAATTTGCAATCAAAAGTATCCAGTTTAATTAAAGGGAAAAAACCCCGTTTTTAAAAGGTAAAAACGTAACAATATTTTTATACTAATTATAAAAAAAGATGGGTGGTAACTGTTTTTGTGATTCCGTTTGTAACATATCGAAATATTGGTCGTAGAACCAAAATGTAAGATTCTAAGACGATCTAGCAATGCCCGTTCATTTGTCAGTCTGTTGAAAACACTATAGGGCCCAAAAGAAAGGAGCTAAGTGGCTGACATTTGCCACAAAATATTTTCTGTCGATAAGAACAATGAGCAATATTGGTCCATGACTTACCTACCCCTAAATAATATTTAAATGCCTACCTAAGAAATTCAATCAAGATAATAGCACCAATATAGAAATGAATTAAAATAAGCAACAATTTCAAAAATATATAAATCTTTGAAATCGGATGGAAAATAAAAAAATTGCACGTGTTTAAAAATTTTACATTTTTTTTTGAGCCCTCATAGCGCCGCGCCTAAAGCATTTGTAGTGTCCATTTTTATAACTTAAACTCGAATTCTCCTTGGCTACGCCAATGTCAAATTTTATCCCGATCAGATTAGCCGTTTAGAAATGCCAGATAGATTTCCAAAAAATTTTGATTCTGCCCCACTGTGCAGTGTTTCACAAACTTCAAAATAAATCGATAGTGCAGCAAAAAGTCCCTAGCTGGGAGAGGATATTTTATTTGCAGTTGTAGGATCACACGAACAATACTTAATACCTTTCAGAAAAGTTTTCTGTATCAAGTTTATCGATGTCAGAAAATCTCTCCAATCTCCATATTCACACAGAAAAATTCGCATCCCGTGCGGTTTTCTTTCTTTGGTCAATATTTAAATAGCTTCAATATTATGATTCAAGTTATCACTTGGGCGCGTCCCTTGGGCTAAAATAAACTCATTTGCGAATACTACTTACACCACAAGATTTACATTGACTGAAAGAGATGCAAATTTGATAGATATAGTCATAGGTGGGGCGTGGAATCATTATTTTACAAAGATCAGCACAAAAACATTCGCCACTTATTGTGGTGTAGCTTGAAAATATACAATTAAAACAGCTGGCAAGTGCAAATTACACTTTTAAACAGTCTTTAGTAGGTATTTAATAAAAATACAATCATTTTAAGGGAAAAAAAACTAAAAAATTAAAACACATTTTAAGTTTAAATGCATTTTTCAATATTTCTGGTACTCCTCCTATGCCTAAGTTTTGTAAAAGTTCCACCAACATCAGCCCTAAAGAACAACAAAAAAGAGAAATGTCCCTTTCGAAACACAGTAAATTTAACCAATCACCAGAGCTACAAAAATGGTTCCTATCTGTATCAGGACATTTTAATACCAAACGAAAAACAACATTTGTATGATTTTGATGTGAAATTCTTAGAAACCAAAGTAGCCGTTCCGCAGCATCGGAGAGGTTGTGTCTGTAAGGAAAAAGCCTGCTTGAGATTGTGCTGTGAACAGAATGGTTATTTCAATGTCACTCAGAATATCCATAAGTGTGATAAATTGTTGCCGAACAGGAAAGTGTCTTGGGAATTGTCAATACATCTGCAAAGTGGCAAATCGATGGTGGTAAATATTTTAAAAAATTTTACCACTCAAGTGGGTTTACCCTGTCATAAAATGCAGGATCTTAATGTGGTTCCAGACAGTTGGATATTATCTCAGGTGAGTTGTCTGGTAAAAGCCATGTTTACTTTATTTTTCAGAAATAGTCAGCAATAACTCAGTATCTTCGAAACTTTTAGTCCGTTTGGAAAATGCTGTACGAACCTGTTTAATTATCTATGTCGCCTTTTATAGTATAAACGGAGTTTGGCTGAAAGTGGGCGGGATTGTATTGGTGTGCATGGCACCTACAAACAATTTAAATAGTTATTTTCGAATATCTGGAGTACTATAATTGTGAAAGTCTTCAAACTTCATATGAGTCAATTTCTTATCACTGCATCAAGTTCAACGAATATTGGGATGGATCGGAACTGGGGAATAAGTCACCTCTCATACAAAGTAAATAGATATTTCTAAATATTTTTAGAACTATAATTACGATATACAAGGTGGCGCAAAAGTAATCCTTCTATCAGAAAATGCTATAAATTTTGCGATTGCCCCTAATGTCAGATCTGTTTTGACATTTGTGTAGTAAACACATGCGAAATACACGTTAATAAACAATGTTACGCTACACTGCTCCAGGACGCGGAATATTGCTGACTATTTATTTGACCAATAATCGACAAAATTTATAGCATTTTCTGATAGGAGGATTACCTTTGCGCCACCTTGTACTTCAAACTTTGTCCGAATATCTCTCTTATAATTTTACATAGTATGGCTGAAAATTAATTTAGTGGCCGAAGCGCCTCCCATGCAATGTTATTTCTAACATCTCCAGAACTATAATTGTGAGTCTTCAAACTTTATACGAGTCAATTTCTTATCACTGAACAAACATGGGAGATATCGGAACAGTCATCTACCAAACAAAGTAAATAGTTATTTCTAAACAACTCGAGACCCATAATTACAATATTCATCAAACTTTGTCGGAAAAGCTTACTTTACATAAATTGTCTGAAAATGGACGGAATTCGACCATTTGAAAGTAAATAATTAATTTCGTATATTTGGAGAACAGTAACCGTAAAAGTAATTAATTTCTCATCATTGTACGGAGTTTAGCTAAAAATGGCTGGGATAGGAACAATACAAAGTTCTTCCATACAAAGTACTTAGTCAATTTTGAATATATGGATAACTAAAATTGCAAGACTCTTTAAACTTTGCCCGAAACATCTTTTTATAATTTTACGTAATGTGTCTGAGACATATAACTGGACATATTATCGAATATCTGATGAACTGTATTAGTGAAATTCGTAGAACTTTGAAGCATGTATTTCGTTACCACAGTTACATAGTTGGCTGAAAATGAGCTGGATTGTATTGTGAACGTTAACAATAATTAGTACCACTGTACAAATGTAGTAACTACCAGGGATGGCAATTGACATTTTAAAATTGTACCAATCAGCCTTTATAATTGTGCCTTTTTGACCATAATTGTACCAAAACAAATTTTTCAAAATTCTATACAAAATGTGACTTATAAAATCATTGTTTCAAAAACTTATTTACAATTTTAAAGTAATTACCATATATGTACATATGCATATGGGCAATTCCATGTCATCGTACGTGACATTTGTACGCCTATTGAGTGGAATAGATTTTCCAAAAATAAGAGTATCTGAAAAATAATTTGGTCTGTATGTTTCATTCAGAGGGTGCTATATTTAAAAAAAAAAATAATAAGTTCTTTCGAAACATTGTTATCCAAAATATCGAGCGAAATAAGGGTATATCGTACGTGACATAAAACGGAAGTAATTTTGAGGTACATGTAGAAATATGCGAAAATTTGCGAAAATCGTGAGAGGCGTTATGTTTTCTTTTAATTTCTTACACTAAACGAAATATTGGATGATTTTATAATAAATAAAATTTAATATCGTACGTGACATACCGTACGTGACAGATTTTTCTCTTATAATAAAACAATATATATTCTGTAAATATATGTGTACAAAAACTAAAAAAATGAATAGAAAATATACATTCGGTTTCAATAAACAATTTTATAATAGCAAATAAACAATCAGAGTCAAATTCATTTCACACTATATGCCATTTGGGAGCTTAGTTTTGACCGCAATTTTAGCCTAAAACACGTCAATTAAATTAAAAAATTAAATTTATTCAGTTTAAACTATTATTTTTGCCAATAAGATGTTGTAATAAGCTCTAAATACTGACACATAGTAATATTTTAACGTTTTCTCCTATTCAAATCATCTTGAAAAAAAGTTTCAAGGGTTTTTGGGTTTTCAGTCGTGGTAGTCATTCTTATGGAATTGCCCATATGTGTTCATTCCTCTGTCAACATCTTCTAATTAAATTTAAGTTAAATTAAGTTAAATTATATTTTTTACGTAAACTTTTTTTAATTGTCATTTAGTTCCCATTTAAAATCAACACTTATTCTTTTTATTCATTAATTAAATGATTTTATGAAAATCTTGTGTAATTATAAACTTTTCATAAAATCTTTATTTTAAAAATATCATCACATAGGTACATATATACCTACATACATATACAGACGTTCTAGATTTTTATCAAATTTGTCAGCCAAATAATAGATTTTTTATAAAAATTTTATCACCGATAGATTTTAACCAAAATTTCCATACACAATTTGATTATAACACTTTGTTTAAATTTAAAAATTGTTTTTGAATAAGGCCCTTAATAGGTATTTATATTTACTTCTAATACCTATGAACCTTTACAAAAATCACTTGTTTAAAAATTTGAGAATATAAATTCAGTAAATAATTAATACATAAAAATTATTGTTTCTGAATAATACACTCACCTGAAATACAATTTACTTTTCTTTACATATGAATTTATTACATTATTATGTTACAATTAAATACCCGTATCGATTTCCGATTTATTTACACTAGCTCGAATATTGGCAACTCTATGATGCTTCCCTACTCAATTTTAAACAATGATTTTGTTTGTGTAAAAAACACTTTACATTTTTTCTTCTTTCTATGCTTTTACTTATTATATTCTCATTCACTCCTTTTCTTATTCAAAAACAATAACTAACAACAACAACAACACTTTTGAATGCACACATTGCACAGCATCACGCGACACACAAACGAAATCATGTTCAAAGGGCTTTAGTTAACAAAAACAACAACAACCACTAGATACAACAAAAACAAAATTATTGCAAACACATGTTATTGATGATTTTGCTTTTTTTACCCTTTATTTTAACAAAAACTTTATTTTAACACAACAATCACTTATTATAATGTTCAATAGCTATTTTTTTTTAATTATCTTAAACGTTTAATATTTTATTTAACACTTTGTTTCATTTTCTATTTATTACGGACAACACAAACTATAACGACGAATTTAAAACGAACGATTTTAGAGGAGACAATGTAACAACTAAAATGTTTGGCAAACAGAGTAGAGTTGCCAGTGCAAATGGAATTCAATTTGATAGGAGGATTTTATGAACTGGATATTAATTTAATGGTAGAAAACTATAGAAAGAGGGGAACTATAAAAAGGAAGATTATATAAGAGGGAATATATATATTAAATATTTCAATCATAAAATGATAATGTTTATTAAACAAAATTTCTTCACATTTTTGAGCATTTTATTTGCATTTTATCAATTTTTTCTACCTGTGAACAGTGGTTTAGAAATGTGTGTATTTTTTTAATAATTCGGTATCTCGGTAACTATTGGAGATATTGTTACGAAATTCCACATAGTTGGAGCTGAGGTGTTTTCGAGATAATTTACACTTCTTAAGCTTCCTAGCGCTAGTGGGGGCCAGTGAGTGGCCTATCAAAGTTAGTAACCTCGGGTCTCAAATTTAAAAAAAAAAATCGCCAAATATCCATTTATGATCCGAATTAAAAAAAAAAAAATTGATTTGAGTAAAAAATTATTAAAAGGCTATCCTATTGAAATTATTTCAGCTAGCCCCCATACAAATGTCCTCCCGAAATTGGACTTTATCGGTCATAAATGTTTAATTTATATAGGTATCTACACAAGTTTTTCTCCAAATAAGTTTTATATATACCGAATTTATGTCACCAAATTTTGTTATGATCGGTCCATAACTAGTCATAGCTCCCATATAAGACCTGCTTCCGATAATCACTTTAACGAGCATAAATCTCCTAAAAATGTTGATATACACATAAAATGCAATATAAATAGCTTTCATATAGACATTAATCACATGACCAAATTTCGGTTCACAATTTTTCATAGCTCCCATATAAGGCCCACTTCCGAAAATCACTCACGAATATAAATTATTGAAATTTTTAAAGAATAATGATTTTGCTCATTTACTTAGTGTAGGGTATTATAAGGTCGGACTTGACCGACCATACTTTCTTACTTGTTTTTTACTACGACAGGGGTAGCGAGCGCACTGGGACAAGCTAGTTATACATACAAATCATAGATCATGGTTCTGTAACGATCTCCATTGACCGTTCTGGATGTAATGAAGTCTGTAGAGTCTGCTGTGGATTGGATTCATTCCATATGCGGCAATTTGAATACAACAGTCGTCTATAAGTTCCGCGAATCGATGACTGAATTTCAAAGTAATTTTGGATAATTTTGTGGCGTTGTTCAAGTTTCAATCTAATCATGACGATTTCCCAGAGTGTCATACAGTTCGCTTGACAGTTAATCCTTTATTAGTTATATCGGGCATTAGTTGTCCTCAGTAGCCTATTATTCAATTGCATGCACATTATACTACAATTTATTTATTTTATTACTTATACATAAATTAAAAACAGAAAAATATGATTTCAGCAGCTTAAAATAGATAGGATCATTTTGGTGTCACCAAATACAGAGAATTAGTCATGGATATTTAGCTTTGGTGTCGATTCGGTCAAATAAGAGCTTTATAACTTTATAATGAGTAATTTTGTGAAAGATTAAACTGAGAGTCACCTTTTTTAACAGTTTTTTTTAGAAAAATACATTTTAATTCTACTGTAATAAATGACGCATTATTGACAACATTTGATAAGACCTACAAAAGTATTCTATAACGATCTAGCTATGTCCGTCCGTCTGTCTGTTTTTGAAATTTTCTACAAATACTCTCTGTTGATAAGGCTGGTTTGGTATTGTAAATGGGCAATATCGACCCTCATACAAATGTCCGCCCGGAATACTATTTGAGCAGTCATAAATATGTTGATTATGCTTGCGGCAATCCTGATAAAATTTTGCACAAATTTGTTCTACTCTAAAAATAATATTGTAAAATATGGCGAAAATCGAGAAACATTTGACCATAGTCCTCATACAAGGTTCCCCTCTGAAAATGACTTCAACATTCAATTAATATCTTGATGAAATTGTACCAACTTTTGTGGGAATTGGTCCACACTCCTTTTCCTTGTTATAACTTTAATTGTGTTGTTGTTGTTATCTCCCTAGAATGGAAGTCTACTCCTGCCGGTGCTAAATAAAAAGTTCAACACTTTGGACTATTGTTACTCACCAGTCTTAAGCGCGGATACTTCGGAATATATATTAACACCATTCAGTTGTACTACTGGGTCGTGGGGTCGTGAGTCATGGAAAGTACATTTAAATTCATACGGTAAGGACAAAATAACTTTATTAGATATTTAGATAGATTTATACATAAATAAATAAATTTGAAAATGGTTTATTTTAGGTATGACTGTTTCAGTATTATTTTTAATACTCACCATGCTGGTGTATTTGGTGTTAAAGGAATTGAGAGCAAATCTAGGTGGTAAACTAACGATTTGCTATTTTTTATCATTGACCATGGGTTTTAGCATTATTAGTTTTATTAATATTTCGGGTCAACAATTCCATGTTATATCAAGCAGTATTTTGGGTAAATTGATTTTGTTATTTTGTTGGTTTTTAATTAGAATGAGAATATTTTTTTTTAAGGTTTCACTTGTTACTTTTTCTTAATGGCTGCCTTTTGTTGGTTAAACGTTATATGTTATGACATTTGGAAGAATATGGAGAAACTTAATACTGAAGTGAATTCTACAAAACAATTTATTATTTATTCCCTGTACGCCTGGTTGAGTGCTGCCGTGGCAACTGGGGTTTGTGTTTGTATAGAACTGTCACCAAGTGTGGCAGAAATTTATAAGCCGGGCATTCATAACTTAAGATGTTGGTTGAACAGTAAGTAAGGGAATTAAATTAAAAGCTTTTTTCAAATATTTACCATTAATATTATTTTATAGTGGCAAAGAAAAATATTTGATTATTTTTTTAATTGTTTTGTCCAATCTTTACCCCTCGTCTTGACCAGCCATCAATTTGTTGACTCAGCGAACCATTTTGCTAGCACACAGGGATATGTCTTGTTTAGACACCATCAGACATACAAGACAAATTCCTATGCGGTAAGAAATTGTTGGCAGCGTTAACAAATTGATTTATTGTCATCATTACCTTGTAACAAAATTATTTCCACCGCCCTCTACTCTACTCGTTCTACAGCTGAAAGATGGTCTGCCGCAATTTACTTCTTCGGTCCCACTCTAGTCATTTTGCTTCTTAATTTATTAGTATTCGTTCAGTTAACGGGAGTAATCTGTAAGGTTCACTGTGATCTGGCCGAAATGACAACTAAAGAAAGGTTTTTTCGGGAAAAGTGAGTATTATGTAAATCTATATAAATATCTACAATTAATAATCAATTACACACATCTGATTTTGTGCCTTCATCCCATAGTGCAACCATCATTTTTCGTTTATACATAATAATGGGCTTATCGTGGCTGTTCGATGTTCTCTCGTACTGTCTATCTAACTGTAAAGGATGGCAGTATCTATTTCTTCTTTCGGATTTCGTTAATGCCATTCAAGGAATTTTAATATTTGTGTTGTTCGTTTTGAAACCGAGTGTTTTGAAACTATTGAAAAACAGGTAAATAGTAAATATTGATTAATTACACTCTGCTGCGGTGAAAAATTACTAACTATGTGAGTAATACTGCGATTAAGACTTTAGGAAACTTCAATTAAAAAAAATTTTTAATTGAAACGATTTTTATCAAATTTTCATAGTTTGACTTTTATAACAAGTATCAGCCTCACTCCTCGGTCGAGTAGTTTAGTATATTAAGTTTGCTTTGTAGCCTAGTGTTATTAATATATATGTATATCTAATTTAGTTAATAATTCTTTATTCTCCATAGATTTTATAAGACCCATATTGAGGAACAGCAAATGTGTTTTTCAATTGACACTGCAAATAGTTTGAAATTACCAAACTGTAATACTGAACAAGCTGAAGAAGATGCAGTTTAGATATTTATAAAATTTTGTAAAATAGAGAATAATTTTTATAAATAAAGAAATTTAACATTTCAACTAAATTTGTATGTATTTTTATGTTTGACAAAATAAATTATAAATCAGATATTATGAGATATCTAAAAGTGTCATAGCATTATATCAGATTATATGTCAACCACTACCAAACTACTTTTTAGTAATCCAGACGGTATAAAGTAGTCATTGAAAAGTAAGTTGTTTAGTAATTGAAAGTCATTACCAAGTTTATGCTGGTCTGTTATCTGTATATATAAAAGAGTAACGTTACTGACTCACTTACTGACTGATTCATCATCGCACAGGCCAAACAACTGAAGCTAGAATCATGAAATTTTAACTGCGTGTTCCTGCCTCTCCAAATCGAATGGATTTTTGGAAATTCGAACGTTTAGGGGGTAAAAACGGGTAAATTCGGTAACCTTATATCTTCAAAACTAATAAAGATACAAAAAAAAACTTAAAATTGCAAGTTACTCAATTTAAAAAATAAGCTGACAGGTGTTTCGTGTTTTTTCGAAATTCGAACCTTTTAGGTGAGAAAATGGATAAAAACTCTATTTTGGTACTTTTTTGGCACCCTATGTATCTTTTAAACTAATACACATAGAAACAAATTTTAAAAATAAAAAAATAAAAAAAAATTAAGTTTGGTACTTTTTGGAAATTCGAACCCTTAAGGTATTTTTATCCCTTAAGGGTTCGAATATTTTTGGTACTTTTTCATAAAATATGTTATTTTTATAATTTGACATAGAGATACGAATATTATATTATGAACTCCCACCACAATACTGAAATTTATTTGAATATGATTTTAACACCGTAATGGGGATAAAAAAGTTACCAAAAAGGGGATAAAATCGGGAAAATACATCGTATTTGAAATTATTGAGCCAATTTTGATAATTTTTTTAACATTGGTTCCTGGATTCATACAAAAATTAACTAACAGATTATTATTTGGAACTCGAGTGCCAAGGTTTATATTGGGCCAAATCCGGGTAAGCAGTTTGGTACTATTATAAAAACATATTTTTTCTTGGGCAGATTAACACAGATTTTAATCGTTTGAGATATGTCTGTAGCATAAACAATTTTAGCAAAATGGAATATTTTTAAATTTCAAACTTGAGTGATGTTCAAGGAGGAAAAGGGAAATTGGTGCTTTTCTCCTAATGGTACTTTTTTATTCTTTTAAATTATTTCACTTATCGACATTAAGGTTACCTGATATGAATCTGAGTGAAGTTAGTGTTAAGAATAGGGGATAATATTTATGTACCAAAATGTGAGAACTGAACTATGGGTACTTTTTTATTGTTCTAATGCTACTTTTTGAATTTTCTATAACATTAAACTTAGAAATATGAAATTAAGTATATATGGTCCTAAGTGAGTTAGAATTCTAGGGGGAGACTTTTTGGTACGTATTCTTTATTTGAATGGTACTTTTTGTAATTTCTTCAATAATGAACCTAGAAACATGAAATAAAGGTTATATGGAACTGAGTGAGTGGAAAACCACAAGTGTGGACCATTTTGTACTTTTTCTATATTCTAATGGTACTTTTTGAAATTTCTATAACAATGGCCTTAGGAACATGAAATTAGGGGGAGACTTTTTGGTACTTTTTCTTTATTCGAATGGTACTTTCTGTAATTTCTTCACCAATGAACCTAGAAACATGAAATAAAGCTTATATGGACCCGAGTGAGTGTGAAACGACAAGTGGCTGCTTTTTGGTACTTTTTTATTCTTCTAATGGTACTTTTTGAATATTCTATAACAATGGAGTTAGAAACATGAAATTAAGCATATATTCTAGGGGGAGACTTTTTGGTACTTTTTTCTTTATTCGAATGGTACTTTTTGTAATTTCTTCACCAATGAACCTAGAAACATGAAATAAATGTTATACGGACCCGAGTGAGTGGGAATCCACAAATGGGGGACTTATGGTACTTTTTCTTTATTCTAATGGTACTTTTTGAATTTTCTATAATAATGGATGTAGAAACATGAAATTAAGCATATATGGTCCTAAGGAGTGAGAATTCTAGGGGGACACTTTTTGGTACTTTTTCTTTATTCGATTGTTCCTTTTTGTAATGAATTAATAAACATGAAACTAGAGACATGTTATTCTGAATTAGCATAAATTCACAAAGGGAGACTTAATAGTACTATTTATTTCATCCAATTCGGGTGGCGAAGTGCATTTGAAAATTTAAATTTTCTCTGTTAGTTAAACAATAAATCATATGAAACAAATTTCAAGCACTATCTTTTACGAGTCCAAAAATAACATATTTTGAAAATTGAGCAAAGATTGAATTTTCGTATTTTTTTGGTCTAAAAATTGATATTACTATTTGCTTCATAGAAATAAAATTTCTTAAAGAACTTATAATGCTTTTATATTTTTGTAATGGGCTTCTCAAGGGGCTTCCCAAGGGCCCTTCGAATTAAACAGATTGTTTATCGAATAGGTGTAAAAATTCGCAAGTAATTAACAATTTTGCATGTTTCAGTGGCCTATGGGACTCGGTAGCGCCGCTCCTGAGGGGTGCTGCTCTGCTACGTCTATGTGAAATTTCATTTCAATCCGATAAACCAGTTATAAATAACAGATTTATTTACAAAATATTTTGATTATGCCTCACTATGCTTCGACATGAATAAAAGAAAAAAATTATATGAATACTGACACATTTGGTTCAATTATTATTTCTATATAAAAAAAACAAAGCTCATAAAATATTAATGATTAATTCTGTTAATCTATATATATTATTAATTTTGTTGATTTATTTATAATAATGCAGTTATATTCTGAGCCTGTAAAGATGACAGTCGACATGTTTAAACCGCAGATCGAAAATAAGGGGTCCACTTATTTTGAGAAGGTTATTAACAATTAAAATTTATTGTTTACAGTAAAACACTGAGAGAAGCCTCAATGGTGAAATCAATAAATTTATATATATGGGGCTCATGTCAAGTGATGAGAAAAAAAACCTACTTGGCCAAAATGTCAAATTTTAGACCCCCTCTAACTCAAAAAGTTCTCGACCGATCTTGTTGAAAAATTGTATTGGAAGACATCGATTTCAAAAGTTGGTTCACTTAACATGAAATGCCCCATATAAGGACTGAGATCGAAAAATTCTTAACACACGTTTTTCATTAAAACTTTTAACCCAAGTATTATTTGAAATTTTTTTTTTTTAATCAAGTTACCTTTGTAAAGCATGTCAGTTATTATGTTTAATGTCAATTATGTTCATTTGTTGTTAATCTGATTAAAATGAGTGACCAGAAAAAAGTGCGTAATAAAATTATTAAATATTTTCAATAAAACCCAACTTGATCCTACAAAAAGTTGGCCACACAATCAAAGGTCTGTCGTCAAACTGTTTCCAATGTTATTAAACAGTACTGGGAGTACTTGTCCGTTGATAGAAATCCTAGTTCAGGTAGAAGGAATGATTCACAAGATGTTTATTAAGCCAAAAAAATAGAAAGCATTTTCAAAAGAGCTTCCAACACATCCGGTAAGAAAGCAGCTCGGTTAGCTCAGTGCTCGGACTATTTGGTACGAAAAGTTAAAGCCAATGCAGGTTTAAAAGCATACAAGGCTCAAAAAGTTCCTGACAGGAACGCTGCTAAAAATTTATAGGCCCAAGACAGAGCACGGAAATTGAAGTCAAATTTTATAAAAAAATATTCCTGCTGCATAATGGATGACGATTTTTAGCAGCTTCCGGGTCAAAATTTTGATGTTGCTGATGCTCGAGGGAATGTTGAAGAAATGTTTAGGACCCAAAAGCAGACAAAATTTCCCAAAAAGTTCTTGGTATGGCAAGCAATATGCAGTTGCGGCTAAAAAGCCGCAATAATGTGGTATTTGTACTAAGAGAGGCAAATCCTCCAAACTGTTAAAAGAGAATTGAAGACCACAAAAAAGGTGTCCAAAAGTATGGTAGATTTTAAACGGAGATCACTGTTAAACCATAATGGAAGGGTATCCGAAAAAGGTTCAAAATTTCATCACTAGTGATTAGAACTATAAAAATATAATTTTTTTGTAAATTGTAATAATAATTTCAATCGAATAAAAACAATCAAAACTGTAAGTTTAATGGTTTCATTTTTATTAACATATATGTATGTTAAGATGTTTCCTCGCAGTGTCGGCTTTCCAATATTATTTGTTCAATAATTCTAAATACTTCTAAAGAGTCTTCCAATAGGAACATCCGAACATTGGTTGTTGATACCGGCATAATGTTGAAGGAACATCTATCGAATTGGCTGTCATTTATTCACCATGGACGGATAAAGCGTTCAACTCGCGTACAAATCGCACTGGTTCCTATAGAGAGTCAACTCAAATAGTTTTTGGCCTTTACTGAAAATTTTTAAATTTTGAGTTGACTCTCTTTAGAGGGTTCTATTCCCTTTTCATCAAAAAATCATCTCAGGCTCATTTCTGGGTGAATGGGCCTCAGATGATTGAATAATATTCAAGAGCATCTAACGTATCCCGAAAAAGTGGCTGCGTCATCGGTCCATATTTCTTTGAGTTTCAACAGGACGGCGATGCGTCTAACATCAGCACCTGCGATTTGAGGGTGATCTCACGTGAAGGTGATGTGAACTGGCCACTGAGATCATGCGATTGACATCGTTAGACTTTTTCTTGTGGGGTTTTCTTAAACCGCAGGTCTATGCGAATAAACCACAAAATCGGCCCTCAAAGCCAACCCAATCAAATTCAGCCTAATTGATTTTGTCCTGAAAATTGGACAATTTAAATGAGCGCCATACATAATGGCCTTCAAAGGAATAAAAAATGTCGATGATATCTCACACACACGATATTTTATTTAAATTTAAAGATAGGAAGTGCTTAGGAAACTCCCAAAATTTGCATTCTCTTGCAATTTTGAATTTGAAACTAGCTTACATTTTATTTAAAAGTTTTTCAAAAGTACACCAAATACTTGTAAACCAATTTCCGACCTCAGGTATGTTCGTCACAAATTATCCATGTAAATATATAAATGTCTTTGTAAGTTTGTTTGTTTGTTTGAGCATCACGCCTAAACGCCTAAATCGATTTTATTGAAATTTGGATCCTTACTTGGAAGCGTCAATAGGCTATAACTTTTTTCAATATTTTTACCAGAAAGAGATAAACAGGGGGAAAAACTGGTAACATTGGTACCTTTAGTTCTTAAACAATAAATACTAAACGGCCGAAACGATTTTTAGTACAGGGGTAGCGAAGCGCACCGGGTCAAGCTAGTAAAATATAAAATGTTTTTACATTCGGATAAGAACTGAATTTTTTTATGCTCGAGGTGATCAACTAGCCCCCATTCTAACTACGAGACCATGTAAGTACAATTCACTCAAGAACACATCAGTACTGACTATGATAAATTTCATTAAGATATCTCCAATTGTCCCCAGCTACAGAATTATTTCCAAAATAAAAAGTTTCTAAATAAACCACTGTACATCGTAGTAAATTTGTATCAATCTCTGTGTTTTTGTTTTAAAACATTTTAAAATAGTTGATATTACATTCACAGATTAAAAAATAATGAGTTTTTTATTTTTATTTGTTGGAATTATTTTGTAAATACATATTAAGTATATCAAAACTTGAAGCCAAATGAATGAACACAAAATTAATTAACACTTAATAGTAGGTTTTGGAAATTATGAGAATACTATTTCAGCATTCATTCATATATTTCTGGAAAAATGTCAAACAAATCATCTGTCACATGAGTTAATTCATGGCGCTGCAATTAGCGTTTGTAGATCGTAAATCAAACCTAGAAAAACTTAAATAAATATTACAATGAATTCGAATGTATATTCTGGCCTGTAATGCTCAAGTTCAGTATATTTATGTGAATGTATTTGCGTTTGTGGTACTAGTGCTGTTTGTTTTATTGTTCCCAAAGGAATTTAAATAATTTTCAATATTAATTTAGAATTATATTATGAAAAAATAAAAACCAAATGTAGCGGAAATTCTCAAATCAGTCTTAAAAACTCATTGGAGAAAATAATAACGTTGTGATAAAATAAAAATTTTAATACAAAATCTAAACAACATTTGTTATTGAAATGTATTTCTCAATATTATTGGCACTCTTAACATGGCAACTTTTTGCTAGATATCCAGCAATAGCAGCTGTTAAGGACAGCAACTATGAAACTTGTCCCTATAAAAATACCGTAAATTTAACTAATAAACAAAAATACGACAATGGATCTTATTTGTATCAAGGCATTTTAATACCAAGCGAAAAACAACATAAATATGATTATGATATAAAATTTCCAAAAACCAAGAAAGCAGTTTCGTCGCATCTAAGAGGTTGTGTGTGTGAGAAAAAGTCCTGCATGAAATTGTGCTGCGAACCGGATGAGTATCTTGATGATAAACAGAATACCAGTAAGTGTGAAAAATTAACCTCGGAAATGAAAGTGTCTTGGGAATTGCCCGTACTACTAAAAAGTGAAGTATCTAAAGTGGTAAATATTTTCAAACATTTTACCACTCAAGTTGGTTTGCCCTGTCCGGATCCAGAGGCACTAGATATAGAGCAAGATAAATGGAAGTTGAAGGAGGTAAGTTGTTTGAAAAAATTTATTACTGGCAAAGTAAATTTAGTAAAAAATCTGAAAAATTAAATTTTATAGTCAAATATCCCCGAAAATACCCCAACATGAAAATATTAAAATAATTGTACAATAACTCTATACCTATAAGGACTGAGATTGTAAAATTCCAAACACACGTTTTTCATTAAAACTTTTAACCCAAGTATTATTTGATTTTTTTTTTTTTTTGATCAAGTTACCTTTGAAAAGCATGTCAATTATTATGTTTAATGTCAATTATGTTAATTTCTTGTTAATCTGATTAAAATGAGTGACCAGAAAAAGGTGCGTACTAAAATTATTAAATATTTTCAACAAAACCCAACTTGGTCTTACAAAAAGTTAGTCAAGCATTCAAAGGTCTGCCGTCAAACTGTTTCCACTAATACTAAACAGTACCGGGAGAACTTGTCCGTTGATGGAAAACCTGGTCCACATGATGTTTCTAAAGCCAAAAAAAATAAAAAAAATAGGAAGCATTCATAAGACTTCATAATGTGTGCACTTATTTTTGGCCGGAATCGGCATCCTGTCACTTTGGTAAACAAGCCCTTGAGTGGTACATGAACAATAATGTGGTATTTGTACCAAGAGAGGCAAATCCTCCAAACTGCCCGTAGCTAAGGCCAGTGAAGAGATATTGGGCTCTTGTTAAAAGAGAATTGAAGAGCACAAAAAAGATGTCCAAAAGTTTGGTAGATTTTAAACAGAGATGGACTACCTATTCGAGCAAAGTGACAGAAAGCACTATAAAAACGTTAATGGAAGGGATTCCGAAAAAGGTTCAAAATTTCATCACTAGTGATTAAAACTATAAAAATATATACAGTGGTGGCCATGAGGTTAGCACACTAGCTACTTGCTATTTTTAAACGCAAATATTTCCTATATTTCTTAATTTTTTTATGATATCTTTTGCATGTGTGTTACTTGTCCTTCTAAGATCACGTCCCATCATGTCCAGCATTATTCCTTTATATATATTTTGCGTTTTTCTATCCAGAATAGAATAACCTCAAAAAAACACTGGACAGTATTTTAGCACAAAATAAAAAAGTTTATTCATATTAAAAAAGTAACAAAACAAAAAAAACTTATTTCACTAAAAACTTAGTACTTAGTTGGATACCCTTTATTTTTGATCACAGCTGCTAGTCTCCTTGGCATACTTTCTACAAGGGCCATACAGCGATCCACTGAAATATCATTCCAAGCTTTTTCTACTTCTTTCCATAAATCGGCCAAATTTTTAGGCTTTTCTCTTATTACATGCTGCTCCACATCATTCCAAAGGTTCTCAATAGGATTGAGATCCGGAGATTGGGCTGGCCATTTTAACACGTCGATATTGTTCGATTCCAAGCAACACCTCACTAAGCGTGAGGTGTGTTTTGGATCATTATCTTGCATAAATCGCCACCTAAGTGGCATGTTGTCCTCTGCATAAGGTATCATTGTATTTAGAAGTATATTGTGGTATACATACTGGTCCATACGAGTATCAATCTTTTTTATAGGACCAACACCATACCCAGAAAATGCTGCCCACACCATCACATTACCCCCACCGTGTTTTATTGTTTTACTGGTGTACTTTGGATTATGTTGCATGTTCGGAGGACGCCATACATACCTCTTACCATCCGATCCGAATCTACAAAATTTAGATTCATCACTCCAAAGGACATTTTTCCAAAAAATTAACGGCTTTTCCAAATGCTCACGAGCAAAGGACAACCGAGCTTGTATGTTCTTTTTTGAAACATGTGGCTTATGCTGAGAAATGCATCCACGTAAATTTTTTTCATTAAGTCTTCTTCTTATCGTTCTGCTGGACACGTTGATACCATATTTTCCTGAAATTTCTCTCTGGATTACGGTGGAGCTCTTAACAGGATCTTCGACAGAGGCTATGTATATTAAAGAGTCCTCTTTACGTGAAGTTTTTCTGGGCCGAGGAGCCTGTGTAACATTTTTAGATGTTTTATATTTCTGAATATGTCTTAATGCATTATAAACCATCTTCCTGGAGCATTCCAAAGTATAAGCAATCTCACTTATACTTGTTCCTCTCGAGTTCATTTGTTGAATAATCTTTCGTTGTTCCTCTGTACACCATTTTTTTTAGCCATATCTAAATAATGTTTATTAAGTCAGTTTGTCTTCCTCATTGATTAAATAATACCTAAACTTACCAATTAATATTTATACCCTCAAAAAACTTTTAAAAAATTTAATTATACTTATATGTGCTAAAATTGTGTCCAGCTTATTTTACATATTACTGCACTAAAATGCAAATTTGAAAGAGAATAGCGATAGAATGCAAAAAAAAAGTAACGGGACTTATTGATCACACCATAAACAACACTAATTACCAAAAACTTTAGTTTATAATTGCAATGAAATTAAATAATTTGCTTTAGAAAACAGCAAGTATGAAGTGTGCTAACCTCATGGCCACCACTGTATATATTTTTTTTGTAAATTTTAATAATAATTTCAATCAAATATAAGTTTAGTGGTTTCGTTTTTATTAACATATATATATGTTAAGAATTTTTCGATCTCACTCCTTAATATATAAATACCTAAGAAATTCATCAGTCATAAAAATAGCACCAACATAGAAATCGATTAAAATAAACAAAAACTAACCAGGACAAAACTGAATTTAGTAACAATTATTATGGTTTGTAACGTTCATAACACGCTATTATTAAAATTAAAATATTGTTGTTTTTATTTTTTGTTATAATAAAGATTCTAAAATTTTGCGATTTTAGTATCGAACTTGTATGCCAAATACATTTTTTCATTCCCCAAAATAGGAACATTCTTAAATGTTTTTGGTTTCCTTTTACCCTTTTTGTGACTCTTGGATATCTATTTTTAATAAAATTCTGTTTAGGGATGTCACATCATGTGCTCAAATTTATATCAATTTATCATTCCATAGATCATTCCTAAGGCCATAATTTCTTTGATTTATGATTTCACTAGCTTGACCCGGTGCGCTTCGCTACCCCTGTCGTAGTCTATGTTGGAAATTTCAATAAAATCGTTTCGGCCGTTTAGTATTTATTGTTTAAGAACTAAAGGTACCAATTTTACCGGTTTCCCCCCTGTTTACCCCTTTCTGGTCCAAGTATTAAAAAAAGTTATAGCCTATTGACGCTTCCAAGTAAGGATCAATCTACGTTCCAAATTTCAATAAAACAAACAAACAAAGAAACAAACAAACAAATAAACAAACAAACTTACAAAGACATTTATATATTTATATAGATATAGATTCTTTGATTCTATGATTGAGTATATGATTTTATCAAGCATTTGATCATATAATATTGAATTATTTATTCCACATATTCAATATATTTTTCGAATGTTATAGTAGGAAAACCACGACCAAACTATAGTTTTAAAATCTGTGTGTTTTATTCATCTTATCTTACATTTTTTACTTAAAAATTGTTTATTTAGGTTTTAATTTTTTGAAAATCTTGACTAGCTATTTAAAAAACTTATTGTGCGAAAAAATTAAAAAAAAAAAATAATAATCACAATAAAATAACAAGTAAGAGTGCTATATTCGGCTATGCCGAATCTTATATACCCTTCACCTTTGTTTTGGATGCATTACTTGCCCATTTTCAGCGTATATCATCCTAAATATATCAAGAAAACTTTTAAAAATTTTACATTTAATTGCTATTGCTATATTGTAGAAGTTACAAACGAAACAACAATTTTATATTTATATATACCCTTCTCAAAAACAACAACGCCAAACGAAACGAATCACCAAAAAAAAAAAAACAAAATACGCAAGGCAGTGAAACCAACTCACATCCAAACATACATATGTACGTTTTGTACAAAATAATGAAGCCAACAAACATCCAAACATATGCACGTTTTGTTGCTTTTTTGTGAAACACAAAAAAAAAAAAAAAAAATACACAAAGCATGAAGCCAACACACAATCAATCCAACACACATACGTTTTGTTGTTTTTTTGTCAAAGCATGCAATAAATTGTCTTTTTTTTATGAAATTTTCAGAGGTTGTCTCGGATTTTTGCTCATATCTCCGTTATTTATGGACGGATTTTGCTGATTTTAAATAGGAAAATTCTCGAAAGCATGTCTGACAGAATTATTGAGGATTTGGATCCCGAAGATATCTGGGGTCTTCAGAAAATTGATTTCAACAGACAGACAGACGGACATGGCTTAATCGACTCCGCTATCTATAAGGATCCAGAATATATATACTTTATAGGGTCGGAAAATTATTTTGTGGAAATTACAAACGAAATGACAAATTTATATATACCCTTCTCACGAAGGTGAAGGGTATAAATATTGTTACACTCTAGTGTTGGTGTTTAAAATCATCGTTTTTGAATTTTAAACGTATTATAAAGCTCTTAAAAACATTAACTAATACTTAAAACAACAAAATAATCACTCACCTACTCAATCAAAATATGTATGTATGTAGTACGTTTCCATTTTAACTGGTACAAACAACACGAAACACTTTTATTTTCTCTTTAATTTATTTTACTTTTTTTATTTTTTTATTTTATTTAATTAGCTTTTACCTTTCAAAGATCTGTACTTCATTTCGTACAATAAACTTAAAAGCTTATTTGACCTTTATTTTCTTTGTATGAAGCTTTTTTACTATACTTCAAACACACACACACACTCTCCACTAACACTTTTTCACAACGAACGCCAAACCAAAACAACACACCGACCGGCACAAAATTGCATTCATACAATAATTTTTTTCTTACAATTTTTTACACTTTTATTACAAAGTTACTCGATATTTTTTAACAATATTTTTACACATATTTATTAAGAAATATTTAAATTTTATATTTATGTAAAAATATTTGCAATTTTTTAACTTTTAACACGATTTATTAATTAATTAATCGAGCTCTAATCACCGAACAACCGAACACTTGTTAAATTTCTAGAAAACTAAAAGAAGAATGCAAGTAACGCTACTGTTGTTGTTGTTTTCATTAGTGTGTAGTAAATTGTACGAATGCATATGAGAGTGTTTGTTGTTATTTATTGTAATGATGATTTGCGTGGGAAATATTGTAGTTAGTTAAGAGATTAAATGATAGATGTCAAGACAGATTTGTCAGTGATGGTCAGTCAATCTTTTTGTGGTGCATTTGCAAGGGGAAAATTTTGGATGGCAAATATTGATGTTGGTTAAGAGATTAAATGATAGATGTCAAGACAGATTTGACAGATTTTGCAAAGTGGTTTAGAATCGTTTTTTGGAAATAATTCGGTATCTCGGGAACTATTTGAGATATTGTTACGAAATTTGACATGGTTAGAGCTGAGGTCTTTTCGAGTTTACTTGCAGTTGTTCAGCTTCCTTGAGTTAAAGGGGGTCAGTGAGTGGCCCTTCAAAGTTAGTCACCTCGGGTCTCAAATTTTTAAAAAAAATCGCTAAAAATCCATTTATAATCCGAATGAGCTGTAATTTAAAATATAAATAGTCCTTGAGAAGATCTACAAAACTGCGCTTACATGTGTAGGATGTCTCCATTAGTTGAATAGATATTTAGGTTCATTGATTTATTTGTTTTAATTTTGCTCGATATTTGTATGGTTTTTTAAATATGGCGGGCCTACGGAAGATCCCAATTTATTTTTAAAATATCAGCTATGTTGGCGATAAAATTCTAAATAAAATAAAAGCAACTTGCTAACAGTTATCTCGTCCCTATAAAAAGCTACACGCATCCAAAGCTGGAACATGTAAATAGAGCTGTATTTTTTAAGTTTTTCCCCAAAAAAGCCCATATATTTTTTTCTTTTGTAGAAAAAAAAATTTCTTCGTGAATATATACAATTTTTATATGATTCGGAAAGAGAACTTAATGCAAAAGCATGTAAAGTAAAATTTGGCTCACTTAAATGGACATAACAACTGTCAGACATATCCAAATTTGGCCAGTTTTTAAAAAATGTTCATTTGAGTAAAAAATTCTTAAAAGGCAAAGCAGCGATCCTCAAAAAATCTCCATATTTGTATAATCCTATATTTTTCTTTAATTCTTACACAGTTTTTTTTTACAATCATAAGGTAAATAACGTCACAGTAGGTACTTTTTTAAAAAATCTGAGTTTTTAGAACACATTTTAATCGTTTTAGGAATTTCGGTATTTGAAAATAAAAATTTCAAAAGATTTAAGGTCATTTGAATCTATATTAGTTCCTAATATTGTTATGATATCTTTAATATCGTCACAATCGCATTATGACCTCTCCACTATAGTGGTGTAGGATTTATTTCTCTCGTTTTAGAAGTTTCCTTTAAAATCTTAACCATTTTTTACTTTTGCAGAATGGCATCCTTTACATACCGTATGACAATTCAAATTTAGACACATTGGATTATTGTTATTCACCAGTGCTAAACGCAACATCTGTGGAACATATATTAACACCATTCATATGTCCGGTTAAAAATTCTTGTACTTTGAAGCAACGCATAAATTCATATGGTAAACATAAACATATTGAGTAATTTTGTATAATAACAAAATTAAAACATTTTTTTTATTTTAGCAATGGCTGTCTCAGTAATATTTTTAATACCCACCATACTGGTGTATTTAGTGTTAAAAGAATTGAGAGGAAATCTGCGTGGTAAACTTTTGATTTGTCATCTTTTTTCTTTGACTATAGGTTATATCATTATTGCGCTCATAAATATATCCGGTTTACAATTCGAAGTTAAAGCTTGCAATTTTTTGGGTACATAGTTATTTTCTACTCAATGATTTACAATATGTTTAACAATTATCTCTATCTCATTTAAGGTTATACTTGTTACTTTTTCTTACTGGCTGCCTTTCTGTGGCTTAACGTTTTATGTTACGACATTTGGAGAAATTTCGAAGAAACCAATATTCAGCTGAACTCCAGAAAAAGTCGCAAGCAATTTATTCTTTATTCCCTGTATGTGTGGTTGAATGCTGGCTTGGCAACGGTTGTATGTGTGTTGGTAGAACTGTCGCCGAGGGTAGATAATATATATAAGCCTGGTATTGGCAATCAAATTTGTTGGTTGGATAGTAAGTATTTGGAATTTGAAAGAAATGAATGATAGTTTTTGACAAAACAGTAGTTTTTATACAGTATATTAGGGTGCATTTTCTAAAAGTGCGGCTCTGATTTGTTTTTGACATTTGCATTGAAATTTCAACACTGAAAATTTTAGTCAAATCGTATGATGCTAATTTGTATCAATGCACAGTGGGCCGGATTAAAATTTTTTTTGGAAATAAATCTGGCATTTCTAAACGGCTGGTCCGATCGGGATAAAATTTGACATTGGCGTAGCCAAGGAGTATTCGAGTTTAAGTTATTAAAATATACCTTACAAATGGTCCAGGCGCGGCGCTATGGGGGCTCAAAGTAGGGTACCTTTGACATGTAAAATTTTTAAACACGTGCCATTTTTTTGTTTCCTATCCGATTTCAAAGATTTTTAAATTTTTGAATACTCCTTGGCTATGCCAATGTCAAATTTTATCCCGATCGGATCAGCCGTTTAGAAATGCCAGATTTATTTAAAAAAAATTTTGATTCTGCCCCACTGTGCAATGTTTTAAACATTTTGTTACACTTTTTCCTTAAATGAAAACATTGATATTTTGGAATTTTATTAAGCAAATATAAGGTGTTTTGTTAAGGCCGATAGAACTTAAAATTGTAATAAATAACACAGAAATGTAAATTTTAATCAACAAATTGTTTTCCCGGTTTCATTTTGCATTTTTAATAATTTGGTCAATACGTCATATATGCAATATACTTTGGCTCAGTTTTAATAAAAAAAAGTCAATATATTATTACTCAATACATAGTTTTCAGCAAAATCGAGAAGGTTAACCCGCTTCAGCACTGCACATTGATTCGTTTTATAGGCAAAAGTAGAAGGAAACAAAATTAAAAAAATTTTGTTATTAAAAATATGTCATTTAATACCATAAACATAAATAAATACACATAAGTATATTGTAAACTCTCCTGTCAAAGACCTTTGAGTTCTTTTTCTAGTTTCCGCTGTATGTATATTTGTTCTATGGACCTAAACATAGATAAATACACATAGATCAAAGACCTAACTCAATTGTCAAAAACCTAAGTGGTGAGAATGTATAAGTAAAACAAAAACTATATGAAAACAAAAACAACTCTTGTATGTGTTACTATTTTGAGTAATTTTATTGTTTGAGTTTTTTTTCTAAATTCCCCTCTATGGACCTAACTCAGTTGTTAAAACCCTATGTGGTAAGAATGTATTAGCTAAGAAGCTATGTGAAATCAAAAGCAACACCCGTTCGTGTGATTATTTTGAGTAATTTTTCAGTTTGAGATTTTTTAGTTTCCGATCAATGTGTATTTCTGTATGACTATAACCAAAATAATTCTCAAAAATTTAATTAAGCAGATTTTATAATATTTTCTCTTGAAAATACAAGGTCTATTTCTAGTTTTATATTAAGTTTTTAATATGTATAATTCTGCATAAATAGACTTAGAAATGTTGGTTGTATTGACAACTTCTTTAAAAATTTAAAAATTAACCGCTCAGTTTTGGAAAACAGATTAATCAATACTGTTTTAATTTTTTTTATAAATTATTATAGCCGATTGATTGTGTGCTTAATTAAAAAAGGCAGAGAGACGTATATATATAACAACAATTTTCGTAAAAAATTTTATGGAATAAATGGAAGATGAAATTAATTTAAATACCGATTTTGTAGGAAATAAATATGGCTTAAACCTAACTCAAATTATAAACACTTTAAATTTTTTTTTAGTTTTATTTATTTGTGTACCCAACATCAAAAAGCATGGAGGGGTATATTGATTTTGTCATTCCGTTTATAACACATCGAAATATTCATCGCACACCCACAAAAGTATATATTGTTACGTTTTTACCTTTTAAAAACGGGGTTTATTTCCTTTAAATAAACCGGATACTTTTGATTGCAAATAAAAGCAGTTTCAGTAGCTTAAAATTTGTAACAACTCTTTATTTATTTAAATGTATACCAACAACAGTTCAATTATTCACTCAGTGTCAGAAATACACACACACACTCTATAATGTACAAGTATATACAGTGGCTCACAGCTTATTTCGTGTATATGACTTTTTATAAAAGATTTCGTTATATTTTTATAATTATCTTACATATTAAAAGAAAAACAGCGATAAATATTTGAAAATATATTATTATTTATTGTATTTACAAAAAAACTTAAAAACAATTCACCTTTTTTAAAATATTTAACAAAAAAGCGAAATGTTAAGAAAAGTAACCTCACAGCTTATTTCGTGTACATATTAAATTACTATATTAATTTATTACAAACATTAAATTAAAAATAGTTTTAGTCATATTTCAAAGAAAACTAATATTTTGTGGGATTTCCCTTTTGTTTTAAAACAGCTTTAATTCTATATTGCATAGATTTATCCAGTTTTTGTGCATATTTCTTGGCTATCTTCTGCCATTCGTGTTGGAGTGCATTTTTTAAGTCCAGCTTATTACTTATCTGATGTTTTCTAATATTTCTCTCCAGAACACTCCACAAATTCTCAACAACATTGATGTCTGATGATTAAACTGGAGTTTTAACGATGTGGGGACAATTCCAAATAAGCCATGCTTGTACAAGTTACTTCATGTGCTTTGGTTCATTGTCCTGGTAAAACCTAAAATCGTCTCTTATACACAATTTCTCATCACCTATCAATAAATTATTTTTAAATAAGTTAAAATACAAATTTTTGTCCATAGTGTCATCCATAAATCCTAAATTTACGATCCCTGCTGATGACATGCATCCCCACACCATGTCATGGCCTCCACCGTGTTTAGCAGTGCCAGCTAGATTTTTGAGTTGCAAATTCTAAGCAAGATTAAATTTGATTTCATCAACAAATTCAATATTTTTGGGTCTAATGGAAAGTCATATGTTTGGCGAAAACCAAATACGTAACTACTACCCAAAAATCTACATAGCACTGTTAAACAAGGTGGAGGCCATAACATGTGTCGGGATGCATGTCATCAGCAGGGATCATAAATTTAGTATTTATGGATGACACTATGGACAAAAATTTGTATTTTAACTTATTTAAAAATAATTTATTGATAGGTGATGAGAAATTGTGTATAAGAGACGATTTTAGGTTTTACCAGGACAATGAACCAAAGCACATGAAGTAACTTGTACAAGCATGGCTTATTTGGAATTGTCCCCACATCGTTAAAACTCCAGTTTAATCATCAGACATCAATGTTGTTGAGAATTTGTGGAGTGTTCTGGATAGAAATATTAGAAAACATCAGATAAGTAATAAGCTGGACTTAAAAAATGCACTCCAACACGAATGGCAGAAGATAGCCACGAAATATGCACAAAAACTGGATAAATCTATGCAATATAGAATTAAAGCTGTTTTAAAACAAAAGGGAAATCCCACAAAATATTAGTTTTCTTTGAAATATGACTAAAACTATTTTTAATTTAATGTTTGTAATAAATTAATATAGTAATTTAATATGTACACGAAATAAGCTGTGAGGTTACTTTTCTTAATATTTCGCTTTTTTGTTAAATATTTTAAAAAAGGTGAATTGTTTTTAAGTTTTTTTGTAAATACAATAAATAATAATATATTTTCAAATATTTATCGCTGTTTTTCTTTTAATATGTAAGATAATTATAAAAATATAACGAAAACTTTTATAAAAAGTCATATACACGAAATAAGCTGTGAGCCACTGTACGTACAAGACAGTTGATGTTAACTCTAACAGACTATGATAAACTCACTCACGACTGCAACCTCTGACACTATTTATACACACGCCGTTTTTCGTGAATCTTCTGTAATGTTCTTAACGGACATACTAGTACATTCGAATTCTAGAGCTTTCGATGTCAATGTTAGCAGCTTAAACATGCAGTGTTGCCATACTTACAAACAATGCTAATAACCGCATGCTATCAACATTGTTGATAAGTTTCTAAGAAGCTTCTACTGATGGACGTGTTTATAAACAGGATAAATGCTTCAGGCAGTCGTTGCAGACCGTTAAATTCAAATCGCTATTGCACATTCGTAACAATATATTCGGGGTCCTTATGAAATTCTAATATGATTTAGCTGAGTCCGTGCGTCTGTCTGTCTGTTGAAAACATGATAGGGTCCAACCGAAAAAAGCTAGCTGGCTGAAATTTTCCACAAATACTTTCGGTTAATTGTTTTCTTGGTATTGAAAATGGGCAATATAGGTCCATGATTACACATAGCGCCCATACAAATGTCCCCCCGGAATACTGTTTGAGCAGTCATAAATATGTTGATTATGCGGAAATCCTGTTTTCATAAAGAAATAAACATTTCATATTTCATTCATGATCAGTTTTAATCACTGTTGACGTCACTGAGCTAAAGATAATTTTTTTTAAGAGAGCCATGTCGACATCTGTGTTTATTTCTTTATGGTGTTTACGTATGACAGAGTTGCTCATATGAAAACTCATTATAAACTCTCTCTTTATATATACCCTTGCCTCTCATGGTGAAGGGTAAAAAATCAAAAAACGCAAAGCAATAACCAACACACATACGCTTTGTTGCTTTTTTGTCAAACCATGCAATAAATTGTCTTTTTTTTTAATGAAATTTTCAGAGGTTGTCTCGGATTTTTGCTCATATCTCCGTTATTTGTGGACGGATTTTGCTGACTTTAAATAGGAAACTTCTCGAAAGCATGTCTGACAGAATTATTGAGGATTTGAATCCCGAAGATATCTGGGGCCTTCAGAAAATTGATTTCAACAGACAGACGGACAGACAGACAGACGGACATGGCTAAATCGACTCCGCTATCTATAAGGATCCAGAATATATATACTTTATAGGGTTGGAAAATTATATTGTGGAAATTACAAACGGAATGACAAATTTATATATACCCTTCTCACGAAGGTGAAGGCTATAACAACTGAAAAATCCAATACATTTATTAAAAAGTTTTTCCTTTTAACCCAATTCTATATAAATAGTAATTGTATAATATTTAGAATTTGTTTAGATTAGGTTTATCATTTCAATTTATTTTTAGAAATATAATTCAGTATAGATTACGATGTTGTTAGATTTTAATAATTTTTGTTTCTGCAAAACCTGAAACAAATGTTTCCCCTTGCATTTCCAAATTTCAGAACCACTGAGGCAAGGACTATTATATAGTTCGACTCGCACTCCTCGAAATTCATAAAGAAAACAAACACCCTAATTTACATACGAATGAATAAGTTGTCACTGCTATTCCTTTATTACTAAGAAATTTAATTTTTAAACTTAAATTTTATAATTAAACAACTTTTTCTGATCACAGCTAAAAGATGGTCTGCCGCTATTTATTTTTATGGGCCCACTCTAGTCATTTTATTTTTTAATTTACTAACATTTGTACATTTAACGGGAAAAATCTTTAAAATACGAACCGATGTGGCCAGAATGACACACAGAGAGAAATTCTTTCAAGAAAAGTAAGTATTAAGCGAACTAATACATAAACTACTCATTTCGATATAATTTCTCTCTCTCTCTCTTTCTCTCACACAGTGCAATTGTTATTTTCCGTTTGTATTTAATTATGGGCATTTCCTGGCTTTTTGATGTTCTATCGTACTGCATGCGTAATAAACAGGAATGGGACTTTTTATTCGTACTTTTGGATTTTGTTAATGCCATTCAAGGGATTTTAATTTTTTCACTGTTTGTCTTGAAACGGAATGTTTTGAATCTATTGAAAAACAGGTACTTGGTAAATGATTTTTGACTGATTGTTATTAATAAAATGTAAACTTATCTATTTTAAAGATTTGTTAAGTCACAAGTTGGTAAACCGAGAACAACTATTTCTACATCTACCACAAATTTCTCCAAACAACAAAGTTATAAGTCCGCGACAGCACTAGTAACGCCGCCTTAGATCTCCAAATTATTTGTTAAATTGCATCAAATCTGTATAACAATATATATACATATTAAATAGCAACTGTTTAAATGTTTGTGAAATAAAAAAAAATTAATTTTTAAAATAGTTCAATTTATAACCTAATAATAAGTTTAAGTCAAAATTTTCTTTAGGATTGTTGGAATAAAAAAAAATAATCTTTCACCCGATTTTGATGTGCTAAAATATTGGGTGTATGACTTAAAAATGAGGGATTAACAATAGAGCGTATCATATGAACGCGGATTTTAATAAGTTATATGTCATTTTGAACATTATAGTGTAAACAACAAAGTTTTTTTTTTTTTGCTTCGAAAATGCTGAATTTAGTACCAACGAATCGTCATATTTATGCGATCAGTTTTGCTTTACTTCTGTAATGTGAAAAAAGTGCCGCTGAATGAAGCATGCCAAAGCTTATGGTGAACGTGTTCCATCGGTTTCAACGTGCGAGAGATGGTTTGTGAGCTTCAGAAGTGGTTATTTTGACACGGAAGACAAATATTGCCCAGGCCAGCCAAAAAAGTTTGAAGATTGTTGTAAAACTCTACAAGAGCTTGCAAAATCATTGGGAGTTACCCAAGCTGCAATTTCAAAATTTTTGCGAGCAGCAAGATTCATCCAAAAGCAGGGAAATTTGGTATCATACGAATTGAAGCCGAGAGATTTTGAAAGACGATTTTGCATGTCTGAAATGATGCTTGAACGCTATAAAGAAAAATCATTTTTGCACCGAATCATTACATGAGATGAAAAATTGATCCATTATGACAACCCGAAGCATAAGTGATCGTATGTGAAGCCCGGCCAACCAGTCGAATCGACACCAAATCGAGCTGCTGAAATCTGAGCAGGCCATCACAGGAAACCTGCTCCGAAGGCAACTGATTCGTTTGGAGCGAGCATTGGTCAAAAAACCCTTCACCAAAGTAGGTACACTTTAAGATATAGATTGTTCAAATTTTTGGTGAAAAAACATTTTTTTAATGAAACCAAATTTTGGTGAAATAACTATTTGACATATGGCGTTATATACGTTGTTGGAAATGTCTTTGAAGTCCAGATATAAATCAAAAATAGGTTAAACAGCGACCATTAAACCATTTGTAGCCCGAGTTTTCCGAATTTAAATACTAACCAAACCAGAACTAAGCAGATATAATAATGTAACAATCATGTATGTAAGTTATTTGGGGGCTTCGGAAAGTAGATTTCAACAGACACACGGACATGGCTATATCGACTCCGCTATATATAACGATCCAGAATATATATGTATACTTATGGTGTCGAAATGAAAAATGTAGAAACTAAAGCTAAAGAACTAGACTTTGGGAATGGATTTATGACTGACACCTAATTCATAATAAGGATTCCTTACCACTCATGCTGAAGGCTTTCAAAATTAAACATAATAGACTTCCACGAATTTTTTAATTATTAACACTTGTATACATACATGTTTACAAAGCCTACACATTTTGATATGTCTACCTTAACTTTTCCACTGCAGAAATGAATGGCTTCAAAATTAATTTGTCACTGCATTGATTGAAGGTGATACTTACGATGCGTGTTTTATTTTTAATGTATTATATATCGAAATGTAGGAAACTGAGTTTTCTTATTCAAATTTTATAAAATTTGTAATAATAAAAAACTGTTTAGGGACAATATATTGTAACGAAATGCATTATCAATTTCGAATTTAACGGTATGTAACACTCAACATGTTTATAAACATTTCCATCAGTTGAAACTTCTGTTTATCAACAATGTTGATAAGGCGCTGTTATTAACATAGTTTATAAGTATGACAACATTAACTGTTAAAGCTGCTAACATTCTACTTATGTCCGTTAGATAATAAAGAAACTACAAGGTGTCGCAAAAGTAAACTTCCGATGTTTTTTGGCTGTAATTAAAAAAAAAAATTAAAAACTTTGATTCTTCTTGTGGATTATTTTTATTTGGTCGTCGAGAATATGATGTCATGTAAATGGCCGCCGCCACAGTTGATTGTCATTTGAGCCATTTTTATGGCATTTTCCATCACTTTGGCCAAAACTTCCGGCGATAGGTCCTCACATTCTTGACGGATATTGTCTTTAAGAGCTGCAAGAGTCTGAGGCTTGTTGACATAAACCCGCGACTTCAAAAAGCCCCACAAAAAGAAGTCTGGAGCGGTCAAATCAGACGATCTTGCTGGCCAGTGCAAATCGCCAATATGGGAGATTAGGCGCCCGGGAAATGCATCCTTCAGTATATTGCACCGTCCTGTTGGAACCACATGTTTTCCAATCCCAATTCATCAAGTTGCGGCAAAAAGAACTCGTTGATCATTGCTCTGTAGCGCTCACCATTCACAGTAACCGTTTGGCCCGCGACGTCTTCGAAGAAAAAAGGTCCGATGACTCCTCCAGCGAAAACAGCACACCATACAGTGACTTTGAGCGGGTGAAATGGCTCTTCGTGGGTTACACGCGGATTTTCAGTGCCCCAGAAGCGTAAATTTTGCTTATTTACGTACCCGCTAAGATGGAAATGGGCCTCATCACTCATGATTATTTTTGATGAAAAATCATCTTCCTCTTGGTGGTGATTAAGGAAGGCTTGAGCGTATGTTAGACGCGATTGGCGGTCAGCAGCTAACAGCTGATGCACCGTCTGGACTTTGTACGGAAACATCTTCAAATCTTGTACCAAAAATTCGCTGTAAAGACCGTCGACTGATACCCATTTGCGTGGCACGTCGTCTGGTCGATGTCGACGGCGCTTCCATGACTCCGGGGTCTGCCACGCCTGGCAGCATCTCATGTTGTGCCAGTCTCTTCGAGGCGAGCGGCTAAACGTCGCAGTGTTTCACCAGTAGGCGTTGGACGGCCAAGAAATTTGCGACGAAATTCACGTTGTGCCAAAGTTACCGACCGATTATTGGTCAAATAAATAGTCAGCAATATTCCGCGTTCTGGAGCAGTGTAGCGTTACATTGTTTATTAACGTGTATTTCGCATGTGTTTACTACACAAATGTCAAAACAGAACTGACATTATGGGCCAATCGCAAAATTTATACCATTTTCTGATAGGAGGATTACTTTTGCGCCACCTTGTACTAGAAAATGGTACTGTGTTTAACAATAGTAACATCTACATGCAGAGAGTTAGAGTATTGTAGGCTCTTAGTTAGACTTAATATAAACTGTATTACCAGTGTGTTTTTAAAGTGATTAATATAATATATAATGTGTGTATAAATAAAGAGTTATTACAAATTTTAAACTACTGATCGCTTTTATTTGTAATTAAAATAATACGGTTTATTTAAAGGAAATAAAGGCATAAACGTCCAACGACGACAAAATATTTTATTTTTATTAAAAATTGGGAAAATATGCAATAACAAAATATGTAAAAATATACCCTAACAAATCGATGCCATTTTCCAGCAAAATCTGTGATTCGGATAGATAATTAGTCTACATGGTATATGGACGTTAGAGAAAAAACATGCATTTGCATATTAATCCGCATATTAATATGGTAAACCATATACACTAAAACAAGTAAGAGAGCTATATTCGACTGTGCCGAATCTTATATACCCTTCACCAAATCATAGTTTAAAATAAAATGTAAAAATTTTTTTTTTTTTTAAATTTTAAAAATTTTTTTTTTTTTCGAAATTGTTTTTTAAAAGTTTTTTCCAATTTTTTTAAACATTTTTTTTTATTAGTGAAGAAAATTAATGACAAAAGAATGTTTTTTGTGAAAAAAAATTCGGGTTAAAAAATACTTTTCCCGATTTTGACCCATTGTAGGTTCAACTTTGAATAGCCTTATATATATCGTTGCAATAAACTTTGAAATATCTATCATTAGATATCCATATTGTCTATATTTCTGACTTAGTAATCTAGATATAGATCAAAAAATAGGCAAAAAAAATAGAGGTTGTCTCGGATTTTTGCTCATATCTCTGTTATTTATGGACGGATTTTGCTGATTTTAAATAGGAAACTTCTCGAAAGCATGTCTGACAGAATTATTGAGGATTTGGATCCCGAAGATATCTGGGGTCTTCAGAAAATTGATTTCAACAGACAGACAGACGGATATGGCTAAATCGACTCCGCTATCTATAAGGATTCAGAATATATATACTTTATAGGGTCGGAAAATTATATTATGGAAATTACAAACGGAATGACAAATATATATATATACCCTTCTCACGATGGTGAAGGGTATAAAAGTTAACATTTGCCACCAGTTGTGCAAGTGTTAACGTTAAAATTAATAAAAAAATTTAGATTTTCCGAAATTCTTAAAGTTTAAATTGCCAATGAGGTATTAAGATAATTATTTTGGGGTTTTGTTCTAGTGATGTAAAAAAAAATTTACGTTATCCTGTTTAAAATTCTTGGAAAGTTGAAAATAGTTTTACACTAAAAAATATCCCATATCGAGCAAAATTTTTGCTTCATTTTCACTGTAATGGAGAAATATTCAATATCTTTCCTACCGTATGTCCGTCCGTTTGCCGGCCGATGATATTTATGTCTGACTTTATAAACTATCAGATTCAGGATTAATTTTCATCTGCATATCTCTGCCATACAATATATAAATGAATTTCAGAACCACTGGTTAAGTACACAAATAAGCATCAATAGTTATTGCGGTTCGTTTGTGGTACTTGTGGTATTTTATTTCTCTTAAGGGAATTAAAGTTCCAACTATTTCTATTTTCAATACATATGAACAAGTTTTCTATTGTTTATACATTAAATTGGTAGTTGCATTTCTCAAATCAGTCTTTAGGAATCATTAATGCAAAGTATAACGTTTCGAAAAAGGCACAATTTTAATTACTAATCTCATTATTACAAATGTATTTTTCAATATTCTTGGCACTGCTAACATGGCAATTACAAATATCAGCCGCTAATGAAAACATGTCAACAAAATGCCCCTATGAAAACACAGTGAATTTAACCAATCATCAGCGTTACGAAAACGGTTCATATCTGTACGAAGGCCTTATAATACCACCCGAAAAACAGCAGTTCTATGATTATCATTTAAATTTATTGCGGGAAAAGGAATCAGCACCATTACACCTACGAGGTTGTGTTTGCGAGGAGCGGCCCTGCCTGAAATTGTGCTGTCAAAAGGATGAGTACCTTCACTATACCTGGAATACGAGTAAATGTGAGAAAATTACTTCAGACATGAAAGTGGCTTGGGAATTGCCATTACTACTGAAAAGTGGCAAATCTGAAATGATGAATATATTCAAACATTTTACCACACAAGTGGTTTTACCTTGCGAACAGCCGGACGTTCTATTTGCGATTCCCCATGACTGGATTTTAAAGGAGGTAAGTTTAAAAGTGTGTGTGGAAAGTATTCTTGAAGAGGATTTTAAGGTAATCATGTAATCATTTCATTTAGGACGATACTTGACATGATAATTAAATTTATAAAACTGTGATATTTCAAAACATTGCAATTTACCATAAAAAGAGGTTATATGTACAGGGTTTTCGAACAAAAGGTGTTATTTTGGTAATTTTTAATAATTTTAATTTTTAATGAATTTAAAAATTGATCAAATTAGTATAAAGTTTAGTTTTAATGAACATGAATCTTAATATCTATCTATCTATAATTTAAGCATTTTTTATTGCTTTCAGGATGGTTCCTTAATAGCGTATGATTATGATATAGAGAGTGTTTGTTTTTCGCCACTACTGGACCGTATTTCTGGTGAATATCAATTATTGCCACACGAATGTGTGTTTAGTTTAGACGGTATTGCTATGATGTGGCAATTAATCTTATTCAAATTTGGTAAGTGAAACAAATTGTATTCATAAGTTCCGTATTTTGCAGATGTACTTAATTAGATTAATTTATTTTAGGCCAATATTTATTGCTATTTTGTTTAATAATAACTGTTTTGGTGCACTTAGTCTTACACGAACTGAGAAGAAATCAGGGTGAGAAAATATTTTTTTGTTATCTTATATCGGCTACCATCTGTCATGTCATAGTTAGTATTTTAAATTTCAATTCGTTTTATCAATATAATAGCTGCATGTCTTTAGGTAAGTTTCTAATTTATCAATGATATGACATTTTTATACAATAATAATAATAGTGATATGAAGTGTTTGTTATGTATATTTTTAAGGTTTCATCGGCTACTTCTTCTATATAGCTTCCTTTTCATGGCTGAGTATTTTATGTTACGACATTTGGAAGCACTTTAATGAAAGTTATGTTGAGCTGGATTCCACTAAGACTCTTAAGCAGTTTATAAATTATTCCCGATTTGCATGGTTGAGTGCTGGATTGGCAACTTTTGGTTTTGTTTATATAGAACTATCACCGAGTGTAGATAATATTTTTAAGCCGGGCTTTATAATTGGCCACTGTTGGATAAATTGTAAGTTGTGGAATTTGAAACCTAAGTAATTATTTCAGTTAGTTTTAAAGTTCTAAGAAAACTTCTGATACACCTCCCAGCTATCATTTTACTTCTAATTCTAAATATTACAACTATCTTTATACATTACTAGCTTGACCCGGTGCGCTTCGCTACCCCTGTCGTAGTCTATGTTGGAAATTTCAATAAAATCGTTTCGGCCGTTTAGTATTTATTGTTTAAGAACTAAAGGTACCAATTTTACCGGTTTTCCCCCTGTTTACCCCTTTCTGGTCCTAGTATTGAAAAAATTTATAGCCTATTGACGCTTCCAAGTAAGGATCTATCTACGTTCCAAATTTCAATAAAATCGATTCAGCCGTTTAGGCGTGATGCTCAAACAAACAAACAAACAAATAAACAAACAAACTTACAAAGACATTTATATATTTATATAGATATAGATTTAGAAATCAGGTGTCTGAAAATTTAAATTCAAAAAAAAAATGTTGTGGCTTCAACTAAAAATGAAGTTACTGTTTGTAATAATCGCACCAAACATTTTATTTATATTTTTAAAGTGTTATAACACACTCATTGCTCACCAAAGCTTATGGTGAATGTGTTGGTTCCATCGCACAGTGGGGGAACTGAAAAAAAGTGGAAATAATTCTGTAACCTCTAAACGAATGACTCGGCCCCCATTGTTGTTTTAAGCTAAAATTTTAACTTATCAACACCTTCTCTATAGTCATGGGAAATTTTATTAAAATCGGGCTATTCGTTTAGAAGTAACAGATTTATTTCCATTTTTCTTTTCAGTCTCCCCACTGTGCATCGGTTTCCACATGCGACAGATAATTTCTGCAGTTCAGAAGTTTAATGATTTTTATAGTGAAGACAAAGATCGTCCAAGCCAGTCAATAATGTTTGAAGACCAAGAATTGCAGACATTACTCCATGAAGATTGTTGTCAAACTCAACAAGAGCTTACAGCAGGATTCATCCAAAAGTAGGGAAATTGGGTACCATTCGAGTTGAAGCCGATAGAACTTGAAAGACGATTTTACATGTCAAAAATAATGCTTGACGCTATAAAAGAAAATCACTTTTGCACTGAATCATTACTTGTGATGAAAAAAGGATGCATCACAATAACCCGAAGCGTAAGAGATCGTAGGGAAGAGAAGCCCGACTAACCAGCCAAATTGACACAAAAGCCAAATATCCATGGAGCTATGGTAATTCTCTGTATTTGGTGGGAGCAACAGGGTTCTATATTTTATAAGCTGCTGAAAGCTGACCAGAGTATCACAGGAACTATTTGCCGACGCCCTGAAAATGCGGCCAGACATGAAACTGTAATATTCCATCATGACAACGATCGGCCGAATATTGCAATATTGTTACGTTTTTACCTTTTAAAAACGGGGTTTATTTCCTTTAAATAAACCGGATACTTTTGATTGCAAATAAAAGCAGTTTTAGTAGTTTAAAATTGTAACAACCCTTATTTATTTAGAATGTACAACAACAGAGTTAAATAGTCACTCAATGTCTTTATACACGTTTTTCAATTCGCAGAAATCCACACACACTCTCTTACGTACAACCTTAAATGCACAAGACAGTTGATGTTAACTCTAACAGCGCCAATGATAAACTCAACTCACGACTGCACGACCACTGCCACTATTTCTACACGCACTGCCATCTTCATCCGAGTAGTCGAGATTGTTCAACTAGTATGTTCGATTTCTAGAGCTTTCGATGTCATTGCCAGCAGCCCAAACATTTAGTGTTGCCATACTTACAAACAATGTCAATAATGGACGTGCCTTCAAACATGATGAATGCTACAGGCAGTCGTTACAGACCGTTGAATTCAAATCTTCATTGCACATTCGTAACAATATTTATAATGTAGTGGTTGGGAAGTTTTGCCTCAACCGCTTTATAGTCTAGATCGTACCCCGTCCGACTACTATTTGTTTCTATCGATATAGAACGCTCTCTCTGGGATACGCTTCACTTTCTTAGCCTCAAAAGATGAGCAGTTCTTTTGGCTCAGAATTCATATGTTGCCAGAAAGATGGGAATGGTCATAGCTAACAATATCCTATACGTTGAATAAATTTATAAAAGCTAAAAAAGTTCCGAATTTTTTAGTCATACTCCCAATAGAAGAGTAGAAGAGTTGTGACAACTTACTGAAGTGTTAGAGTTTAAAAATTATTTTAATTCGAAATTTGCAGATTTAATTGACAAAAATAAAAATAGTTGTAAAAAAAGCATTTCTGTATAATATCTTTTAAAACTATAATCGATTAGAGAATCACTGTGTTTTAGCTTATCTTCTAAAAACCCTTCACTTTCTTTTAAAATTCCTGTATTTAGCGATAACAATTTTTACAATGTAATAAATTTTCATGTAAATTTCCTTCATTGGTAGTATTGGGAGTTATCTCATTTTTATTGGGTTCTACTTTGGGTTATCTCTTACCTTACTAAAATTTCTTTGCAGAGGTGTTCTCCTTTGAAGTGTAGTAAAAAACGGCTTCGCCTATGGGCCTATGGCGCACATTGGTTGAGGTTCAACGAACGAGCGGCTAAAAATAGAAGAAGTTATCGAAGGACAATGAAACTTGGCACATAGGAAATTTTTATTTAAATTAAGAAAAAAATGGAAAAATCAAAATGATCCGCCCACTTTTACGCCCACCTTCCATACGGAGTGAAAATTAAATTTTGACCTACGGCATTGTTTTTTGGCACATATCATTTTTAAATACTCAGAATCATTTGTGTGAAATTTTGAAAATATCCGCCCACTTTTACGCCCACTTCCCATACAACTTGTATTGAAAAATTGGCATAACTCCCTTGATTTTTAATGCATCAACTCAATTTTCACAAAAAATAAATATTATAATTGAAGAATGGGCTCCTGAAAATATATACCTGATCCGCCCATTTTTACGCCCATCTCCCATAGAAAAAACATGAATAAGTAATTTTTTTGATTTCCAGCTTTGAGCGAAATCTATTTATAAATGGGTCTGTAGACAATAAAAGATTATGCACTACGTCTTCATTAGTGGCTACACGTCCAATTCTTCACGAATGATATAATCTATAGGCACTATAGTCTTTATTCCTCGTTTTTTGAGCTTCCTCGGACAGCACCAGATACTAATAATCAATTAAAATGTAAAAAAATAAAAATTAAATCATAGAATAAGGGCCTTTTGATAGAGACATACTATTGACAAAATAGCTTCTTGACTGGTATGTATATTACATTGTGTAATAATTTTAAACAGTAAAGATGGCAACAACACCATGTATGAACGAAAATTCATGTTTTGTTACTTTATCACTTTATAGTTTTTACTGTTTCATTTTTTTTTTTCGAAGAAAGCTGATTTTTTTGTAAACTTTTAGCTAAGACTTCAAGCTGTAATTTGACATCTTTCGTTAAACAGCGCTCCACAGCGCTAAAAAGATGCAGTCCACTGAAATTGATGAACATTGAAATTTTGATGTTGTTTATATTTTATTCTACGAAATTTTTTATATGACACATTTTCCAACTTTCTTAAATGCAGATCTCATCTATGACAATTGTCATTTACGAAAATATACAACAAAGTCAAATGATAAGTTTACTCTGATTGTAGCAAAAGATTGAATATACAATAAATTTCCATGTCATTTTAAACAAGCGAACATATATGAACTTCGAGCGTGTCTGCCCAAACAAATAATAAATATATCAGCCTAATATTACGGAATCATAATATTCAGATATCTGACAACACAATACCAAAATATCATCCAAATCGGCGAACATGAAAAAAAATGAATTTCGGCCACTCTTCAACCAATGTGTGGCGTAGCGTAAAGGTTTCCTCCTCTGGGGTGTATCAGAAAAGTTGTTTTGCATTGCCGGCCTTTGGCCGGGCGCTAAGGTTTACTCCTCTGGGATGCATCAAAAACTGGCTTCGCTCAGAAAAGATTATTTGAAATATTATAAAATCTTTCTGCAATGAAAGAAATATTTTCTAAGCGAAGCTAGATTTTGATACACCCCATAGGAGAAAACCTTAGCGCTCGGCCGAAGGCCGGCAATGCAAAACAACTTTTCTGAGCGAAGCTAGTTTTTGATACACCCCAGAGGAGGAAACCTTTGTGCCACGTCATAGGCCCGCTATTGATTTGCTAAGAAACAAAAAAATCCTAAAACAAAATTTACTAAAATTTAAACTAAATTGTGTTTTTGCCCATATATTAATTATAAAATCCGCTTAACAAGATCAGAAAATAAAATACCACAATTAAGCTGATAAAATGTTTTTTTTATTGAACTAAAGAAATGTCTAAATTTAAAAAATAATGTGCGTTTAAAATCTTCTTGGTTATAGGTTAAAGAATTAAAGTTGAAGTTCTTGAGCCTAAGTTTTTTTTTTTTTTTTTTTTTGCAGCCTCAAGATGGTCTTCTATGATTTACTATCTCGGTCCATCTGTCATAGTTTTACTTTTAAATATTATAACATTTATCAGTTTGATGGTAATTATCTATAAAGCACTGCGAGATGCGGCCAGTTTTACACAGAGGAAGCAGTTCTTTAAAAAATAGTGAGTGACATTACAAGCATTCTTATACATTCATATACATATATAAATAAATAATACATATGTTAAATACGTTAATTTAACAGTGCAACTGTTATTATACGTTTATTCCTAATGCTGGGTGTTCCATGGTTCATTCACTTTTTACCGTTCTATATACCAAACAATGCTAAATTAGATTTTCTCTACGTACTTTCGGATTTTTGCGATGGCATTCAAGGAGTTTTGTTATTTGTATTGTTTGTCTTGAGACGAAAGGTGAGGCATTTATTGAAAGAGAGGTATGCACTATATTTTTAATAATTATTACTTATTGATTTCAATGTGATATTATTTCTCTTTACAGATGTAAGAGTGTTTCTAAGGCACAAACTCTTAGATTTGCATCCAGTGAAGACATCTAAATGAATAATGTTATCTTTATTGATTGATTTATTTTAATTGTATTTAGTGTCGAATTGAGTTTTTTCAGGACAATAAATACAGGCAATTGCATTTGGATCCTTTAAAGCAACCTTTTTCTATTACTTAAAGTTATATTTTACTACTACGAACTTAAAGGCAAGTTGTAATAATGGCCCTTAGTCGAAAAAATTGTGGAATATACCAATGTTAAGGAGCAGACTGGAGATGACGTATGACGTAAAAGCTCCTTAAAATGATACCCCATATTGTACAGTTGAGTGCATATAAAATGCAACCCTAAGTTCTTCGAGTTTGGTTAAATTCCATTTTTGCACTGTTATTGTATATATTGATACGTTTTAACCTTAACGTTGGTTTATTTCCTTTAAATAAACCGGATATTTTTGATTGCAAATAAAAAGCCGTTTAGTAGTTTAAAATTGTAACAACTCTTTATTTATTTAAAATGTACAACAACAACAGTTGAAATAGTCACTCAGTATCTTTATACACGTTTATCAATTCGCAGAAATGCACACACACTTTATAATGTACAAGACAGTTGATGTTAACTCTAACAGCTCCTATGATAAACTCAACTCACAACTGCAAGCTCTGCTACTATTTATACACACGCCATTTTTCGTGAATCTTCTACAATGCTCTTAACGGACAAACTAGCATGTTCGAATTCTAGAGCTTTCGATGTTAATGTTAGAGGTTTAAAAACCTATTAAAATATTTAAGTATGTTTTTTAGAAACTGTAACAAGAGTTTTTTGAAATGATAAATCAGTTATATTTGCATTTATTGGAATTTTTGCGATGAGTGCCTTGAGGCATGCTTAAACGTTAGATGGTTACGCTTTGTGTAAATTACGTTGACGCCAGAGTCCTGTTATGTTAAAAATTAAGGGAGTCGGAGAAAGGGACGTACAAAGTAAATATTTATTAACTATAATAGTTCAATTCTCAATACTTTGCATGTGTTATTGTGGTACCACTGATATATTGCAAATGGGTGGTATCAGAATATATAAAGTAAATAGTTATTTTCGAATATCTAAAGAACTGTTACAGCTAGAGTATTTTAACTTTTAATAAGTTATTTTCCTTTCATTGTAAGTAATTTGACTAAAAATATGCTGGACTGAAACTTGCTCACAAGTAAAGTATCGACATATTTTTTTTGGATTTGGATCACTGTTTACTGACTTCTAGCCACGTTTATGTTTTACTTAAAATAGATTCTTGGTTGAAAATATAAGCGATCGCAGATTATCGTTATTTTCCATTAAGACCATTATTTACTGACTTATAGAAACTACACTGATCGTTTTATTAGGGTTTGTTGTATTGCAGGTATTGCATAATATGGTTTCATGTCTGGCCGCATATTCTGGGCATTCTTCGGCCAATGCTTGCTTCAAACGAATCCGTTGCGTTTGGTACAGGTTCCCTGTGATGGTCTGGTCTGATTTCAGCCGCTCATAATAGATAGGACCCTTTTGCTCCCACCAAATACAGAGAATTATCTTAGCACCATGTATATTTCGCTTTGGTGTCGAATCGGCTTGCTGGCTGGGCTTCACATACAATCTGTTACGCTTCGGGTTATCGTAATGGACCGATTTTTCATCGCAGGTAATGATTCGGTGCTAAAATGATTTTCTTTTGTTGTAGCTTTTAATCATCATTTCGGACATGAAAATAATCTTTCAAAGTATTTCGGCTTTAATTCGTATGGTACCCAATTTCCATGCTTTTGGGATGAATCCTACTGAATCAAATTGCTGCTGAGGTAGCTCTGTCATATAAATGGCTGTCACAAACATATACTTGTTTACTGTAACCATATATATGGTTGATAAGGACTGAGATCGAAAATTTTTTAACATACATATGTATATGTTAATAAAAATGAAACCACTAAACTTACAGTTTTGAATCTTTTTTTATTTTATCGAAATTATTGTTACAATTTACAAAAAAAAAATATTTTTATAGTTCTATTCACTAAATGCAATTTGGAAAATTTTTCGAAAATCCTTCCATTATGGTTTTTATACAGCTTTATGTCATTTTGTTCGAACAGGTTGTCCATATCCGTTTAAACTCTACCACACTTTTGGACACCTTTTTTGTGCACTTCAATTCTCTTTTAACAAGAGCCCAATATCTATCCACTGGACTCAGCTCCAGACAGTTTGAAGGAATTGCCTCTCTTGGTACAAATACCACAAATAAAGCCAAAAATAAGTGGACATATTAAAAAGTCTTATGAATGAAAACATCCTTTTTTGTAAACATTCCTTGATGTAAATTTCGTAATTTATAGAGACTTTTGTAACAAATGTGTGGCTTTTTGCTGCAACTGCATATAGCTTGATATACCCAGAAGCTGCGAAAAATTGTCCATACGTACGTTTCGTCATCCATTATGCAGCAGGTATATTTTTTATATAAAATTTTACTTCAATTTCCCAGCTCTGTCTTTGGCCTGTAAAATTTTAGCAGAGTTCCTGTCAGGAACTTTTTGAGCCTTGTATGCTTTTAAACCTTCATTGGCTTTAACTTTTTGTACCAAATAGTCCGAGTACTGACCTAACAGGGCTGCTTTCCTACCAGAGGTGTTGGAAGCTCTTTTGAAAATGCTTTCTATTTTTTTGGCTTTAGAAACATCATGTGGACCATTCCTTCTACCTGAACCAGCTTTTATATCAACGGACAAGTTCTCCCGGTACTGTTTAATAACATTGGAAAAAGTTTGATAGCAGACCTTTGATTGTTTGGCCAATTTTTTATAAGACCAAGTTGGGTTTTGTTGAAAATATTTAATAATTTTATTACGCACTTTTTTCTGGTCACTGATTTTATTCAGATTAACAACAAATGAACACAATTGACGTTAAACATAATAACTGGCATGCTTTACAAAGGTAACTTGATAAAAAATCAAATAATACTTGGGTTAAAAGTTTTAATGAAAAACGTGTGTTAAGAATTTTACGATTTCAGTCCTTACAGTCATGTGAATCATAAATTAACCATATTATAGTTACCATAATCATATAAACAGTTACTGTGACTATAATATTGTTAAAAAACTGGTAAAAATGTTGAAATGATTACATAAAAACAATTACACATACGAGTTTTGTTTTCAAAAACATTCTTAGATTTTTGACAACTGAGTTAGGTCTGTGGCAGGAGAGTTTCCGCTCAACTAGTGAGAATGACCAAGTGAAAATGACAGCTAGGTATGTACTCTTCAAAATGACATACAAGTTATTAAAAACAAAAACAATATTGAAAATATACATCGTAAAGTAAATATTACACCCAATATATTTCTCATAAATAAAAAAAAATTTAAAAATATCACAAATATTAACACTGACTCATATACTTCTTTATTCATTTATAAATTATACCGCAATCTCTTTTCTTCTCTTATAAAATATATATGTAGTTTAGAATAATTTATATATATTTAAAAATATGCACATGTTAATATATATATGAATACGATATTTTTATCGAATTATTTTGTGGTTTTTAATTCAAAACCGAGGGTATTTTATATCAAATTCTTTCAACCTAAATCTAACAACCTTTACACTATCTGAGTTCTTATCTGAATTGAATGTGATAAAATCAATTTGAAGTGTTAAAATCTGAGAAGTATTTTAGTATCGCATCTCAACATTTACTCAGCTAGAATTTGCCACCGCACAGTGGTTTAAAATCTTTTTATTTTGGAAATAATTCAGTAGCTCGTGACCGATTTGATACAATTTAATGAAATTTCATTTTGTCAGTTTCTGTGTTGACTTGTGGGTTCATAGTTGTATTAGGCTGAATTTGCTCACTTCGGGAATATAAAATTTGAAAAAAATCTCCAAAAATTCAGTTCTTATCCACATAATAGTACTACTTGATAATTATCAAATTAATATTGAAAGTAACTGTACTTTGTTTTGGCTATTTCGCCAGCAAATTAGTAAGTGGTAAATGGTAGTACATACCTACTTATTACATAATTCGTTCATTCACTCATCAAGCCACAATAATATTACACAAAACTATTTATGCTTTATGTAAATTAATTATTTTTAAACAGATTATTTGTTAAATCTCCAACAATTATAGCCATTTAAGAACAACTGGTTAACAATTACATACCTAAACACTCTGTACGTCTGCGGTACTTGATATTTTATTCTTCTTAAGAGATTTTAAATTCCAACTATTTTTATTTTACATTTGTATTGTAAAATAAACAATAAAAACAATATCGTTTTGCTAATAAAACTTGCAGTTACAATACTCAAATCAGTCTTTGAGAAACATTTAAGAAGATAATAACGTTGTGAAAAGAAATAAAATAATACAACAATTGCATTACACATTTAAATGAAGTATCAAATGCATTTTTCAATATACTTGGTTCTCTTCACATGGCTACTTTATAACAACGTTTCACCAACATCAGGCCAAGACGATAATAATCACGAAAAATGTCCCTTTGAAAACACAGTAAATTTAACAGATCAACATAAATACGAAAATGGATCGTATGTGTATCAAGGCATTTTAATACCTCCCGAAAAACAGGATTTATATGATTATCATTTGAAATTTCTAAGGGGCCGTGAAACAGTTGACGAGCATCTAAGAGGTTGTGTTTGTGAGGAGCGACCCTGCATGAAACTGTGTTGCAAAGTGGATGAATATTTCGATGACACGGGGAATACGAGTAAATGTGAAAAAATAACTCAGGAAATGAAAGTTTCTTGGCAATTACCTATACAGCTGAAAAATGGTAAAACTAAAGTGGTGAATCTATTCAAAAATTTTACCACTCAAGTGGGTTTACCTTGCTGGATGCCAGAGGCCCTAAATGATACCCTCGATAGTTGGATGTTGCAGGAGGTAAGTTTAAGCCTCTAATGCTTAAGCATGCCTCAAGGCACTCATTGCAAAATGACAATAAATGCAAATATAACTGATATTTCATTTCGAAAACTTTGAAAGCTTCTTTAAATAATTTAAGTACATTTTTTTAGTAACTGTTACATGAGTTTTTGAAATGAAAAATCAGTTATATTTTCATTTTTGCGATGAGGGCCTTGGGTATGCTTAGGCATTAGAGGGTTAAGGGTGTTGATCATTTATGGAATATGTGTACATATGTATAAGTAGTAACTTGGTTTAAAATAATAGTGTTTGCGGTGAATTGAAGGTCGAATGTTTTTTTTTTTTTTTTTTTTTTTTTTTTGCTGAAAAAAGTCAAACAATCAATTACGTTATCCCTAAATAGTCGAAAAGTCTATTTTTTATTTTGAATTTTTGTTGAAAAATGTTTTTAAAATGCGTTTTCCTCATCAGTAAATATAAGTAAGGACTGAGATCGTAAAATTCTTAACACACGTTTTTCATTAACACTTTTAACCCAAGTATTATTTGACTTTTTTTGATCAAGTTACCTTTGTAAAGCATGTCAGTTATTATGTTTAATGTCAATTGTGTTCATTTGTTGTTAATCTGATTAAAATGAGTGACCAGAAAAAAGTGCGTACTAAAATTATTAAATATTTTCAACAAAATCCAACTTGGTCCTACAAAAAGATGGCCAAACAATCAAAGGTCTGCTATCAAACTTTTTCCAATGTTATTAAACAGTACTGGGAGTACTTGTCCGTTGATATAAAACCTGGTTCAGGTAGAAGGAATGGTCCACATGATGTTTCTAAAGCTAAAAAATAGAAAGCATTTTCAAAAGAGTTCCCAATACCTCCGGTAGGAAAGTAGCCCGGTTAGGTCATTACACGGACTATTTGGTACGAAAGGTTAAAGCCAATGAAGGTTTAAAAGCGTACAAGGCTTTTAAACCTAACAGAAACTCTGCTAAAAATTTAGAGGCCAAAGACAGAGCACGGAAATTAAAGTCAAATTTACCTGCTACCTGATATATCGCAGCTTCTGGGTCAATTTTTTTATGTTGCAGATGCTTGAGGGATTGTTGACGAAATGTTTGGGACCCTAAAGCAGACAAAATTTCCCAAAAAGTTCTTGGTATGTCGAGCAATATGCAGTTGCGGCAAAAAAGCCAAACATTTCCACTTATATTTGGCATCTGTCACTATGGTAAGAAAGGTCTTGAGTGGTACAAGAACAATAATGTGGTATTTGTACCAAGAGAGGCAATTCCACCAAACTGCCTTGAGATGAGTCCAGTGGAGTGATATTGGGCTCTTGTTAAAAGAGAATGGAAAAGCACAGAAAAGGTGTCTAAAGTGTGGTAGATTTTAAACGGAGATGGACAACCTGTTCAAACAACGTGACATAAAGCACTATAAAAACCATAATGGAAGGGTTTTCGAAAAAGGTTCAAAATTTGATCATTAGTGATTAGAACTATAAAAATAATTTTTTTTTTTTTTGTAAATTGTAACAATAATTCCAATCAAATAAGAATAGATTCAAATTTGTAAATTTAGTGGTTACACTTTTATTAACATATATGTATGTTAAAGATTTTTCGATCTCAGTCCTTAGCAACCATATATTTTTTAAAAAAGTCGAAAGTTCGAAATATAAAAGAGCGAAAACTTCAAACAATATTCATAAAGATATAATTATAGCGGTTGCAAGTAACCACATGAATATCGAACTTGTATCACGACCATAGCAAATCCAACATCACCAGTTACATGGTGCAACTACTTGGCATTGGTCTCATTGAAGCAGAACATTCTTTTTAAAAGTTTTTTCCATTTTTTTTTTTTAATTTATTAGTGAAAAAAAAATTATGAAAAAAGAAGGTTTTTTGTGAAATAAAAATTCGGGTTAAAAAATATTTTTCCCGATTTTGACCCATTGTAGGTCCAACTTACTATAGCATTATATACATCGTTGCAATGGACTTTGAAATACCTATCATTAGATATCCATATTGTCTATATTTGTGACTTAGTAATCGAGATAGATCAAAAATAGGCAAACAAAATAGATCCTGTCTAGGATTTTTGATCAGACTCCGCTATCACAAAGGTGAAGGGTATAAAAATACGAAAACGTCCTGTAGTGGCACTCAAAAATAAAACTCCAATATACACATTTGGCTAAAGGAAATCAAATTTTCAAGATGCATAAAACTCATTGAAGACAGCGGGCTACCGACTACAATCTGTCAAATATAAAATACGCACATTTAAATGAAGACGATTATTTTGACGACAGCACAGCCACACGACTACTTTTGCCGCTGTAGCCGAATTAGGCTAATTTCCATTTGTTTCCATACAAAACTGATAGTGTTGCTAGGTTAAACAAAATAATTTCTTACTTTATTAAGAACAGTTTATGATAATCATATTGTAATAAATTAATAACAGATACACAATTAATTCTTACCGCAAATATATATTTTTATTGAAAATAATTTGTTTTGCCTTCGAAAATAGACTTTGTAATAGAACTACAGCTTTAATACAAAAAACTCATTCAATGAACGTATCGTTTGGTCATTCTCTATAACAAACAAGTAAGAAAGTATGGTCGCTCAAGCCCGACCATATAATACCCTACACTAAGTAAATGAACAAAAACATTTTTCTTTCAAAATTTCAATAATTTATATTCTTGAGCGATTTTCGGAAGTTGGGCTTATACGGGAGCTATGATAAATTATGGACCTATCACCATGAAATTAGGTGGTGTGATTAATGTCTATATGAAAGTTATTTATGTTGCATTTTATGTGTATACCAACATTTTAAGGAGATTTATGCTCGTTAAAGTGATTATCGGAAGCAGGCCTTATGTGGGAGCTATGACTAATTATAGACCGGTCATAACAAAATTTGGTGACATGAATTCCGAATATATAAAACTTATATGGAGAAAAACTTGTGTAGATACCAATATAAATTAAACATTTATGACCGATAAAGTTCAATTTCGGGAGGACATTTGTATGGGGGCTAGCTGAAATAATGGACCGATTTCAGCCAATTTCAATAGGCTTGGTCCTTGGGCAGAAAAAATGATATGTACCAAATATTTTTGAAATATCTTCAAAATTGCGACATGTACTCTGCGCACAAGGTTTACATGAACAGCCAGCCAACCAGCCAGACGGACGGACGGACATCGTTTAATCGACTCAGAAAGTGATTCTGAGTCGATCGGTATACTTTAAGGTGAATGTTAGACTAATATTTTTGGGTGTTACAAACATCTGCACAAATCCAATTCACACTATGGTAGTGTAGGGTATAAAAAACATTACTTATGTCATTTAATAATGTCAAATTTATTTGCGATTTTAGATTTTTCTTCATTAGGTTGTGCAGATGATATTAATGAAGTGGGCACCGCAATTTTTGAAGAAATGTTGGCTCTTTTTAATAGCACTTTCAGTCGTTCTAAAGGAAAATAACGGTCGATAAGCTTGTAGTTGTGTATGTCTTTAAAGCATTCCTTCATTTGTGGCCATCAAATCTCACTGATCTAGGTTTAGTATCGCCCGTCAGTCATAATAACCATGTTACCCAAAGTATCCTCGAAAAATACGACCTAATGGATGTAATAGATCTTTGTGAATGATATGTGGATTCTCATCATCATTCTTTACAAAATAGTCATTAGTATTCCGCGTTTTTTTAGGATTATAGCATACCATAGCTTGTCGAGATTTACTTTGACTGTTGCCGCCATTTACAAAAGAAATATGAACTTCCAAAAGGTAGGGCATGTTAACATGATGTTAACTTAATACAAATGTGATACAAAGCTATTTGTCTGTTGCTTTTTTACGTTTACACGATCAGAATGAAGTATAATGAATGGACTTGACACATTTGCTCTCCAAGTTAACGATATGATTTTATATATATTTTTAATTTTTAATTTTTTTCAGAACGGTACTTTATATATTGACACAGATAAATCCAGTCACGACACTTTGAACTATTGTTATTCACCACGCTTGAGCGACGTTTCTTCCGAATACATACTAACACCATTCACCTGTTCCACTGAGAACCTGGGCTCCTGGCAACTACTCTTAAATACATATGGTAAGTTCAATGATATTTCTTTATTATTTTGTAAAAAACATAATTCAAATGTATTTTATTGCAGCCATGACCATTTCAGTATTATTTCTAATACCCACCATACTGGTGTATTTAATATTAAAGGAATTGAGGGAAAATTTGCGTGGTAAACTATTGATTTGTTATCTTTTGTCATTGACCATGGGCTATGCCATTATTAGTTTCATAAATATCTCGAAATTAAGTTTCGATGTTATAACTTGCAGTTTTCTGGGTGAGTTTTTTCATTTGTAGGCATTTTGGTTGTTTATTTTTAATTAATGTGAGAATTTTTCTAACAGGTTTCACATGTTACTTCTTCTCTATGGCGGCCTTTTTATGGTTGAGCGTTTTATGTTATGACATTTGGAAGAATTTCAAAGAAACCTATTTACAGTTGAATCCGAAAAAGAATAGCAAACAGTTTATTTTGTATTCCCTGTATGTCTGGTTGAGTGCTGGCTTGGCAACATTCTGCCTTATTTATATAGAACTGTCACCCGCTGTGGATGATATTTATAAGACTGGTATTGGTGGGGAAATGTGTTGGTTGGATAGTAAGTAAGGGAATAATTGTAATATTTATTAAAATAAAAATCCTCCATCTATTTCAGCTGAAAAATGGTCGGCGGCTATTTACTTTTATGGACCCAATCTAGTTATTTTAATTTTTAATTTTGGAACATTTGGCCATATAACGGCTAGAATCTATAAAGTGCGACGCAATGTGGCCAGAATTACACTCAGAGACAAATTCTTTCAAGACAAGTGAGTACTATTAGCAAACCAATATTGAATACAAATATATTTCTAAATGTATCTTCTGATTTATCTCTCGCACAGTGCAATTGTCATTTTGCGATTATTTCTGGTCATGGGTATATCCTGGCTTTTCGATATTATATCCTACTGTATGCGTGAAAATGAAGACTGGGAGTTTTTGTTTGTATTCTGTGATTTTGCAAATGCCATTCAGGGAATTTTAATATTTTCGCTGTTTGTGCTGAAACCCAATGTTTTGTTGCTATTGAAGAAGAGGTACGAAAAAGATTTATTAAGTTTCTAATAAATTTATATATTTTGTTTATATTCCAAAGATTTCAAAAGGATCCAGCTAACAAGCCTCGAAGTAGTGTTTCTACATCCATCACTAAGTTTTCCCATTTAAAAAGTTCATCTTCCGCACAAGCCGCCGTACACCTTAGATCACCATAATTGTTCTAGGTTTCTTAGTTTAAAAATTTGCAAAATCAAATTATTAATTTAGGAGATTCTAGAAGTACCATTATAAGAACGAAATGGGTTTAATAAGTACTCCATTGGGAATTCTAAAATCGAGGGTGCCTTAAAAAAAAAAATACGAAATTTGCAGATATACTGGACAAACTTAAAAATGGTTGTAAAAAAACCTATCTGAACAATTACTTTTAAAACTTACATCGAAGTTATAAGCTTATTTTTATATAGCAAATTCTTTTAAAATGCTTGTATTCATATTCATAAAAATTACCTGAATTTGTCTAGATTTTTGGTATAAGATATAAGTGATTACAGACTGGGCTTATTTTCCCTAAAATCTTAGTATTTACGAAGTTATTAACGATTTAAAATATTTGATTTTTTTATACTAACAAGTAAGAGAGCTATATTCGGCTGTGCTGAATCTTATATACCCTTCACCAAATTATACTTCAAAATAAAATTAAAAAATTCAGATTTTTTTTAAATTTTTTTTCGAAATTTTTTTTTAAGTTTTTTCAATTTTTTTTTTTTAAATTTTTTTTTAATTAAAAATTTTTTTTTTAAAATTTATTAGTGAAAAAAGATTTTTTTTAAAAAAAAATTCGGGTTAAAAATTTTTTTTCCCGATTTTGACCCATTGTAGGTCCAACTTTGTATAGGCTTATATAGATCGTTGCAATGGACTTTGAAATATCTATCATTAGATATCCATATTGTCTATATTTATGACTTAGTAATCGAGATATAGATAAAAAATAGGCAACAAAAATAGAGGTTGTCTCGGATTTTTGCTCATATCTCCGTTATTTATGGACGGATTTTGCTGATTTTAAATAGGAAACTTCTCGAAAGCATGCCTCACAGAATTATTGAAGATTTGAATCCCGATGATATCTGGGGCCTTCAGAAAGTTGATTTCAACAGACAGACGGACAGACAGACAGACGCTATTGTGTAAATCGATTCGAAAGAAAACATTTTAGAGGTCCAAAATTACTATATGTGTTATTGCTCAATCGCCATCCGGTAGATTGTAAGTAGGTGCTAAATTTTTAAGCCAACATTTTGGTGATTTTATATAGTTTTTAGTTTTTTGACGATTACGAATAAGCAGAAGCAATTAACAGTATACATAAGTACAACTATTAGTGATTGTCGTGCTCTGCTATCTTCTCAGCATTAGCTCTATGGGAACAATATCTTGATTCAAATTCGATTTTACCTAGCTGGTCTCAAATGGAACAGTTTCTTATTAAAAGACATCGAGTAGTGGAAGGCATTGTAGGAATTTCGTAAGAGAATATTAAACAGACTCAACATGATAACTCCCAAGACTGTCAAAGTCTCAATGCACAGCACTCTAAGTACATTTGTTTGAAATTTATAGGCTTTTCTCTAAATAGTTTTGTTTTACAAAACGACATTTGTAAACACTGTTTATCTCTATCACATAGAGTTTCTGTTTGCATTAGCCGATTTAGATGCAATCAATGTGGTAATAAACACCATAGCATGCTTAACATGCAAAGAAGTTATATTTCTCAAAATTCCAAAGAATCTTTTTGATCAATTGAAAAGATAACACTTTTCTAAGTCTGCTCATCAAGCAACTACTAAACATAACTTCTACTGAAACTCTCTTCTCTGTAAATGAGGATGATACTTTGATACCGACAGCTCTTGTCCAAATTATGCATTCTGGAAAAACTGTTCATGCCCTAATTGACTCACCTTCAAAAACATGTATTTTGACTGAAGAAGTATCCAAAAGACTAGGATTGATAACTAAGGATTCTAATGTAAAAATATGTGGACTCAGTAGTTTCAAATTGTAATGAAGTTTGTAACATCACATTATATTCTGAGAGGACTAAAATGCAGCATAGATCTAAGGTTGTGATTGCCCCACATATCACGAATCTGATGCCTTCACTATCATTTCCCATTCCTGATGTCAGTGAATTAGATTTAGCAGATCCTATTAAAGGCACTTGTTGACATTATGATGGTTACTTAGTCATAATTGCCATGTCATGAGCACTTATAGGACCGGAACCATACTCTGTCACCGTTCCAGAGAACGCTATGGAGAGGATCCAGATGTTCACATTCAGGACTATACCCCTGATGATGGTAGATAAGCATGCAAGTCGCCTTGGACTCCCCTTTAACGACCATTGTCGTAACTGCAAGGATAAGGAAAAGAGGAAACGATTTTCCACCATTTCTGCGAATGCCCAGCCTTGAGTGTCAAAATTCACAGATTCCCGAGCAACTACATATTAACCAACCTTAGTAAAAATCTGGGTCTAGACCTACTAGGTCTAGACCTACTGGGTCTAATAACTTCAACATTTTAGCATACATTACGACGTATGTCTACTCTATCTCTGAGAATGTACATTGTGATTGACATATGTTAGGGTAGTTCTGAGTGAAGTACATCGGATAGATTGGCTTCATAAGTTTCCAACGTCTATTGTGGTGATGTTATGGACGGCTTCACCATCACCCCTAACGGTTTATAGAGTATCCCTAACAATAATCTGCATATGAATATGTAAGAAATTATACGTATTTACAAATGTAAATAGTGCCAGGATTCGTAGAAAATTATTGATGCCAGAGTTAGGGTTAATACTATAACCAATCATCTGAAGGAACAATTACAATTGGTCAATTCACAAGGTCTCTTATCATGTCATATTGTCATAATGTCCTAATATTTCACAATGGTTTAAAAATGTTGTTATTGCCTTGCAAGCAAAAAAATGTCCTCAAATAATACTACTCTATATGCCATGTTTATTGTGTTATCGTAACCAACCAGCAGAGATCTGCGCCGAACGCCTAAGAGCCGGTTAAGCCGAGCCGCCGATTCGTGAAATATTAGGACATTATGACAATATGACATGATAAGAGACCTTGTGAATTTACCAAATATATATATATAGAATAAAACAAGCAATCAGAATCCCATATCGGAATTTGTTTGACTATGTTGCGCCGCTGCAACAAATGAATCAAAAAAGATTCAGAATAATATCCAACAGTTTATATTTAACGTCAAGTTGAATTTTAATGTTTCATAATACTGTACTGGATTTATTTAAACCAATACAAGCTCTTGTATATCACTATATCCTATATGTTTACAGCCAACCCTGATTTTCTCTCATTAAATCCAAATATTGTTTGGACTAAAAAAATAGCGCACGAACATGTTCATTCGATATTTTGAGCAATATTGTTGTGCAACCCTGGCCGGCAGCTATTCGTTGGGCGGTTTCAGCATTGCACCAGTGCAAAGAGGCCGCCATGTCGAAGATCGATCAGTCGTCATCACTCACATTAATAGCACCTACTATGTATTTATGTATTTAAATTATTTTTAAACAATTCTTAAATTATTTGTTAAATCACCAACAATTTCAGCTACTTAAGAATGACTGTACGTCTGCGGTATTGTGGTATTTTATTATTTTTAAGGGATTTTAAAATTCAAATATTTCTGTTTTAAATTTGAAAATATATATGGGCAATTCCATGTCATCGTACGTGTTATTTGTACGCCTATAGAGTGGAATAGATTTTGCAAAAAATAGAGTATCTGAAAAATAATTTGGTCTTTCAGAGGGTAGTATATTTAAAAAAAAAGTAATAAGTATAAATAACGAGCGAAATAACATGTAAAAATATGCTAATCATGAGAGGCGTTATTTTTTCTTTTAATTTCCTACAATAACCAAATATTTTTTCTTTAAAATCCGTCATATTTTAATAAAAACAATCTTTGGATGATTTTATAATAAATAAAATTTAAGGCCTGTTTCACGATGTCGATAGAAAAATGATTCGAACAAACTTGTATGAAAACTATTCGAAAGAATTTTAAAAACTGAGTGTTTTTCATACAAATTTGTTCGACTCATTTTTCTTTCGACATCGTAGAACAGGCAGTTAATATCGTACGTGACATACCGCACGCGACAGATTTTTCTCTTATAGTAAAATAATTTATATTCTGTAAATATATAGTTACGAATGTGCAATAGTGATTTGAATTGAACGGTCTGTAACGACTGCCGGCAACATTCATCATGTTTATAAACACGTCCATTAGTAGAAGCTTCTACTCATCAACAATGTTGATAGCATGCGGTTACTAGCATTGTTTATAAGTGTGGCAACACTAAATGTTTAAGCTGCTAACATTAGCATCCTTTATCATATAAATGGTTGTCACAAACATATGTTTAGCGTGATGAAAAATATCCCTGGAGAAATAATTCAAGTTGAATCCTCGCTGGAACTATCTTCAGATCACTCACCCACTATTGTTACTTTATTGAGCCCCCGAGAAATTGTATCCCCGACTGGTAATTTAGCGATGACAGGCACAAGAATTAATTGGCTCAAATATAAAAAATACCTTAGTACACATTGCTCGGAAAACATACCGCTAAGAACACCAGAAAACATCGATCACTCTCTTATCAATTTCGATAAAAATCTCAAACTGGCTGCTCAACATGCTACCCAAACCCCCCGACAAATCAGATATAATAGAATTTATTCTGCAGATGTCGAACGGCTCTTAAATGAAAAAAGAAGAGTTCGAAGAGAGTGGCAATTGCACAGATCCCCCCAACTCAAATCGAAGCTTAAAGATTGTATAAAAAGACTTAAAAAGCTCTTGGAATTTCGAAAAATGGAATCATTGAATAAATATCTAGAAAGCCTGGACGCAACCCCGCAATCGGATTACTCATTATGGCGAGCCACAAAAAGTCTTAAAAGACCTGTCATATGTAAGCCCCCCTTGCGAAATTCAAGTGGCGGTTGGGCAAGAAATGATACTGAAAAAGGGAATCTGTTTGTTAATCATTTGAAGCAAGTTTTTACCCCGAACACATCAAATGAAACTATTGAGTTGCCACCTGTTGTACCCCATTTTGGAGCAGCCGTACCCCTACGTTTTGAGATTCGAGAGATCAAAAAGGCTATTGTTGATTTAAACTCCAAGAAAGCACCTGGTATTGACAAAATCAGTAACAAGATGCTTATGGAGCTACCCCGGATAGCAATAAAAATAATTATTTTTATTTTTAATGCTATATTACGCCTTGAATATTATCCTCCAGAATGGAAGGTTTCACTGGTTACCATGATACCTAAGCCGGGAAAAGATCACACAAAAGTAGAATCATATAGACCAATCAGCCTATTGTCTAATATATCAAAGCTATTTGAGAAGATACTCATGAACAAGTTGTTTGATAAAGTATGGCATGATGGTTTAATATACAAACTGAGTCAAAATTTACCCGCAAACACACATAAACTATTGAAAAGCTATTTAACTGGTCGAACATTTAAGGTTAAAGAAGGAGACTTTTTAAGTAGTCCCCAACCCATTGAAGCTGGAGTTCCCCAAGGCAGTATCCTGGGACCCTTTTTATATTTGATATATTCGTCTGATATGCCAACTAACAATCGCACGCATACATCAACATTTGCAGATGATACTGCTATTCTAAGCATTCATGAAAACCCTGAAAAAGCGTCTCGTTACTTACAAAATCACATATTTGAATTAAAAAAATGGTTAAAACAATGGAAAATTAAAGTCAACGAGCAAAAATGTACACATATAACATTTACATTGCGAAGAGAATCATGCCCCCCTATTCATATCAATAACCAAACAATAATCCAACAATCGGAAGTTAAATACCTCGGAATACATCTCGATCGTCGTCTTACATGGAAAAGTCATATAGATGCAAAATTGACTCAAATGAAATTGAAATCAATTCAAATTAATTGGCTCATTGGCAGAAACTCTACGCTTAGTCTAGATTGCAAACTTCTACTTTATAACATGATCATAAAACCGATATGGTGTTATGGCATACAGCTATGGGGCACGGCCTCAGCGTCAAATGTAGAAAAGATCCAAAGACGCCAAAACAAGTTTTTAAGAATGATTACAGTTGCCCCCTGGTATATCAAAAACGCGAATATACACAAAGATCTAAACGTGCCCCTTGTAAAAACTGAGATCACGAAAAATGTGGAAAAATATTTAAAAAAACTTGAAATTCACCCAAACCCACTGGCCCGCAACATATTAGATAACCGTGGCCACACTCGATTAAGAAGGAGGGACACAGCAGACCTAAGACTAGAAGGAAGAATGCCTTTTTAATCAAAGCAACAATCAATAAACAATTTTTCGTCCGGCACTGGCTGGGCTAATTAATTATAATTATTAGATATAAGATTTGAAATACTTGTTGTTAGTTCATTAACCCTTTCGCTACATAGTATCCATATGGATACACGTAACTTTAGGAGCACTTTACACTCTCCAGGACAAAAAATAAGTTTGGGATATTTTAGTTTATATTATTTTAAGACCTTTTTAATTATTTAAAATATTTTTTATAAGTTTTGTTATAGGTTTTATTCAAAAATTTTTTATTTAAAAAAAAAGATTTTTATTTTTTTTTTTTTGGTCAAAAATTGATTTTTTTATTATACTAAAAATATACATAAATTTGTTTTTTTCTTTATGAAAACATATCAAGCACCTACAGAAATCTTCATTTTAATCCATTCCGTTAAAAGTTATAAGTTTTAAAAATTCCGAAAGCCGTAGGAATTTTTTAAAAGTTGCATGTATCCATATGGATACAAATTAACGTTTTGGTGTAAAAAATAAACAAACATTGTCATTTGAATTCACATGCTGATACGGTACAGACGTTTATTTTCATTTACGCTTGTACTTGTTGAAATAAAAAAATGCCTAGAAAAATAAATGATTCTGAAATTGAAAAAATTTTAACTAATTTCGTTGATTCCGATATTTCTGATGATGAAACGGAGGAATCAGATATTATTAATAATTTGTTTGATGCTTTTGAAAGTAATCAAAGTTTTATGTTGGAGGAGCTTTCTCGGCAGGGCCCATATGAAATAAATATACAAGATATTGATCTAGACAATGATAATAACCATCCTACTATATCTAAAGATATAGCAGAGCAAGGATGCTCAACAGGAATAGTTGAGAACAATCTTTCAACTTCTAAAAGTTTTGAACCGAGAAAAGTAGATCAATTTCGTTGGAAAAAGACAACGTGGGACTGTCCAGAAAATATTTTTTCAGAAACAGAGAAACAGAAAGTAAATAAATTACCTGTAGAATATTTTTTAGAGTATTTTAATGAAGATTTTCTTGGAAATATTGTTTCGTGGACAAACCAATTTTCTCTCATAAGAGATGGAAAATCTATAAATATGAGTTATGAAGAACTTCTAAAATTCATAGCGTTACAGATATTTATTGGTACAATTGGATATCCTAGATTAGAAATGTGCTGGACAATTGGTACGGAAATCCCTTCGTTTCCAGACAACATGACTAGAACTAGATTTCACTTATTGCGCAATAATTTAAAATTTTCAGCAAATGATATTCAAAATGATAAATTATATAAAATCCGTAGCATTATAAATATGTTTACTCAAAAATCGTATTCTCTTCAAAAAGATGAAAATCTTAGTATTGACGAAATGATGGTTCCTTTCAAAGGAAGAACATCACTTAGGCAATTTATGCCAAAGAAACCTACAAAATGGGGTATAAAAATATTTTGTTTGTGTAGTTCGAATGGTATTGTTTATGATTTTGAAATATATCAGGGAAAAGGAACAATTATAAGTGAACCGTCTTTTGGATTTTGCTCAGATATAGTTATTCATCTTTCAAAAACTATATCTGAGCAAAATAATCACAAACTATATTTTGACAACTATTTTACAACATTAAATTTAGTTTTATATTTACGCGAAAAAGGAATTTGGTCAACAGGAACCATAAGAGGAAATAGATTTGGAAAAATTGATCTACAATCAGAAAAAGATTTAAAAAAAGAAGGCCGTGGAAGTTTTGATTATCGCATAGAGCGGTCAAACAATATATTTCTTCTGAGGTGGCTTGACGGAGGAATTGTTCAACTAGTGTCTTCAATTCATGGTTCTGAACCCCTAAATTCAGTGCGCCGATTTTCCGTCGTAGAAAAAAAAAATATTGAAATAACACAGCCAAAAATAGTAGCCGAGTACAACAAAAATATGGGTGGCGTAGACAAAATGGATTTCCTTCTGTCTTTGTACAGAATTTCGATTAGATCTACAAAGTGGACTCTAAAAATTTATGATCATTTCATTGATATGGCTATTTGTAACTCTTGGTTAGAGTACAAAATGGACAACGAACACAATAATATCAAAAATAAATGTATGGACTTATTGAGCTTTCGCAATGACGTTGCAAATGGCCTCATTGCTCGATCCAATCAGCAAGCATGCTCTCGTAAACGTGGGCGTCCAAAAGCGTGCTCAAATGATATTTCAGTAAGTCCTTCAACATCCGGTAAAAGTCGAAAAATAACTCCAGCAAATTCTGTGCGATATGACGGAAACCAACATTGGCCGGAACATGTGACTGATAAAGGCAGATGTAAATATAAGGACTGTAAGGGTCAAACAAGATATAAATGTTCCAAGTGTGATGTTCTTCTATGTGTACCGAATGGATCCAGAAATTGTTTTAAGGATTATCATTATTTATCGATGGAATAAATTATATTTTATTATATTTTATGTATTAATCAAAATTGTATTTATGTTTTTTAACTGCATGAATTATTTATTTTTATTTTATACCAAAAATTTATCTTATGTTTATAAATAAAAAAATAAATAAAAAAAAACTTTAATATCAAATTAATAAAATTTTTGCATTTTTCTTTCCCTTATAGTAAATTTGTATCCATATGGATACATTCTAAAAAACACATTTGGGGTAAAAATTTTTAAAATTTTTTTAATGATTATTGTTTCTAGGGTCAATAGTAGCATAAATCCAAAAAATTAGATTTTTTGAACCTGCCAATAAAAACTTGTAGCGAAAGGGTTAAGTAATGAAGATACAATAAATAAAAAAATTAAATTGAAAAAAAAAACATATGTTTGTTTACAGTAACCATATATGTGGTTAATACAATCATGTGAATCGTAAATTAACCATAATTTTTTTAAGAGAAAAAAAATAAAAAAAAAACACAAACACTATTATTTTAAACCAAGTAACAGCCACAATATTTATATTTTAAAAATATTTCTCCTGTTTGACGCATTTTGAAGGAATCCGCCTCAACACATTATACGAATTGATAAACGTGTATAAAGACACTCAGTGACTATTTAGCCTGTTGTTGTACATTTTAAATAAATAAAGAGTTGTTACAATTTTAAGCTACTAAAACTGCTTTTATTTGAAAACAAAAGTATCCGGTTTATTTAAAGCAAATAAACCCACGTTTTAAAAAGGTTAAAACGTTACAATATCGGATTCAAAAAACAAGGTGATAATAGCAAAAAAAAAAACAACAATCATTTCATTCTACACTAAGTAATTATATTAAAAAATTAAATATAGTCAGTTTAAAATATTATTTTTGCCCTTAAAATGTTGTAGTAAGCTCTAAATACCTTCACATAGTAAAATTTTAGTGTTTTCTCCGATTGAAATCATCTTGAAAAAAGTTTCGAAGGTTTTTTCAGTCGTGTTTGTCATAATCGTGGATTTGCCCATATACAATAAAAACCATTTCGTTTTGCAAATAAAATTTGTAGTTACGTTACTCAAATCAGTCTTTGAGAAACATTTAAGCAAATAATATCGTTGAGAAAAGAAGAAAATAATACAACAATTGAATTATACATTTAAATAATTTTTTTTTTATAATTCAAATGCATTTTTTAATATACTTGGCTCTCTTAACATGGCAACTTTATGTGAACCTTCCAGCAATATCAGGTCATGACGATAATAAACACGAAAAATGTCTCTATGAAAACACAGTAAATTTAACAGATCAACATAAATACGAAAATGGATCCTATGTGTATCAAGGCATTTTAATACCTCCCGAAAAACAGGATTTATATGATTATAATTTGAAATTTCTAAGGGGCCGGGAAACAGTTGACGAGCATTTGAGAGGTTGTGTTTGTGAGAACCGACCCTGCATGAAATTGTGTTGCAAAGAGGATGAGTATTTCAATGACACGGGGAATACGAGTAAATGTGAAAAAATAACTCAGGAAATGAAGGTTTCTTGGCAATTACCTATACAGTTTAAAAAGAAGCAAACTAAAGTGATGAATATATTCAAACATTTTACCACTCAAGTGGGTTTACCTTGCAGTATGCCAGAGGCCCTAGATGATAATCTCGAAAATTGGATATTGCTGGAGGTAAGTTTAAGGGTGTTGATAATTTATGGAGAATGTGTACATATGTATGTATAAATAGTGTTGAGGCGGATTCCTTCAAAATGCGTCAAACAGGAGAAATATTTTTAAAATATTGTGGCTGTTACTTGGTTTAAAATAATAGTGTTTGTGTGTTTTTTTTTTCTCTTACAAAAATTATGGTTAATTTACGATTCACATGATTGTATTAACCACATATATGGTTACTGTAAACAAACATATGTTTGTGACAACCATTTATATGATAAAGGACTTACCGTACTATGTTGCTCTCGGCTTATGGATATCATAATCTCAGAACAACATATCATGATAAAATAATTCATCATATAAATGGTTGTCACAAACGCATATTTGTTTACTGTAACCATATATATGGTTGATACACTCATGTGAATTATAAATTAACCATAGTATTGTTACCACAATCATATATATAGTTACTGTGACTATAATATTGTTAAAAATCTTGAAATGGTTACAGTAAACATGCACAACTATATTTTTTTTCTGCGTGCAGTTGCTGTTCTAGCTTATATAAGACACTTGTGTGACAATGAAAACTGACCTTTAAAGGTCCTTTACACGACCGCTCTTACGATACACTTTTGAGACAGTATCATATTAACAGCTTGATTACAAATGGAACCACTGACGGCAAGCGACTTTCCAAATTTCAAAGCCGATATGTTGTATATATTTTTAATATTTTTATTTTTCAGAATGGTACTTTATATATTGACACAGATAAATCCAGTCACGACACTTTGAACTATTGTTATTCACCACGCTTGAGCGACACATCTTCCGAATACATACTAACACCATTCACCTGCTCCACTGAGAACCTGGGATCCTGGCAACTACTCTTAAATACATATGGTAAGTTCAATGATACTTATTTCTTTATTATTTTGTAAAAAACAGAATTCAAATGTATTTTATTGCAGCCATGACCATTTCAGTATTATTTCTAATACCCACCATACTGGTGTATTTAGTATTAAAGGAATTGAGGGAAAATCTGCGTGGTAAACTATTGATTTGTTATCTTTTGTCATTGACCATGGGCTATGCCATTATTAGTTTCATAAATATCTCGAAATTAAGTTTCGATGTTATAACTTGCAGTTTTCTGGGTGAGTTTTTTCATTTGTAGGCATTTTTGTTGTTTATTTTTAATTAATGTGAGAATTTTTCTAACAGGTTTCACATGTTACTTTTTCTTTATGGCGGCCTTTTTATGGTTGAGCGTTTTATGTTATGATATTTGGAAGAATTTCAAAGAAACCTATTTACAGTTGAATCCGATTAATAATACCAAACAGTTTATTTTGTATTCCCTGTATGTGTGGTTGAGTGCTGGCTTGGCAACATTCTGCCTTATTTATATAGAACTGTCACCGGCTGTGAATGATATTTATAAGACTGGTATTGGTGGGGAAATGTGTTGGTTGGATAGTAAGTAATGGAATAATTGTAATATTTATTAAAATAAAAATCCTCCATCTATTTCAGCTGAAAAATGGTCGGCGGCTATTTACTTTTATGGACCCAATCTAGTCATTTTACTTTTTAATTTTGGAACCTTTGGTCATATAACGACTAGAATCTGTATGGTGCGACGCAATGTGGCCACAATTACACTCAGAGACAAATTCTTTCGAGAAAAGTAAGTACTATTAGCAAACCAATATTAAATACAAATATATTTCTAAATATATCTCTCGCACAGTGCAATTGTCATTTTGCGATTATTTCTGGTCATGGGTATATCCTGGCTTTTCGATATTATATCCTACTGTATGCGTGAAAATGAAGACTGGGACTTTTTGTTTGTATTCTGCGATTTTGCAAATGCCATTCAGGGAGTTTTAATATTTTCGCTGTTTGTGCTGAAACCCAATGTTTTGTTGCTATTGAAGAAGAGGTATAACGAAAAAGTTTTATTAAATTCTAATAAATTTATATATTTTGTTTCTATTCCAAAGATTTAAAAAGGACTCAACTGACAAGTCTCGAAGTAGTGTTTCTACATCTACCACTAGGTTTTTGAATTTACAAAGTTCATCTTCCGCACAAGCCGCCTTACGCCTTAGATCACCATAATTGTTCTAGGTTTCTTAGTTTAATAATTTCTAAATCAAATTATTAATTTAGAAAATTCTATAAATACTACTTTGTGAATTCTAACTCATTTGTAACCGTCTGAGTTTTTTTTTAAGATTAATTTATTTATGTATTATCAGGATAAAATTGTTTATAGTATTGTTTGTTCTAATGATACTTTTTATATAATTTTCAATAATAATGCATTACTATTATATTTTGTTCCGGTATTATAGGGAGGAAATAAAAATTTTCGACCTTAAACGTTTCAAATTTGTTAAAACTTGGTTTCTTATGAATTGACGGTCTGTAACGACTGCCTGCAACATTTATCATGTTTATAAACATGTCCAACATGTCAGTTGTTCGTAAGTATGGCAACACAAAATTTTTAAGCTGATACAGGGATGGTAATTGACATTTTAAAATTGTACCAATCTGCCTTTATAATTGTACTTTTTTTGACCATAATTGTATCAAAACACATTTTTTATTGTTAATATATTTTTGATAGGAAAAGATTATTTCCACATTTCATATTCTAATTTTTCAAAATTCTATACAAAATGTAACTTTTAAAATCTTTGTTCCAAAAATTTACTAACACTTCAATCTTATAGGAATTACCATATATGTATGTACAGCTGCGGTCAAAATAATACAACCACGACATCCATATTTATATATAAAAATATTACGATAAAACTGTTAAATTGATTTTTGTTGTTTTTGTATCAATTTATACTTAATTCAATAAACTTTCAAACATTAATAATAATTTTGAATATTAGATGCAAATTTTAAAGAAAAACTACATAATATACAAATACCATCAGACAAAAAATAGCACCAAAATAGAAATCGATTAAAATAAGCAAAAACTAACCATGACAAAATTGAATTTAGTAACAATTATTATGGTTTGTAATGTTCTTAACACGTTATTATTAAAATTAAAATATTGTTGTTATTATTTTGCAATTTTTGTATCGCACTTGTATGCCAACTATATTTTTTCATTCCCCAAAATACATTCTTAAATGCTTTTGGTTTCCTTTTACCCTTTTTGTGACACTTGGCCATCTAATTTTAATAAAATTCTGTTTTAGGATATCGCATCCTGTGCCACGACATTGGCCTTTTAGCTTGAAACCCAAATTTATATAAATTTTTCATTCCATAGATCATTCCTAAGGTCATAATTTCTTTGATTTATATCTGAGTATGATTTTATCAAGCATTTGATCATATAATATTCAATTATTTATTCCACATATTCAATATATTTTTCGAATGTTATCTGTCTCTTTTATTCATCTTATCTTACATTTTGGTAGAAATTGGAAATCAGAGGACATTATATAGAAGACTGATACCAAACAATATAATTTGTTTAATTAATTGACCAAAAAGTATTTTAGTACTTGAATGTTGAAGAATGGTAATGCGACTTTTGAAATTTTACCTTTAATAGAGGATGTTATATTGTTATTGGTGAAACTTTTCTAGGATTTAAATAATTTAAGTTTTGTTCCCGTAATGGTCAGCGATTAACTGCAACACTAGTCGTCACTTTTGACCACCGTAAGGAACACAAAGTCCTGATTTTCGAAACGGTGGGCCAAGAGTGTTATGATTAAAAAGTAATAAGCGGTTTCGCAACCTAAAATTTGTATTTTTATTTAAACGCAATGTCTTTTAATACCATTTCCAAATATCTATAAATACTTTTATTCTGATTTCTATGTTCAGAAACCATAAATTTTTAAATCAGGGCTCACTAAAAAAATTAGAAAATATTTTTTTGATAAGTTTACTCAATTCGATATGAATAGCTTCAAATTATAATTTTAGGATTATTTTTTAAATATTCTATATTTTTTCGATAATTTCATACGATGGTGCTATTATTTTGACTGCATAAAATCTAGATATTTTTCAAAAATAACATATAATTGATTGAAAGGTGAATATTTTTAAAAGAAAACTATACTCATAGAATAAATAGAGATAAATTAACGATTTTATATTATATTTCATTAAAATTACTATGGAAATACAAATATTTCCCATGTTAATTGCTTTAAGGTTCTGTGGTGCTATTATTTTGACCGGTACTGTATATATATATGACTATATCTCTTCGATTTGTGTAGGTATACGTATATTTGCAAAACGCTTTGAAATATCTTTATCACAGATAGTTTTTTACATAAAAATCGTTTATTTAGGTTTTAATTTTTTGGAAATCATGACTAGCTATTTAAAAACCTTATTGTGCGAAAAAATTAAAAAAAAAAAACATCAAAATAAAATAAATATTGAAATAAGGATCGTGATTTTTACACCGTTTTCTTACACATTGTTACACTAGTGTTGTTGTTTAAAATCATCGTTTTTGAATTTAAAACGTATTATAAAGCTCTTAAAAACATTAACTAATACTTATGTGCTGTTTTTATAATACAAGCAAGTATTTGGAGAGGAAATTATACATGTATTTTATTTTTGTTACAATAACAAAACACATGTAAAATTTCCACTCAAAGTACTCGTTTGGATTACAAAAACAGCACATTAGTACAACAAAATAATCACTCACCTACTCAATCAACATATGTATGTATGTAGTATGTTTCCTTTTCGCTTACATTTTAACTGGTACAAACAAAACGAAACACTTTTATTTACTCTTTAATTTATTTTACTTTTTAACTTTTTTTATTTTGTCATTTATTTAGCTTTTAGCTTTCAAAGATCTGTACTTCATTTCGTACAATAAACTTAAAAGCTTATTCGACCTTTATTTTCTTTGTATGAAGCTTTTTATACCCTTCACCTTCGTGAGAAGGGTATATATAAGTTTGTCATTCCGTTTGTAATTTCCACAATATAGTTCTCCGACCCTATAAAGTATATATATTCTGGATCCTTATAGATAGCGGAGTCGATTTAGCCATGTCCGTCTGTCTGTCTGTCTGTCCGTCTGTCTGTCTGTTGAAATCAATTTTCTGAAGACCCCAGATATCTTCGGGATCCAAATCTTGAATAATTCTGTCAGACATGCTTTCGAGAAGTTTGCTATTTAAAATCAGAAAAATCCGGTCAAATGGCTGAGATATAAGGAAAAAACCAGGACAACCTCGATTTTTTACCTATTTTTTGACCTATATCTGGATTACTAAGTCATTAATATAGACAATATGGATATCTAATGATAGATATTTTAAAGACCTTTGCAACGACGTATATAAGACCATAGTAAGTTGGACCTACAATGGGTCAAAATCGGGAAAAATTTTTTAACCCGAATTTTTTTTTCACCAAAAGTCTTTTTGTCTAAATATTAAAAAAAAAATGTTTAAAATTTAAAAAAAAAGTTTTTTAAATTTAAAAAAATAAAAAAAATTTAAAAAAAAAAATCGAAAAAAACATTTTAAAAAAAAACAACTGGAAAAAAAATGAATTTTGTTTACCTAAAAATATTTAAAATTTTTATTTTAAAGTATAGTTTGGTGAAGGGTATATAAGATTCGGCCCAGCCGAATATATTTCTCTTACTTGTTTTTAACACATTTTCTCAACGAACGGCCGAACCAAAGCAACACACCGACCGGCACAAAATTGCATTCATACAATAATTTTTTTCTTACAATTTTATTACGCTTTTATCACTCGATATTTTTTAACAATATTTTTACACACATTTATTAAGAAATATTTAAATTTTAGCAATTTTTTAACTTTTAACACTATTTATTAATTAATTAATCGAGCTCTAATCACAGAACAACCGAACACTTGTTAAATTTCTGGAAAACTAATAGAAGAATGGAAGTAACGCTACTGTTGTTGTTGTTGTTGTCATTAGTGTGTAGTAAATTAAATTGTACAAATGTATATGAGAGTGTTTGTTGTTATTTATTGTAATGATGATTTGCGTGGGAAATATTAAAGTTAGTTAAGAGATTAAATGATAGATGTCAAGACAGATTTGTCAGTGATGGTCAGTCAATAATTTTTGCTTGGGCATGCGCAGTAATGACCAAAATCTCTATCCGCCTAGTCGTGAAAAATAATAAAATTCAAAATTATGAAAATTTCATACCTTTGACAAAAATTAAACTTTATTTTTTATTGGAATAGATCTGACATATATTTTTTTTTAAAATATTCAAATTTTTAGTAGCAGTTTATTAAATTGCACAAAAATTATACTAAAATTAATATTTTCAAAATTATGTTTATTAAATATGTGGGAAACAAAAATACTTTATCAACTACCACGCCAAGGGTAGCACGGTCTGGATTTTAAGGCGGTTGAGGAAAAACATTCCAACTACTTCATTCTAAATACTTTTTAACAGTATTGTAACAAGCGGCCGAGTGTTGTCATGATGGAATATTACAGTTTCATGTCTGGCAGCATATTCTGGGTGTTTTTCGGCCAATGCTCACATCAAACAAATCAGTTGTGTTCGGTACAGGTTCCCCGTGATGGTCTGGCCAGATCATCCCACCAAATATAGAGCATTACCTTCAAAAATATTGCACTTTTTCATAATAAACAAGAGAGCTATATTCGGCTGTGCCCAATTTTATATACCCTTCACCAAATTATACTTTAAAATAAAATTAAAAAAAAAAATTTTTTAATTTTTTTTTTTTTCAAAAATTTTTTTTAAAAGTTTTTTCCAATTTTTAAAAATTTTTTTTTTTAAATTTATTAGTGCAAAATATTTATGACAAAAGAATGTTTTTTGTGAAAAAAAAAAATTCGGGTTAAAAAATATTTTCCGATTTTGACCCATTGTAGGTCCAATTTTGTATAGCCTTATATACAGCGTTGCAATGGACTTTGAAATATCTATCATTAGATATCCATATTGTCTATATTTATGACTTAGTAATCGATATATACCAGATCAAAAAATAGGTCAAAAATAGAGGTTGTCTCGGATTATTGCTCATATCTCCGTTATTTATGGACGGATTTTGCTGATTTTAAATAGGAAACTTCTCGAGAGCATGTCTGACAGAATTTTTGAGGATTTGGATCCCGAAGATATCTTGGGTCTTTAGAAATTTGATTTCAACAGACAGACAGACGGACAGACAGGCAGACGGACATGGATAAATCGACTCCGCTATCTATAAGGATTCGGAATATATATACTTTATAGGGACGGAAAATTATATTGTGGAAATTACAAACGGAATGACAAATTTATATATACCCTTCTCACGAAGGTGAAGGGTAAAAAATTAGTTCGGAATAAATGTGGATCAAATTGTTCCTAATATTTGCAATTCTATTAAAATGTTGCTACAAATTTTAGTTTTAGAAGCTCAATAAATGTGTAATATGTAACAAAATCTTTAATTATTAACCAAACTCAATGAAATTTGCAACGTTTTTTAAATTTTTCATTTTGAATAACAATGTGAAAAAAAGTTGTCAAAGGGAATCCCGCAATTCCCAAAAATTGGAGCGAAAATCCCAAAAATGGTAATTTTACAATTTTACCCATAGGGTTCACATTACATTGGGAAAAAATAGATATCACATCGAGGTTTCCAAAACTGCTTTCTGTTTTCTAATCCCAGCTTTGGGATTTTTGAAAATGTGGTCCAAAGTTGAAATTTTGATAAAGAAAATAGGTCAAATGATGAAGGGCGTAGGGACGACATATTCGAAAAATAGGACATGTTTCTTATACCAAATTGTTCTCCGTAAAGATACCTTACAGAAAAGCGTAAATTGTTATATGTTCTCAAAGAAATAATAAAAATAGAGTTAAATCACCTTTTCGCCCAAAAAAACAACAAAAATCTAATAATTTTTGAATTTTTAAATTGAAAATCGTTTATTTTTGGATCCATAATTGATATTGCTTTGAAATCTTTTGTATATTATTGGTAATTTAGTTTTCTAACCAACAAAAAAAAAATTACTCCATTCGGTCTACAAGTACGACCTATATTTTTAAAAAAGTGAACCTAAATATGGTAAAATTTTAAACTTTCAATTTTGAAATGCTTATAACTCGGAAATTATAAGAGATAAATAGCACACGCAATTTCCAAAAAAATACTCCTTGGCTACCTCCACGTCAAATTTTATCCCGATCGGACCTTCTGATTTACCAGATTTATTTCCAAAAAATTTTGATTCTGCCCCACTGTGCAATGGTATAAACTGTGTTAAGACACGAGTGGTGGGACCTGCAAATTTGTTCACCAAGTATCGACAACAACTTGGTTTAGTTAAATAAATTTCCTTTAAAGGTTTCCTTATTTGTATTTTAATCAAATTAAAATAGCGTTCGATACAAAATCAAAAAGGTTTAAGAAATAGACTTCACTTTGCATAGACCAGGCAACGATTGTCTCGCAAAACTATTACAAAGTTTAAAAAAGGATTTAACGAAACAACTAACTTAAAATAATATATAAAAGCAAAGCTTTATAGTTGGCAGTTTCTTCACATTGTTGATGGCAACATCATCAGCTCACGGAACTGCCTTTTGTTTCAGACATGAACAAACTGTTATACACACAATTTGTTTGTAACAAATACTGTTATACTCGAAAATTATACCACAAATCATTGAATTTTTTTTAAATAAAAAACTAAAAATTATTTGCGAGTATAAAATTTGCAGCGGAGTATGACCGTAGCTTTGAACGAGAAATAGTATCAAAAACCCTACGATCGTATTAACTTGTTCATGCCTGATTTACAGTGAGGGTTTTATTAGGGTTTGCTAAAAGTATAATAGCTAATTTATTAACGTATTCTACTTCCTATAGGAGCCTGGTATCAGTGTTGACATTAAAACTGAATTATAAAAATTGAATTAATATTTTTGAATATTTTTTAATCATATTTGGAATACCCTAACAAAAAGTTGCAAATTAAATAAGCAAATAACACAATCAATTGTTAAATGCATCTTCTATATAAACAGTTTCTCACGAATATTTATTTTAAAAAATTTTAAAATATATATACAAAAATACATTTACTTTTTTTAAATTACTAGCTTGACCCGGTGCGCTTCGCTACCCCTGTCGTAGTCATGTTGGAAAATTCAATAAAATCGTTTCGGCCGTTTAGTATTTATTATTTAAGAACTGAAGGTACCAATTTTACCGGTTTTCCCCCTGTTTACCCCTTTCTGGTCCAAGTATTGAAAAAAGTTATAGCCTATTGACGTTTCCAAGTAAGGATCTATCTACGTTCCAAATTTCAATAAAATCGATTCAGCCGTTTAGGCGTGATGCTCAAACAAACAAACAAACAAACAAACAAACAAACAAACAAACAAACAAACAAACAAACAAACAAACAAACAAACAAACAAACAAACAAACAAACAAACAAACAAACAAACAAACAAACAACCAAACAAACAAGTAAACAAACAAACTTACAAAGACATTTATGTATTTATATAGATACCGCAAGCTACTTACTTTCTTCTTTTAAAATAATTTGTACAAATTTAAAAATATACTCATACACATGTTATCGGATAACATTTTATTTGATGTTTTAGAGAAATATTTAAAAGAAAACAAGTAAGAGAGCTATATACGGCTGTGCCGAATCTTATATACCCTTCACCAAATTATACTTTAAAATAAAATTAAAAAATTTTTTTTTTCGAAATTAGTTTTTAAAGATATAAGGAAAAAACCAGGACAACCTCGATTTTTTACCTATTTTTTGACCTATATCTGGATTACTAAGTCATTAATATAGACAATATGGATATCTAATGATAGATATTTTAAAGACCTTTGCAACGACGTATATAAGACCATAGTAAGTTGGACCTACAATGGGTCAAAATCGGGAAAAATTTTTTAACCCGAATTTTTTTTTCACCAAAAGTCTTTTTGTCTAAATATTAAAAAAAAATGTTTAAAATTTAAAAAAAAAGTTTTTTAAATTTAAAAAAATAAAAAAAATTTAAAAAAAAAAAATCGAAAAAAACATTTTAAAAAAAAACAACTGGAAAAAAAATGAATTTTGTTTACCTAAAAATATTTAAAATTTTTATTTTAAAGTATAGTTTGGTGAAGGGTATATAAGATTCGGCCCAGCCGAATATATTTCTCTTACTTGTTTTTAACACATTTTCTCAACGAACGGCCGAACCAAAGCAACACACCGACCGGCACAAAATTGCATTCATACAATAATTTTTTTCTTACAATTTTATTACGCTTTTATCACTCGATATTTTTTAACAATATTTTTACACACATTTATTAAGAAATATTTAAATTTTAGCAATTTTTTAACTTTTAACACTATTTATTAATTAATTAATCGAGCTCTAATCACAGAACAACCGAACACTTGTTAAATTTCTGGAAAACTAATAGAAGAATGGAAGTAACGCTACTGTTGTTGTTGTTGTTGTCATTAGTGTGTAGTAAATTAAATTGTACAAATGTATATGAGAGTGTTTGTTGTTATTTATTGTAATGATGATTTGCGTGGGAAATATTAAAGTTAGTTAAGAGATTAAATGATAGATGTCAAGACAGATTTGTCAGTGATGGTCAGTCAATAATTTTTGCTTGGGCATGCGCAGTAATGACCAAAATCTCTATCCGCCTAGTCGTGAAAAATAATAAAATTCAAAATTATGAAAATTTCATACCTTTGACAAAAATTAAACTTTATTTTTTATTGGAATAGATCTGACATATATTTTTTTTTAAAATATTCAAATTTTTAGTAGCAGTTTATTAAATTGCACAAAAATTATACTAAAATTAATATTTTCAAAATTATGTTTATTAAATATGTGGGAAACAAAAATACTTTATCAACTACCACGCCAAGGGTAGCACGGTCTGGATTTTAAGGCGGTTGAGGAAAAACATTCCAACTACTTCATTCTAAATACTTTTTAACAGTATCACAGAAAAAACTAAAAATGAATTTCAATTACGAAATTAATTATATTAATTAAAAAAATATTTGATCTTGCTCCAATCATCAAAATGATACCATTAATTAAATTTGAAATTAAAAATTTTAATTGAAATAAAATCCAATTAAAATAGTTTTAAATGTAGTAATTGAATTTCTACACAAATTTCAATTAAATTTTTAACTGAATAAATTAAGTTCGCAATTGAAATTTTGCACTAAATCTACTAAAATATTAATTAAAACAATTTTGCAATTAATTGGAAATTTTTTAGTTTTATTTCAATATTACAATTATTTTACATAAATACATATATATTCAAAAAATTGAAATTAATTTACATGTGATGTGTGTAATGTATGTAATGTATGTAATGTGTGTAATGTATGTAATGTATGTAATGTATGTAATGTATGTAATTTATGTAATGTATGTAATGTATGTAATGTATGTAATGTATGTAATGTATGTAATGTATGTAATGTATGTAATGTATGTAATGTATGTAATGTATGTAATGTATGTAATGTATGTAATGTATGTAATGTATGTAATGTATGTAATGTATGTAATGTATGTAATGTATGTAATGTATGTAATGTATGTAATGTATGTAATGTATGTAATGTATGTAATGTATGTAATGTATGTAATGTATGTAATGTATGTAATGTATGTAATGTATGTAATGTATGTAATGTATGTAATGTATGTAATGTATGTAATGTATGTAATGTATGTAATGTATGTAATGTATGTAATGTATGTAATGTATGTAATGTATGTAATGTATGTAATGTATGTAATGTATGTAATGTATGTAATGTATGTAATGTATGTAATGTATGTAATGTATGTAATGTATGTAATTTATGTAATGTATGTAATGTATGTAATGTATGTAATGTATGTAATGTATGTAATGTATGTAATGTATGTAATGTATGTAATGTATGTAATGTATGTAATGTATGTAATGTATGTAATGTATGTAATGTATGTAATGTATGTAATGTATGTAATGTATGTAATGTATGTAATGTATGTAATGTATGTAATGTATGTAATGTATGTAATGTATGTAATGTATGTAATGTATGTAATGTATGTAATGTATGTAATGTATGTAATGTATGTAATGTATGTAATGTATGTAATGTATGTAAAGTATGTAATGTATGTAATGTATGTAATGTATGTAATGTATGTAATGTATGTAATGTATGTAATGTATGTAATGTATGTAATGTATGTAATGTATGTAATGTATGTAATGTATGTAATGTATGTAATGTATGTAATGTATGTAATGTATGTAATGTATGTAATGTATGTAATGTATGTAATGTATGTAATGTATGTAATGTATGTAATGTATGTAATGTATGTAATGTATGTAATGTATGTAATGTATGTAATGTATGTAATGTATGTAATGTATGTAATGTATGTAATGTATGTAATGTATGTAATGTATGTAATGTATGTAATGTATGTAATTTATGTAATGTATGTAATGTATGTAATGTATGTAATGTATGTAATGTATGTAATGTATGTAATGTATGTAATGTATGTAATGTATGTAATGTATGTAATGTATGTAATGTATGTAATGTATGTAATGTATGTAATGTATGTAATGTATGTAATGTATGTAATGTATGTAATGTATGTAATGTATGTAATGTATGTAATGTATGTAATGTATGTAATGTATGTAATGTATGTAATGTATGTAATGTATGTAATGTATGTAATGTATGTAATGTATGTAATGTATGTAATGTATGTAATGTATGTAATGTATGTAATGTATGTAATGTATGTAATGTATGTAATGTATGTAATGTATGTAATGTATGTAATGTATGTAATGTATGTAATGTATGTAATGTATGTAATGTATGTAATGTATGTAATGTATGTAATGTATGTAATGTATGTAATGTATGTAATGTATGTAATGTATGTAATGTATGTAATGTATGTAATGTATGTAATGTATGTAATGTATGTAATGTATGTAATGTATGTAATGTATGTAATGTATGTAATGTATGTAATGTATGTTTTGACATTTGTGTAGTAAACACATGCGAAATACACGTTAATAAACAATGTTACGCTACACTGCTCCAGAACGCGTAATATTGCTGACTATTTATTTGACCCATAATCGGCAAAATTTATAGCATTTTCTGATAGGAGGATTATTTTTGCGCCACCTTGTAGAAACTAAAAGAATTAACATGGCGTCATCTCGGTGGCAGCCTTCAACGAATGTTGCATTTTGACCTTGGGGTGACACAAAAACAAAGAAATTCAATATTGGATTGAACAGATTCTCTCGTCTGAACAATTACTTACCCTAAAATGGAAGTATTATCCCTAAGATCACTCGGAATAATAAGTTGTGGATATCAGAATCAACAAATATTATAATCCACACAACTTTAACGGGGTCAGCTCGGGCACGCATTCCAAAAAATAAGATCTAATGGATGATAAAAGAAAAATTACATAAAATTAAGGCCATTTTAGAAAGGAGTATAATCGTACTTACCTAAGGAAAGTCATCTCCAAAAGAAAATGTATTTCAGATTCCGCATATACACATTCATAATGCTATTGTTATTAGTATGAACAAATGCTTAAAAATTGCAGACATTTATATGCAATCTAACATGTTTGTACTTACCGTACAGCTTAACATAATCCAAAGAAGAACATGACTTCCCACCATTCGCAATAAACGTGTTTCAAAATTGTCCAAATTGAGGACATTGCATACAAAACTATTATATTTGACTTAAATATATACACATTTTTTATTTTCTTATTTTAATTTCTTTGAAAACGTCAGAAATTGTTTTGTTTTTCGAAAAATTCTACAAGTAATTAAAAAAATAATTAAATTAATTAAAAAAAATTATTAAAGATTAAAATAAAACCAAAAAATAAATTAATTGAACAAATTTAAGCAATAATTTTTTCTGTGATTGTAACAAGCGGCCGAGTGTTGTCATGATGGAATATTACAGTTTCATGTCTGGCAGCATATTCTGGGTGTTTTTCGGCCAATGCTCACATCAAACAAATCAGTTGTGTTCGGTACAGGTTCCCCGTGATGGTCTGGCCAGATCATCCCACCAAATATAGAGCATTACCTTCAAAAATATTGCACTTTTTCATAATAAACAAGAGAGCTATATTCGGCTGTGCCCAATTTTATATACCCTTCACCAAATTATACTTTAAAATAAAATTAAAAAAAAAAATTTTTTAATTTTTTTTTTTTTCAAAAATTTTTTTTAAAAGTTTTTTCCAATTTTTAAAAATTTTTTTTTTTAAATTTATTAGTGCAAAATATTTATGACAAAAGAATGTTTTTTGTGAAAAAAAAAAATTCGGGTTAAAAAATATTTTCCGATTTTGACCCATTGTAGGTCCAATTTTGTATAGCCTTATATACAGCGTTGCAATGGACTTTGAAATATCTATCATTAGATATCCATATTGTCTATATTTATGACTTAGTAATCGATATATACCAGATCAAAAAATAGGTCAAAAATAGAGGTTGTCTCGGATTATTGCTCATATCTCCGTTATTTATGGACGGATTTTGCTGATTTTAAATAGGAAACTTCTCGAGAGCATGTCTGACAGAATTTTTGAGGATTTGGATCCCGAAGATATCTTGGGTCTTTAGAAATTTGATTTCAACAGACAGACAGACGGACAGACAGGCAGACGGACATGGATAAATCGACTCCGCTATCTATAAGGATTCGGAATATATATACTTTATAGGGACGGAAAATTATATTGTGGAAATTACAAACGGAATGACAAATTTATATATACCCTTCTCACGAAGGTGAAGGGTAAAAAATTAGTTCGGAATAAATGTGGATCAAATTGTTCCTAATATTTGCAATTCTATTAAAATGTTGCTACAAATTTTAGTTTTAGAAGCTCAATAAATGTGTAATATGTAACAAAATCTTTAATTATTAACCAAACTCAATGAAATTTGCAACGTTTTTTAAATTTTTCATTTTGAATAACAATGTGAAAAAAAGTTGTCAAAGGGAATCCCGCAATTCCCAAAAATTGGAGCGAAAATCCCAAAAATGGTAATTTTACAATTTTACCCATAGGGTTCACATTACATTGGGAAAAAATAGATATCACATCGAGGTTTCCAAAACTGCTTTCTGTTTTCTAATCCCAGCTTTGGGATTTTTGAAAATGTGGTCCAAAGTTGAAATTTTGATAAAGAAAATAGGTCAAATGATGAAGGGCGTAGGGACGACATATTCGAAAAATAGGACATGTTTCTTATACCAAATTGTTCTCCGTAAAGATACCTTACAGAAAAGCGTAAATTGTTATATGTTCTCAAAGAAATAATAAAAATAGAGTTAAATCACCTTTTCGCCCAAAAAAACAACAAAAATCTAATAATTTTTGAATTTTTAAATTGAAAATCGTTTATTTTTGGATCCATAATTGATATTGCTTTGAAATCTTTTGTATATTATTGGTAATTTAGTTTTCTAACCAACAAAAAAAAAATTACTCCATTCGGTCTACAAGTACGACCTATATTTTTAAAAAAGTGAACCTAAATATGGTAAAATTTTAAACTTTCAATTTTGAAATGCTTATAACTCGGAAATTATAAGAGATAAATAGCACACGCAATTTCCAAAAAAATACTCCTTGGCTACCTCCACGTCAAATTTTATCCCGATCGGACCTTCTGATTTACCAGATTTATTTCCAAAAAATTTTGATTCTGCCCCACTGTGCAATGGTATAAACTGTGTTAAGACACGAGTGGTGGGACCTGCAAATTTGTTCACCAAGTATCGACAACAACTTGGTTTAGTTAAATAAATTTCCTTTAAAGGTTTCCTTATTTGTATTTTAATCAAATTAAAATAGCGTTCGATACAAAATCAAAAAGGTTTAAGAAATAGACTTCACTTTGCATAGACCAGGCAACGATTGTCTCGCAAAACTATTACAAAGTTTAAAAAAGGATTTAACGAAACAACTAACTTAAAATAATATATAAAAGCAAAGCTTTATAGTTGGCAGTTTCTTCACATTGTTGATGGCAACATCATCAGCTCACGGAACTGCCTTTTGTTTCAGACATGAACAAACTGTTATACACACAATTTGTTTGTAACAAATACTGTTATACTCGAAAATTATACCACAAATCATTGAATTTTTTTTAAATAAAAAACTAAAAATTATTTGCGAGTATAAAATTTGCAGCGGAGTATGACCGTAGCTTTGAACGAGAAATAGTATCAAAAACCCTACGATCGTATTAACTTGTTCATGCCTGATTTACAGTGAGGGTTTTATTAGGGTTTGCTAAAAGTATAATAGCTAATTTATTAACGTATTCTACTTCCTATAGGAGCCTGGTATCAGTGTTGACATTAAAACTGAATTATAAAAATTGAATTAATATTTTTGAATATTTTTTAATCATATTTGGAATACCCTAACAAAAAGTTGCAAATTAAATAAGCAAATAACACAATCAATTGTTAAATGCATCTTCTATATAAACAGTTTCTCACGAATATTTATTTTAAAAAATTTTAAAATATATATACAAAAATACATTTACTTTTTTTAAATTACTAGCTTGACCCGGTGCGCTTCGCTACCCCTGTCGTAGTCATGTTGGAAAATTCAATAAAATCGTTTCGGCCGTTTAGTATTTATTATTTAAGAACTGAAGGTACCAATTTTACCGGTTTTCCCCCTGTTTACCCCTTTCTGGTCCAAGTATTGAAAAAAGTTATAGCCTATTGACGTTTCCAAGTAAGGATCTATCTACGTTCCAAATTTCAATAAAATCGATTCAGCCGTTTAGGCGTGATGCTCAAACAAACAAACAAACAAACAAACAAACAAACAAACAAACAAACAAACAAACAAACAAACAAACAAACAAACAAACAAACAAACAAACAAACAAACAAACAAACAAACAAACAAACAAACAACCAAACAAACAAGTAAACAAACAAACTTACAAAGACATTTATGTATTTATATAGATACCGCAAGCTACTTACTTTCTTCTTTTAAAATAATTTGTACAAATTTAAAAATATACTCATACACATGTTATCGGATAACATTTTATTTGATGTTTTAGAGAAATATTTAAAAGAAAACAAGTAAGAGAGCTATATACGGCTGTGCCGAATCTTATATACCCTTCACCAAATTATACTTTAAAATAAAATTAAAAAATTTTTTTTTTCGAAATTAGTTTTTAAAATTTTTTTTTTCCAATTTTAAAAAAAAAAAATGGTTTTAATTAAAAAATTTTTTTTTTTTAATTTTTAGTGAAAAAAATTTATGGCAAAAAAATTTTTTTTGTGAAAAAAAAAATTCGTGTTAAAAAATATTTTTCCCGATTTTGACCCATTGTAGGTCCAACTTACTATAGCCTTATATACATCGTTGCAATGGACTTTGAAATATCTATCATTAGATATCCATATTGTCAATATTTATGACTTAGTAATTGAGATATACAGCAAAAATAGGCCAAAAATACGGGTTGTCTCGGATTTTTGCTCATATCTCTGTTATTTATTGACGGATTTTGCTGATTTTAAATAGGAAACTTCTCGATATCATGTGTGACAGAATCATTGAAGATTTGGATCCCGAAGATATCTGGGGTCTTCAGAAAATTGATTTCAACAGACAGACGGACAGACAGATGGACATGGCTAAATCGATCTATAAGGATCCAGAATATATATACTTTATAGGGTCGGAAAATTATATTGTTGAAATTACAAACGCAATGACAAACTTATATATACCCTTCTCACGAAGGTGAAGGGTATAAAAATCCAATAACAATTCACCCTACAAATAAGACCTACGATTGAAGCTAAATAAAAAATTGCTACATAAAGACTTATGTATGACTGAAGCAAACTTGTTTTTGCATTATGTTTTAAAATAATTTTAATCAGTTTTAAAAGTATTTATAAAATTAGTACAACAATTTGTATACCTCGCATACTCTGACATCCATCCAGTATTTGATGCTTGTTGAGAACAATTGGTTAAGTCTGTGGTACTTGTGGTATTTTATTGTTCTTTACATTTGAATAAATATTGTTTTGCGATACTCAATTCAGTCTTTAGGAAACATTTAAGACATTAATATCGTTGCAAGAAAAAAAATATAATTCTTCATTTAAATTGCAAATTTAAATAAAATTTTATAATTCAAATGAATTTTTCCATATTTTTGGTTCTCTTAACGTGGCTACTTTATATCAACGTTGCAGCAACATCAGGACTTGATGATAATAAGCACGAGAAATGTGACTTTGAAAACACAGTAAATTTAACCGATCAACAGAAATACGATAATGGCTCTTATGTGTACCAAGGCATTTTAATACCTCCAGAAAAACAGCATTTATATGATTATCATTTGAAATTTCTAAGGGCCCGGGAAACAGTGCCCGAGCATCTAAGAGGTTGTATTTGTGAGGAGCGACCCTGCATGAAACTGTGTTGCAAAGTGGATGAATATTTCGATGACACGGGGAATACGAGTAAATGCGAAAAAATAACTCAGGAAATGAAAGTTTCGTGGCAATTGCCAATAAGTGGGAACTCTAAAATAGTGAATATATTCAAACATTTTACAACTCAAGTGGGTTTACCTTGCGAAATGCCAAATGCCATGGATAATACGGTAGATGAATGGTTGCTGCAGGAGGTAAGTTTAAGAGAGTTCTTAAATTAACTTACAATAACCGCTATTTAGAAAAGATACGGCTTATTCCGACTGGTTGGGATTTCTTAGTATACGGGGTTGTCATAGAATCCAATCATTTTAGGAATCGGTTTTGAAAACAACAAAAAAGCTACATTTGTCTTATGAAATCCAATGTAATTTTTTGTTTAATCAATAAAGAATTTAATTCTAGATCGAATATAACACTGATAACTTTCGATTTCACGAGACCTATGTACTTTTTCTGTCGTTTTCAAAACAGATTCCGACAACGATTGGATTCTATGACAACCCCAATAATTTCTTTTGATTCACATCTTCATTCTGAATTGTCAGTTGTTTTTAGATTGTTATTTTTTTATTGAATCATAATATGCTGTTAGAGTTGTGCCGCTCTGAACTAAAACGCTCTTTTTTAGTGATTCAGTTATAAGGGAGGGTTGGCAATTGATGTTTTAAAATTGTACCAATCAGCCTTTATAATTGTACTTTTTTGACCATAATTGTACCAAAACACATTTTTTATTGTTTTTGTATCAATTTATACTTAATTCAATAAACTTTCAAACATTAAAAATAATTTTGAAAATTAGATGCAAATTTTAAAGAAAAACTACATAAGGAATGAGATCGTAAAATTCTTAACACACGTTTTTCATTAAAACTTTTAACCCAAGTATTATTTGATTTTTTTTTTTTTTATCAAGTTACCTTTGTAAAGCATGTCAGTTATTATGTTTAATGTCAATTATGTTCATTTGTTGTTAATCTGATTAAAATGAGTGACCTGAATAAAGTGCGTACTAAAATTATTAAATATTTTCAACAAAACCCAACTTGGTCTTACAAAAAGTTGGCCAAACAAGCAAAGGTCTGCCGTCAAACTGTTTCCAATGTTATCAAACAGTACCGGGAAAACTTGTCCGTTGATATAAAACCTGGTTCAGGTAGTAGAAATGGTCCACATGATGTTGCTAATGCCAAAAAAATTGAAAGCATTTTCAAAAGAGTTTCCAACACATCCGGTAGGAAAGCAGCCCGGTTAGCTCAGTGCTCGGACTATTTGGTACGAAAAGTTAAAGCTAATGCAGGTTTACAAACATACAAGGCTCAAAAAGTTCCCGACGGGAACGTTGTTAAAAAGTTAGAGGCCAAAAATAGAGCACGGAAATTGAAGTCAAGTTTTATAAAAAAAATATTCTTGCTGCATGATGACGAAACGTATGTTCTGGCAGATTTTTCGCAACTTCCTGGTCAAAAATTTTATGTTGCTGATGCTCGAGGGAATGTTGAAGAAAAGTTTAGGACCCAAAAGCTGACAAAATTTACCAAAAAGTTCTTGGTATGGCAAGCAATATGCAGTTACGGCAAAAAGCCCATCATTTTTTACAACGGGCTCTATAAATACCGAAAATTACATCAAGGAATGTTTACAAAAAAGGTGCATTCTGTCACTTTGGTAAACAAGCCCTTGAGTGGTACAAGAACAATAATGTGGTATTTGTACCAAGATAGGCAAATCCTCCAAACTGCCCGGAGCTAAGGCCAGTGGAGAGATATTGGGCTCTTGTTAAAAGAGAATTGAAGAGCACAAAAAAGGTGTCCAAAAGTGTGGTAGATTTTAAACGCAGATGGACTACCAGTTCGAGCAAAGTGACAGAAAGCACTATAAAAACGTTAATGAAAGGGATTCCGAAAAAGGTTCAAAATTTCATCACTAGTGATTAAAAGTATAAAAATATATTTTTTTTTCTAAATTGTAATAATAATTTCAATCAAATGAAAAAAGATTCAAAACTATAAGTTTAGTGGTTTCGTTTTATTAACATATATGTATGTTAAGAATTTTTTGATCTCACTCCTTAATATACCTTAATATACCTAAGAAATTTATCAGGCAAAAAAATAGCACCAACATAAAAATGGATTAAAATAAACAAAAACTAACCAGGACAAAACTGAATTTAGTAACAATTATTATGGTTTGTAACGTTCTTAACACATTATTATTAAAATTAAAATATTGTTGTTTTTATTTTTTGTTATAATAAAGATTCTAAAATTTTGCGATTTTTGTATCGAACTTGTATGCCAAATACATTTTTTCATTCCCCAAAATACATTCTTAAATGTTTTTGGTTTCCTTTTACCGTTTTTGTGACTCTTGGCCATCTATTTTTAATAAAATTCTGTTTAGGGATGTCACATCATGTGCTCAAATTTATATCAATTTATCATTCCATAGATCATTCCTAAGGTCATAATTTCTTTGATTTATATCTGAGTATGATTTTATCAAGCATTTGATCATATAATATTGAATTATTTATTCCACATATTCAATATATTTTTCGAATGTTATATGTAGTAGGAAAACCACGATCAAACTATAATTTTAAAATCTGTGTGTTTTATTCATCTTATCTTACATTTTTTACTTAAAACCGTTTATTTAGGTTTTAATTTTTTGGAAATCATGACTAGCTATTTAAAAAAACATATTGTGCGAAAAAATTAAAAAAAAAAAATAATCAAAATAAAATAAATATTGAAATAAAAGTCGTGCTTTTTACACCGTTTTCTTACACATTGTTACACTAGTGTTGGTGTTTAAAATCATCGTAAAAATAACAAAATAATCACTCACCTACTCAATCAACATATGTATGTATGTATGTAGTATGTTTCCTTTTCGCTTACATTCTATCTGGTACAAACAAAACGAAACTCTTTAATTTATTTTACTTTTTAACTTTTTTTTTATTTTCTAATTTATTTAACTTTTAGCTTTCAAAGATCTGTACTTCCTTTCGTACAATAAACTTAAAAGCTTATTTGACCTTTGTTTTCTTTGTATGAAGCTTTTTTACTATACTTCAAACACACACACACACTCTCCACTAACACTTTTTCTCAACGAACGGCCAAACCAAAGCAACACACCGACCGGCACAAAATTGCATTCATACAATAATTTTTTTTTACAATTTTATTAAGCTTTAATCACAAATTTACTTGATATTTTTTAACAATATTTTTACACATATCTGTTAAGAAATATTTAAATTTTATATTTATGTAAAAATATTTGCAATTTTTTAACATTTAACACGATTTGTTAATTAAGTAATCGAGCTCTAATCACCGAACAACCGAACACTTGTTAAATTTCTGGAAAACTAAAAGAAGAATGCAAGTAACGCTACTGTTGTTGTTGTTGTCATTAGTGTGTAGTAAATTGTACGAATGCATATGAGAAATATTTGTTGTTATTTATTGTAATGATGATTTGCGTGGGAAATATTGAAGTTAGTTAAGAGATTAAATGATAGATGTCAAGACAGATTTGTCAGCGATGGTCAGTCAATGTTTTTGTGGTGCATTTGCAAGGGGAAAATTTTGGATGGCAAATATTGATGTTGGTTAAGAGATTAAAGATGTCATGACAGATGATTTGTCAGTAATGCAAAGTGGTTTAGAATCGTTTTTTTTTTTTTTGGAAATAATTCAGTATCTCGGGAACTATTTGAGATATTGTTACGAAATTTCACATGGTTAGAGCCGAGGTACCTTTTCGTGATTTGTAGATGTTCAGCTTCCTAGCGTTAGTGGGGGTCAGTGAGTGGCCCCTCAGAGTTAGTCACCTCGAGTCTAAAATTTAAAAAAATTGCTAAATATCCATTTATAACCCGAATGAGCTGTAATTTAAAATATAAATAGTCCTTGAGAAGATCTACAAAACTGCGCTTACATGTGTTAGTTGTCTCCATTAGTTGAAGAGATATTTAGGTTCATTGATTTATTTGTTTTAATTTTGCTCGATATTTGTATGGTTTTTTAAATATGGCGGGCCTACGGAGGACCCCAATTTATTTTTAAAATATCAGCTATGTTGGCGATAAAATTCTAAATAAAATAAAATAAAAACAACTTGCAAACAGTTATCTCGTCCCTATAAAAAGCTACACGCATCCAAAGCTGGAACATGTAGATAGGGCCGTATTTTTTAAGTTTTTACCCAAAAAAGCCCATATACATATTTTTTTATTTTGTAGAAAAAAAATTTCTTCATGAATATACACAATTTATATATGATTCGGAAAGAGAACTTAATGCAAAAGCATGTAAAGTAAAATTTGGCTCACTTAAGTGGACATAACAACTCTCAGACATATCCAAACTTGGCCAGTTTTAAAAAAATTTTCATTTGAGTAAAAAATTATTAAAAGGCAAAGCACCGATCCTAAAAAAATCTCCATATTTGTATAACCCTATATTTTTCTTAAATACTTAGACAGTTTTTTTTTTAAATCATAAGGTAAATAACGTCACAGTAGCTACTTTTTTAAAAAATCTCAGTTTTTAGAACACATTTTCTTCGTTTTAGGAATTTCGGTATTTGAAAATAAAAATTTCAAAAGTTATAATGCCATTCCTAATTTTGTTATGATATATCTTCAACCGTTAACATTTTACATTACTTAAAATTTTATATTTTTCGTTGTGGAAAATCACCATATTATAATTTTTTTTAGTTTTTAAGGTAAATGACGTCCCAAGAATTGATATTTTAGTAAAATTAAATATTTTTTATATCTTTGGGACGTCATTTACTTGAAAAATTTAAAAAATTATAATATGGTGATTTAAATTTCAGCTTATTCGGATCATAAATGAATTTTTTGCGATTTTTTTTTAAAAATTTGAGACCCGAGGTGTAACGCATTAGTCTCCCCCCCATTAGCGCTAGGAATCTGAACAACTGCAAATCAGCTCGAAAACACCTTAGCTCCAACCACGTGAAATTTCGTAACAATATCTCAAATAGTTCCCGATATACCGTATTATTTAATTGTTAAATTTTTTGCGATTTTTTTTTTTTAAATTTGAGACCCGAGTGGTAACGCATTAGTCCCCCCCCCCATTAGCGTTATGAATCTGAACAACTGCAAATCAGCTCGAAAACACCTTAGCTCCAACCACGTGAAATTTCGTAACAATATCTCAAATAGTTCCCGATATTCCAAAAAAAAACTTTTCTAAACCACTGTGTGTCGCTGATGCGGCATTGAGTTACTTCTTCAATGCACGGTCAGTTCAAAAAATCGTTGTAAATCACACGATCTAGGAACCCAATTCTGATAATCGAAATGAGAGAGTACACGACCAGAAAATGTCTCATGGAGTTGTTTTGGTAATGTCTTTCAATATCATCTAATTTAGGACGAATGAACTGGGGCGAATCTCTCAGCAATCAAAGGGTTTTTTTAAAGGTAAATCTTGGGTGAATTTTGGTACACTCTTTACATTTTTTAGTTCCTAATGTATCATTGTACTACTTTCTAGTTGTAGGCCTTATCATACAATGAGCCTTGACAACAGCCTTGTATAAATTAAAAAACCGTTTATATCCTACCTAACACATGTATCTCTTTAATTGCTTTGAAACCAATGGGCATATTTGAAAATTGTTTCAAATACAACTGCACAATCAATACACACAATACTTTCGTATTTTTATTTTTTCCAGAATGGAACTTTATATATTCCGACTGATCAAACAAGTCTCGACACTTTGAACTATTGTTATTCACCACGCTTGAGCGATAATTCTTCTGAATACATACTAACACCTTTCAGCTGTCGTATTGTGAATGAGGTCACCTGGAAACTACTCTTAAATACATATGGTAAGTTCAATGACATTTTTTTAAGTCTGGTAAAAAAAATAAAAATTTAAATAACTTTTTATTTCAGCCATGATAATTTCAGTATTATTTCTAATACCCACCATACTGGTGTATTTAGTGTTAAAGGAATTGAGAGGAAATCTGAGTGGTAAACTATTGATTTGTTATCTTTCATCACTGACCATGGCCTATGCCATTATTACTTTCATAAATATCTCGAATTTACGTCTCGATGTTCTACCATGCAGTTTTCTGGGTGAGTTATATAATAAGTATATGTAAGCTTATTTTTGTTAATTTTTAATTAATAAAAGAATTTTTATTCAAGGTTTCACTTGTTACTTTTTCTTTATGGCGGCCTTTTTATGGTTGAGCGTTTTATGTTTTGACATGTGGAGGAATATCAAAGAAAGCCATGTTGACTTGAATTCGAGAAAGAATCATAGACGATTTATTTTGTATTCCCTTTATGCCTGGTTGAGTGCTGGCCTGGCAACAGTTTGTATTATTTATATACAACTATCACCCAATGTAGACGAGATTTATAAGCCGGGAATTGGTTTGGAAATGTGTTGGTTGAATAGTAAGTAATAAAATTAAGATTCAAATTAAACACAATTTAAATATTATAATAAAAACTCTCCATATATATTTCAGCTGAAAAATGGTCGGCCGCAATTTACTTCTATGGTCCTAATCTAGCCATTTTACTGTTAAATTTTGTAACCTTTGGTTATTTAACGGCTAGAATCTATAGGGTGCGACGTGATATGGCTAGAATTTCACACAATGAGAAATTCCTTCAAGAAAAGTAAGTTTTATTAGCAAACTAATATTAACTACAAATGTAATACACATCTTTATCTCTCTCTCTCTTTTGAACAGTGCAATTGTCATTTTGCGCTTATTCCTAGTCATGGGCATATCCTGGCTTTTCGATATTATATCCTACTGTTTACGCGAAAATAAAGCTTGGGACGATTTTTTTGTCTTATCGGATTTTGTCAATGCCATTCAGGGAGTTTTAATTTTTTCTTTGTTTGTGCTGAAACCAAAAGTATTGAAGCTATTGAGGAAGAGGTACAATATAATTTTAAAAGTTTTATTAAATTCTAATATAAGTAAACATATGTATTTATTTCTTTTTTCATTTTAAAGATTTCAAAAGGACTCAGCTGACATGACGCGAAAAAGTGTCTGTACATCAACCACTAATTTGTCGATACTACCAAGATCAACTTCCGTGTAAGTCGCAGTAACGTCATAGATCTCCGTAATTGTTCTAGGTTTCTTAGTTTAAAAATGAAATCTCTATAAGTACCATTAGAAGAACGAAAGTCGTCCTTTGTAAATTCTCACTCATTCACGATTTAAGTTAATTTTTCTAGATTTAATAATGTAATGTATCATGGATTCACCCCTTGCGTATGTAAATCATTGATGTTCATTTCATAGCACAATACTGTAAACTAACCACACATATATCCTTATTCTCTTTTGTTTAGTTGTCACTGACACAGCAACGAATGCATCTGCTAAGCGGGTGTATTGGATTGTTTAAGACATTTGGCCCCATTTTCTCAATCTCTGGTTATCATTTTTCATAACGATATACTTCCAATTAATATAATATTTCTATGAAAACGTCACTATTTCGTCACGATAAAAAATAACCAGAGATTGAGAAAATGGGGCTTGTATCGTTTGATACATTTCGAACTTTAAAAAATCATTGAAGTATTGGTTATTTGTTTCCCTCAATTTACTTCTGTGAACAGTTTTTTTAGATTTTAAATTAATTTTAATTAAAACAACGTAATAAAAAGGTAAAAAAAAAATGGCGCGCCCTTTCTGTTTTTATTCCACTGAAATTAAAATTTGAGAAAAAATTTTATAACACAGCAGCTATAAACGGTACAGTGACAAATCATACCAGTTCTTAAAGACTATTATCCTACCAAAATAACAAAAAAAAAATCATCCAGTTATCGATAATAGTTTGCGAGTAATGATAATTTACTTTTGATCAAATTTACAAAAATCACATTTTTTATAAAATGACATAAAATATTTTGACACAATTGACAATATTTCTATCTAATTTTTTGGCTACCTTAGTTTCAATGTGTTTACTATTGAATGACATCAAAATTTTTGAAATCGGAGTTAACAAAAATTGGACTTTTGGCCGATGTAATTCAGATCTGAGCCACTGTGCGGCGTATAGTCAGTACTAAGACAATGGCTGTCTATACGCCCTTATTAGCATCCATGCTTCATTTAATTGTACCTGTTTTGTTCTAACTCAACTCAGCTTTTTATAAATTACTTTCCTATCATTGTAAGTAGTTTGATAAAAAATAGGCTGGATCGAAACGTGCCCACTGTAAAAACATACGAAATTATAGCAGAGCGAAAGTTTTAAGAAATGTATCAAGATTTTTTTAAATCTCGGGATATTTTTTATACTTTCAATGGAAAATATCATACAATTAAAAACTAATATAAAATGCCGGTATTAATGACATTAATTTAATTGTTTATAAAATCATTTTCCACAAATTCCACGGAATTTGTCATTCCGTTTGTAATTTCCACAATATAATTTTCCTTCCCTATAAAGTATATATATTCTGGATCCTTATAGATAGCGGAGTCGATTTAGCCATGTCCGTCTGTCTGCCTGTCTGTCTGTCTGTCTGTCTGTCTGTCTGTCTGTCTGTCTGTCTGTCTGTCTGTCTGTCTGTCTGTCTGTTTGTCTGTCTGTTGAAATCAATTTTCTGAAGGCCCCAGATAACTTCGGGATCCAAATCCTCATTAATTTTGTCAGACATGCTTTCGAAAAGTTTCCTATTTAAAATCAGCAAAATCCGTCCATAAATAACGGAGATATGAGTAAAAATCCGAGACAACCTCTATTTTTGGCCTATTTTTTTTATCTATATCTCGATTACTAAATCATAAATATAGACAATCTAATGATAGATATTTCAAAGTCCATTGCAACGATCTATATAAGGCTATTGTAAGTTAGACCTACAATGGGTCAAAATCGGGAAAAATATTTTTTAACCCAAATTTTTTTCACAAAAAAATCTTTTTTCACTAATAAATTAAAAAAAAATTTTTTTTAAAAAAAATTCGAAAAAAGTTTTAAAAAAAATTTTTTTTTTAAAAAATAGCAATTTTTTAAATTTTATTTTAAAGTATAATTTGGTGAAGGGTATATAAGATTCGGCACAGCCGAATATAGCTCTCTTACTTGTTTTATTTGGGATAAACTAGAATATAAACAAATAAGAGTGTTATATTCGGCTGTGCCGAATCTTGTATACCCACGAATCTTCGTGTTTTCAACAGACATACAGACGGAAGGACATAGTTAGATCGCCTTAGAATCTTATGAGGAACCACAATATATATTTCCTCGTTTGTGGGTCTGTGATGAATATCTTGATGTGTTACAAACGGAATTACAAAATCAAGATACCCCCCATCTTTCATTATTTCAAAAGTAATTTTTGTTCTAACTGGACTTTGCATATGATTATGTGTTATATCACGGCATTTCGAGCCTTAAGAGTAAAAAATCAAAGATATATTCGCGCTTAATGTAATAATATAGGTGCTATGTATACTTATGGATCGATAGTCACAAAATCCATCACAACAATTGGACCGATGGTCACAAAATCCACTATTATGATTTTTATATACAAATGTGTTTAATGTGTTTCTCGGATATAGACCTTTTATAACAATTATGGACTGATCTTCTTACAATTCGGTACAGCGATTTATAACAGGTGGCGCAAAAGTAATCCTCCTATCAGAAAATGCTATAAATTTTGCCGATTATTGGTCAAATAAATAGTCAGCAATATTCCGCGTTCTGGAGCAGTGTAGCGTAACAATGTTTATTAACGTGTATTTCGCATGTGTTTACTACACAAATGTCAAAACAGAACTGACATTAGGGGCCAATTGCAAAATTTATAGCATTTTCTGATAGGAGGATTACTTTTGCGCCACCTGTTATATACATATGAGTATTACTGTGAAATTAAAACCTGATGTCGATACATATTTGAAGAGAGATTAATGGGTATTTAAGTGTTTTTAGGAAGTGGATATAATATGGGGGCTATGGCCACATTTAGTCCGATATTCAATAAATCTAGTAGTATAAATTTTTTATTTATATAGCTTATCTATGTAAATTTTTTTATCGATATTTATATAGATTAATGTGTTTTACGGAAATTAACCTTATATAGGAGCTATGATCAATTATTGACCGTTCTTCACAAGATTCAGTAAAACAAAGAAGTATTTACAAACATTTAATCAGAATTTAGAAAAAAATATTAAAATATAAAAAAATATAAAAATGTTTATTTTATACAAAGAAAATAAAGAAACCTATTAATAGGAAGAAGAAAATTAATTTATTTTGCTAAAATAATAAGAAATACGTATTTTTTAAATTACATGTTGAACATAAATGGGCAAATGGGGCTAAATTGTTTTGAATGCACGTAAGTACATTATAGCCACGTAAAAGTTTCTTCGGATTTTCTTAAATATTTGACAGACTTTTCGTTCGGTTTTGAAATTACCTTAAGCTAGCGTATGCATATTATAGTTGGGCCTTTAACAATGAACTAGAAATTAAAAATGATCAAATCTTAAACTAAATAAAATTTCCTCGAAATGTGCCACTTTAGAATCGGTGCCACGCTAATCCATAAGAGGTAGAACTGTTAACATTTACGTTTTAAATGCTCATTTAGCGTTTATTAGAATCAAAAACAATTTTTAGAGATACATATTTTGAAACTTTGGTTAAAAAAAAAAAAAATAAAAAATGTAAAATTTGGGATTTGAGATATGAGAGAGATATGCATATCTCATAAATATATTTAAACATCTATGGGTAAATGAAATAAAAAAAACTATTTTTAATTAGATATACATATATTTATACCCGTCACAATGAGTGGCAATGGTATTAAGTTTGTTATTCCGTTTGTAATTTTAACATTTTTCATTTGCGACCCCACAAAGTATATATATTCTGGATCGGTCGATGTAGCCATGTCCGTTTGGACGTCTGTATGTTGAAATCAACTTTCCGTAGACCCCAAATAACTTACAAACATAATTGATACATCCGGCTCTGTCCATATTTAAAATCGAGAAAATCGGCCTACAAATGGCTGAGATATAAGGAAAAAGCCATGGCAACCTCGATTTTTGATCTATATCTGGATTACTAAGTTATTAATATAGACAATATGGATATCTAACGATATTTCAAAGTCAATTGCAACGATGTATATATGGCTATAGTAATTTGGACCTACAATGGGTCAAAATCAGGAAAAACATTTTTTAACCCGAATTTTTTTAACAAAAAAATTTTTTTCACTCATAAATTTAAAAAAATTAAAAAAAAAATAATTTTAAAATATTTAAAAAAAAAATTTGGAAAAAAATTTAAAAATAAACAATTTTGAAAATAATTTATTTTTTTTAAGTTTTTAATATTGTTTACCTTAAAATATTTAAAATATGTACTTTAAAATATAATTTGGTGAAGGGTGCATAAGATTCGGCACAGCCGATTATAGCTTTCTTACTTGTTTTTTTTTATTTTAATTTTGACTCAAAATTTTAAATTTTAAATGTCAAAATAGGGGCCATTCTAATGTACATGCAAAATATAATAGGATTTATATAGTATACTTTTCGGCGGAATATAAAATTTTTAGTTTGACTAGATCAGAGCTAGGCATTTCCTATGCACGCGTGCTTTTCGGCCATTATTAAATTTACAACAACGTACTCAAACGTATTAAAAACTCATTCAGTCTCGTTTGAGCGTTCATTGAAGAAGGTTGTGTAGTCGCATGTTTCTTGCTTTTGTACATGAAGATTACTAATGCAAGGATGGAAAACTTAATATTTTTTAACATCAACGTATGGAGTACGTTTTTAGAATTATAAACTTCCAAAAAGAAACGAATTTTAATCTAAAATGCTTTCTTAAATCGATATAAGTAAAGAAGTCTAACAGAAATTTTAAATTTAAAAATATTATTTTTAATTAAAATACCACCATTTCCAAATTAAAATTTCCATGCCTGTGTTGTAGTGAATATGAGAGTATAAATTTTTCACTTTTCTATTTTTCGCTCTTACAACAACTGACCAATCGCATGCGTTGCCGGGCTCTGGACTAGATTTATCAACTATACAGGCTTGATTAGTCAAATATTTTTATATCGGAAGAATTAAAAAAAGTAATGTGATCCCAGTAACAATTGAGCTTCTTTTCGAAGCACTTAAGGAAAAAAATAAAATGATACTTATTTGTAAGCGAAAATAGAACAAAACACACACAAACTTGCTTCCAAGTGGGAACTATCCATTCCACAATCATGTCTTCCGGAAGGTACAGCGCGGATTTAAAAAAAACCTTCAATAATTTTCTTAATTTTTTCAGAATGTTCAATACCAACAATGAATGGTTCATGATCAGTAAATAATAAGTAAACATTTTCTTTACAATAAATCGTTATAATTCGGAAAACTTAAGTAAATCAATCGGATCTACGAATTTATTTTCAAAATTTTTTTTCACCTCAATTGGAAGATAGCTAAATATTTTTTTTGGGTTGTTTTCAACAGGAGTGCAGTGTCAATTGTGGCCAATAGTAGTGTAATATCAAAAAACTTAATAAATTGTTAATTGTTTCTCCTAAATGAAGAGTGTTTTTTAAAGCCCGATAGAACTTGAAATTGTAAAAAATAACACTAAAAAGTACATTCTAATAAAAAAAATTCGTTTATTCGAAAGATCAATACATAGCATTAACATTTGAAAATGATTTCGGGCATATGGCCACCCTGGTTTTTGAAGAAGCGCATTCTGGACATTAAATTTTAGGCCACTTTTTTGAGCATTGCTGGCCGTATATTAGGAATAACACGAACAATGTTGGTCTCAAAGACGTCAATTGTTTCTGATTTACCAGAATAAACCAGTGACTTCACGTGGCTCCACTGGAAATAATCGAGAGGTGTGAAATCGCTCGACCTTGGAGTTCCATTTCTTAAAATCAAGTTATCGCCAAATTTTGATATAAATTAATCGATGGTTGCGGTTACCGTATGGCATGTACCGCCATCCTGTTGAAACCCCATGTCGCCCCGATCAATGTCATGCATCATTGATCATGATGAAGTAACGTCCTCCATTGACCGAAAAGCGAGCTCCGTCATCATTTTTTAATAAAAAAAGTCAGATGATGCCACCAACGTGTAAACCGCACCAAACGGTGCATTTTCCTGCATGGAATGGAGTATGTGGGTCTGTTTTAGATTAGCGACAATTTTGTTTATTAACAAACCCGTTAATTTAAAAATGTACCTTATCGCTGAACACAATTTTGTGTTAAACAGTCGTCAAATGGTTGCGCAAATCGATAATTTGGTAACGTTGTTCAAGCGTCAATCTATTCATAATGATTTTCCAGAATATACTGATCATAAATATCGAAAAGTCAGCGTAAGTTTTATCTGACTTATAAAACACCCTTTACATATTTAGATAAATTAAAAATAGATGTTAGTATACCACAATCTACCACAAATACAAGCAGAGAAAAAACATGGTTGTGGTAAACATAATCTAAAAGCAACATATTATGATTGTATTGTAGTACAAACATATTATGATAATTTTTAGTATCATAAAATATCATATTACCATCAAGTATGTATGGCAATATCATTGCCAAACATGTAATGTAATCATATTATGATCCAAAGTAATCATATTATTACTAAAATATATTTTTGGGAATACAAAATCTAATGTTAGTAGGTTTTTGTTTTAACGTATTAAATTCCCAATTAAAATATTGTTGATGAATTCACTGAAATTTATTCTTATTTGATTTAGGAAAGCTAAAGATATTATGCAAATAAAACAATAGAGCGAGAGAGAAGTACAGACCCTCAAATAAATAATAAACACTAATGCAAAACCATTCTACAAATGTAGGAACAAAATTAACATATTTTGAGAAATATTAAATTTTTACTTAAAATATATCCGTATTTACATGCGTATGAGTTTTTGTCTTTGTAGGAAACCGTTAACCGTTATATAAGTTTGTCATTCCGTTTGTAATTTCTACATTTTTCATTTGCGACCCACAAAGTATATATATTGTGGATCGTTATAGATAGCGAAGTCGATATAGCCATGTCCGTCTGTCCGCCTGTATGTTGAAATCAACTTTCCGTAGCCCCCAAATAACTTACAAACATAATTGATACATCAATATATCGGAAATTCTTCCGGCTCGGTCGCTATTTAAAATCGAGAAAATCGGCCCATAAATGGCTGAGATATAAGGAAAAAACCGGAACAACCTCGATTTTTGGCCTATTTTTGATCTATATCTTGATTAGTAAGTCATTAATATAGACAATATGGATATCTAATGATAGATATTTCAAAGTCCATTGCAACGATGTATATAAGGCTATAGGAATTTGGACCTACAATAGGTCAAAATCAGGAAAAATATTTTTCAACCCGAATTTTTTTTTTACCAAAAAAATTTTTTTGTCATACATTTTTTTTCACTAATAGTCATACATTTTTTTTCACTAATAATTTTAAAAAAATTTAAAAACAATTTTGAAAAAAAAATTTTTTTTTAAATTTTGAAAAACAATTTTGAAAAAATAAAAAAATTTAATTTTGTTTACCTAAAAATATTTAAAATTTTTTATTTTAAAGTATAATTGCTCTCTTACTTGTTTATGTTTCGGTGAACCATACTCATATTTATAATTGCGATGAAAATATAAATGTTTACAGTTTCTAAAATATGGTTGAAATTAAATTAAAATAATAATAATATGTTTACGGCAACAATATATTGTTACAAAGAAAATTGATTAGTTGTGGTAACCATGCCGAACCAAGTTTTTTCTTTGCGTGTAGTTTTATTTACATAAATTTAAAAATATATATATATATATATATATATATATATATATATATATGTATGCATTGCGCATACTTTGGGGACAGTTATTCGATGTACCGTATTGTTTGGGGACATTTGCATACTTTGGGGACTGTCCTCAAAATTTTATATGCCTTGCGCATAGTTTGGGGACATGTTACTTTGAGGACATTTTTCTGCATTTTTTTTTTACTGTTGCATTTGATTCCGCTATGTTCTTTTTATTATAATTAAGTAGAATTTTCTTTATATATGCGGTTTAAATGCCTTAATTTTTAATTTTAAAAATAAATATTTCATTTTAGGGATGCCACACTTCTATAAAAAATTAAGGTTTTAACGCCGTTAACTTATTTGCACATCGGCGCCTTTGACGTACGCATTTTTTTGGCGCCATTTATTTGCTGTTTTTGTTTATTCGCGCCAATAAAAATGTCACATATGTTTGCCTCTGTCTACTAGGGTTCTAAGAACAATCGAACAATCGACTTTTTGCTGAAAAGAGTCGAAAAGTCGAAATCGACTTTTTGGTCGGAAAAAAGTCGAACAATCGATTAAGTTATCACAAAAGTCGAAAAAAATCGAATAGTCTATAAAAGTCGATTTTTTAGATTGTTAAAAAAAATATTTAATTGCAACATACTAACACTATTGCAATTTGGTACACTTGCATTTTCTCTAGTGTATGCAAAAATAAATAATAAATAAATGTTTATAAAATTAAGCTTTTTCCACACAAATTATTTCTAACATTTTTCTTAAAAACTAACTAAAGGGTTTTCCAACAAGAGGTGTTATTTTGAATCACCCGGTATTTCGGTAGCTGTCACTTTTGAAGCTTTTATTCTTTGACATTTTACAGGTAAAAACTACGCCATTACTAAAAATGGAACGCTTCAACAACGCATTGAAATTATTAAAATTCACTACAAAAATGGTGAAAATCTTGCAGTCACTGTTCGCAAAACTAAAGCATTTTTGGGTCGTCAGGAAGCACCTTGTCGGACCGCAATACAGAAATTGGTGGAAAAATTCCAGCTGTTGGGACAAGTTAGTGATGTGAAGAATAAAACCCGTGCACGTCGCTCAAGAACATCTGAGAATATTGCTGCTGTAGCCCAAAGTGTTGAAGAAAACCCAGTAGTGCGATTCACTAACTTTTAACGATCCGACAATCGTAATGTTTATCGACATAAATAATCGCTTGCAGTAACGATAGTGTGATTCAGTAATTTATTTTTAACATTTGTTTATAGCTGTATTTTTCTGTTTTCTGTATTACTGTGTCAAAACCATTGACACAAAATAAAATAACTAAGCAGTGGTGTAGTGAGCACAACGTTGACTAGCAATCGGATGGTTGTCGGTTCGACTCGTGGCTGCGACTTACTTTTTTTTTATTATTTTTTTTATTTTTTGTTTGTAAATACATAATTCTATAAATAACTTCTAACAAAACAACTTATTTCCAGCCAAAATATAAAGGATTACTTTTGGGACATCTTCCAGTAGAATAATAAGTAGTATATCATCAAATTTCTCTTATTATTCGGCTTATTTGTTCATATTTTTTTGTTTTCATTATTTTTACGATGCAAATAAACTTTATCGATTAAATAAACACAACTTAAATTATTGTCGCAAAACTAACGAACAAAAAACTGCTTAAAGTAACAGCTGACTTCAACCGACAGATAATATCGTTAAAAATGTTACTGAATAGCAAATTCGATAAATTTTCGTTATATTTATTTTAATGATGCGATTATCGTTATAAAAGTTAGTGAATCGCACTACAGGTTTGTCCATTCCTCGTCGTTCTTTGGAATTGGGCATTCCACAAACGTCATTACACCGTATTTTGGATGATATTGATCTGGACAACATTTACTTTCAACAAGACGGCGCTACGTGCCACACAAGCAACGAAACTATTGCTCTTTTATGGGAAAAGTTTTCGAATGGTGTTATTTCTCGAAGAGGTGATCACAATTGGCCACCGAGATCTCGTGATTTAACACCTTGCGACTTCTTCCTTTAGGGGCACATGAAAGATAAAGCCTACGCCAACAGCCCAGCGTCGATTCAAGACCTCAAAGATAGAATTCGTGAGGCTATCGAGGACATAGGGCAGCCACTTTGCGATTTGGTTATGGAAAATTTCATGAAAAGGATATGGTCCTGTATGCATGGTCGTGGTTGCCATTTGGCTGATGTTGTTTTTCATTATTAACGGCATACCTTCCACTTTATTATGAAATAAACATCCGATCATTTATCTCAAAAAATGCCATTTTTCTTTTAATACCAAAATAACACCTCTTCTTGGAAAACCCTTCATTAGAAACAAAAGTGATCATATTATTTAATACATTATCGACTTGATACATTTAATTTTTATTGCTAAATATTGCAAAAGGCGCATCAATAAATAAATAAATAAATAAATGGTTTCTACCATGTATTTTTAACAAAAAATGGTAAAAAATTTAAAAAAGTCGAAAATAGTCGAAAAAAGTCGATTTAACTAAAAAGTCGGAAGTTCGAAAAGTCGACTTTTCATATATTACCAAAAGTCGAAAGTTCGAAAGGTCGACTTTTTAAAAAACGACAAAAGTCGAAAAGCCGAAAAGTCTACTTTTTGTTTCTACCCTACTGCCTACACCTGACATATTTTTGATAATGATACATAAGAATATATAAAGATGATGGATATTTTGAAATACAAATCTTTAAAAACAACAAATACAACATGATTGTGTTCTAATTTTATGTATATTTTATAAAATATATACCTAACCAATTATCGGAATCATACTAATCATATTAAAACAAAAAATTACATTTCAATATCTCGACACAGCAATATAGCATGTCCACGTGTTTGAAGATATCTATCGATTTGTATGTTCTAACTTTATGAACAAATTTAAATCTAAAACAATCCATGATATCATATTTAATATTTATTAAATATTCATAAAACTAATTTGTCATTAATTTATGTAAAATAATTATTATAAATGCTAAATGTAAATGATTTTAGTATATAACTTAAAGTAAGCAAATGTCTCAAACAATGCGATACATAAAATGTCCTCAAACAATACGGTACATAAAACTTTACCCACACATTAATGTCCTCAAACAATGCGGTACATAAAGGTAATGTCCACAAACTATGCGGTACATAAAATGTCCTCAAACAATGCTGTACATGAAAAGCTTTACCCAAACATTAATGTCCTCAAACAATGCGGTGCATAAAGTATTAATATATTATTAATTTTATTATGATATTTGTTGGGCTAAAATCAATGTCATCAATCCAATTGATATTTTTTTCTTTAATGATTTGAAACACCTTTTTATTCTGAGTAAGAATATGTAAAAAACTGTTCTGTTCTCTTTTAGTTTGGCAGATATAAAACGGTAACCCCCAAAAATGTTGATAAGCCCAAAACACATTTTTAACGAAGCCTGTATTGGATATACCCAAGATAATAAGGCCATCTACCTCAAAAATAATATTAAGAGAAATATTAATTTTCAAATGGTGACATAGTGTTTACACAAAACATTTTTTACAAACTAAAAATTTTACAAGTTATATAGGTTTTTATGTGCAATTTGCTTAGATTCACACACAATATCTATGAGTTTAGAAATGATTGTGTTTCGTAATAAAAGAAACTGTATTATTTTTATTAATATCTCATTTTAACTTAATGTCCTCAAACTATGCATCAGGCATATAAAAATGTTGAGCGCTGTTTACAAAGTACATATGTAAATGTCCTCAATCAATGCGGCACATCAAATACTAATGTATATATATTTTATATTTTGAACAGATTTCCAAACAAATAAACAATAAAAATTCGGGATTTTTTCATATTTGTACTTTTATTTTGAAACATTTGTACAATATAAATTTATTCAATGTAATGGCCATTGTTAGCTATGACATTTTCCCATCTTTTTGGCATTTTGTATTCTGGGTATTCTGTTCCAAAGTGGTGCTTATTCCAAAGAGCGTTCTGCATCGATCGAAACAAATAGTACTCGGACAGGGCAAGGTCTGGACTGAGGCAAAACTTCCCAACTGCTTCATTTTAAACACTTTTTAACAGGTATTGCAACATGTGGCCGAGCGTTGTCATGATGAGATGTTACGGTTTCATGTCTGGCCACGTATTCGGCAAATGCACGCGTCAAACGAATCAGCTGCGTTCGGTACAGGTTCCCTGTGCTGGTCTGGTCAGATTTCAGCTGCTCATGCTAGCACCAAATACACAGCATTACCTAAGCGCCATGGATATTTGGCTTTGGTGTCGATTCAGCTGGTTGGCCGGGCTTCATATATGATCTCTTACTCTTCGGGTTATCGTAATGGATCCATTTTTCATCGCAAGTAATGATTCAGTGCAAAAATGGTTTTCTTTTTTAACGTTCAAGCATCATTTCGTATGGTACACAATTTTCGAGCTTTTGGATGAATCCTGCTGCTAGCAAACATTTTGAAATTGTTGCATGAGTAGTCCCCAACGATTTTGCAAGCACTTGTTGAGTTCGACAACAATCTTCATGTAGCAATTCCTCCAATTCTTGGTCTTTAAACTTTTTTGACTGGACTGGGCGTGTTAAGCTTTTAGAAAACATATGGTTTTTGTTTACCCAATGTTGCATACTTTCAAGCAATAAAAGCGACAAACTTTGCAAAATCGCGAGATAGAATATATTTTTTTGCAAATATGAACAGAATACTAGCGTTACTCGCCAAAAAGGCAACAAGGCTTTAAAAAATAATATTAATTCTTGTCTACACAAGTAGTAGCTTGTAAAATTTATGTTTGAAATACAGTATGCAAACTTAAGATATTTTTTTTTTTTTAATTTTGCATAACAACCAATATAAGTAACAGCAATTCTGATCATCGTTTTCTCTTGTTTTTTGACAAAAAAAAAATACTATTTATATTTGTAATAGATAATTATTTAAGAGTAATTTTTTTAAAGAAGTAAATTTAATTTAAACTGTGTAGTTACAACAAATTCATTATAAAATGAATCCCTATATTTACATATAAAAATATTAAAAGCTTATGTACCGAATAGTTTGAGTACGTTAAGTTGAAATGAGATTTTAATAAAAATAATCCAGTTTATTTTATTACGAAACATAATGATTTCTTAGCTCATAAATATTTCATATATAACAATTGCATTTAAAAAAAACTATATATTTTGTGATAACTAAATTTGTTGGACTTGCACACCGACTAGACAAGCAATGGCACTTCTTTTTTGTTTTCTTTGAAATGTCAAACACAAATTTGCCTTTTTATGTTCGCAATAATTGTCAACACAAAATTGTTGATAATTATTGCAAGATACAAAAAAGAGGCGTCTTCACCAGAGATAAAAAAATGTTGACATTTGCTGCAATATATTGTAATGAATTTATTTTCAGTCTAGACAATGAGTTAACGTTTTTATTACGCCAATAGTGCAAATTCGCCAAAAAGTACAACACTGATTTATGAAAACTCAATAAAGCCCAGTGCATGAGGTTTAACCAAGAAATGGGAAGTATCGGTACAGGGGTCAGTCACCTCCCATATAAAGTAAATAGTTGCTTCTAAATATCTTGAGAACTATAATTGCAAGATTCATTGTCCGAATAGCTCTTTTATTATTATACAGGGTTTGGCTGAAAATAGTCGGGATTGGATTAATGGGAATGACTCCTCTCATGACCCCTCTTGAAATGAGTTATCTTCTTACCATATTACATAAAAAATATACAATTACGTTGATGCCAGTGTCCTGTTATGCCAAAAATTAAGGGGCATAACATCACGAATTATTAAGTCATATACCCAATAAAATTTAATTGTATTCAGGCACAATTATGGTACTCAAGATATTCAGAACTAACTATTACTTTATATGGGAGGTGACACACCCCTGTTCCGATCCGTCTCATATTCGGTAAACTTTCATGCAGTGATAGGAAAATGATTCGTATAAAGTTTGATTAGCAAATAACGTTTGTACACAATTTTCAAACTATTTAATCATCTTATTCCATCTGATTACTATTTACTTTAATTTTTCTAGGTCCATTATTATAGAAAATTTAAAAAGTACCATTATAATAAAGAAAAAGTACCATAAACACCCACTTGTGAATCCCCATTCGCTCAGGTCCATACAAGCTTTATTTCATGTTTTTATGTTTATTGGTGAAGATAATACAAAAAGTTCCATTCGAATATAAAATAATTTTTACTCACTTACGACCATATACTATATGCTTAATTTAATTTAGGTCAATTACTAAAGAACATTCAGAAATTATCATTAGAATAAAGAAAAAGAGCAATGAAGCCACCACGGGATTTCCACTCGATCGGGTCCATATTAGATTTATTTAATGTTTCTGGGTTCGTTGATGAAGAAAAGACAAAAACTATTATAATTTTTTTTTTTAAAGTACCATTAGAATAAAAAAAGACCACTAGAATAAAAAAGTACCATTAGAATAAAAAAGTACCATATAGTCTCCCCCTTGGATTCTTATTCACTCAGAACCATATATGCTTAATTTCATATTTCTAGGTCCATTATTAAAGAAAATTCAAAAAGTACCATTAGAAAAACGAAAAAGTGTCTACAGTTCAGTTCTCTCATTTTGGAAACTAAATATTATCCTATATTCTCAACTCTAACTTCACTCAGATACATATTAGCTAACTTAATAATATAAAAAATTTAAAAAAGTACCATTAGGAGAAAAGTACCAATTTCTATTTCCTTCTTGAACACCCCAAATTTAAAAAATACTCCATTTTGCCAAAAATGTTTATGCTACAGACATGTCTCAAACGATTCAAATCATTGTTAATGTGCTCAAGAAAATGTGTTTTTAAAAAAATCTGTTTACCGGATTTGGACCAATATACACCTTGGCACTCGAGTTCCAAATAACAGCCTGTTATGTAATTTTTGTATGAACCCTGGAACCAATGTTAAAAAAATTATCAAAATTGGCTTGATAATTTGAAATAAAATGTAATTTCCCGTATTTACCCCATTTTTAGTACTTTTTTATCCCCATTACGGTGGTAAAATTTTATTCAAATAAATTTCTGTATCGTAGTATATGTCAACTTATAAAAAACATATTTTATGAAAAATGTACCAAAAATAAACACAAGGCTTATGGGTTCGAGTTTCGAAAAAGTACCACATTTTTTTACCCGTTTTTACACTTTTTACCCCATAAGCTCCCCCTCTTAGTGGATCGTTTTGGTAAGGGAGGAACCCACCGTTAAAATTTCATGCGTTTAGCTTCAGTAGGTTGGGCTTTGCAATGATGAATCAGTCAGTCAGTAACGTTACTCATATAGATAAACCCAAACTTCCTAGTTTTACCCGTTTTTACGCCCTTGAAGGTAGACTTTCGAAAAGGTTATTTTCTAATACACATTTTTGGGACTGCAGAAAACTAAAAAATCATCGTTTAAGAACAAACAAATTTTGCCCGTGTTTACTCCTATATATTTCTTTCTGGTCCATGTTTTGAAAATATATGTAGCCTATTGATGCTTCCAAGTAATGATTTATCTTTGTTCAAAATTGCAATAAAATCGGAACAAACAAAATCAAAATTAATTGTATAGCATGTAATATTTTAGGTATTTGACTAGAATTGTTAATGTATATATTTTTATAAAAAGCTAAATTGCTTAAAAAAAATTATAACATACTTGAAGAAAAACCTTTTTGCAAGTTCCCTAACAGTGTAGACAGGTTTTATATAGTTTTTTTAAATCGATGTTCCATTTTTGTGATTTAGTGCAATTGGCATAATAAACACGTAATTAGCATTACTAGTAAAATGGCAGCAGTTCGTAGCCGGTTGTGAAAACTGAACGGCGTTAGAAATGTATCCGAAAAAAAGTAAACAATCTGGCAATAAATATTGTCATATACGCAACGTTTACTATGGGGACATGACCCCGAACTACACGCGCCGTATAGAGTTGTCCTCATAATATGCGATGCATACTTAAAATGGATTTTGACCTAGTTCTGAAGATCTTGAGTCCAAAAAAACGAATTTGTATTTCTAATTTATTGCTTAGATTCAGAATAAATGGGAAAAAGTAAGATATTTTGCTGTCCCCAAAGTATGCGCAAGGCATAAATATATATATATATATATATATATATATACATACATAAAATAATAAAAGTTTTTATCGAGTTTTGTGGTTTTACATTTAAAACTGTTGTAAAAAAAAGTTGTATTGTTTTGCTTAGTAATGTCATTCACTAGAGATGGATATGTTAAAGGTTGCGTATACGACTTATACATGCAGACATATATATCTTCCAAAATCTAACCAGCTTCACACTATCTCAGTTCTTATGTGAATGGAATGTGAACAAATCACATTGAAGTGTTAAAAATCCGTTGAAAATCATCTAATTTATTAAATATATGTATGTAGATTCATTCTACATAAGAGAATAATCTCATAAATATTTACTCTGCTTGAGCCTGGCTGATTTATCCAACTGTGTTATACATAGTAAAGATTTAAAACATTTTAATTGTGGTTTTGAAAGTGGCCATTAGCTACTCTGCACTGTAGCCCACACTAGTATTGTGTATTCATTAAACATTTAATGGTTTTGCTTCGACACATTGTTTATCTTTAGTGTATTGTGGTTGTAGAAGTCAAAGAGTATTCCTAGTGTTAGTTCTTTGTGACTAACGTATTATCAGTTCCGTGCACTCCAGTTTACCAACTGCACTATGTTTTAAAAAATCAGAAAAAAAATCCTTTAAAAAATTTGAATTATTATTGAACTTTACACTGTAAAATTATTGTTAATTTTTATAATTAATTATGGTTTTTTAATTAACAGACTCGTATGAATTGAACAACTGAAACTTCTGAGACTACGTCATACCATTTTAAAGATGTTGGTGTTTGTATTTTTTTATTTTATCTCGGTTTAAAAGTTTGTAGACATTGGAGTACCGTCCTGCAGCACAAAATGGTTAGAGCTTCAGTGTTTCACAAACTTCAAAAAAAAATTTTTTTTAATTTAAAGTAAAGTATTCATTACTTTACCTTAAATTAAAACATATACAATAGTATTAAAAAATTATTTTAAAAAGGACTCGAAGTAACAATGAATCTATATTTTTTAAACGAATCTGTTTTTATACCCTTGACCTTCGTGAGAAGATTATGTATACATTTGTCATTACGTTTGTAATTTCCACAATATAATTTTCCGACCCTATAAAGTTTATATTCTGGATCCTTATAGATAGCCGAGTCGATTAAGCCATGTCCGTCTGTCTGTCTGTTGAAATCAACTTTCCGAAGCCCCCAAATAACCTACATACACGAATCATACATCAATATCTACGGAATTCTTCCGGCTCGGTTGCTATTTAAAATCGAGAAAATCGGTCGACAAATGGCTGAGATATAAGGAAAAAACCAGGACAACCTCGATTTTTTACCTATATCTGGATTACTAAGTCATTAATATAGACAATATGGATATCTAATGATAGATATTTCAAAGACCTTTGCAACGACGTATATATGACCGTAGTAAGTTGGACCTACAATGGGTCAAAATCGGGAAAAAATGTTAACCCGAATTTTTTTTCACCAAAAGCTAAATTTAAAAAAAAAAAATTTTAATTTGAAAAAATTTTACAGAAAAAATTAAAAAAAAAAAATTCGAAAATTTTTTTTTCAAAAAATGAAAAAAACAACTGGAAAAAAAATAAATTTTATTTACCTAAAAATATTAAAAATGTTTATTTTGAAGTATAGTTTGGTGAAGGGTATATAAGATTCGGCCCAGCCGAATATATCTCTCTTACTTGTTCAAACTTGAAAAGCTCTAACAATTGCCTTAAATAGCAATCAATAAAAGTGTTAAGCACATTTCCAATGGTTTCAGCATGATTCCTATGGTTTACCTAATTACTAAAAATCCTAACCAGCACAATTTTTCCACTTCATGTTTAGCTGCTTCTATTGCAACAGCTGAGATTATATATTAAGCATTAAGGTAAAGGCCGATGAATTGTACTACTTCTACTAGGTTAGTCCAAGCAACCATTATGTTTGAGACCGAACGGTCCAGTGGGGTTATATCGGTCTTTGTTTTTGCTATATCGAGAAACTTTTGTTTCTAAAGGGAGATCGAGTCATAAACACAAAACAAAGGAGTGATCAAATGTTTGCAGTGTCCAAAAAATTATTTTTTGAACTTTTAATATACTATTCCTACAATTAGGATATCTGTCGCAACTTTTGGAGGTTTGTTCAATGAATAAAAGATACATATAATTTTAAATGACTTAACTTTATTCGATAACAAAAAGCGCCATGATGCCTGACGGAAACATAGACTTCCTATGCGGAATTCCATTATCTAAAACCAAGCAGCGAATTAGTAACGTTTACTATGAGCTCACACAGACAAGATGGGGGTATGAACACACCTTTTTGATTACCGGAATGATATGGCCTCGACTAAACCGAGGGCGGACAACATATCTTCTTGGCCTAATACCTTCACAACTAAGTAAAGCAATGTCATTGATAACCGTACACTGAAAATTTGGCAAACAAGCAAGGAGGTTTGGCCTGCCCTATAATGTCTTCTGTAGAAGACAGATAGTTTGTCAGAATGAAGAGGAGTATGCAGCCATTTTTCATCTTCTTTGTCACTTCCCGGAATTAGGAGATCTACGCATTTGAACTCTCGGACATAAAGTTAGAATGCATCAACGCCAAACACGGATATCGCCTCGGAGTCAAATGATTGGAGTCTACCAATCTCCAACTTACTCCTCACCTTCCTCTATATTTCTGAAACCATGAGACTTTAAAGACGATTTTGTATGTCCAAAATTATGCTTGAACGCTATAAAAGAAAATCTTCTTTGCACCGAATCATTACTTGCACTGTAACATGGATCAATTACGATAGCCCGAAGCATACATAGAATTATAGAATTGCCTTAGCGCCATGAATATTTGACTTTGGTGTCGATTCGAATGGTTTGCAGGGCTTCACATACTGCCTTTAGCCCTGCAAACCATTCGAATCGACACCAAAGTCAAATATTCATGGCGCTAAGGTAATTCTATGTATTTGGTGGGTGCAGAAGGGTAATATCTATTATAATCTGCTAAAATCTGACCAGATCATCACAGGAAACCTGTACCGAATGCAACTGACATGAAACCGTAAAATTCCATCATGACAACACTCGGCGACATATTGCAATACCCACTAAAAAATATTTAGAAATTTTATTAGAGAATTAATTATGACTGGGGCTAAAATATGACTGCAAACTAAATATCCAATTGAAGCTAAGCTATTGCTACAGAAAGACCTACGAATAAAGCTGTAATATGATTACAGAAACACTAAAATATGACTACGGAAAGACTTACGATTTAAGCTAAAATATGACGACTGAAATACCTACGATTTAAAGTAAAATATGACTACATAAAGACCTACGGCTGAAGCTAAAATATCACCACAGAAATATCTACGACAGAGGCTAAAAAATTACTATGAGGGACCTATGATTGAAGCTACTATATGAAAAAACCTACGATTGAACATAAAATATTACTATGAAGCTATAGAATGACCTACGAAATACCTATAGAAATACCTATGATTGAAACTATAATATGGCTAAAGAAATACCTAAGGAGTGAGATCGAAAAATTCTTAACATACATATATGTTAATAAAAACGAAACCACTAAACTTACAGTTTGATTTTTTTTAAATTTGATTGTAATTATTATTACAATGTACAAAAAAAATATTTGTATAGTTTCAATCACTAGTGATGGAATTTTTAACCTTTTTCGGAAACCCTTCCATTATGGTTTTTATAGTGATTTCTGTCACTTTGTTCGAACAGGTTGTCCATCTCCGTTTAAAATTTACCACACTTTTGAACACCTTTTTTGTGCTATTCAATTCTCTTTTAATAAGAGCCCAATATCTCTCCACTGGCCTTAGCTCCAGCAGTTTGGATTTGCCTCTCTTGGTACAAATACCACATTATTGTTCTTGTACCACTCAAGACCTTTCTTACCATAGTGACAGGGTGCCAAATCAGGCCAAAAATACGTGGACACACTAAGAAGTCTTATGAATGGAAGGATCCTTTTTTGTAACCATTCCTTGATGTAAATTTCGGTATTTATAGAGCCCTTTGTAACAAATGTTTGGCTTTTTTGCCGCAACTGCATATTGCTTGCCATACTAAGAACTTTTTGGGAAATTTTGTCTGCTTTTGGGTCCTATACTTTTCTTTAACATTCCCTCGAGCATCAGCAACATCAAATTTTTAACCCGGAAGCTGCGAAAATCTGACAGAACATTCCTTTCTTCATCCATTATGCAGCAGCAATATTTTTTATAAAATTTGACTTCAATTTCCAAGCTCTGTTTTTGGCCTCTAAATTTTTAGCAGCGTTCCCGTTAGGAACTTTTTGAACCCTGTATGTTTTTAAACCAGCATTGGCTTTAACTTTTCGTACCAAATAGTCCGAGCACTCAGCTAACCAGGCTGCTTTCCTATCGGATGTGTTGGGAGCTCTTTTGAAAATGCTTTCTACTTTTTTGGCTTAATAAACATCATGTGAACCATTCCTTCTACCTGAACCGGGGTTTCTGTCAACGCACAAGTTCTCTAGATACTGTTGAATAACATTGGAAACAGCTTGACGGCAGACCTTTGATTGTTTGGCCAAACTTTTTGTAGGACCAAGTTGGGTTTTGTTGAAAATATTTAATAATTTTAGTACGCACTTTTTTCTGGTAACTCATTTTAATCAGATTAACAACAAATGAACATAATTGATATTAAACTTTATAACTGCCATGCTTTACAAAGGTAACTTGATAAAAAAAAATCAAATAATACTTGGGTTAAAAGTTTTTAATGAAAAACGTGTGTTAAGAATTTTTCGATCTCAGTCCTTATGATCAAAGAATCTAGAATTTAATAACATAATAGTTTCCAAGAAAAATGTTTCTTATTTATCTAAAAAAAATACATTTGGTGACTGTGGCTAGAAACATTAGTTTACATCCTGAATGAATGACAAGCCTGGACTTAGTAGAGACACCCATATAGGGACAATTAGGGATTATTTTTGTTAATTTTAAACAAAATTAATAAACCTAGAAATACTACACAATATTACTTAACAGTGTGAGAACCGGCACTACCGGCAGTGTTTTTATTGTCGAGCCTTTTAACGTCTTAAACTTGACATCCAATATTCTATGCTATTTGAGAACAGCTGGTTAAGTATTACCTACACACATGTATGTATGGATGTACTTGGGGTACATTCGGTTCGTCTGTGGTACTTGTGGTATTTTATTGTTCTTAAGGGAATTTAAGTTCCAACTATTTCTATTTTACATTTGTAAATACACATACAATAAAAACAATATCGTTTTGCAAATAAAAATTTGTAGTTACTATACTCAAATCAGTCTTTGAGAAACATTTAAGAAGATAATAACGTTGTGAAAAGAAATAAAATAATACAACAATTGCATTACACATTTAAATGAAGTATCAAATGCATTTTTCAATATACTTGGTTCTCTTCACATGGCTACTTTATGTCAACGTTCCAGCAATATCAGGCCAAGACAATAATAATCAGGAAAAATGTACCTTTGAAAACACAGTAAATTTAACAGATCAACATAAATACGAAAATGGTTCCTATGTGTATCAAGGCATTTTAATACCACCCGAAAAACAGCATTTATATGATTATCATTTGAAATTTCAAAGGGCTCGGGAAACAGTTCCCCAGCATCTAAGAGGTTGTGTTTGTGAGAACCGACCCTGCATGAAATTGTGTTGCAAAGTGGATGAGTATTTGAATGACACGGGGAATACAAGTAAATGCGAAAAAATAACTCCGGATATGCAAGTTTCTTGGCAATTGCCTATAGAAGTGGAAAATGGGAAATCTAAAATAGTGAATATATTCAAACATTTCACCACTCAAGTGGGTTTACCTTGCAGGGAGCCAGAGTCCCTAGATCATAAGCTCGATAAATGGATATTGCAGACGGTAAGTTTAAGGGTGTTGATAATTTGTGGAAAATGAGTACATACCATATGTATAAATATAGTTGAGGCGGATGCCTTTAAGATGCGTCAAAGATGGGAAATATTTTTAAAATATTGTGGGTTTTACTTGGTTGAAAAGAATATTGATTGCGGTGAATAAAAAAGAAAAGAATTCAGAGTAGTTTTATAAATAAATGACAATTTATAGGGAGAAAGAAATTGTATTGTAAAAACACTACTATACAAAATACAATTTTTTAAAAGGTCTCCTTGTACAATACATGAATATGCAAACATATAATCAAAATTATCACTAAAATATTTAAAAATTGGTTTTAAAACTCTATTTTTTAGCAGTTTTATCCTAAGAATAAGGACTGAGATTGTAAAATTCTTAACACACGTTTTTCATTAAAACTTTTTACCCATGTGTTATTTGATTTTGTTTTTATTAAGTTACCTTTATAAAGCATGTCAGTTATTATGTTTAATGTCAATTATGTTCATTTGTTGTTAATCTGATTAAAATGAGTGACCAGAAAAAAGTGCATACTAAAATTATTAAATATTTTCAACAAAACCCAACTTGGTCCTACAAAAAGTGGGCCAAACAATCAAAGGTCTGCTATCAAACTGTTTCCAATGTTATTAAACAGTACCGGGAGAACTTGTCCGTTGATATAAAACCTGGTTCAGGTAGAAGGAATTGTCCACATGATGTTTCTAAAGCCAACATGATGTTTCTAAAGCAACATTTTCAAAAGAGCTCCCAACACCTCTGGTAGGAAAGCAGCCCGGTTAGGTCAGTACTCGGACTATTTGGTACGAAAAGTTAAAGCCAATGCAGGTTTAAAAGCACACAAAGCTAAAAAAGTTTCTGAAAAAAACTCTGCTAAAAAATTTGAGGCCAAAGAAAGAGCTCGGAAATTGAAGTAAAATTTTATACAAAAAATATACCTGCTGCATAATGGATGACGAAATGTACGTATGGAAAATTTTTCGCAGCTTCTGGTTCAATTTTTTTATGTTGCAGATGCTCGAGGGATTGTTGAAGAAAAGTTTAGAACCCAATAGCAGATAAAATTTCCCAAAAAGTTCTTGGTATGGCAAGCAATATGCACTTGCGGCAAAAAAGCCAAACATTTGTTACAAAGGGCTCTATAAATACCGAAATTTACATCAAGGAATGTTTACAAAGGAGATGCTTCCATTCATAAGACTTCTTAAGGTGTCCACTTACTTTTGGCCTGATTTGGCATCTGTTACTATGGTAAGAAAGGTCTTGAGTGGTACAAGAACAATAATGTGGTATTTGTACCAAGAGAGGCCAAACTGTACCAAACTGCCCGGAGCTGTGTCCAGTGGAGAGATATTGGGCTCTTGTTAAAAGAGAATTGAAGAGCACAGAAAAGGTGTCCAAAAGTGTAGTAGATTTTAAACGGAGATGGACTACCTGTTCGAGCAAAGTGACAGAAATCACTATAAAAACCATAATGTAAGAATTTTCGAAAAAGGTTAGAAATTTCATCATTAGTGACTAGAACTATAAAAATTATTTTTTTTTTTTTTGTAAATTGGAAAAATAATTTCGATCAAATAAAAAAACATTCAAAACTGTAAGTTTAGTAGTTTCATTTCAATTAACATATATGTATGTTAAAAATTTTTCAATCTCAGTCCTTATGTGTGTGGAAAAATTGTAATATAGCTAACTCGAACTCTTTCAAGTACAGGGCTTCGCAGAATCGGTCTACCACCACGCTAAGTTGAGGCCTATTAGCTTAAGTAAGATTTAAGCAAATTTTTCCTCTAATGAGAATTATATATTGTGTGTATGATCATAAGGGTCCTATCTATTATAAGCTGCTGAAATCTGACCACACTATCACAGGGAACCTGTATCAAACGCATAGACATGAAACCGTAATATCCAACGCTCGGCCACATGTTGTAATACCTGTTAAAAAGTATTTAGAATAAAGTGGTTGGGAAGTTTTGCCTCACCCGCTTTATATTCCAGCCGTGCCCGTCCGACTTCTATTTATTTCGATCGATGCAGAACGCTCTCTAAGCTTCACTTTGGAACAGAGTATCCGATATTGACTTGATTCGTTCTTGACCTCAACAGATGAGCAGTTCTTTTGGTTCGTAATCCATACGTTGTCAGAAAAGCTTAGTAAAAGCTTTCGTGCGAAATGCTGTCAAACTACAACCAACAGGTGATCATTTGTTGCATATACAATTTTTCGCATGAAAAAACCATTATTTTTCGCAAATATGAACAGAGTACTAGGCTAAAGATGGGAAAGGGTCATAGTGAACAATGGCTAAAACTTTGAATAAATTTGTTTTAAAATAATAGATAATCATTTGAAAAAAAATGTAAGTCATACTCCCAATATATGTGTATGTTGCGCATCATATAAAGAAAATTAAGAAAATTCTATCTCTAATTACAATAAAGTATTTAGTAATTAATAAATAAAAAATGGGGGAAAAAACAAAGAAAAATATAAAATTTCACATGATCGAATTCATGGCCGCATTGCTAAAGCTAATAGAACATTGGTACGCTCCCATAGCCCTAAAACTCTATTCAAGCAACCATCAAAGAAGATGTGGCAAAAACACTTCTTCATAGTAGGTCTGGAAAATGTGATACTTAAGTTTTATGAAACGACAGCCTAGTTAAGCTAGATGTAGAAAGAATCAGCAAAGTGGGAGCTGTAATTACAAAATAGAGTATACGATTTTTTGTTTAGCAAAGAAAATGTTTCCGAAATTATTTATTACGGATGAGACAAGAGATCAGACCGGATATCACAATGTTTATTCGATTATTCGAGAAACGATGTATATAAGGCTATAGTAAGTTGGACCTACAATGGGTGAAAATCGGGAAAAATATTTTTTAACCCGAATTTTTTTCACAAAAAACTCTTTTTTCACTAGTAAATTAAAAAAGATAAATTTTTAAATTAAAAAAAATTTTTTTTTTTTAAAAATTGGAAAAAACTTAAAAATAAAAATTTCGAAAAAAAATTTTTTTAAAAAAATAAGAATTTTTTAAATTTTATTTTAAAGTATAATTTGGTGAATGGCACAGCCGAATATAGCTCTCTTGCTTGTTTAATTTTAAACTTCTCCCGTGTAATGAATATATGCCGGCAAATTAAAATCATGCATCAATTTTGGTATACCCTTTATAGTATACAGGCTATAACATATCGACATCTTACAAAAACGGAAGTGACATTACTTAATAGTTCTAGCCCTTATAATACAATGCTCTTGTCCAGCCCAAATACCACTTTAGATCCTGTCTAACACATTAACTAGACTCTTTAATTGCTTTGGGACCATGGGCATATTTGAAAATATGTAGTTTCAAATACAAATGTACAATCTTAATATATTAATTAAGTACATTACCTTTTTCAGGACGGAATTTTACATATTGCGAGTGATAAATCACGTCTGGATACTTTGAACTATTGTTATTCACCACATTTGAACGACGATTCTATTAAATACGTACTAACTCCATTCAGTTGTCCCATTGAGAATGTAGGCCCCTGGAAACTACTATTAAATGTATATGGTAAATCAAATGAAATTTATGTTATTGTAAACAAAACTCAAATGACTTTTATTTCAGCCATGGTAATTTCAGTATTATTTCTAATACCCACCATACTGGTGTATTTAGTGTTAAAGGAATTGAGAGGAAATCTACGTGGTAAACTATTGATTTGTTATCTTCTTTCATTGACCATGGGTTATGCCATTATTAGTTTTATAACTGTCTCGAATTTACGTTTCGATTTTCTACCATGCTGTATTCTGGGTGAGTTATATGAGTACTTAATATTGATACACTTTTTTTTTGTTAATTTTTAATTAATGTGATAATTTGTATTTAAGGATTCACTTGTTACTTTTTCTTTATGGCGGCCTTTTTATGGTTGAGCGTTTTATGTTTTGACATTTGGAAGAATTTCAAAGAAACCAATCTTGAGTTGAATTCGAGAAAGAATTGCAAACAGTTTATTTTGTATTCCCTGTATGCCTGGTTGAGTGCTGGCCTGGCAACAATTTGTATTATTTATATACAACTATCACCGAATATCGATGAGATTTATAAGCCGGGAATTGGTGTGGAAATGTGTTGGTTGAATAGTAAGTAAAACGAAAATTTCCATAGAAAAGATGATTTTTAAAACTTAGATAACATAAAAATTTCACTACTATTTCAGCTGAAAGATGGTCGGCCGCAATTTACTTTTATGGTCCCAATCTAGTGATTTTACTTTTCAATTTTGTAACCTTTGGTCATGTAACGGCTAGAATCTATAAAGTGAGACGTGATATGGCCAGAATTTCACACAAAGAGAAATTCTTTCAAGAGAAGTGAGTATTAGTTATTAGCAAACCAATATTAAATACATACATATCCCTCTCTCTCTCTCTCTCTCTCTCTTTCTATCTCGCACAGTGCAATTGTTATTTTGCGTTTGTTCCTAATCATGGGTATTTCATGGCTTTTCGATATTATATCCTACTGTATGCGTGATTATGAAGAGTGGGACTTTTTATTTGTATTCTCTGATTTTGGCAATGCCATTCAGGGAATTTTGATATTTTCGCTGTTTGTGCTGAAACCAAATGTTTTGAAGCTGTTGAATGAAAAGTACAATATATAATTATAAATGTCTAATTAAATTTTAATAAATGTATATTGTTTTCTATTTTAAAGATTTCAAAAGCATCCTGATATGCCGCGAAGAAGTGTCTGTACATCCACCACTAATTTTTCAAAACTACAAAATTCAACTTCCGTTGAATCACCAATAACACCTTAGATCTTCATAATTGTTATCACCAGAAATTTGTAAAAAAATCAGTCAATAAAAAATATGTGAAAATATTAACAAACTAATAGAAACAATATAAACTTGCGTTTATTAAAAATTGAAAGAATACAATCCATTATGGATTTGCTCAGTCAGGAGCTTAAACATATTACCCTTAGCTTAGTGAGCAAACGACCATTAAAAAATAACTTACAAGTCTCCAACCCAATTCTTCTACACAGTGATTATGTATCGTTATAAATCTGAAAAAACCCTGTATAGCACTGTCTCATTGAAAAGCTTGAAATTTAAACTTTACAATATCTTATTCTTGGAATTCTTCTAAAAGAAAATTTGCATATTTCTGATTCAGATATTTAACGACTTCTACTCCAAAAAAAAGGACACCTTAAAAGAAAGTGACAACAAAATATATCTCTTGCTGTCCAGAAACTGAAGGAAGTTACATTGAAGTTTTAATAATATAGGGTTTTCCAACAAGAGATGTTATTTTGAATCACCCGGTATTTCGGATGCTGTCACTTTTGAAGGTTTTATTCTTTGACATTTGACTAGTAGAAACTACGCCATTACTAAAAATGCAACGATACACGCTTCAACATCGCATTGAAATTATTATAATTCACTCCAGAAATGGTGAAAATCTAGCAGTCACAGTTCGCAAATCTAAAGCATTTTTGGGTCGTCGTGAAGCACCTTGTCGGACCGCAATACAGAAATTAGTGGAAAAATTCGAGCTGTTGGGACAAGTTAGTGATGTGAAGAATCGAACCCGTGCACGTCGCTCAAGAACAACTGAGAATATTGCCCAAAGTGTTGAAGAAAACCCAGTTTTGTCCACTCCTCGTCGTTCTTTGAAATTGGGTATTCCACAAACGTCATTACACCATATTTTGCATAAAGACTTGTGTTTTAAGGCTTATAAAGTTCAGTTAACACAAGAACTCAAGCCGGCCGATCATCAACAACGTCGTGTCTTTGCTGATTGGGTACCTTGTTATTATCTCTCGAAGAGGTGATCACAATTGGCCACCGAGATCTTGTGATTTAACACCTTGTGACTTCTTCCTTTGGGGTCATGTGAAAGATACGGTCTACGCCAACAGCCCAGTTTCGATTTAAGACCTCAAAAATAGAATTCGTGAGGCTATCGAGGACATAGGAGAGCCACTCTGCGATTTGGTTGTGGAAAATTTCATGAAAAGGATATGGTCCTGAAAGAAAACTAAAAGAAGAATGCAAGTAACGCTACTGTTGTTGTTGTCATTAGAGTGTAGTAAATTGTACGAATGCATATGAGAGTGTTTGTTGTTATTTATTGTAATGATGAGTTGCGTGAGAAATATTGTAGTTAGTTAAGAGATTAAATGATAAATGTCAAGACAGATTTGTCAGTGATGCAAAGTGGTTTAGAATCGTTTTTTTTTTTTGGAAATAATTCGGTATCTCGGGAACTATTCGAGATATTGTTACGAAATTTCACATGGTTAGAGCTGAGGTCTTTTCGAGTTGATTTGCAGTTGTTCAGCTTCTTAGCGTTAATGGGGGCAAAAAAAACCGCCAAAAATTCCTTTTTTAATCCGAATGAGCTGTAATTTAAAATATAAATAGTCCTTGAGAAGATCTACAAACCTGCGCTTACATGTGTAAGTTGTCTCCATTAGTTGTATAGATATTTAGGTTCATTGATTTACTTGTTTTAATTTTGCTCGATATTTGTATGGTTTTTTAAATATGGCGGGCCTACGGAGGAGCCCAATTTATTTTTAAAATATCAGCTATGTTGGCGATAAAATTCTAAATAAAATAAAAACAACTTGCTCACAGTTATCTCGTCCCTATAAAAAGCTACACGCATCCAAAGCTGGAACATGTAAATAGGGCCGTATTTTTTAAATTTTCCCCAAAAAGCCGATATATTTTTTTCTTTTGTAGAAAAAAAATTTCTCCGTGAATATATAAAATTTTTATATGATTCGGAAAGAGAACTTAATGCAAAAGCATGTAAAGTAAAATTTGGCTCACTTAAGTGGACAGAACAAACCTCAGACATATTCCAACTTGGCTAATTAAAAAAAAAAAAAGTTGATTTGTAAAAAATTCTTAAAAGGCAAAGCCTTTGGTACAATTTTGAAAACACTAATGTACATTAAAAAATATAATTTAACTAATTTTTACTTAAATTTTATCGAAAATCATCTTCCATTAGATTGAGTAGCTGAGTGATTATTTTGTTGTACTAAGTATTAGTTAATGTTTTTAAGAGCTTTATAATACGTTTTAAATTCAAAAACGATGATTTTAAACACCAACACTATAGTGTAACAATGTGTAAGAAAACGGTGTAAAAAGCACGACCCTTATTTCAATATTTATTTTATTTTGATTATTTTTTTTTTTAATTTTTTTCACACAATAAGTTTTTTAAATAGCTAGTCATGATTTCCAAAAAAATTAAAACCTAAATAAGATGAATAAAACACACAGATTTTAAAATTATAGTTTGGTCGTGGTTTTCCTACTATAACATTCGAAAAATATATTGAATATGTGGAATAAATAATTCAATATTATATGATCAAATGCTTGATAAAATCATACTCAGATATAAATCAAAGAAATTATGACCTTAGGAATGATCTATGGAATGATAAATTGACAATGATAAATTGACGACATTGACATTAAAAATGGTCAATGTCGTGGCACATGATGTGACATCCCTAAACAGAATTTTATTAAAAATTGATGGCCAAGAGTCATAAAAATGGTAAAAGGAAACCAAAAACATTTAAGAATGTTCCTATTTTGGGGAATGAAAAAATGTATTTAGCATACAAGTTCGATACAAAAATCGCAAAATTTTAGAATCTTTATTATAACAAAAAATAAAAACAACAATATTTTAATTTTAATAATAACGTGTTAAGAACGTTACAAACCATAATAATTGTTACTAAATTCCATTTTGTCCTGGTTAGTTTTTGTTTATTTTAATCGATTTCTATGTTGGTGCTATTTTTTTTTTGACTGATGAACTTCTTAGGTATTTTTATATTAAGGAGTGAGATTGAAAAATTCTTAACATACATATATGTTAATAAAAACGAAACCACTAAACTTATAGTTTTGAATTTTTTTTTTTATTTAATTGAAATTATTATTACAATTTACAAAAAGAAAACTATATATATTTTTATAGTTTTAATCACTAGTGATGAAATTTTGAACCTTTTTCGGAATCCCTTCCATTAACGTTTTTATAGTGCTTTCTGTCACTTTGTTCAAACAGGTTGTCCATCTCCGTTTCAAATCTACCACACTTTTGGACACCTTTTTTGTGCTCTTCAATTCTCTTTTAACAAGAGCCCAATATCTCTCCACTGGTCTTAGCTCTGGGCAGTTTGGAGGAATTGCATCTCTTGGTACAAATACCACATTATTGTTCTAGTACCACTCAAGGGCTGTTTACCATGCCAAATCAGGCCAAAAATAAGTGGACACATTATGAAGTCTTATGAATGGAAGCAGCCTTTTTTGTAAACATTCCTTGATGTAAATTTCGGTATTTATAGAGCCCGTTGTAACAAATGATTGGCTTTTTTGCCGTAACTGAATATTGCTTGCCATACCAAGAACTTTTTGGGAAATTTTGTCAGCTTTTGGGTCCTAAACTTTTCTTCAACACTCCCTCGAGCATCAGCAACATACAATTTTTAACCAGGAAGTTGCGAAAAATCTAAATTTTTAACAGCGTTCCCGTCGGGAACTTTTTGAGCCTTGTATGTTTTTAAACCTGCATTAGCTTTAACTTTTCGTACCAAATAGTCCGAGCACTGAGCTAACCGGTCTGCTTTCCTACCGGATGTGTTGGAAACTCTTTTGAAAATGCTTTCTATTACTATTTTTGGCTTTAGAAACATCATGTGGACCAGGTTTTCCATCAACGGACAAGTTCTCCCGGTACTGTTTAGTATTATTGGAAACAGTTTGACGACAGACCTTTGAATGCTTGACTAACTTTTTGTAAGACCAAGTTGGGTTTTGTTGAAAATATTTAATAATTTTAGTACGCACTTTTTCTTGGTCACTCATTTTAATCAGATTTACAGCAAATGAACATAATTGACATTAAACATAATAACTGACATGCTTTACAAAGGTAACTTGATCAAACAAAAAATCAAATAATACTTGGTTTAAAAGTTTTAATGGAAAACGTGTGTTAAGAATTTTTCAATCTCACTCCTTATGTAGTTTTTCTTTAAAATTTGCATCTAATTTTCAAAATTATTTTTAATGTTTGAAAGTTTATTGAATTAAGTATAAATTGATACAAAAACAACAAAAACAATAAAAAATGTGTTTTGGTACAATTTTAAAACGTCAATTGCCAACCCTGTACCTCGTTTCTGTAACTCTCGCATCGAGAAATTTCTCGCATGAAACAGTGAAATTGAATAAAAAACAACGTGAATTGAAACACGATTTCATATCTCACATGTAAGTGTTTCTGTAATTTCATTTTGTGAGAACTATCTGTCATTTAAGTTTTTTGACGTAACTTATTGGAAATTTGTGAGTCAAAGTGTTTCTGTAAGAAAATTTTGTGAAAAGTTTCTCACATGAACTGTCAAAACAACTCACATTTAAAAACGGTGCGAAAACAAATTTTTTCAAAAAATATAATATGAATACAAAAAATAAAGAAAAGGTAAGATTTTATTTTTAATTAAAACTTAAATTAATGTTAATTATTTTCCTTGCTTAACCTATAGAGGTCTTTAAAACGTTGCTCCGGAATAGTAAATGGATGTATTCCTTAATTTTTGGCGATAAATTCGCAACATATTTCTACGATCATGTTGCTCTGCCTCTATTAATAAATTAGTATACATTTCTGATCACTATTAAATTATTTTTTTTTTTAAAAAATTATAATTTTACTTTTTAATATAAATTGATTTGTTTATTTTCATTTTCTTCTTTATGTTTTTGACAGCTTGATTGGAAATTTCCAATAAAAACGTAATTAGTGCTGGCTCTTCTCACTTTAAGTTACAGAAACACTTTTCTCTCCCAAATCGAGAAACGATGGAATTTTTTGTTTCACACTTCTCGATGTGAGAACTTCTCACAAATAGTTACAGAAACGGGGTACTGGTGTGTGGTGTTTACGTATGATAGAGTTGCTCATATGAAAACTCATTATAAATAACTCTCTCTTTATATATACCCTTGCCTCTCATGGTGAAGGGTATAACAACAAAAACAAAATACCCAAAGCAATAACCAACACACATCCACACATAGGCTTTGTTGCTTTTTTGTCAATGCATGCAATAAATTGTCTTTTTTTTATGAAATTTTCAGAGGTTGTCTCGGATTTTTGCTCATATCTCCGTTATTTATGGACGGATTTTGCTGATTTTAAATAGCAAACTTCTCGGAAGCATGTCTGACAGAATTATTGAAGATTTGGATGCCGAAGATTACTGGGGTCTTCAGAAAATTGATTTCAACAGACAGACAGACGGACATGGCTTAAACGACTCCGCTATCTATAAGGATCCAGTATATGTATACTTTATAGGGTCGGAAAATTCTATTGTGGAAATTACAAACGGAATGACAAATTTATATTTAACAATAATATGGGGGGTATAATTAACAATAATATGGGGGGTATATTGATTTTGTCATTTCGTTTGTAACATATGAGCATATTGGTTGAAAACCAAAAAGTATATACATATGGGACATTTCATGTCAAGTGAACCAACTTTTGAAATCGATGTCTTCCGATTGGGTAGTAATTCAGACACAATTTTTCAACAAGATCGGTCGATCACTTTCGGAGTTAGAGGGGGTAAAAATTTTACATTTTGGCCAAGCAGGTATTTTTTCTCATTCATGTAATTTATTACCTATTGTTCTTAGCAAAATGTGTCCCAAATGGTTTATATACCCATTTCTTCATTCTTTCGAAAAAAAAGTTAAAAAAAAAAAATAAAAAAAAAAATTTAAACTTTTTTTTGCAAAATGTCTTCTATAAATTTTGTAATTCTTAAAAATTTTATACATTTTTGAAAACAAGACACAAAAAAAGTCAAAATTAAAAAAACACCTGTTTGGCCAAAATGTCTAATTTAAATAGGGACAAGTTTTAAACCCTGGAAAAAAAGTTTACAAATTAACAATATTTTTATTATTTTCTTAAAGATATTATTACAGAGATTATTGCAACATTAAAAATGTGTCTAATTCTCTATAGGGATCTTTTACAGGTCCTTTTAAATTTAAATAGATTTTGGTGCGAGATTGATAAAATGCTTATATAAAACATACTAGGCTATATATGAATTCTATAACATATAATATTTTGTTTTGTCGCCTGCCGTCATCATTGTGAACGTCTAAATACATTATTGTTATTGGCAAAAGCAACAATAAATAACACAATAACAAAGTTGACCAAAACGAAATGAGAGATAACAAGTAGAGAGCTATATTCGGCTGTACCGAATCATATATACCCTTCACAAGAGTTGTGTAGCTTATGAATGACCTTGTTCAATTGAACTATTCACTCTACTGAGCGAATTGAGCGGTGTTGTAGTATGCACATATTTCTTTCAGTATTCATTAAAGGGCTGCGCAAGCACATTCGTCTACACTAAACCATATGCTTCAGTTCACTCGTCAATGCTATAAATTTCCATCGCTTGTACTTTATATTATATAGACATTGAAAAGTATGTTGAACTAATGAGCAAAAAGAGCGACCTAGTTCATTTGATTGAGCTAAGCTGAAAAGAGCAATAAACCCAACTCTACCCTTCACCAAATTATACACTGTTTAGCTAAAAAATTTAAATATTTGTAGGTAAACAAAATTAAAAAAAAATATATTTTTTCAAAAGTTAATTTATTAGCGAAAACAATTTTATAAAAATTTTTTGGTGAAAAAAATTCGGGTTAAAAAATATTTTTCCCGATTTTGACCCATTGTAGGTCCGACTTAATATGGAGTTATATACGTCGTTGAAAAGTTTTTGAAATATCTATCATTAGATATCCATATTGTCTATATTAATGACTTCAGGTAAAAAATCGAGGTTGTTCTGGTTTTTTCGCAAATTTTTTCGATTTTAAATACTAACAGAACCGGGACTATAGCGGATATATTGATGTATGAATCATGTATGTAAGTTATTTGCGGTCTAAGGAAAGTTTATTTCAGCATACAGACGGCCAGACGGACATGGCTACATCGACTCCGCTATCTATAACGCTTCAGAATATATATACTTTGTGGGGTCGCTAATGAAAAATGTAGAAATTACAAACGAAATGACAAACTCATATACATACGTATATCATTAACACTCATGATGAAGGGTATAACAACAGCAACAACAACAACTCTTCACAGTGGAGAATGGAGCTTCAAACATTTATTAACAACCTAACAACACAATACAACATTTACAATTCGTTGTTGCTCGGTGGTATGCCATGGTTAACAGTGTAGTAGTTGGTTTGGTTGGATTTCGGTTCGATCACAGAATGAGTAAATGAATGAATGACTGAGGGAATGACTGACTGACTGACTGGTTTGGTTTGGTTGGAACAGCCAGCAACAACTGTTGCTGTTTATCTAGTTTTTTTCAATACACTTTTAGCTTATTTTAGTTTATGCGGAGCATTTCAACTAAACGGTCATTTGTTTCTCCAAAATACAAAAAAAAAAAAAATAAAAAATACGAAGCCCGTTAAAATTCACTTAAATTTTATTTAAACAATTTGCGTTAATAAATTGATTTGTTTATAAATAATTCGTATGAATACAAATGGAATTTGTTGAACAATTTTTTGAAAACAACAATTAAAAACTCAACAAGAAAAAATATTTTTAAGAATACCTAGTTGTTGATTTAAAATAAACAAATCTTTTGGTTGAAATTGTGGCAAAATTTAAAAAAAAAAAAAATATTAAAATATTTATTTCAATAAAGAAAATGTGCGTAACGTTAAGTTTTGCTAAAAATTATTAAAAATAAAAACTTTGGAAAAAGTATGTTGTTTAAAATTCAAAAAAAAATATAAATTAAATTGTCGTAAAAATTAAGTGATAAATGATAAGTGTTTTATTCATTAATATTTTATTTTTATGTTAAAAGTTTGTTTTAATAATTGTTTTACCTTTTGGTGTTTATTTTGTTGTCAATAATGTCAATTTTTGTTGTTGCTGTGCGATTTTATTAATGTGACACATTGATGGTGTTTGGATTTCTTTTTATTGACATTTACTGTTTTCGTTTTCGCTGTGGTTGTTGCTTTTTAACTATTTGTAAGTTTTTTTTGTTTTTTTTTTTTTGTTTATTATTACTTTGACAATTTATAATCTCAAGTAAATGGTAAGAAACTGATAATAAAAAAGAATAGAAAGAAACCTTTAAAATTAACCCTTTTATGCAATTGTGAAAAAAATTACCCAAAAACTAAATTTAGTCTAAGTTCATAAAATGATGGTTAATTTGTAATGATTCTTTATAAAAAAAAATCGCTAATAAAATGTTGTAAAGTTAATTTTGAAAACATTTAAATTAAACAGTGTTTTTAAGTGTTTAAAAAAATTTGGTTTATTTTGACCCAAAGTCCATCAAAGGGTTAATTTTGTCTATGTTTAATCTTCAGATCTCATGGAATATTTAATAAATAATTTGTTACCTTTTGAGGAAAAATTTTTAAAAATATAAAATAGATGAAATTGATTTGTTAAGATCAATTCCAGGACTTTTTAAATTCCCGGGAATTTTGTCATACTCGTAGTTTTCATCGGTATAAAATCAATCAATTCTATTCTTTTTTATTAAACAAATTAAGAATTTCGACCACGTAAAATCTGGAAAACATGAGTAGTTCATTTCGAAAGCGACGTTTTTTTAAATCATATTGTATATAAGTAAACAAATTTATACCAAAATTATTGTTATTATTTTCTCTAAATGTGAATATTCTTAGAAGTTGTAATGTTAGGCACTTTAGGAACATAAAATTACAATTCAATTCATTCTTAATGACCAAATATTTCTGCTGTGCTAAAAAATTGTAGTTGAGTGAAAAAATTCGGTTATTTCAACCATAATGCTTCTTCGCTAACAGACTATCTTTTGCTAGAACCGAAAAAGCTGTGAATATAATAGAATCATTCAATTAGCAACAAATTTGGCCATCACATCGAATCTGAATATTGTAACTTTGAAATGTCACTTAATACATTCTAGCTTAGTGGAAGAATGCAGGAGAGCTCTCGAAGAGTTATTGGTACACTACTCAATCAGATTGTGTTTTGGTTACAAGGGCACTGTAACATTTAGGGAAATGAGGTGGCAGATGAACTGTCTAGACATGGCTCTGATCTAGATCAAGGTACTAGGGAACGATATGTCACTACTACAGGCTAATATTTGAAAGATTCCGTGACTCCACCAACCAATCCTGGAATAGTAGGACGGATTGTCAAGTGTTCAAGGCCTTTTGGTCAAAACTGGATGCAAAGGCAACCAAAACAGTAGTTGGGTTGCATAGTCTAATTGGGTGTAGTCTCAGAATTCTAGTAGGAGTGATAACCGATCAGTTCTCAACTGGGGTCTCCATTGGTAAATGGGATAATGCACTTTGTAGGGTAGGTTGTGTGGGAATGTAGAGGAGTTGGAGACAGTAGAGCACATTATGTTCAACTGCCCGAGACTACAGTCATAGAATTAAATGGCTAGGATGAACTTGGGAGTATTGCTGGCTGTAAATTGAGTAACATATCAGGGGAATAGGTTAGTTATTAGGGTATTCAATCAAATAACCGTTAATCGGTTAACCGATTAATTTTGGTCGGTTAACTGTTCGAATAATTTAAAATTGCCGATTTTCAAATAACAAATAAACCGATTATTCCCTTCTAGTAATAGTTTTTTAAAGTATAACCTTTTTTCTAGAATGTTCCATGATGAACTTTGTCCTAATGGGTCGGATAAAGGCATGATAATATACGAAACTGAAGACTCCAATGGTAAAATGGAGGATTTTATATGCTTAAAAAACTGAATAAAGAATTGAGAAATTGGATAGTCTTTGTTATGCCTTACTTTCGATTTCTGCAACATCTACAATCAGTGAGAGAGTTTTTTCCAAGTTCAGTTTTAATAAAACTAAAGAAAAATCGTTTAAAAGGAAACATTTAAAATTATATTCTTTTCTTAAAAGATATTTCAGTAAATCTCACTAAAGTCCTAAAAAAAACTCACATGTGTATATAAAAAGGATCTCAAATACCATATTTTTTTTGCAATTATTTATTTTTATTGTTGAAATGTTTAAATAAGTACACAAAATTCATTTTATTTTCAATTTAAAATTAAAATAGAAATTATTCGGTTAATCGAATAATTTAAAACTAACCGATTATTAACCGATTAAATCTAAACCCCGATTAATTATTTGCTCGATTAACCGATTAAACCAGGAACCCGATTAATTGAATACCCTATTAGTTATTTAAGGGACGTTCTACAGTGAATACAAATCTGTAACCAATATTGTTGCCTCTTTATGCAGATTTGGATTTTTCTCTTTTTGTTTCTACTTTTGCTATCTCTATAACACTAATTTTCCTCTTCGTTCTTTCTGCATGTCTCCCTCTTTTAGGAAGGGCATACATTTTCTCTCCACAGGACTCTTGAAGATTCTCCGAGTAGAAGAAGAAAACTTATAAAGAAATTCCAGAAAATTCACGACAAAAATTCCAAAAAAATATTCCCCGGAAAATTTGCATGCGTAAAAACCCTTCACATGACTATTACCAACATTATATACTATTTTACTAGACAGCTTTAACCCGAAGTCAAAAATACTGTTTAAAACAATTTCGAATACATACGTATAAATTATACTATAAATACTGTTAAATTAAATTCCAAAACAAAATTAAATTCCGAAGTTTCACAAATCTAATAAACGCTAAATGAGAATTTAAAATTTTTCTAATTTGTCATTGATGGACATCGAGAAAATTTTGTATGTTTCACAAATGCTTACCATAGGTGGGACGAAACGAAACATTTCGATAATAAAAGTGAATTTTTGAAGCTTTACTCTTTTGATTTCAATAATATTTGGTATACATGATTTCCATAGACATACAAAATTTAAAGTACTCTCTTTATTATACCCTTCACCAGGAGTGGCTAGGGTATATATAAGTTTGTCATTCCGTTTGTAATTTTTACATTTTTCATTTGCGACCCCACTAAGTATATATATTCTGGATGGTTATAGATAGCGAAGTCGATATAGCCCTGTCCGTCTGTATGTTGAAATCAACTTTCCGTAGCCCCCAAATAACTTACAAACATAATTGATACATCAATATATCGGGAATTCTTCCGGCTCGGTCGCTGTTTAAAATCGAGAAAATCGGCTCACAAATGGCTGAGATATAAGACAACCTCCGGGACAACCTCGATTTTTGGCCTATTTTTTTTAATCTATATCTGGATTACTAAGTTATTAATATACACAATATGGATATCTAATGATAGATATTTCAAAGTTCATTGCAACGATGAGGCTATAGTAATTTGGACCTACAATGGGTCAAAATCGGGGAAAATATTTTTTAACCCGAATTTTTTTTTACAAAAAAAATGTTTAGCAATACTTTAATTTTTTTAAATTTAAGAAAAATTAAAAAAAAATAAAAATAAATTTTTTTAAATTCAAAAATTTTCGAAAAAAAAAAATTTTTGAAAAAAAAAATATTTTTTTTACCTAAAAATATTTAAAATTTTTATTTTAAAGTATAATTTGGTGAATGGTATATAAGATTCGGCACAGCCGAATATTGCTCTCTTAGTTGTTTTTTTTATTTTCTAGTTTTATTTCATGTTTATTATCTAGATAACCTCTCATGGTCCTCCTCTGAATTTTGTATATGGGCAATTCCATGTCATCGTACGTGACATTTGTACGCCTATAGAGTGGAATAGATTTTCCAAAAATAAGAGTATCTGAAAAATAATTTGGTCTGTATGTTTCATTCAGAGGAAGCTATATTTTAAAAAATAATAAGTTCTTTCGAAACATTGTTATCCAAAATATCGAGCGAAATAAGGGTATATCGTACGTGACATAAAACGGAAGTAATTTTGAGGTACATGTAGAAATATGCGAAAATTTGCGAATCATGAGAGGCGATACGTTTTCTTTTAATTTCTTACACTAAACGAAATATTTTTCCTTTACAATCCGTCATATTTAAATAAAAACAATCATTGGATGATTTTATAATAAATAAAATTTAATATCGTACGTGACATACCGTACGTGACAGATTTTTCTCTTATAATAAAACAGTATATATTCTGTAAATATATTTATACAAAAACTAAAAATATGAATAGAAAATCGGTTTCAATAAACAATTTTATAATAGCAAATAAACAATCAGAGTCAAATTCATTTCACACTATATGCTAATTGGGAGCTTAGTTTTGACCACAATTTTAGCCTAAAACACGTCAATTAAATTAAAAAATTAAATATAGTCAGTTTAAACTAATATTTTTGCCAATAAAATGTTATAATAAGCTTTAAATTTGAGATATCCTTTGATCAGGAACGATTTTTTGATTCAAGGAAAATATTTTTAAACTATGGTACATAACCTATTACTAGGAGACCAAAATTGGAACAATTGAATAAGCGGTTAAGAAGTTATAAACGATTGAAACTGCACAACTTTTTGCTATTTATATATATAAAATTTAAAAATTTTAAGGAACTTTAAAATTTGTATTACCACAAAGAATCAATCCAAATTTCAATAAATTTGCAAGTGGTAAGGTGGAACAATTTTGCTAAATTTACCTCATACAAACCTTGAGTAAATTTAATGTCATATTCCTTACGACAACTATAGTTAATTTACCATTTAGATGTAGAGCCCTAAAAAATGATTACAGTTTTGTTTGTACCTTTCTTTTAAGTGTTTAATGAGTTGATAACAAAACTAAATAATCCGGCAACGTACATAAAAAATATATAAACTTTTATTTACTTTTAAGTTCAATGCTTTTAAAGTTTATGAAACATGCATTATTGTGTTTTCTTAATGGGTGCGTGATTATATGAATAAGAAAAAAATATTGCTAAAAAACACAAAGAAAAAAAGATTTTTAAGGAAATAATTTCTAAAACACTGAAATTACAACTTTAATACAAATTTTTTAAGGTATTTATAAATAAAACTCTCATAGTACTATTAAAGCAAGTACTTCAGTATATAAGGTACTATTAACCAAGTTATTTGAAAACATGAAACTGCTAGTCAGGTGTAAAACAGTGTATGTAAAAGTTATGGGTAAGTTTGTGGGTAATTCCCCTAAACTTGTGATTATGTTGCTATAATCAAGATTGTAGCTCAAGTATTGCAAAAAAAAACAAGCTGCACCAACCTGTAGAAACCAGTTAAACACTAATGGCTAAAACGTGTTAATATTAACAAAAAAAATTACAAATGTTTAATTCACTTTTTTTTTAGTCATCTGTTGAAAACATTTGCTACAAATAAATGTCATAAAAAATCGAAACATGTTTTTTTACTAAATTTAATTTAACATTTCAATATTTCTTTAATAATTTAATTTTCTCTTAAGACTTTTTTTTATATAAACAAAGATTATTCTTTTAAATGTCTGTCAACAGACACTTGTTATTAATAAATCACATAAATAATTCTGCTGTGTTGTTTTTATATTTTTCTTTTAATGCTTTAATTTGTTGTGATATTTTTTTTTTTTCAAAAATTTCTCACTATTTGATCACACTCGTACTAATTGATTTGTAGTTTTCTCACATTTTGCCGCAATGTTTTAAATGGCATCGTTCTGTCCATTTGTTAACAATTTAAAATTGTTTTCTTAAATATGTTTAGAATTTTTTAATACTGCACCTCTAATTAATATCATTTAATTAAATTATTATGCACATATTTATAAAGATTTGCTTAAGCATTTATTCTCTAGATCATTCTAATACATAATGTGAGGATAATAGTTTACTAAGTTGTTTGTTATTTAAAATATCTTTAGCTTAATGTACAAAAGTGCCAAGTCCACCTTTTATGAAAATTGAGAATTTAATACAAACGCTAGACTAAATATGCTTTCTAAATTATTTTATTTTGTCAAAATTGCAAAATTTGTTTGTTTGAAACTGGAAGGAACTATAAGCTTTTTTATTTAAAATTTCGAACTGGGCGTGACACCTCCCATGCAAAATAAATTGTTATTAGCGAATATCTTGCGAACTTTAAAGCATTGAACGATGTATTTGCTTACCATTGTACGTAATGCGGCGGAAAACGGCTGGTATTAGATTAGTGGGAGTGGCTATATAGGATAGAGTAAATAATTATTTTCGAATATCTGGATAACTATTATAATCTTTAAAGCGGGAATATCGAGAAAATTATAATATCTAAAGCCGAATCTTATTATTCTTCATAGTTTGGTTGTAATTGGGCGGAGTCGGATTAGTGGTCATGACCTCTCTCATATACCGTAAATAGTTATTATTGAATATCTGGAGAACGCTAAAATTTAAGGGGCTCGGAACAGTGGCACCTCCCATACTAAGTTAATATTTATTATCGAATGTCTGTATAACAATTGTATAATAGTGAGATTCATGTCTGTCTGTTTGCTGAGATCAAGATAGAGTCCAAATGAAAGGAGCTAGCTGGCGGAAATTTTCCATAAATACTCTCTGTTTATAAGGTTTCTTTCACCTAGCCCTCATAAACATGCGGCAATCCTCACAAAATTTTGCACAAATTAGTTCTAAGTACTAATTGTGCAAGAGTATGGCGAAAATCGACCAACATTAGTCCCCATACAAGCTGCCCCTCAGAAAAAGACTTGAACATTTATAATTTTTGACCCTTTTTCTCCCATCAAAAAGATAAAATTACCTAAGCTCCATGGATATTAGACTTTGGTGACGATTCGGCTGCTTGGCCGGGCTTCACATATGATCTCTTACGCTTCGGGTTATCGTAATGCATCCATTTTTCATTGTAAGTAATGATTCGGTGCAAAAATTATATTTTCTTTTTCAGCATTCAAGCTTAATTTCGGGCATGCAAAATTGTCTTTCAATGCCTCTCAGCTTCAATTCGTATAATACCCAATTTCGCTGGTTTTAGATGAATCCTCCTGCTTGCAAACGTTTTGAAATTGCTGATTTAGTAGCTCCCAATGATTTTACAAGCTCTTCATAGACTAATACCGCCACTTCTTGGTCTTCAAAGTTTTTTTTTCTATCTGGCCATCAAACCATCTCATGGAACACATTCATCATAAGCTTCGGTGAGCTTACGATGATGCTCAAAGCGTCTTATGCAAAACTTTTCGCATATGACGTTTTGTTGACACAAAATTCGAAATTTTAGAAGCCAACAAAAACTTTGTTGACAGGAAACTTTCCTGTCAAAGACCTAACTCAGTTGTCAAAAACCTAAGTGTTGATAATGTATTAGTAAATAAAACAATGTGAAAACAAAAACATGTAAGAGAGCTATATTCGGCTGTGCCTAATCTTATATACCCTTCACCAAATTATACTTTAAAATAAAATTTAAAAAATTATAATTTTTTTCAAAATTATTTTTTTAAGTTTTTTCCAATTTTTTTTTTTAAATTTTTTTTAATTTAAAAATTTATTTTTTTTAATTTATTAGTGAAAAAAGAGTTTTTTGTGAAAAAATTCGGTTTAAAAAATATTTTTCCCGATTTTGACCCATTGTAGGTCCAACTTTGTATACATCGTTGCAATGAACTTTGAAATATCTATCATTATAATTATCCATATTGTCTATATTTATGACTTAGTAATCGAGATATAGATCAAAAATAGGCAACAAAAATAGAGGTTGTCTCTGATTTTTGCTCATATCTCAGTTATTTATGGACGGATTTTGCTGATTTTAAATAGGAAACTTCTCGAAAGCATGTCTGACAGAGAATATTGAAGATTTGGATCCCGAAGATATCTGGGGCCTTCAGAAAATTGATTTCAACAGACAGACGGACAGACAGTCAGACAGACAGACAGACAGACGGACATGGCTAAATCGACTCCGCTATTTATAAGGATCCAGAATATATATACTTTATAGGGTCGGAAAATTATATTGTGGAAATTACAAACGGAATGACAAATTTATATATACCCTTCTCACGAAGGTGAAGGATATAACAACACTCGTGCGTGTAATTATTTTGAGTAATATTTTTGTCTATGTTTTTTCCTAGTTTCCGCTCTATGTCTATTTCTCTATGGTTTATATTATAATGTTCAATACGACATCTATTGTAAATACCAGTTTTGGGGTTTTTAGAATACTTAGTCTAAATTCAAAATTTTAATACAAAATAAGTTTAATTCGGATGGGCCTAGGAAAACCCATAATACAGTATTTTAGGCGTTTTTATTTTAAAGATTTCCCTGTTGAAAAAGTTTCTCAACTTTTTTCTAGGAAGCAAGAATTAATAGCGGGTTTTCGGTCAAAAAAAAAAGCGAAAGTTGGAAATTTTCTGAAGTTTCAATCATATAATCTGGTTTGGTTTTGTACTTTTTGGACAGAATATATAGTTTTGAAACTTCTTTTAGTTGATTTATGTGGTTATTGTTTATAACTAAAATAAACCATTTGAATGAAATCGTTTATAATTTGAGTCCTGTATTGTGAAAAGACCCGACAAAGGAATTTTGACATTTGAATTAGCCGTTCTCACGTGATGCCATTACATACATGGACCATTTCATTTTTATATACATAAAGATATAAACTAAAATTCTCAGATATTGAGAACCCACAGCGACACTCTTGAGGGGTCGGTGGGTTCCCTAGACACAACTTGAACTCGAATATCTGAAATAAGCTAATAAAGTCTATTAGACGTTATCGCCACAGCATTAATAATTGCTCGTTTTTTCGTGTGCGTCGCCTGAAGCCCCGACTAAATTATGTATTCAGTTTGCTAGTTCATATTTTTTTTATTTCGTATTTAATGATGATAAAAACTTTTTTTGGTTTACCAACAAAATCGCAAGGAAGTGTTAAAAATTATGGTTTAGTTTATTTTGTGTTTCATTGATAAAACAAAAATAAGTATTTGGAAACATCTTTCACAAATTGGTGGAGTAACAAAATTATAAATTAGATTTTAAAAACATTTGTGTTGGTTTCTGCAGCTGGTTGCTAAACGTTTCTCATTTACTAGGGTTGTCGATTATTCGAGTTTTATTTTAATTGAATGAAATTTTTTAATTTGTTAATTAATCGAGTGATTTTTAAAATATCCTCGATTATTCGAACGAATAACGAGTAAAATATATTATTCGAATAATTTAATAAAATATATTTAAAAACAATAGGACTTGAAATTGCAAAAATTAACTCAAAAAAAGTAAATTTTAATCCAACAATTTTTTTATTCGGAAGATCAATCACTATATGGCATTAACATTTGAAAATGATTTCGTGCTGTTCTTGACGTTGTTGTGGACGTCCAATTTTGGGTCAATTTTTTTAGCATTGCTGGCCTTATGTCACGAATAACACGAATAATGTTGGCCTCCTAGGAGTCAATTGTTGCCGGTTTATCAACATAAACAAGTGGTCCTGGCCGTCCAACGCCTACTGGTGAAACACTGCGACGTTTAGCCACTCGCCTCGAAGAGACTAGCACAACACGAGATGCTGCCAGGCGTGGCAGACCCCGGAGTAGCCGTTCTGCAGAGAATATTGCTGCTGTAGCCGAGGATGTAATGGAAGCGCCGTCACGCAAATGGGTATCAGTCGACGGTCTTTACAGCGAATTTTGGTACAAGATTTGAAGATGTTTCCGTACAAAGTCCAGACGGTGCATCAGCTGTTAGCTGCTGGCCGCCAAATCCCGTCTAACATTCGCTCAAGCCATCCTTAATCACCACCAAGAGAAAGATGATTTTTCATCAAAAATAATCATGAGTGATGAGGCCCATTTCCATCTTAGCGGGTACGTAAATAAGCAAAATTTACGCTTCTGGGGCACTGAAAATCCGCGTGTAACCCACGAAGAGCCATTACACCCGCTCAAAGTCACTGTATGGTGTGCTGTTTTCGCTGGAGGAGTCATCGGACCTTTTTTCTTCGAAGACGTCGCGGGCCAAACGGTTACTGTGAATGGTGAGCGCTACAGAGCAATGATCAACGAGTTCTTTTTGCCGCAACTTGATGAATTGGGATTGGAAAACATGTGGTTCCAACTGGACGGTGCAACGGCACACACAGCACGTCGTGCCACAACCGATATGCTGAAGGATTCATTTCCCGGGCGCCTAATCTTCCGTTTTGGCGATTTGCACTGGCCAGCAAGATCGCCTGATTTGACCGCTCCAGACTTCTTTTTGTGGGGCTTTTTGAAGTCGCGGATTTATGTCAACAAGCCTCAGACTCTTGCAGCTCTTAAAGACAATATCCGTTAAGAATGTGAGGACCTATCGCCGGAAGTTTTGACCAAAGTGATGGAAAATGCCATAAAAAGGGCTCAAATGACAATCAACTGTGGCGGCGGCCATTTACATGACATCATATTTTCGACTTGATGTAAAAAAAATTAAAAGACTAAATAAAAATAATCCACAAGAAGAATCAAAGTTTTTCATTTTTTTTTTTTTTTTTTTTTTTGAATTACAGCCAAACAACATTGGAAGTTTACTTTTGCGCCACCTTGTATTTGTTTCGAAATAAGGCTTTACAATCATCCTCGTTTTGTAAAAATTTAACAATTATCTGGTCACTTTAACTATATTCCAACTATCAACATCGAAATGTTGTATTAAAACAAACTGAAATGAATCACGTTTAAATATTATTATCTGAAATTGTAACACGTAATTCGATAAAATATAAGTTGGTTTATTTCCTTAATAATTTACAATTATTACAGTGTTGTTGAATCAATAAAGTTGATGAGTATGAGAAATATTAAAGTCTTTTTTTGTATCATTATGTGTCAGTTTTTATTTTTCTAAAATACGGCTGTACTTATAAGGATGAATCTAAGAAGACGAAAATAAGCTTGAGTTAACTTATAACAATTTCCCAATGTCATTAGTTCTAAGACATTTCTAAAATTCCTTACTTCTTGAATGAAAAAATGTTTTTCCCCGAAAGAATTATTAATTTTTAGCATTCCATATAAATGAACTACACAAAATTATCATATACATTTTAACAATATCATAAAAGATTTAAAACTTGCATTGCCAAAAATATATTAAATAAACAAAAGTGTTAAAGATTTCTAAAAACAAAACATTTTATACAAATACTCGATCATTAATGACTGGCAGACTTTTGCTCTGGTTGTATTTTGCAGATACCTTGCGGCAAATCAGTAGCAATTTTAAGACAATAGATAATTTTCGAGTGTGTATGTATTGAAATCTATTGAATTGGTGAAAAACATAGAGATAATTGTTAAGTGTTTTACACAGAGGTCTAGAGGAACGGCTTAACAGTGGTTCAAAGTAGTTGACTTCAAATGCAAACAACATTTGGGCTCTTAGAACTTTCGCAAATATTATGAAATATTAAAGAGTTAGTTATCTTGTGATAGGCCCCACTGTGCTTTGTTTCATTACATTGTTTGGTAAATTTTTACTGGGACTTTTGTATTAACATGTTTTCGCTAGAAATTTCGATTATCTCACAAGTAGTTTCTTGAAGCGTTCTACAAGTTTCAAGTGTTCTGTTCTGTTATTTTTTTTTTTTGCCATATTCAAGTATTTATTAATTTTGGCTGTATCTATGTACAAATCAATGCATAAGGTATATTTTTAAACAAATGGTCTATTGTGTTTGAGTAGATACTCAGTGGTACAGAGTCTCTACCAACGATCGTTTTTGCCATTCAAAACAATTTAATTGTTTACACTTGAATAACCATTTGGTGTTTATTGTAGACAACAAAATTACCACAATAACAAAAAAGTATAATTTAATTAATATTTTCTTTATCTTGATTGTTTTTTAATGTAAATAATTATAAACAATCTGATTTTTTTGAAATTCCAAAAAATGAGATGCATAAATTAATTAGAAAAGTGATTACTTTTGTTTTTAAGAATTGACATTTACAAATATTCTAGTTTTGTTTTATTCGAATAAAAGTTCATAATTATTCGAGTAATCGATTAATTTTTTAAAATTTCCTCGATTATTAGAACGTTATTCGAAAAATTTAAGAAATATATATTTAAAACCAGACAATTTTTAATAATTTGTTTGTTAATAATGTTTTGAAAGCATTATGACCTCTTCCCATCTTTCTGGCAATATACGGATTTCGCGCCAAAAGAAATGCTCATCTTTTGAGGTCAAGAACGAATCAAGCCAATATTAGATACTCTGTTCCAAAGTGAAGCGTATCCCTGAGAGAGCGTTCTGCTTCGATCGAAACAAATAGCAGTCGGACGGGGGAAGGTCTGGACTATAAAGCGGATGAGGCAAAACATCCCAAAAACTTATTCCTAAATAGTTTTTAACAGGTATTGGCTGAGCGTTGTCATGATGGAATATTATGGTTTCATGTCTGGCCGCATATTCTAAGTATTTTCTGTGATGTTCTGGAAAGATTTCAGCAGCTTATAATAGATAGGACCCTTTGCTCCCACCAAATACAGAGAATTACCTTAACGCCATGGATATTTGGCTTTGGTGTGCTTCAGCGCCACTTTTTTTCAAATTAAAGAAGTCAAGCAAAACTTCCCGCATATAACGCTTTGCTGGCACAAAATTCGACATATTCGAAGTAAAAAAAAACTTTGTTCTTTACACTATAATGTTCAATAACTAAGTGAGAATAAATGACAAATACGTACCCTTCAAAATGCTATATAAGCTATTTAAAACTATTGTGAATCCCTCATTACACATAGCAAGTTTACTTGAAGCAAGTCTCTTCGATTCTCTTTTAAACTTGTTTGTCTCTTTACACACCGCAAGTCTGTGTTCAATTTTTGTATGCCAAAAGCGTATAGACGCCATAATGAAGATGAGAAAACAAAAGAGAATTGAAGAGACTTGTCATTACAAGCCTCTCTCCCCTATAAACTCAGACTTGCGGCAAGAAAACTTGCCCTGTGTAAAAGCAGACTTGGATTTCAATATATTTTTTAATGCATATAAGGCTTTCAATAAAATTTTAAGATATTTCATTAAAATAGATTGTTTTTTATTATAAATTGGAAAACCATTCCAACACTATTGCAGGTGCATCAACATTTCCTAGGTATTTACTAGTCGCAAGGTTTTCATTATTAAGTTCGATTTCTGCTGTCCGTGTGTTAATCAAAAGTTTGGAGAATTAATGCAGCAAGTCGTTTCTAGTAAAATTTTAAATTTAACCAACATAGCATGAAATTATAAACTATTTTTCTTGTTTCATTGAGATAGTTTTATCAAAATTTTTGTATTTATAAATTATTTTTTTTAAATTTCAACTTGGGAATATATTTATTCGACTTTTCTTTTAATCGACAATTATTGATAGAATAACATTCATTCGAATAAAAAATATATTTGCGCCTCAATTATTCGAATAATTGAGGATTATAAGCAGCCAACCCCAGCTATGACCCACAATAAGTCCGTGAATTTTTGAATTTCCCGCCTCTTAACTAAAAGGGCAACGCGGTTCCTTTCAAAATGTTAACAAGCTGCGTCATTTAGTTTACAGGCAAAAAATTAATTTCATTTGTTAATTAAGCATACTTTTTTTGAGTAAAAAGAAACATCACTCAATCCAAGGCACCAATAATTTCAATGTTATAAAAGTGGTTTACTGAATTTCGTTGTGTCCGCGCAAGCACTGATATGCCGAAAGTTCAGGGCGCTCAGTTGAGGTCTCTACACCTGAAACAATTGAAAAAATTCACGATCTGGCCGATCGATGATTCAAAGTGCGAGAGATTGTTAAAGACATCTCACATGGCTTAGTGGTTGCAATTTTGAATGATCACTTGGGTATAAGAAAAGAAAGGGTGAGCCGTTTGCTCACAATCGAGTGCTCAAAACGGGGCACACATGATCAGTTTCATTGCTATTTGGGTCTCACATAAGTCATTATAAGTAAAAATGATAGTTTTCCTTTTCCTTTTCGGTATATTTCGGGAATTTCTTTTTAAGTTATCTTCTTAAAGATAAAATAGTTCATTTATACTGAAGCATTTAATTATCAATAAATTCGGTTATCAGAACTAGTTTATCCACGTGATAAAAACGGAAACAAAGAAAACAGAAGAATTAAGATTTCTTGTAGGTCGACTTAGGTTAGGTTAGGTTCCATGGGCAGCCGCTCCTCAAGCAGCTCACTTGGGTCCATTTAAATCTGATCCCTTTGTGATACCCAAGGGGTAGACAGCATGATATTTACAATACTTCCGTTGCCTCCAGATTAAACCAGCCAGATTCCCGGATGAAGGAGTAGATTCGTCTAAGATTCATCGTTGATAGCTCATCCAAGCATGATAGGAATGGAGATCCTAGGATGCGTTCCCTCAGGTTTGTGAGAGCCGGGCAATGGCAGAAAAGGTGATTCACAGTCTCCTCCTCTTCTTCATTATGGCAGCTTCTACAGTAATCATTGTACCGTAGGCTCATTCTTCTAGCGTGTGCCCCAATTAAACAGTGTCCTGTAATAAAGGAGACAATTAGCCTTATTTGCTCACGACGGTAATCCACAAGTAGATTCGTCCTACTGGCATCATATGCGGGCCAGGTCGACCTCGCTATAGCACAGGAAGGTTCATTAGTACACCTGTTTTGTGCAGTCTCATATAGTATCTGCTGAACAGCCATCTTGCATTTAACAAGGGAGATACCAGAAAAGGGGTCGATCGCCTCATCATTCATCATCGCACCCCTTTTGGCCAAAGCGTCTGCTATACAATTACCCTGATTTCCATCGTGTCCAGGGACCCATATAAGCGTTATCCTAGAATGTCTCGCTATCTCATTTAGGGATACCCGGCATTCCTCGGTTAATCTAGATGTCGTGAGGACACCCGCTATTCCGTTAACGGCAGCCTTGCTGTCCACCGACCCTGTTTCCCCTATTAGAGCCGTCAGTGTATATCCTTATGACATCATCAGGGGGAAGGAGTCCGCTATGCCATGAATCCCTATTCAAGATCATAATATGGAATTGCCTATCGAAAAAAGGTTTTGCGATGCAGTAATCAACATTACCATGTATGTGCCCATAGTAATTCAATATCCTAGAGTGTCCAAGGTCCTTGCCAGACCACGAACATCCAGCATTTAGCCTCACAGCAGAGTTGAGAGCCATTTGTATCACCATCAAATCCACTGGTAACCAGTTTTAGATAGTAAAGAGTGCCTTGGAGGAAGTAGACCTTAAAGCGCCCGTAATCAGTATCGCTACAGTCCTTAGTACTCGTTCGACGGCCTTTCGGTGAGTAGCATTGTCCAAAGCATGCCATCACACTAATACTCCATAGAACAAGATGGGTCGACTTAATAAAAATTGAAATTTTAATTAAGTTCTTATAAAGATTATTGAGATGCTTATTATGGAAACTTTTTGAATTTCTCGGCTCTTGCCTGAAAGGGAAACACTGCTCCTGTCAACAGGCAACTGTCAAAATTTAAACAAACTGCGTCATTCAGTTTGTGTTAGCCAGCCATTGATAGCAGACTACTTCGTAACTTCAAAATAAATTGGAAAAAAGTGAATTTTGTCTGCTCATTAAGCACGTTTTTTGCGAAAAAAAAAAACATCACTCAAATGAAGCATGATATGGGAAATCTACACCATTTATTTTAATGGTACAAAAGTGATTTACTGAAGTTTCTTTGTGGCCGTATAAGCACGGAAGATTTCAAACGTTCTGGACGCCCAGTTGAGATCTCTACACCCGAAACAATTGAACAAAATATCGGTATTGTGCTAGCAGATCGGAGATTGAAAGTACGAGAGATTGTGGTAGTCATAGGCATCTCAAATGGCTCAGTGGTTGCAATTTTGAATGATCACTTGGGTATGAGACAGCTTTCCGCAAGATGGTTGTCGCGTTTGTTCACAATCGTTTGTTTCCACGGCAAAAACTCACGAATTAGTCTAGGAATTGCTCCCTCATCCACCCTATTTTCCGGATTTAGCCCTGAGTGACTATTTCTGGTTTCCAAACCTGATGAAAGGATTCGGCGAAAAGAGATTTGAATCGAACTATGAACATCTTACAAACAAATACCTATTTTGAAGACCTCGACAAATCTTATTTTTTTGAAGGAATACTAAAATTGGAGAAACGTTGAAGAATGTATATTGAGCTCAAAAGAAACTATGTTGAAAAATAAAATGCTTATTTATCCAAAAACCTGTGATTCATCGAAAATTTCACGGACTTATTGACGCGCTCTCCAAAGCGTTCAAAAATTAAAATTTTTTAAAATTTACCATAAATTGATTGGGTTATTTTCAAATATTTTATGTTATTTAGCCCATAAATAGGAAAATCTTACAAAGAAAGTTTTAAAGCAATATATTTTACGAGACCATGCAGATATGCAGTATTTTTAAAAGAGCACAGACAATTTTAATCTGAATCCCATTAAAATTAATGTTTTGTTTAGAAACCGCTTTTAATGATAACATGTAACAAATTTTTAATCAATATTTTGTACGAATCCAAAAATAGGAGACTATAAAGTTGAAATATTCCCATACAAATCTTAGTTTTTACAAATGTACAATTGGGGGATTCAAACGGTGTGTTATTAGGTCATATTGTCGTAATGTCCTAATATATTACGACAGTTTAAACAAATTTTTATTAGGTTTCAAACAAAAAAGTTCTAATCTAATAAGACTTTTGGAACTATGTTTATTGGTTTGTCATAAAATAATACTGTTTTTGTATAAAGCACAACAACAATTAGTTTCAACTAATGATACTATTACATATAACTTTTATTCCAACATAGAAAATTACTCTAATTACACCCTTCACCTTCGTGAAATTTCCACAATATGATTTTCCTACCCTATAAAGTATATATATTCTGGATCCTTATAAATAGCGGAGTCGATTAAGCATTGTCCTTCTGTCTGTTGAAATCAATTTTCTGAAGACCCCAGATATCTTCGGGATCCAAATCTACAATAATTCAGTCAGACATGCTTTCGAGAAGTTTCCTGTTTAAAATCAGCAAAATCCGTCCATAAATAACGGAGATATGAGGAAAAAACCGAGACAACCTTTGAAAATTTCTTCAAAAAAAGACAATTTATTGCATGCTTTGACAAAAAAGCAACAAAACGTATGTTTGGATGTGTGTTGGTTTCATAGCTCTGCGTATTTGATTTTTGTTTTGTTTTTTTTTTTTTGTGTTTCGTTTCATTTGGCGTTGTTGTGTTTATACCCTTCACCTTCGTGAGAAGGGTATATTTAAGATTGTCATTTCGTTTGTAACTTCTACAATATAATTTGTTCGTCAGCAATTAAATGTAAAATTTTTAAAAGTTTTCTTCATATATTTAGGATGCTATACGCTGAAAGTGGGCAATTAATGCATCCACAACAAAGGTGAAGGGTATATAAGATTCGGCATTGCCGAATATAGAACTCTTACTTGTTTTTAATAACGATTCATCACTGGTCTTTCAAAATTTAAAAAATTTTATGTTGAATTTTCGGATTTAGACTATTTGTTGTAAAATCCCAAAATCATAAAACAGTTTTCCGATGTCGATTACAGTTTTATATACCCTAGTATGTTTTTAACAGGTCATATAAGCTATTTATCACTCTCGCACCTCTTAACTTTACTTATTGAAACATATACACAGCCTCAAAAGTGAGTAAACACTAGTGAATCTTTTGATTTTTTTTGAGATCATGAAAATCATTATAGTCCGACTTAAATCTTTTCTTTTTCAGAAACGAATCTATTATTCAGTCCAATCTCCAAAAACCCGAAACTTTTAAATTTTAATCGATTGATAGATTAAATAAAATCAAATAATTTGTGGTGTTTATTAATTTTTAAAGTTGAGTGTATATCCCGTGCCGCATCACTATTTGCACAAAATCTTTTCTAGAGTGTTTGCTTGTACAGAAGACATTAAAATTTATACTTGTTTTGACACTTATACATTTTGCTAAGAAATGACACTTATTTTGTGGTAATCCTAACTTTAAAAATTTAAATTTTTTTCGCGGTTTAAACAAATACTTTCTTTAAATAACCCTTTCCATATGCAAACATATTAACATAAGTACTACTTATACTACAACTGTCCTAAAACTGTGCTAGCATTACCATTTTATTGGTTAATATGGGTGCATCACGACGACGCTGTACTGGTATGTATGTCCTTAAGGGGCATTCTTTTATTTATATTTTGCTAATATGTCTGGTAAAAAACAGGTCATTAGCTGGTTTTCGTTTTGTTTACATCAATATTTGTTCTGGTATGTTTTAGGAGTGTGTATACCAAAATGTTCACAAAGGAATTATAAGAAATGAACAACATAAAGTTTTATTTTTATTTTTAAAATAAAATTTTTTGCTTTAAAAAGCTGTCATCTAAATGCACAATTCTGCTGAAATTAAGTATTAAACTGGTTTTTTGTGTACGTATTAATTTAACATTGAAATGATTTCATTACAATAAAAACAATACAAATTTATTCTCCAAAAACAAAAAAAGATAAATTTTTTTTTGTTTTTTTTTGGTTAAAAACACCCAATGTTTAGAAATAACAAGACAGTCACACAAATGTGACATGTGTTTTTAAATAAGTTTTGGAAGAAAACGAAAATCCCATTATTTACATACTTACGTATGATATTCATTTGATTATTGAGTGAAGAAATACAAAAAAAATTTTAGTCAGTTGGCAATATTGGAACAAATACAATAGTCCAGACACAACCATGACGTCAGGCGATAATGATAATAAACAGATCATTTGGAAATATCTAAGTATGTTTTAAATAATATTATTGTTTTTGTTTTTTTTGTAATACATTTTTCTAGAATTTAATTATTTGTCTTTGTTTTTCTTTATACACCTGCAACAATATGGATTTGTTTGATCCCATTTCACTACATGTTTAGGTAAAATCTTAAAGAATTTTATTAACAATCTGTATTGACCACAAGTACTGAGGCCAACGTAAAAGGTTTTATAGGCTGTAACGAATATAATATTCGGCCAAATATCAAATTATCCGAAGCTTTTTTAATGTACAGGGTTTTCCAACAAGAGGTGTTATTATGGTGTTCAAAGAAAAATTGAATTTTTTGAGATAAATGATTTGATGTTTATTTCATAATAAAGAGGAAGTTATACCGTTAATAATGAAAAACAACATCAGCCAAATGGCCACCACGACCACGCTTACAGGACCATATCCTTTTCATGAAATTTTCCATAACCAAATCACAAAGTGGCTGCCCTATATCCACGATAGCCTCACGAATTCAATATTTGAGGTCTTGAATCGAACCTGGGCTGGGCACGTGAAAGATAAGGTCTAATCTTTCACGTAGCCCCAAAGGAAGAAGTCACAAGGTGTTAAATCACAAGATATCGGTGGCCAACTGTGATCACCTCTTCGAGAGATGGACCGGAAACTTTTTCCATAAAAGAGCAATGGTTTCGTTGCAGGTCTTGTTGAAAGTAAACGTTGTCTAGATCAATAGCATCCAACCATAAGAAATCATTAATCATCTCTGGATAGCGTATAAAACGAAGAATTGACAAACCTGGGTTTTCTTCAACACTTTGGGCTGCAGCAGCAATATTCTCAGTTGTTTTTGAGCGACATGCACGGGTTTTATTCTTCACATCACTAACTTGTCCCAACAGCTCGAATTTATCCACCAATTTGTGTATAGCGGTCCGACAAGGTGCTTCACGACGACCCAAAAATGCTTTAGTTTTGTGAACTGTGACTGCAAGATTTTCACCATTTTTGTAGTGAATTTTAATAATATCAATATCGTTCCATTTTAATGGTGTAGTTTCTACTTGTCAAATGTCAAAGAATAAAAGCTTCAAAAGTTACAGCTTCCGAAATACCGGGTGATTCATAATAACACTTCTTGTTGGAAAAGCCTTTATCACAACAATCTGAAAGTCTTTAAGACTTATAGTTTCAGCTGTTCCATACATGTTGCTCTTTTCACTAAAAATGACGAGTAATTCAAAAAGTTAAACTGATCTTGCTTGATTGCAAGATCAAGCAAGAATAGCGTCAGTAGAATTCTAGTTTGTCCTTGACCCCCCTACCATAGTCAGAGTTTATGGTAACATAGTGGATGATCAGTAGATCTTGCAAAGTAACTCACCTAAAATGTAAGGCCTTTATTAACAAAGGCATGATAATAATCTTGAAAAAAACGTACTCATTAGACTGGTAGCTTGTCGTTGCCATTGTGTGTGGGGGCCCCTTATAAGCGTTCAAGATCTTTTTTAACCGCAATACATTAATGTGTTGATAGTTTTATACTTATGGTTAAATTGCTCGTATTCTCTTTGTATAAATCCAAGGCAGTTTTATACAAAAATACGTCATTAATACAAAATATGACTGCAAAACATGGAAATTAAAATATTTTTTTTTTTTAATATTTTACCATCATTTCATTTTGGAGAGCTTATACAAGCAGCAACTTTACAAACTTAACCTTGCTAATTAAATAAATATGTTTTTGTGCACTGCAAAATTCATAAAAATTATTGGAAATTATTTAAAAAAAAACACTGATAAATAAAGTAGGTATTGTTGTTTGCTTGCTGACATTAACAAAAAAAAAAAAAAAATTAGATGCTGTGACAAATTGTTTTTGAACATAAACATCAATTGAAAAACCACGCAAATTTTGAAAACATTAATCATGGGAGTTCATATGTACATAGTTCCGGTTAATATGGATTTTTTTTTTGTTTGCAATGGGTAATTATAGTCAGTAACCTTCAGCATGGGTTGTACTTTATAAAGTAAAAGAAAACTTTTTTATTAGCGTTTATTATTGAATCTGCCTTATTTTCTTAGGCCTGACTAAAAACTAAATGCTCTCTGACGACAGCGTAGATAGACAAATGAGCTCCCTCTTTGCGGGTGGTAGATCGGCTTTACGAAGCCTTGATCGCGTTTGTCTCTGTGTGAGAGAAGTCTTACAAGCGGGTTCGGGTAGTTTTGTAATTTTATAATGTATTTTGCACGGACATTCTTGAACTCATCCTTAACTAAAGGTACGTGTAAGTCTATATAGATCAGCGAAAGGCAAACTCACACCACTACAGTTTTTAGATATTGTGGTTGTATGAGTTGAGTAAAAAGTTGAGAAAAAAAACAAAAACAATAACTGAAATAAACAAGCAAAAAAGCGAAAAGCGTAAAACAACCTGCTTCCATCAATGCTCATGCGAGACTGACTGGTTTTGATTGTTTTTATACAATGTGTGTGCTTGCGTACATGTGAGAACAAAAACAAGAGAGCTCATTTGAGAGCTCAATGCCTTTCGCTGATATAGATGTTCTCATTTCTTATGTACCATAGCACAGTGGGGCAGAATCAAAATTTTTTGGAAATAAATCAGGCATTTCTTAATGGCCAGGGATAAAATTTGACGTGGGCATAGCCAAAAATATTGCACTTTTTCATATTTTAGTATAAAATGTCAGAACCATTGGAACATTTGTAGGTTCCATTTTAATAACTTAAACTTGAATACTCCTTGTCTATGCCCACGTCAAATTTTATCCCGATCGCACTAGCCGTTTAGAAATGGCAGATTTATTTCCAAAAAATTTCGATTCTGTCCCACTGTGCATTGTGCACCCGTCATGATTCTAAGAATTTTCGACTGGGCTGGCCCTTTGTATAATTTCAATACTGTAATTGCTGGCCGTTCCCCACCATATGTTCAAATTGGTTTTAAAACAATTTTATACAGGATAACAAAATAAAAAAAAATTAACACACAAGAAGATTGAAATAATTTTGAAGACAATTTTGAGAATCGTAAAATTCTGCTAAAATTAAATGATGCAATAAATGATATCGCTTTTGTTTTACACAATTTTCTTTGTAAATATAAATGTATAAGTATTTTTGGCTTTTAATATTTCAAATTATTAAATTCCCTTTTAATAGGCCTCTTTAAAATTGAGGTCACCATAATTTCTTTCTTCAGTTTAATATGTGTGGAATTCTTAAGAAAATCATAGTTAAACTGAGAAAAATTGACAAGGTCGTTTGTATTCTTTTTAAATGATTTTAAAAATAAAATCGAAATATTATTAAGATAAATACCTCAATATTTCGAATTTTATGTTTTAAAAAGAAACGAAATGTTTTTGTGGGACGTCTGGGCTTTTGCTAATTGGCCATTATGTTTTTATTGCTTTTTTATAAGAGTATTTTATGTGACATTAATTTGCAGTGGCAGTGAAAAATGAACATCAATAAGTAAAAAATGTCTCAAACCTTGCTGAAGATTTTAATTATATAGAAAATAAAGTTTTTTGTTATATTTTATATAGAGTGCGGCAGAATCATAATATTTTTGGAATAAATCGGCTATTTTAAAATTTAAAACTGAAATTTCACGTAAGCGTAGCAGAGTAGTATTCGAGTGGATGTTTTCAGAAGAACCCCACAAACGCCCCCTCAAAGTAGGGCATTTCAGACACGCGACATTTTAAACGCTTGGTATTTTTTGTGATTCATGCAAAATCAAAGATCACAGAAGATCGGGAATAATTGTGTTTGATTTTTAAAAATTCCAAAAGTGGGAATTTATGACATTTGGTCGTGCCCGAGGTTGGTAAAAGGCTTATGGACATTCAAAATATTCTATGATGTATAAAACTGTACAACAAATAGGCTAACTCCGAAAATTTCGACAAAAAAAAGTGGTTTCAATTTGGACCTGTAAAGGACCCCTAATAAAAATTAGGTTGACATAATTTCTGTAATAATATATGGCAGAAAGTAATAAAAATGTTGTACATTATTTAAACATTTTATTCCAGTGCCGATCGTAAATCGATCAAATTCAATATTGATGTGATGTACAACTTTAAATTCTCCTATTACTGGAATTGTACAAAATATTGATTTGAATTTCTTTTTAAAGATCATAAAGAGATCGTGAGATGGGTATATATAAATTTGTCATTCCGTTTGTAATTTCCACAATATAATTTTCCGACCCTATAAAGTATATATATTCTGAAACCTTATAGATAGCGGAGTCGATTTAGCCATGTCCGTCTGTCTGTCTGTTGAAATCAATTTTCTGAAGACCCCAGATATCTTCGGGATCCAAATCCTCAATAATTCCGTCAGACATGCTTTCGAGAAGTTTCCTATTTAAAATCAGCAAAATCCGTCCATAAGTAACGAAGGTATGAGCAAAATCCGAGACAACTTCTATTTTTGGACTATTTTTTTATCTATATTCCGATTACTAAGTCATGAATATAGACAATATGAATATCTAATGATAGATATTTCAGAGTCCATTGCAACGATGTATATAAGGCTATACAAAGTTGGACCTACAATGGGTCAAAATCGAGAAGAATATTTTTTAACCCGAATTTTTTTTACAAAAAACATTCTTTTGTCATACATTTTTTTCACTAATAAATTAAAAAAAAAAAAAATTTAAAATTGGAAAAAACTTTTAAAAAACAATTTTGAAAAAAAAAAATTTTAAATTTTTTTTTTTTATTTTATTTTAAAGTATAATTTGGTGAAGGGTATATAAGATTCGGCTCAGCCGAATTTAGCTCTCTAACTTGTTAAACCAAAAAAGTGAATTTTCCCGATATTTAAAAAATAATGCATAATAGTTTTGTGATATGGGAGTATGGACCGATTCTCACAAAAGTTGGTAGAAAGATTTACTTTCATACAAAGCTTGTTTATGTCCAGTTTTATCACGATATTAATTAAGCTACGTACACACGGTTGTCAGATTGTACAATATTGTCAAAAAAAAAGCTCAGAAAATGTCTAACAAGATCATTGGCAGAAACTTTTTATTGTCATATGTGCGAAGTTTATGCATCAATGTCAGATAAATTATTTCTATTGGCAACACTGTGCATATGTATTTAATATAAACGAAAGTAAAGCAACCGTGTGAACTGACATTTTTTGTTGGCAGATAAATTTATTGTTTGACAATTGTCTGACAATAAATTGTATGGTTTTCTTACCATCGTCTTAACTGACAATTTACCTTTTGCTAATAATATTTCATTGGCAGTGCATTGCGAGCACATTGCCAGATCTGACAACATTGTAAAATCTAATAACCGTGTGTACGTAGCTTTATAAAAAGACAACGTTCAAGTCATTTTCTAAAGGGAACATTGTATTGGAACTAGAGACATCATTGTCGCATAATCAACATATTTATGACTGCTCAAACAGTATGCCGGGTGGACATTTATATGGGGGCTAGGTGAAATCATGGACCGATATTACCCATTTTCAATACCAAACAAGCCTTATCGAGTTCTCAACAGACAGACAGACGAACGTGCATTGCTAGATCTTCTTACAATCTTATGGGTATCGTTGTGGATGAATTTGTTTTTCGACAATGAATATCTGACCCCCAAATGCGGGCATTTTGTTACCAAAGTCAATCAAGACAAAAATGTGCTTCACATTGCTTATAATGATTTTGCTGAAAAAATCAAAACTCTGGCTGCCAAACTTCCATTATTTCTGATGCTGTAATGCTACATTTTTACTAAACCCAAACTGTTAGCTGTCATACTGTTTATTTTTTGGGTTGGCAAGCAACACTTTACTGCCCAAATGGTGGCAAATTTAAATATTTTTTGAATAACGGAAAACTAACTTATGTTAGCCACTGTATTGTTTTATTACTCTTGCTAAATGTGTGTTGTCTTTCCTAAAATATCTCTCCCCAGGGATGGCAATTGACATTTTAAAATTGTACCAATCAGCCTTTATAATAATAATATATGTATTTTTCAAAATTCTATACAAAATGTGACTTTTAAAAAATATACATATGCATATGAGCAATTCCATGTCATCGTACGTGACATTTGTACGCCTACAGAGTGGAATAGATTTTCCAAAAATAAGAATATCTGAAAAATAATTTGGTCTGTATGTTTCATTCAGAGGGTGCTATATTTAAAAAAAAATAATAAGTTCTTTCGAAACATTGTTATCTAAAATATCGAGCGAAATAAGGGTATATCGTACGTGACATAAAACGGAAGTAATTTTGAGGTACATGCAGAAATATGCGAAAATTTGCGAATCGTGGGAGGCGTTATGTTTTCTTTTAATTTCTTACACTAAACGAAATATTTTTCCTTTACAATCCGTCATATTTAAATAAAAACAATCATTGGATGATTTTATAATAAATAAAGTTTAATATCGTACGTGACATACCGTACGTGACAGATTTTTCTCTTATAATAAAACAATATATATTCTGTAAATATATTTATACAAAAACTAAAAAAATTAATGAATTTTATAATAGCAAATAAACAATCAGAGTCAAATTCATTTCATACTATATGCCATTTGGGAGCTTAGGTTTGACCTCAATTTTAGCCTAAAACACGTCAATTAAATTAAAAAATTAAATATATTCAGTTTAAATTATTATTTTTGCCAATAAAATGTTGCAATAAGCTCTAAATACTGACACATAGTAATATTTTAATGTTTTCTCCTATTCAAATCATCTTGAATAAAAAGTTTCAAGGGTTTTTGGGTTTTCAGTCGTGGTGGTAGTCATTCTTGTGGAATTGCCCATATGTGTTCATTCCTCTGTCAACATCTTCTAATTAAATTTAAGTCAAATTAAGTTAAATTATATTTTTTACGTAAACTTTTTTTAATTGTCTTTAGTTCCCATTTAAAATCAACACTTATTCTTTTTATTCATTAATTAAATGATTTTATGAAAATCTTGTGTAATTATAAACTTTTCATAAAATCTTTATTTTAAAAATATCATGACATATACATACATTTTTATCAAATTTGTCAGCCAAATAATAGATTTTTTATAAAAATTTTATCACAGATAGATGTGTATTTAAATTAGATAAAAGGAAAATCATAATACAAATTAAAATTTAAACCAACATTTCCATACACAATTTGATTATAACACTTTGTTTAAATTTAAAAATTGTTTTTGAATAAGGCCCTTAATAGGTATTTATATTTACTTCTAATACCTATGAACCTTTACAAAAATCACTTGTTTAAAAATTTGAGAATATAAATTCATTCATAATTAATACATACAAATTATTGTTTCTAAATAATAGGTACACTCACCTGAAATACAATTTACAATTTACAATTTAATTGTAACATTATTATGTTACAATTAAATACCCGTACCGATTTCCGATTTATTTACACTAGCTCGAATATTGGCAACTCTATGATGCTTCCCTACTCAACAATGATTTTGTTTGTGTAAAAAACACTTTAAATTGTTTCTTCTTTCTCTGCTTTTACTTATTAAGATTTCGCTCTTATATTCTCATTCACTCCTTTTCTTATTCAAAAACAATAACTAACAACAACAACACCTTTGAATGCACACATTGCACAGCATCACGCGACTCACAAACAAAATCATGTTCTAAATCATCATGTTATTGATGATTTTGCTTTTTTATCCTTTATTTTAACAAAAACTTTATTTTAACACAACAATCACTTATTATAATGTTCAATAGCTATTTTTTTAATTATTTTAAACGTTTAATATTTTATTTAACACTTTATTTCATTTTATATTTATTACGGACAACACAAACTATAACGACGAATTTAAAACGAACGATTTTAGAGGAGACAATGTAACAACTAAAATGTTTGGCAAACAGAGTAGAGTTGCCAGTGCAAATGGAATTCTATTTGATAGGAGGATTTTATGAACAGGATATTAATTTAATGGTAGAAAACTATAGAAAGAGGGGAACTATAAAAAGAAAGATTATATAAGAGGGGATATAGGTATATATATTAAAGATTTCAATCATGAAATGATAGAGTTTATAAAACAAAATTTCTTCACATTTTTTAGCATTTTATTTGAAGTTTCGAGTATTCGAGTAGACATATCAATTTTTTCTACCTGTGAACAGTGGTTTAGATATGTGTGTTTTTTTTTTCAATAATTCGGTATCTCGGTAACTATTGAAGATATTGTTACGAAATTTCACATAGTTGGAGATGAGGTGTTTTCGAGATAATTTACACTTGTTAAGCTTCCTAGCGCTAGTGGGGGCCAGTGAGTGGCCTATCAAAGTTAGTAACCTCGGGTCTAAAATTTAAAAAAAAAATATCCATTTATGATCCGAATTAAAAAAAATGTTGATTTGAGTAAAAAATTATTAAAATGCAAAGCACCGGTCCTCGAAAAATCTCCATATTTGTATAACCATTTATGTTTCTTAAATACTACAACGTTTTTTTTTTACTATCATAAGGTAAATAACCTCACAGTAGGTACTTTTCTAAAAAATCTCGCTTTTTAAAAACACATTTTCCCCGTTTTAGTTATTTCGGTATTTGAAAATAAAATCTGTCAAAAATTATAATTTTGTTATGATATCTTTAACCCTGAAAATTTTACATTAATTAAAATTTTATATTTTTCTTTGTGGAAAATCACCATATCATATAATTTTTTTTATCCAGTTTTCTATTTATGACCAATTATGTTGACAATTTTAGTTTCTAAGATTCCAATCTAACGGTTTCTTTATGGTCAATCATTTGTTACCAAATGTATAAATAAAAATCCAAATATCAAACTATTTTCATTCTTCACCCAATGTTTCGTTTGTTTGTTTCAAACTTCTTCTTTTTTAGTTTTTAAAGTAAAATTATTTAATTTTACTAAAATATCAATCTTCAAGTGCTAAGGCTTTTATCGATATCAAAAACTTTTATAAAAAGCCTTCATTTACTCATCAGAAGTTCCACAAACCCTGCCCCTTTGAAAAATTATTACGTTTTTTCATATATATATTTTCGTAACAATATCTTCAATAGTTCCCGAGATAACGAATTAAAAAAGAGATGTTTCTAGACCACTGTGCTGTATTCGTTCCTCTGTCAACATCTTCTAATGAAAGATGATTTTCGATAAAATTTAAGTAAAAATAAGTTAAGTTATATTTTTTTAATGAACATTTGTTTTCAAAATTGTACCAAATTAGTAATTGTTGTACCATTGTACTTAACAAGTTCGAATTGTACCAAAAAAAAAAAAGCACAAATGTACCAACTTTGCCATCCCTGTCTCTCCCTCTTTTAAATTCTCTTTCGTTTGTGTATTGTTGACATTTTTACACCGTCTATAATAAATGTCAAATATTATTAGAAATTCACAATACTGAATTAAGTTTATAACTTAAGCATCATTGGCGTTTTGTTTTTTATTATTATTATTTATACGAATGATTAACATAATTCAGTAGAAAACCAATTAATAATTTCTTTGTTTGATTTCTAGAGAAACTGAACATGATCGTGGTGGCAGGAATTGTGTCCCACAGAATGTTTTAAAACAAATAGAAAATTTTGCAAAATTCCAAAACAAATTGAAATATGTTTTATTGACAGTGTAATATGAGTTTTAAATGGTCTTGACTAAAAACATATGTTTTTAGTTAATCATTTGAAATTAGTTTTTTTTAAAGGAAAAGGGTGCTTCAAGACAAATAAAAAAGAAATTTGAGATTCTTATAAAAAATTCTTATATAAAGTAGGTCATTAGGGATTCAGAATACTTAACAAATTGTTGCCCAAACTTTTTGTTCGAAATAGAACCAGTATTTGTTAAACATTGAATGCTAGAATATTTTAATACAAGTGAGTATTAAAATTTAAAACAAAATACGCATTAAAAACAAGATTTTGTCACATGTTTGGAAACTTTAATCTATATAAATATATAAATGTCTTTGTAAGTTTGTTTGTTTGTTTATTTGTTTGTTTGTTTGTTTGTTTGAGCATCACGCCTAAACGGCTGAACCGATTTTATTGAAATTTGGAACGTAGATAGATCCTTACTTGGAAGCGTCAATAGGCTATAAATTTTTTCAATACTTGGACCAGAAAGGGATAAAAAAGGGGGAAAACGGGTAAAATTGGTACCTTTAGTTTTTAAACAATAATTACTAAACGGCTGAACCGATTTTTACATCGACAGGGGTAGCGAAGCGCACCGGGTCAAGCTAGTCGTTAATAAAATAAAAAGAAATGTAATATTCCAGTTCGACGAATTAGATGCACGCTTTAGGTGATAAAGTTTCAAATATAATGAACAATTTATTGCAGCGCATTTAATTGTAGAGATATTTATTCAAGCTCTAGTTTTGTACATTAAATAGTAAAATTTTGTAAACCTTTTAGCACAAACTTCAAGGATTTTATCTTCATAAAGTATACTAATTTATGACTTTTTAGACATTATTAATTAATGAAATAATATTTTGTACTAATATGTTCTCACTTTTATTTGTAAACTACATTAATACAAAATCATAAACAATATCACGGAACTAAAAAACTAAATTTCTTATTAAATTAAACAATTTGCATATTTCTTTTTAAACTATGTATTTGTTAATAAGGCAAGATATTTAAAATAGCCAACGTAGAATATTAAAATCACAAATAAGTCATAAAAGCTTCATTGTAAACTAGTCTTATTGCTAAAAAAAATATTAATAAAAAGAAAACAAAATTTTAATTGAACTAATTATGAAAAACAATCACATTCATTAATAAACAATTAAACATTTTTGTTAACAATTAGGGGAAACAGTAATTTCCTATTTTGAAATATACTTACATATATTTTAGAAAGTTTTTGTTAAAAGAAGGATATTCAAATAAAGTGCATTAAATCTCAAGGCATTTGTTTCAGAAGACAATTTTAATTACATTTTAAAGACATTTTTCCCAACAAGCTGTTTTAAATCAACCCTGAATGTTAAAATATGTTTACATTGCCATGCATATGTAAACATTAGGGTGGCACTAAAATTGTCACAACTAGTGGGTTTCTATATACATATATAGGTGTTTTAGTTCAAATTAAAATGAAAGGCATTGCTGCCTTTCACACTAGATTTAGGTGCTTTTAACAACCAAATCGTGGCATTTATTATATTTTAAAAGCCGACCATGTTTTGAATATGTTATATTTGTGAATAATTCGACGGACCGGTTAATTTATTTTGGTTAATCGGTTTTTATATTTTTATTAAAAAAAAAACAACTCTTTATTTATTAAAATGTATACAACAATTTAAACAGTCGCTCTATTTTAATACACAGACTTATAATACACACTTTATAATGTACAAGTGTACACTGGTAATACAGTTGATGTTAATTCTTACATGACGACTACTAGGTGGTGCAAAAGTAAACTTCCGATGTTTTTTGGCTGTAATTAAAAAAAAAAAAAACGAAAAACTTTGATTCTTCTTGTGGATTATTTTTATTTGTTCTTTTAATTTTTTTTACATCAAGTCGAGAATATGATGTCATGTAAATGGCCGCCGCCACAGTTGATTGTCATTGGAGACCTTTTTATGGCATTTTCCATCACTTTGGCCAAAACTTCCGGCGATAGGTCCTCACATTCTTGACGGATATTGTCTTTAAGAGCTGCAAGAGTCTGAGGCTTGTTGACATAAACCAGCAACTTCAAAAAGCCCCACAAAAAGAAGTCTGGAGCGGTCAAATCAGGCGATCAAATCGTCAAAACGGGATATTAGGCGCCCGCTAAATGCATCCTTCAGCATATCGGTTGTGGCACGTGCAGTGTGTGCCGTTGCACCGTCCTGTTGGAACCACATGTTTTCCAATCCCAATTCATAAACCTGCAAAAAGAACTCGTTGATCATTGCTCTGTAGCGCTCACCATTCACAGTAACCGTTTGGCCCGCGATGTCTTCGAAGAAAAAAGGTCCGATGACTCCTCCGGCGAAAACTGCACAGCATACAGTGACGAATGGCTCTTCGTGGGTTACACGCGGATTTTCAGTGCCCCAGAAGCGTAAATTTTGCTTATTTACATACCCGCTAAGATGGAAATGGGCCTCATCACTCATGATTATTTTTGATGAAAAATCATGTTCCTCTTGGTGGTGATTAAGGATGGCTTGAGCGTATGTTAGACGCGATTGGCGGTCAGCAGCTAACAGCTGATGCACCGTCTGGACTTTGTACGGAAACATCTTCAAATCTTGTACCAAAATTCGCTGTAAAGACCGTCGACTGATACCCATTTGCGTGGCACGTCGTCTGGTCGATGTCGACGGCGCTTCCATGACATCCTCGGCTACAGCAGCAATATTCTCTGCAGAACGGCTACTCCGGGGTCTGCCACGCCTGGCAGCATCTCGTCTTGTGCCAGTCTCTTCGAGACTAGCGGCTAAAAGTCGCAGTGTTTCACCAGTAGGCGTTGGACGGCCAGGAAATCTGCGACGAAATTCACGTTGTGCCAAAGTCACCGACCGATTATTGGTCAAATAAATAGTCAGCAATATTCCGCGTTCAGGAGCAGTGTAGCGTAACATTGTTTATTAACGTGTATTTCGCATGTGTTTACTACACAAATGTCAAAACAGAACTGACATTAGGGACCAATCGCAAAATTTATAGCATTTTCTGATAGGAGGATTACTTTTGCGCCACCTTGTATATAGTTGTTAACAGGTATTGCATAATGTGGCCGTGCGTTGCCATGATGGAATATTACGGTTTCATGTCTGGCCGTTTTTCGGTCAATGCTCTATTCAAACGAATCAGTTGCATTCGATACAGGCTCCCTGAGATGGTCTGGTTAGATGAAAGTAGCTCATAACAGATATGACCCTATTGCTCCCACCAAATACAGAGAACTAACTTAGCGCCATGGATATTTGGCTTTGGTGTCGATTCGGCTGGTTGGCCGGGCTAACATACGATCTCTTACGCTTTGGGTTATCTTAATGGATCCATTTTTCATCGCAAGTAATGATTCGGTGCAAAAATGATTTTCTTTTGTAGCGTTCAACAGCATTTCAGACTTACAAAGTCGTCTTCAATTCGTATGGTGCTCGCAAACGTTTTGAAATTGCTGCTTGACTAGCTCCCAATGATTTTGCATGACCTTGTTGAGTTTGACAACAATCTTCATGGAGTAATGCCACCAATTCTTTGTATTCAAGTTTATTTGGCTGGCATGAGCGATCTTTGTTTTCCGTGTTAAAATTACCACTTCTGAACCAAAAAAACCATATCTCGCACGTTGAAACCGATGGAACACATGCAGTATAAGCTTCGATGAGCAATCGGTGTGTTTCAGTGGCACTTTTTTTCAATTTAAAGCAAAACTTCCCGCATATGACGCTTTATTGGCATTAAATTCCACATTTTCGAAGCAAAAAACATTATAGTTTACATTATAATGTTCAATAACTAAGTCAGAATACATGACAGATACGTAGCCTTCAAAATGACATATAAGTTATTAAAAACAAAAACCGCGTTCAACAGATACGCCATCTGTTGTGAGTTTCGCATTTTTAATATTTTAAATCAATTTGTATTAGATTTGAATGTAATCATTCCAAGGTTGAACGAATTTTTTATGAATTAGTTGAGAATTTTGTAAACAATTACTTATATATATATATCAGATTATATGCCAGCCATTACTAAACAACTTCTAAGTAATGCTATTTGATAATGCAAGGTTTTACCAAAAAATTCTAGGATTAAAGTTATTAAATAAGTTTTTTATTGGAAAGGTAATCAGAAACTCTTAATATTCCGTTAATAGTTAATTTTGTTTATAAAAAAAACATTGAATAAATTACATGTTTACAATTTAGAAGGTCTTTTATACACCTAAGCTTTGTTCTAATGCCGTCGTTCAATTTTTTTATGTTCACTTAAATTTAAATATAATTCAAAGCCAGCGAGTAAGTGTCACCCTAATTTAAATACAATATGAAATATATTTAAAATGCACAACATGATTCAGGAATATGAAAAAAAATCTAAACGAAACTAAAACCAAATCCAAGAAACAATAAAAGCATTTGTTTATGTTCGAATAGTGTTAACGTCGAAAAACCAAAAAAATAAATAAACAATTTAAACATTTTAAAAAAAAGCTCTAAATAAATAATAAAAATTTGCTCAAGAATTTGCATAAAATAAAACAAATACTTTGTTTATTGTGTTTAAGTCAACACAATTTTTGGAGTTTTTTTTTAAAAAACTTTTTTGGTACTTTTTAACAAGTCTTTATTTAAATAATTTAAATATTTATAGCTTTTTACAACACTTAGATTAGCTAATAAATAATTCTATGTAAATATATATTTAACAATTTGTTTAGACATTCATTAGTTAAAATAAACAGAAATTAGAATAAACAAAAAAAACAGTTTTTAACATTGTACAAGTACTAAAGTTTCTATTTGATGTCAAGCGAAACAATTAAAATGACTGGAATCAATCAGCCGGTCAGTCAGTATTCATACGTGGGTGGCGTGATAATTGTATAACTGATTAAAATCAATACAGTTTATTTAATGGAAAATTTATTAATTTACATGTTATTATTTTTTTTATTTTTAGGTAAATGCATCGGGTAACTGGAAATTATCATTAAACAAAAGGTAAGTTAAATTTGTTTAAAAAAAATACAAAAATTTTTCGAGTGTATTTTTGTAGACACATATGTATTTTATATCAATTTAATTATAATTTAATTTCGTCTTGTTTTTTCCAACCATAAATTATAAATTCTAATTTTGTATAATGGGAAATTTTTCGAATTAATTTCAATTTACACCATCAAATACTTAAAACGCCACAATACATGCTGAGCTTTAATGATGATGATTTCTCTAAACAGATTCAGTTATTTTCAGAATTAATAGAAATTTGGGATGATATTGGTTAATTGTGGTAGCAAATTGCCAGCACATTTTTACAGCATTGTATGGAAATATTATCGTGTATTTTGAATTATATTTAATATTGTACAGAAGTAGCAAAATAAACAACAAGCCAGAGAGAGATATATTCGAATGTGACGAACAGTTTATACCCTCCACCTTTCACTCTTTGATAAAGTCCTATATGTAATATACACTCAAAATAACTTTTATGTAATATACACGAAACTTTTTATTCCTGATATATCCAAAAATGTTTCCATTTTTGCTCATAACTCAGTTATTTATTGAACATTTTTGCTGATTTTTAATACCAAAATTCTAGATGAAATATACACTGACATATTGATGATATTCTTTAGTATCCAGAAAATTCCCCATCTATAGAATTTTGAATAAATATTCTTTATAGAAGTGCTTCCCATATGGACAATTTCATGTCATCGTACGTGACATTTATACGCCTATAGAGTGGAATAGATTTTCCAAAAATAAGAGTATCTGAAAAATAATTTGGTCTGTATGTTTCATTCAGAGGAAGCTATATTTAAAAAAAAAAATAATAAGTTCTTTCGAAACATTGTTATCCAAAATATCGAGCAAAATAAGGGTATATCGTACGTGACATAAAACGGAAGTAATTTTGAGGTACATGTAGAAATATGCGAAAATTTGCGAATCGTTTCTCTCTTCGTTTTCTTTTAATTTCTTACACTAAACGAAATATTTTTCCTTTACAATCCGTCATATTTAAATAAAAACAATCATTGGATGATTTTATAATAAATAAAATTTAATATCGTACGTGACATACCGTACGTGACAGATTTTTCTCTTATAATAAAACAATATATATTCTGTAAATATATGTGTACATAAACTAAAAAAATGAATAGAAAATATACATTCGGTTTCAATAAACAATTTTATAATAGCAAATAAACAATCAGAGTCAAATTCATTTCACACTACATGCTAATTGGGAGCTTAGTTTTGACCGCAATTTTAGCCTAAAACACGTCAATTATATTAAAAAATTAAATATATTCAGTTTAAACTATTATTTTTGCCAATAAGATGTTGTAATAAGCTTTAAATACTGACACATAGTAATATTTTAATGTTTTCTCCTATTCAAATCATCTTGAAAAAAAGTTTCAAGGGTTTTTGGGTTTTCAGTCGTGGTAGTCATTCTCGTGGAATTGTCCATATGGATAGTGTGACGCTCGCTCCACAGGTGAGCAATATATAAATTTTTTTGTGGAGAAGTATCAGATTTTAATAAAATACACAAGATAATAAAGGGAATGGCGCATCAGACCAATGGCCTCCACAGCATTTCTAACTAAGTTTCGTTGCTGCAGCGTGGAACTTCTTAATGTAATGGTTGTTGTCTTCAATTAATTTCATAAAAATAAATCCAATGGTCTTAAATCACATGATCTAGAGCAGGGGTGCCCAAAAGTTCCTTATGGCAGAGCAAACACCAATACATTCAAAGAAAAACTAATTTTTATTCAATATTTTTTGTTGTAAAAACTACAACATACAAAAACCAATCTACATTGATGATCGCTGTAGTCTATGTTTACCAGCAAAGCATACGAAAGTGTTGTTGCTTTGCACTTGCGTGTATACAGTGAAGAACGACAAAAAAACAAACAAGACAAAGTTGTTTGTGTATTTCATATTGCTAGTGCTGTATTGAGTATAGAAACATACAGCCTATAGCTAAGAGCATTTACAAAAACAAATGAGCACCAAGAGTATATGGCTTGGTCACGCTTGATCTAGAGGGTCAATTCGGATCACCAAAACCAGAGTACATGCACGCAGAAAAAAAATATAGTTGTGAATGTTTTCTGTAACTATTTCAACATTTTTATAAGTTTTTTTAACAATATTATAACTATTTATATGATTGTGGTAACCATAATATGGTTAATTTACGATTCACATGACTGTATCCATCATTTATATGATGAAGGACTTACCACATTATGTTGCTCTCGGCTTATGGATATCATAATCTGAGAAAAACATATTATGATCAAATTTTTCATCATAAAAATGGTTGTCACAAACATATACTTGTTTACTGTAATCATATATATGGTTGATACAATCATGTGAATCGTAAATTAACCATATTATAGTTACCACAATCATATAAATAGTTACTGTGACTATAATATTGTTAAAAATATTCAAATGGTTACAGTAAACATGCACAACTATAGTTTTTTTCTGCGTGTAGCTAGAAAATGATTCATGCAGTAATTAAATTGTTTCACGGTCCGTATTGCATGTAAACTGAACTATATTGAAGCTATGCCCTGAACTAAAACTATAACATCAACTAAAACTGCGCTAGAACCTGAACTGTTACCTGAACTTTAATCTTAACATGAGTTTTAAGTAGAATATGAACTATATAGTGGAGTAGAATTTGAACTAGGACCAGAACTACAACCTCAATTAGAATCTTAAGTAGAAACTTACCTAGAACCTGTACTAAAACCAGAAACCTAGAACCTGAACTAGAATCTTAACAAGAACCAGATCAAAAACCTGAACTACAACCTCAACAAGAACCTGCACTAGAACCAGAACTTGTATTAGAACCGAACTACAAACTGAAATAGAATCTTAACTAAAACCTGCACTATAACCAGAACTAAAAACGGCACAAGAACTTTAACTGAAATTGTACTAGAACTGAATCTTAACTGGAACTAGAATCTTAACTAGAACCTGAACTAAAACGCAGACTAGGAACCGAACTAAAACCGAAACTACAAATTGGACTACAACTGAACTAGAACACGTATCTGAACTAAAACTGAAACGGAACACAGTGGGGCAGAATCAACATTTTTGGGAAATAAATCTGGCATTTCTAAACAGCTGGCCGTTCGGGACAAAATTTGACGTAGGGGTAACAAAGGAGTATTTGAGTTCAAGTTATTAAAATGGACTCTACAAATGCTCCAGGCGCGGCGCTATGGGGGCTCAAAGTAGGGTACCTTCGACATGTAAAATTTTTAAACACTTGCCATTTTTTTGTTTCCCATCCGATTTCAAAGATTTTTAAATTTTTGGGAAGCTCTCGGCTAGGTCTTGAAAAAACATGCTTGCGTGTGCCATTTATCTCTTATAATTTCCGAGTTATAAACATTTCAAAATTTACATTTTCAAATTTTGCCATACCTTGGTCCGCTTTTTTAAAAATATAGGGCTTATTTTTGAACCGAATGGACTAGAATTTTTTTTCTTTAGTTAGATAACTAATTTACCAATAATATGCAAATTTCAGAGCAATATCAATTACGGATCCGAAAATAAACGATTTTCAATTTAAAAATTTTTATATTTTTGCTGTTTTTTGGGCGAAAAGGTGACTTAACTCTTTTTTTATTAAAATAAAACTTTCTTTAAGAACATATAACAGTTTTATGTTTTTCTGTAAAATATCTTTACGGAGAATATTCTGCTATAAAAAACATGTCATATTTTTCGAATATGTCGCCCCTTCGCCCTTAGCAATTTGACCTATTTTTTATCAAAATTTTAACTTTGGGCCACATGTTCTAAAATCCCAATGCTGGGATCAGAAAACGGAAAGCAGCTATGGAAACCTTAATGTGATTCCTATTTATTTTTAAAGCATTTTCCCAGCCCCGACGGAAATTTAGGACCTGTGGGCAAAATTGTTAAAAATACCATTTTTTGGGATTTTCGCTCCAGTTTTTAGGAATTGCGGGATTACCTTAGAACTTTTGACAAATTTTTTTTACACTTTGTTATTAAGAAAATTGTTATTTGAAAATTTCGTTTAGTTTTGTTAATAAATAAAGATATTATTACACATTACATATTTATTGAGCTCTAAAACTAAAATTTGTATAAAAATTTTGATAGGATTGCAAATATTAGGAACAATTTTGTCCACATTTTTTCCGAACTAATTTTTTTTTTTTTTTGTTTAGATAAGTTAATTTCTGATATTACAAAAAAAAATTTCAAGTCAATATCTCAATTATATTCAAAAATATTCTGAAATATCACTGAAATAGTACTAGACCTCATGCTTAACTGGAACTAGTACTACACCCTGAACTAAAATCTTAACCAGAATCTTAACTAGATCCTGAACTAAAACCCGGACTAGAAACTGAACTAATACCAAAACTAAAACCGGAACTAAAATCATAACCAGAATATTAACTAGAAACTGAACTAGACTCTGAAATATAACCTCAATTTAAAACTGAACTAGAAACCGTACTAGAACCAGAACTAAAACTATAATCAGAAACTGGACTAGAATCTGAACTAAATTCTGAACTAGAATCTAAACTATAACCAGAATTACAAATTGGACTAGAACATGAATAACCTGAACTATAACTGAAACGGAACTTGAACCTGAACTACAACCTGAACTAGAACCAGAACTACAACCTGAACTAGAACCTGAACCTTGGACACACTTCTTATGTTGGAATAATCTCAGTTATAATTGGTCAATTCACAAGGTCTCTTATCATGTTATATTGTCAAAATGTCCTATTATTTCCGGACTCGGCGGTTCGGCTTAACCGACTCTTAGGCGTTCGGCGAAGGTCTCTGCTGGTTGGTTACGATAACACAATAACCATAGCATATTTTAGGACTTTTTTTGCTTGAAAGGCAATAACAACATTTTCAAACCATTGAGAAATATTAGAACATTATGACAATATGACCGTGTGAATGGCCGATATATTTCCAAAATAGTTTAAATCTGTCCCACAGTGCATTATAGTATCGATAGAACATAAAATACAACTGCAATTGCGAGATTAATGCAGAAATTACAAACGGAATCACAAACTTATATTGCCACTCGACACTAATGGTGAAGGGTATTAGAAAAATAAAGAAACGTCCAATATATCAATATATATTTATCTGTTTATTTGCTAACATGTTAAGCGGCCACTCTAGTTTGATTAATTAAATTTAATGATAATTTTATTCATTAATTTTAATGAAAACTAATTAATAAAACTCTTCAAAACAATTATTTTATTAAGTCGTGTGGTTTTATTAAATGTTTTAATTGGCAATTTAATTTTAAAAAATGGGTCATTAAAATTCCATATGGTTTTCTATTAGTTCTTGTAGGAAATTCTAATTATAATTTTGAAAATGTTCAAATGTTCACACCTAAAACAGACCAATGTTAGTTCAAAGATGTTTCCTAGCAGCATAATTTTGGAACTGAGGCCGACGTTTATAAGTCGATAATGTATACCTCTATTCTAACTAGTTCCAACGTGGCTTATGTATAATGAAATTTCTTTTATTTATTACTAATCAATCGGTTTACAAATTATTTGAAAATCTATCAACATTAAACAATTAACCGATTACCAATTAATCAATTGTATACCCTACCTCTAAATTATTCGTCATTAATTCCGAATTATTCTCATGTTTAGCAACTTAATTCTGTTTTTTTTTTCTCTCAGAACATGATCAATAGATTAATTTTGCACAAACTTCACGTTTTACAATAAATATTATGAAATTTTAATTATTTTTGTTGTTGTTTTCGTTTTAAATAATAAAAAAAAACACTATCTTCATTATACATATCTTTAGCTTAATATGCAAACTTGCTAAGTCCATAAAATTTTATTAGAGAGATTTTTTTAAATCTTTTGTTTTAAATATTTTGTTAATGATTTGCTATAATTTATAATGATAAATAATCACAGTTACGATTTTCATATTTTAAGTAAAATTAAATGAACAACCTAATAATTTAAACATATTTGACGCTATTATATATTTAATAAGATATTGTTACGCTTTGACCTTTTAACAAGTAAGAGAGCTATATTCGGCTTTGCCGAACCTTATATACCCTTCACCAAATTATACTTAAAAATAAAATTTAAAAAAATTCTTATTTTTTAAAAAAAAAATTTTTTTTAATTTTTTTTTTTTAATTTTTTATTTTTTTTTTTAAATTTTTTAATTTAAAAATTTATCTTTTTCAATTTGTTAGTGAAAAAAGAGTTTTTTGTGAAAAAAATTCGGGTTAAAAAATATTTTTCCCGATTTTGACCCATTGTAGGTCCAACTTACTATAGCCTTATATACATCGTTGCAATGGACTTTAAAATATCTATCATTAGATATCCATATTGTCTATATTTATGACTTAGTAAGCGAGATATAGCTCAAAACTAGGCAAAAAAAACAGAGGCTGTCTCGGTTTTTTGCTCATATCTTCGTTATTTATGGAAGGATTTTTCTGATTTTAAATAGGAAACTTCTCGAAAGCATGTCTGACAGAATTATTGAAGATTTGGATCCCGAAGATATCTGGGGTCTTCAGAAAATTGATTTCAACAGACAGATGGACAGACAGACAGACAGACAGACAGACATGCCTAAATCGACTCCGCTATCTATAAGGATCCAGAATATATATTTACTTTATAGGGTCGGAAATATATAGCAAGACTTTATTTATTCAAATTTACACAACAACAGCTTAAATCGTCACTCTGTGATTTTACACAAATACACGTTTATAATTTACAAGAATACACATACTTTATAATGTGCAAGAATGCAGCTGATGTTAATTCTAACAGCGCCTATGATAAACTGACTGAATGCATCCGGCTGTCATTAGTAATATACATAGTACCATCATCTAGTAGTTTCATGAACTATCTTGTAACGGACAAAACTAGAACGTTATATTACTAGAGCTGTTAGTAGTTTTAATGTTAGTATTAGCAGCTTTAACATTTAATGTTGCCATATCCACAAAAAATGTTAATAAAAGCTTGTTATCAACACTGTTGATAAGTACAAGTTTCACGCACTGGAAATGTTTATAAACATGATGAATGTTGCAAGCAGCCATTACAGAGCGTTAAATTCAAATCGTTAAAAAACATTGTAACAATATTTATACTCAATTCCATTTGACTAAGATAATAATTATGCAAATTTTTACAAAAAATGTCTGCCTTTAATGTCTAGTCCTTAGTGGAGAATCATATTTGACAAATTAGCATCAAATAAGATGAGTGGTAAATCAGCTCTGCGTAGCCTTAATCTGTTTTAAGTTACTGCAAGTAGCCTGACGAACGGGTTCGGTTGATGATGTAGTTTTGACAAATAAACTTCACGAGTTTTTCTAAATTCATCCATGACCAAAGGCACATCTAAGTCTCTATGAATGTTCTCAGTTCTTATGTTCCATGGAGCTCCCGTCATGGTTCTGAGAATTTTGAATTGTGCCCTCTGTATGAAATTGCTTGCTGTTCCCCATAATTGGATTCCGTATGTCCAGATTGATTTTAAGACTGTCTTATATAAGGTGACTTCGCAATGTAAATTAGAAACTTTTAGTTTCATGTGTAGCCGCTTGGCATAGATGACAACTAGGTAGGTAACTGAGAGCCAAAAACCTATGTCTGTTGTCAAAAACCTAATTCATGAGAATGTATTGCATGTATTTTGTTATTGTATCACCCGTATGTGTGAAAAGAGAGTAATTTTCTCAATTTTATTGCTCTCTCCTTCCGTTCTAGGCATTTATTCTATAAGCCGACGACAAGTAAGGCGTCTATCTAACTGAATACCAAGGTATGTAACGTGATCAGACTGTAAGATGTTCACACTGTTTAGTGTCACTGGTGGACGACTTCCTCTCCTAAGTGAAAACTTTATGTGCTTACATTTGATTTCATTTACTTGTATTCTTCTAATTTTTTAACCACGTCTCCACACGTCTGAGATAATTATATTGGTGCCTAGATGCTATATTTGAGTTCACATGAGATCTAAGAATTGCAGTGTCATCTGAAAAGGTGGAAATGGTTAATTCTTCGCACACATGCAAATCAGAAATGTATAATAGGTACAGCGTTGATCCTAGAACACTTCCCTGGGGAACACCAGCATTGATCGTATGCTGGTGTTCCTCAGGGAAGTGTTCCTAAACCAGTGATCCGATAGGTAAGACTCTAGTATTTTGTGTGTACTAGAAGGCAGTAAGCATTTAATCTTGTGTGTTAGATCTTTACGCCAAACCTTGTCAAAAGCCTGGGCAACATCTAGAAATAATGCCGAACAGTACTTTTTTAGTTCGAAAGATTTACGTATCTCTCCAGTTAAGCGGTTACTTGCTCAATTGTAACGAAATCCAAATTGATGAACTTGGATAATGTTTTGACTATTCTCATCGGTCTATAGGATGATCCCAATGTTAAATCTTTCCCTGGCTTTGGTATCATTATAATTTGGGAGATTTTTCAATCATTCGGAAAAACTCCTAGAGCCAAGATCGCATTGAATAATACTGTGAGCACAGCAATTGCCACATCTGGTAGGTTTCCAATCATGGAAGGTGTAATTAAATCATAATCTGGAGATTTTTTTAGTTTAAGGTAACTCCCATATTACAAAATTATTTTTTGGGGGTTTGGTTGGAACACATTACATACAAACTATGGCCTTATCCTTTTCACTACGTACCCAGGTACTTTTAAATTATCTTATCGGACGTTGAACATCTACCGGTGGCTTAATGTTCTTATCTGCCTTTTAAAGGGAGAAGTTGTAGTACTGGCTAAACTTTCGATTTAGTTTCAATTTCAGCGATCCTCTTTAGAATGAAGGACTCTTTTTTGTATTTTACTTGCAGTGGACAGCCTCTGCTTAGCAGCAGGAGATCTGTTATGTTGCCAATCTCTTTTACATCTCCTCTTTTCGAAGAGGAGTCTATTATTCTATATTAGAAACATACATTTTAAGTTTAGGAGGAGTTTGCCACTTTGAGTGATCCAAGGCCGAAGTCTTTGGTACAACTGTTGAAATCTTCTTCACTCTATATGTTAAAATCAGTGTGAATATGGCTACTTATGTATTTTGTATATTGTTACGAATTTGCAATAGCTATTTGAATTTGACGGTCTGTAACGACTGCCTGCAACATTCATCATGTTTATAAACATGTTAATCTGAAGAAGCTTCTACTTATCAACAATGTTGATAGCATACGGTCGATTAACATTGTTTTTAAGAATGGCAACACTAAATGTGTAAGCTGCATACATTAACATCGAAAGCTCTAGAATTCGAACATACGAGTTTTGACCGTTAAGAACAATCTAGGCTACTCACATTAAGATGGCAGTGTGTATAAATAGTGACTGCGGTTGCAGTAGTGATTGAGTCTAATTTGAAACATCGTTAAGTAAAGACATCAACTAACAGTGTATACTTGTACATTATAAAGTGTGTGTATTTCTGCGAATTTATAAACATGTATAAAAACATTGAGTGACTATTTTAAAACTGTTGCTGTTGTACATTTTAAATAAATAAAGGGTTGTTACAAATTTTAAACTACTAAACGGCTTTTTATTTGCAATCAAAAGTATCCGGTTTATTTAAAGGAAATAAACCAACCTTTTAAAAAGGTTAAAATGTAACAATATTTCAACCAATCAGTCTTGAAAAGTTTTGTAATAAAATTTAAATTCTCATAAAAAGTGGACTTAGCACATTTGCACACTAAGCTAACGATATATTAAAATTATTATTAACAACACGATACTAAATACTGAATACATAACATGAAAATTTTAAAAGTAAATTTACATATTTAAACAACACTGGCTACAATTCTAGATAAAATACAAAACTAACAAAAAAAAAAAAAAACATTTTTCAATTAAAAACTTATTTATTACATTGATTATATACTAACATTCCATTTTATTTACTTGTGTATTACAAGCAATTTCTTTGAGTGTATGCATCACTACACAAACTACGGATGTGCATGTTTTGGCCATAATTTCTGTTTATATGATTTTAATCTAGACACCAACAATTCAATTAATTGACAATAAAAATTGTTATAACGGCAATAGATTTCAAGTGCCGGGCAATGTGAAACAACTGAGTGGGAGAGTTAATAAAATAGGGAGAGCTAGAGTCATCGGATGACGTTTATATTTATTAAACTGAGAGTAGAATTATTGTTAGCAGCAACTGGATGGAGAATATATATATACTCTATTACACATATGCAATAAAATGTATCTATTGCCATTAATTTCACTTTATTATAGACTCGGTTGGTTGTAAAAAAAAAACTATTTGTAATAAAATGATTTAATCGCTTTTGTATGGATTTGTTGTGTTTAGGAAATAAAAAAAAAACAAAAAATTGTGATTTCTGCAAATAATGTGGTTATATAAATGTAGATAGCTATAGAAATGAATAGTTAAGAAAGGTCAATCCGACATGTATGAACTTTCAAAATCTGATAAGAATTATCTTTCAATAGCATTCTGTCAAAATTTATATATTTTGGCAGCTAGTTTTAAATTTGTCGAACAAAGAAAACCGAACATGGAAAAGATCAAACATACTAGGGGGCTAATGACCGTGTACGACTCTAAAAAATAAAATAATGTGCTAGGTAACGACCACTCATTACAAAATGTAGTCGTAACTAGTTGCCATTACCAAAATTCGCCATTATTGATATTCCTCTAAATCGGACAATTTCAAATCTATCCTCAAGTTAACCCCTCATAGGTACAACTTTTAAAATTTGCATTGGGGTTAAAAATAGGAAATTTTATTGTGGTACAAAATCAAAGATAAAGCCCTCGAATTGTCCAATAAAAGAAAAGGAGGTGTTAGATATTATAAAAAGTATAATGTCAAACACAATTTAAGACTGATTTCATTCATGCAAAACAATACCTTACACGAGAACAAAATTTTAATTTGAAAATTGAGAATTTTTGTATTTTCTGGCCGTAAATACAGGGTTTTCCAACAAGATAAATAATCGGATGTTTATTTTATAATAAAGAGGAAGGTATGCCGTTAATAATGAAAAACAACATAAGCCAAATGGCCACCACTACCACGCTTACAGGACCATATCCTTTTCATGAAATTTTCCATAACCAAATCGCAAAGTGGCTGCCCTATGTCCTCGAAAGCCTGACGAATTCTACAAATTTCGCAAAAGTAATCCTCCTATCAGAAAATGCTATAAATTTTGCGATTGGCCCCTAATGTCAGTTCTGTTTTGACATTTGTGTAGTAAACACATGCGAAATGCACATTAATAAACAATGTTACGCTACACTGCTCCAGAACGCGGAATATTGCTGACTGTTTATTTGACCAATAATCGGTCGGTAACTTTTTCACAACGTGAATTTCGTCGCAGATTTCCTGGCCGTCCAACGCCTACTGGTGAAACACTGCGACGTTTAGCCGCTCGCCTCGAAGAGACTGGCACAACATGAGATGCTGCCAGGCGTGGCAGACCCCGGAGTAGCCGTTCTACAGAGAATATTGCTGCAGTAGCCGAGGATGTCATGGAAGCGCCGTCGACATCGACCAGACGACGTGCCACGCAAATGGGTATCAGTCGACGGTCTTTAAAGATGTCTTTGAAGATGTTTCCGTACAAAGTCCAGACGGTGCATCAGCTGTTAGCTGCTGACCGCCAATCGCGTCTAACATACGCTCAAGCCATCCTTAATCACCACCAAGAGGAAGATGATTTTTCATCAAAAATAATTATGAGTGATGAGGCCCATTTCCATCTTAGCGGGTACGTAAATAAGCAAAATTTACGCTTCTGGGGCACTGAAAATCCGCGTGTAACCCACGAAGAGCCATTACACCCGCTCAAAGTCACTCTATGGTGTGCTGTTTTCGCTGGAGGAGTCATCGGACCTTTTTTCTTCGAAGACGTCGCGGACCAAACGGTTACTGTGAATGGTGAGCGCTACAGAGCAATGATCAACGAGTTCTTTTTGCCGCAACTTGTTGAATTGGGATTGGAAAACATGTGGTTCCAACAGGATGGTGCAACGGCACACACTATACGTGCCACAACCGATATGCTGAAAGATGCATTTCCCGGGCGCCTAATCTCCCGTTTTGGCGATTTGCACTGGCCAGCCAGCCATATCGCCTGATTTGACCGCTCCAGACTTTTTTTGTAGGGCTTTTTGAAGTCGCGGGTTTATGTCAACAAGCCTCAGACTCTTGCAGCTCTTAAATACAATATCCGTCAAGAATGTGAGGACCTATCGCCGGAAGTTTTGGCCAAAGTAATGGAAAATGCCATAAAAAGGGCTCAAATGACAATCAACTGTGGTGGCAGCCATTTACATGTCATCATATTCTCGACTTGATGTAAAAAAAATTAAAAGACCAAATAAAAATAATCCACAAGAAGAATCAAAGTTTTTAATTTTTTTTTTTTAATTACAGCCAAAAAACATCGGAAGTTTACTTTTGCGCCACCTTGTATTATCAGAAATTTTACTAACATAAGCAATTTCATTGTGATATGTTAAGGACAATCCTTTCATTAAATATTATCTATTTATGAATTCTCCAATTTCAACGAAGTTAATATTTTGTTTCAATAATCACATTTCATACAAGATATATGAAGGTATAATTGTACATATATTACTTAAGGTTTCATTCGACTAGGGATATAAAACATATTTAAAGCTTCTTCAAAAACCTAATTTTAAGCTAACTTTTCGGACCAACCAAATTACTCCCAGAGCAAGATGTTGCAAAGTTTTGTAATATCAAAAAATTATACCTTGCCAAGCACAAGTATTCCTGTGCACTAACTTAACGATTCAAGGTGAAAATATCCTTCGTAGCTTAGGAGGATTTTGCTTGAAAAATCATTACTTTTAAAATATGGTTCAACAATGAAAACGTGTAACGCTCCATTTTTACTAACCCTACACTCAAACTTTACTGCACAAATTGTGACAAATTCAAATTTAGAGCCATTATTGGAACACTTTATAATTCTTGGAATGAATTAAGAGAGAAATTACCGAAGTAATTGAGTATGTTATTGTGAATGATTCACAAAAAATTAAATATTGGAACAATTTAATTAATCACAATAAAGTAACATTAAATAACAGGTGGCGCAAAAGTAATCCTCCTATCAGAAAATGCTATAAATTTTGCGAGGCCCCTAATGTCAGTTCTGTTTTGACATTTGTGTAGCAAACACATGCGAAATACACGTTAATAAACAATGTTACGCTATACTGCTCCAGAACGCGGAATATTGCTGACTATTTATTTGACCAATAATCGGCAAAATTTATAGCATTTTCTGATAGGAGGATTACTTTTGCGCCACCTTGTATAAATATCTTTACTTATATAAGTAAAATCCCTCTCAATAAATAAATCAACCTTTGCTGTCAAATAAAACAGACCTTCTAAATCCTAACGTCTAGCTATATAAGTGATACATATGGTATTCTAAGTAGTTCGCCTCCCAGGAGACAATATTGCTGATTTATTTATTTATTTGTTTGAATTATTTAGCAAATATACAAATGTAACTATGTATTATTATATATACATACATTCTTATATGATTTATTAGTTTACTAACCTCTTATAAATTAATTTTTACAACTCTATGCTAATACATACATATGAATACTTATGGCTGCTTGGAGTATAGTCTACTCGTAATCGTATAAAACAAAATTAAATTATATTCCTTTTATTTATTATTAAGTAATTATTCAAATTAATTATGAAATGATAGTAAATAGTAAATGAAAATTACTTTTGCTATTGTTTTTTATTTTTTCTACGTCTATTTATTTAATTTTTACTATCATAACAAATGATAATAATTTACTGAGGTGGTTTGTTTGTTTATTATTTACTTTTTTTTGTTTTTATCACTATTGTTTTAGCTCTTTTTTTTTATTATTTAATATGTAAATAATCGTAAATAAAATACAATCAAACTATATAGCAACAAAAAATTATTTGTGGGTTTTATTAATGATAAGAAACCAAATGAAATTGAAATTATAAAATGATATATAAAAAACGTTTTAGTGAAAACCACAGAAAGGGCGGCTAATTTGAAAGCTGCACTGTGGAGTGAAAAAATATGTAATTTTAAAACGAATAGTCGTATTTTAATAAACAAATGATGTCTACAGAAGACGTACTAGCAAGTTTTAAATATGGAACTTAAAGAATGTACAAGGTGGCGCAAAAGTAAACTTCCGATGTTTTTTGGCTGTAATTAAAAAAAAAAAATAATGAAAAACTTTGATTCTTCTTGTGGATTATTTTTATTTAGTCTTTTAATTTTTTTTACATCAAGTCGAAAATATGATGTCATGTAAATGGCCGCCGCCACAGATGATTGTCGTTTGAGTCCTTTTTATGGCATTTTCCATCACTTTGGCCAAAACTTCCGGCGATAGGTCCTCACATTCTTGACGGATATTGTCTTTAAGAGCTGCAAGAGTCTGAGGCTTGTTGACATAAACCCGCGACTTCAAAAAGACCCACAATAAGAAGTCTGGAGCGTTCAAATCAGGCGATCTTGCTGGCCAGTGCAAAACGCCGAAACGGGAGATTAGGCGCCCGGGAAATGCATCCTTCAGCATATCGGTTGTGGCAAGTGCAGTGTGTGCCGTTGCACCGTCCTGTTGGAACCACATGTTTTCCAATCCCAATTCATCAAGTTGCGGCAAAAAGAACTCGTTGATCATTGCTCTGTAGCGCTCTCCATTCACAGTAACCGTTTGGCCCGCGATGTCTTCGAAGAAAAAAGGTCCGATGACTCCTCCAGCGACAACAGCACACCATACAGTGACTTTGAGCGGGTGTAATGGCTCTTCGTGGGTTACACGCGGATTTTCAGTGCCCCAGAAGCGTAAATTTTGCCTACGATGGAAATGGGCCTCATCACTCATGATTATTTTTGATGAAAAATCATCTTCCTCTTGGTGGTGATTAAGGATGGCTTGAGCGTATGTTAGACGCGATTGGCGGTCAGCACCTAACAGCTGATGCACCGTCTGGACTTTATACGGAAACATCTTCAAATCTTGTACCAAAATTCTCTGTAAAGAACGTCGACTGATACCCATTTGAGTGGCACGTCGTCTGGTCGTCTGGATGTTGACGGCGCTTCCATGACATCCTCGGCTACAGCAGCAATATTCTCTGCAGAACGGCTACTCCGGGGTCTGCCACGCCTGGCAGCATCTCGTGTTGTGCCAGTCTCTTCGAGACGAGCGGCTAAACATCGCAGTGTTTCATCAGTAGGCGTTGGACGGCCAGGAAATCTGCGACGAAATTCACGTTGTGCCAAAGTCACCGACCGATTATTCTGCAATATTCCGCGTTCTGGAGCAGTGTTGCGTAACATTGTTTATTAACGTGTATTTCGCATGTGTTTACTACACAAATGTCAAAACAGAACTGACATTAGGGGCCAATCGCAAAATTTATAGCATTTTCTGTTAGGAGGATTACTTTGCGCCACCTTGTATATGCAAAATTTAAAACAATACAAATTTCAGTTTTTGACCCGACCCAACATATTTCAATATATATGTCTCCAATTTATGTCTTTAACACAATTTTCTATAGAAAATTATACCTCCAACACAATTTTCTATAGAAAATTATGTCTTCAACGCAATTTTCTATAGAAAATTATGTCTTCAAGACAATTTTCTATAGAAAATTATGTCTTCAAGACAATTTTCTATAGAAAATTATGTCTTCAAGACAATTTTCTATAGAAAATTATGTCTTCAAGACAATTTTCTATAGAAAATTATGTCTTCAAGACAATTTTCTATAGAAAATTATGTCTTCAAGACAATTTTCTATAGAAAATTATGTCTTCAAGACAATTTTCTATAGAAAATTATGTCTTCAACACAATTTTCTATAGAAAATTATGTCTTCAACACAATTTTCTATAGAAAATTATGTCTTCAACACAAATTTCTATAGAAAATTATGTCTTTAACACAATTTTCTATAGAAAATTATGTTTTTAACACAATTTTCTATAGGAAATTATGTTTTTAACACAATTTTCTATAGAAAATTATGTTTTTAATACAATTTTCTATAGAAAATTATGTCTTGAACACAACTGTCTATAGAAAATTATGTCTTCAAGATAATTTTCTATAGAAAATTATGTCTTCAAGACAATTTTCTATAGAAAATTATGTCTTCAAGACAATTTTCTATAGAAAATTATGTCTTCAAGACAATTTTCTATAGAAAATTATGTCTTCAAGACAATTTTCTATAGAAAATTATGTCTTCAAGACAATTTTCTATAGAAAATTATGTCTTCAAGACAATTTTCTATAGAAAATTATGTCTTCAACACAATTTTCTATAGAAAATTATGTCTTCAACACAATTTTCTATAGAAAATTATGTCTTCAACACAATTTTCTATAGAAAATTATGTCTTCAAGACAATTTTCTATAGAAAATTATGTCTTCAAGACAATTTTCTATAGAAAATTATGTCTTCAAGACAATTTTCTATAGAAAATTATGTCTTCAAGACAATTTTCTATAGAAAATTATGTCTTCAAGACAATTTTCTATAGAAAATTATGTCTTCAAGACAATTTTCTATAGAAAATTATGTCTTCAAGACAATTTTCTATAGAAAATTATGTCTTCAAGACAATTTTCTATAGAAAATTATGTCTTCAAGACAATTTTCTATAGAAAATTATGTCTTCAACACAATTTTCTGTAGAAAATTATGTCTTCAAGACAATTTTCTATAGAAAATTATGTCTTCAAGACAATTTTCTATAGAAAATTATGTCTTCAAGACAATTTTCTATAGAAAATTATGTCTTCAAGACAATTTTCTATAGAAAATTATGTCTTCAAGACAATTTTCTATAGAAAATTATGTCTTCAAGACAATTTTCTATAGAAAATTATGTCTTCAAGACAATTTTCTATAGAAAATTATGTCTTCAACACAATTTTCTGTAGAAAATTATGTCTTCAAGACAATTTTCTATAGAAAATTATGTCTTCAAGACAATTTTCTATAGAAAATTATGTCTTCAAGACAATTCTCTATAGAAAATTATGTCTTCAAGACAATTTTCTATACAAAATTATGTCTTCAAGACAATTCTCTATAGAAAATTATGTCTTCAAGACAATTTTCTATAGAAAATTATGTCTTCAAGACAATTTTCTATAGAAAATTATGTCTTCAAGACAATTTTCTATAGAAAATTATGTCTTCAACACAATTTTCTGTAGAAAATTATGTCTTCAAGACAATTTTCTATAGAAAATTGTGTTCAACAGAATTTTCATTAGAAAATTATGTCTTTAACACAATTTTCTATAGAAAATTATGTCTTGAACAAAATTTTCTATAGAAAATTGTGTTGAAGTCATAAGACAATTTTCTATAGAAAATTATGTCTTTAATATAATTTTCTATAGAAAATTATGTTTTCTACACAATTTTATGTCTTCAATAAAACAACGAGAGTTGAGTGTTCTAGACACAAACCAAATTAAACATTAAAATATTTAATAAATGATAAGATATTAAATATTATTAAATAATACATAGTCTTAAATATGCATAAATTTGAATACAAAACTCAGACATTTTCGCAAATAATCATCACACGAGTTGGCGCACAATTATGGGAAATACGAAATACATATTAACCAAATATTTATATAGAACAAATGGCAATAATTTTTACTTCCCCGATATTTGTTTCTTTGTTTCCCCATTTATATTGGTTGATTCTGCTTAAAATTCCCCTGGTGTTTTTTTTATGTATGTTTAGAGGGAAAAAACTGCTGGCGTTTAAAAAAAAAAAAAACAAGTAAAAACAAATACTATAAATTATTTTTTGTTTCTTGTTTTAATTTGTATTCAATTTATAGCCTCCCACTAAATACTTTTGTTTTATTTCGTTTTGCAGTGCGTATAAATTAGATCGATTGATTGTAATAAAAATTTAAACACGTATTTATTTTTTAATAAATAAATAAATAAAAAAACTATATTTATTTGCATAATTAATATTGTTTTTTGGGGCGTTTAAATGCAATTTTAATTGCCAGTTAAACAAAGAAACAAATACCAATATAAAGAAAGAAAAAATCCAAAATGTTGTTACATTATAAATAGTTTTTTGAACCATGTGGAGATAGACATTTGTTTGTTTACATTAAATTGGTTACAGTCATATATTTTGTTGGGAATTTTAGAAAATTATTACAAAATTTTTAAATGTTTTTTTTTTATTTTTTTGTTTTCAATGTTTAATATAAATAGTTGTGTGGTATGTAGACAGACACCTTTTAATTGACACGTAGACCACTTAGGTGGAATGCCGATACTAAATTTTGGCAAAAACTTTGTTTGCAGGCTGCTGCTCTACAAAACATCGAGTATCAATAGAGGACTATTTAAGAGTTTTTGAGGAGGGGGAAATTCTTATTTCACCCCCTCTGTATCCGCGCCTGTTTAAGACTAATATTTTTGGGTATTACAAACATCAGCACAAACGTAATATAACCTCTCAACTATTGTGGTATAGGGTAGAATTAACAAATAATCTCATTATTGAAAATATTCTAAGTATTATGGAAATATTTAATTAAATTTGCATTAAAGAGTTAACATATTCCTAAGAATTTGTTTAACCCAAAAAAAAAATATATATATATTTTTCCAATGAAACACTATTTTCACACACATAACGCCCACTCTTTAGAACATCATACTAAATTTGTGCTGTTCTTTTTTTATTTACCTCTACTGTTTGTCTATTGTTTCACATGATTACATGTTCTGGGAAAACATGCTACCACTAAGTCTACATACTTTAGATTTTAAATGAAAATTGAAGTGTTTCCTTATCCCTTTTTCTGTTGTTTTGCATATTCGTACTTGTGATAATTAACATGAAATATTTATTAATTCTGCTATTGATAAAAATGTCGAAATGTTTGGTAAACATGGGTAAACGAGAGTAAGTAAAACCTTGGTCACACACTCACAGTGGTGAAGAAACAGTAGATTTTTTGGAAATAAGACAGTCTCTGATTAATAGTTGAATATAATTCATCAAGCAGAAAAGTTTATTGGACAACAAGCAAGTAGAAGCTTCTACTTATCAACAATGTTGATAGCATGCGGTTATTAGCATTGTTTATAAGTATGGCAACACTAAATGTTTAAGCTGCTAACATTGACATCGAAAGCTCTAGAATTCGAACATACTAGTTTGTCCGTTAAGAGCATAATAGAAGATTCACGAAAGATGACGTGTGTATAAATAGTGTCAGAGGTTGCAGTCGTGAGTGAGTTTATAATAGGCGCTGTTAGAGTTAACATAAACTGTCTTGTACTTCAACAGACAGGCATAGATACAGACAGACAGAAACACAGCCAGCCAGACAGACAGACAGACATGGCTTAATCGTCTCCGCTATCTATAGGATCCAGAATATATGTATATACTTTATAGGGTCGGAAAATTATATTGTGGAAATTACAAACGGAATGACAAACTTATAGAAGGGTATATCTCACGAAGGTGAAGGGTATAATAATAATGTATTTATCCCCAAAACTTTTTTTATAATACCCCACTGTTCTTTAACTAACGATGTTAAATTCTAATTGTAATATTAGTATTTATTTATCTTTACATTTTTGCGAAAAACAAACATTGTATAGTAATTATTACAGAATTACAATGTACTGACAGCTGAGAACATTTTCACGAAGAGCTAACTTGTGGGCGGCAACTAAATGATGTCACTCCTACGTCACACCACATCCTCAGCTAAAAAAAAACCAACCAAAAAACACAAATAAATTCTAATGAGCCTCTAATAAGTATTAAACAAAGTACAAAAAAATAAAAATTATAATTATAACAAAAGTAAAGGCAATTAATATGATGAAATGACATTGATTCCAATTGACAACGTTGGGCATCAACAATTACTATTACCCAGCCATAATTGTAATTTAACGCAATATGTAGAAAAGCGGAAGGGAAAATAACATCCAAATTGAAATCCATAAATGTTTATAAACATGACAATTACACAAAGCAACAAATGAAGACTTTTTGAAAAACACACAATCATGCCACTCTACTAGCAAAGGATAGTAAAACCCTATACTCAGTTTGTCCATTTTGATGACCAATTTTTTTTTATGGGCCCCCAAAGATTATGAAAATCAGTATAAAAACTGGTCAAAATTATATAAAAATCTTATATTTACTCTTCAGAAGCTCTACAAACCTTGGCCTCTTTCAAAAATTTTAACGTTTTTTCATATCCTGCATCAAGCCGGTCTTGCTTAATCAAGATTGGGTATCATGATGGACCCGGATCATACTGATAATGATTTGATTAGAGATAGAGAAGTGTGTACTTGATCATGCTATTTTAACAAAAAATCTTTGTTTTACCGTCATAAAATAGTAAAAACGATCTTTTCTAAGGTACAAAGTGATCTTTATGTGCTATTTATAGGGCCTAGACACGTTCAGAATGTATTAATATGTTCACAAGAGTTGTTTAGCTTTACCGTAGCTACAACTTTGCTAAATATTGTTGGTGTAAAATTTGGAGTCCCTGGAAGTTAAAAAAGTAAAAAAAAAAATTTTCAAAATTCAAAATTATTTTATCAAAAAAACTGCACGAAAAAGCTATTTTTTTTGGCAAAAAATTTTAACAAAATTTATTTGGTAGACTCTTAGCTATATTATTGCCATATAAAGTTAAGCGCTATCAGCAAATCTGAATTAGCTGTTGGCCAAAAACGGATGACGCCTTTTTTTAAAGGGCCCACTGATTTTTTGAATCTTTGGACGGCCATAAAAAAATTGGTCACCAAAATCGCCAAACTGATTATAAGGTTTTACTACCCTTTGATAGTAGAATCGAACATATACTGTCATGACCGTGTGTTTTTGCACTGTTGCACTGTGTTATTAGTGATAAACGTTAAATTAACCATCCCTCCTACATTTTGCTATATTTCTCATGAAATGGGTGATAGTGCTGGTGTCACTCGATAGTGTGGTATTTTAGGAATACTATCAATACAATTGACATTTCACACATAAATAATAGTTGTATTTGCCGAAAGTTTCTACAAGTTTGTACAATGATGATGTTGTCTATTACTAGCTGGTTATAAATGATTGATGACCCATTGATGGACGGACAGTTAAAAAAGAAAATAAAAATAAACAGACCTGTATGACTCAAATATTTAATCAGCAGTTCATTTTAAGGATATTGGGGAAAGGAGAAAATTAAATAGCTAAACAAAATTACAAAATTACAAAATACGCAAATACATCAATTTATTTATTACTACACAATGGGACTGAAAAATGAATAAAACTATACAGATAATTTCTAAGCTAACGCACAGTGGGAGCAAAAATGCAAAAATACAAATTTTAGCCCCAAATTTGAAGCTGCTAACATTGACATCGAAAGCTCTAGAATTCGAATATACTAGTTTGTCCGTTAAGAGCATTGTAGAAGATTCCCGAAAGATGGCGTGTATATAAATAGTGGCAGAGGTTGCATTGGCGCTGTTAGAGTTAACATCAAATGTCGTGTACATTTGAGTTTGTGTGCATTATAAATGTGTGTGTATTAAAAATACATAGTGACTATTTTAGACTGTTATTGTACATTTTAATAACTAAAGAGTTGTTACAATTTTAAACTACGTAAACGACTTTTATTTGCAATCAAAAGTATCCGGTTTATTTGAAGGAATTGAACCAACGTTTTAAAAAGGTTAAAACGTAACAATATGTTTCAAAAGCATGTACAACATTTATAATGGTTTCTTAAAGATATTACAACCGAGATTATTTCAACATAATAAATATGTATAATTTGTAATAGGTGTCCTTCACAGGTCCTTCTAAATTTAACCTATTTTATGTCGAAATTTCAGTTAGGCTATTTTGTTTTAAAATCCCAAAATCACGGAATATAGTTTGTTATATCTTAGCAAGTTTTTAATATGACAAATAACCCTTTTAACAGCCTCGAAACAAATGTGGTCCCAATGGGCAAAAATCCTAAATTTCCCATTTTTGGGATTTTTTAAATATTTTTTGGGAATTCTAGGATTCTTTTTCCAAAAATATTTAAATTTGTATTAATGTATTGTTCTATTTTAAATTATAATAGTCTACGTATGTAGAAAATGTCTTTGCGATATGTCAAATAACAAACATCCTATTAATCTAATGCAGATTTAAAGTTTCTCCAAAAAGCCCATTTTAGGCTATATCTTCGGACCAACCAAGTTACATCCACAGCAATTGTAATTTAAGAGTATTCTACATTCAATTACCTTTCGACGATACCAAACACAAGTGTTACCAATTTGACAAACCTAATTACCAACCATAATTGTAATTTAACGCAATATATAGATAGATAGAAGGGAAAATAACATACAAATTGAAATTGATAAATGTTTATAAACATGATAATTATTAGTTTTACTATATTCCTCCTCCTACATTTTACCATATTTACCATATAATGGGTGAGAGTTTGGTATTACATGAATACCATCAATACTATTGACATTTCACACATAAATATTAGTTGTATTTGCCGAAAGTTTGTACAAGTTAATAATGCATGATGTTATTATCTATTACTAGCTGGTCATAAATGATTGATGACCTATTGGTGGACGGACAGTTAAAAAAAAAAATAAAAATAAACAGTCCTGGATGACTGAAATATTTAATCAGCAGTTCAATTAAGGATATTGGGGAAAGGAGAAAATTTAATACCTAAACAAAATGGCAAAATACATAAATTTATTTATTACTACACAATGGAACTGAGTCAAAACTTCGCAACCATTTGATATTTTGGGCGTTTTCGAACGAATCAGTTGCGTTCAGTACAGGTTCCATGTGATGGTCTGACCATATTTTAGCAGCTCATAATAGATAGGACCCTTTTGCTCCTACTAAATACAGAGCATAACCTTATCGCCATGGATATTTGGCTTTGATATCGATTCTGCTGGCTGGCCGGGCTACACATACGATCTCCTACGCTTCGGGTTATCGTATTGGATCCATTTTTCATCGCAAGTTATGATTCGGTGCAAAAATGATTTTCTTTTATAGCTTTCAAACATAATTTCGGACATGCAAAATCGTCTTTCAAGGTCTCTCGACTTCAATTTCCAGTATTTCCCTGCAAATTTCCCTGCTTTGGGATCAACCCTGCTGCTCGCAACGTTTTGAAATTGCTCATTGAGTAGCTCATAATGATTTAGCAAGCTCTCGTTGAGCTCTTGTTGAGTTACCCAAAAATCTTCATGGAGTAATGCCTCCAATTCTTGGTCTTCAAGCTTATTTGTTAAAATCACCACTTCTGAAGCAAGAAACCGTCTGTCCAACGTTGAAACCGAAGGAACACATTCAGACAGACAGACAGACAGACAGACAGACAGACGGACATGGCTTAATCGACTCTGCTATCTATAAGGATCCAGAATATATATACTTATAGGGCCGGACAACTATATTGTGGTTTCTTCGGGAAAATTTCTTTGAATTGCGTTTCTGCTATACGATTTTTCGTGAACAAAATTGATCCACCCTAATGTATATACTTTATAAAGTCGCAAATTCATATTTATATAAATAGAAGATTTCCCAAAACAACTGGTTTGAGATACATAAGGGTTGGGTGAATTTGGAATTGGTTCCTTTTAAAAAGGACTTTAGTAACAAAACTAATAACTCAACTCCAATAGGTACGACGCAACATATTGGGGACTTGTTTGGTTGGTTTTTTCAACTTTCATCAAACCAACGAAATTCAAGACTCTAATTATTTGATATATTTCGTTCTTGCTGTTATAATGGCAGCCAATGTTGATATGTTTAAATATATTTAAGAAACAATTTAGTTCAAGGTTAAAACGTGTGTTTATAACTCCTGTTGATTGTAAATAACAACAATAACAAAAAACACACCAAGGGATTGCCCAGTGGCAATAAAAAATTAGATAAACAACAAACTTAATTAAATTATAACAGTAAATTTATGAAGAAGGATTTAACAAAAAAAAACAATATAAATAACTAATTTTCACAATATTTTCTTTGCAGATAGTTAAACTTTTGCCCACACAGACATGCCTTATTTACCACCGGTAAATCGTCTACACATTATCATACTCATTTATATATTCATATTTGTGCCGGAAATATGGTCAAAATCTTCGGCACTGGAAAAACACTACATACGTGGCGGTTTACATGCGCCATGCTTTTTCTTTCAAACCGTCAATGTCACCGATGATCAGAGATTTGACAATGGTTCTTATTTACACGACGGCGTTCTCATTCCCCATCAATATATAGCTGTATACAATTACATCTACACCGATCCGGTTACGGCTGTCAAAGTTACACCTCATTTACGCGGCTGTATTTGTAAGGTGAAGTCGTGCATTAATTTCTGTTGTCCCTTTGGCAAGTTGTACAGTGCCAATGAGTCGTCGTGTGTAGATGCTCATAATGATTTCGAATGGCCGACAACGTTGAATATGACATTGTCAGATGGTTCGCTGAAGACGGTGAATATATTTCATCAATATGCCATAGTGCACTTTAGACCGTGTAATCCTATGTATGCATTGGAGCCGCAGAGAGAGCCGGAAGATGCTTGGAATATATTTGCGGTGAGTATGGATATTTTTGAGAGATATTTTGGGTTTATTACGGGAAATTCATAGAGATTTTTGAAATTAGAAAAAAATTAAATCTTTTACGTAATAGTAAAAGTAAACTTTAAAGCTGAGCCCTGAGTTTTTTTCATGGAATATAAAATTGAGTTTAGTTTAAAAGGTAGCCGTCCAATTTACACAGCTTACTTGGGTACATTTCGTGGGTCCCCTTTTGTTACCTAAATAAAGCACGGGGTAAAGCAAAAGATAGAGGTGGGTACATTTATATATTATTGGAAGATAATCCAGTATAGAAGTTGTATTTGAAAAGTTGCAGAAAATATCGAAGATAATAATTAGAAATAACATTCATTCGACGGATTCAGGTCCATCATTAGGAGCGATTTGCGTGTTTAGTCTCAGTAAGCGTCTGCATCCCATCTCCAACTGACAGGTGTATACACAATATTGAGTCTGATCCAGGAATTCCGGGCATCCTTGAACAGTTGTACACCACTTAGGTTGTTGACAACTGAGTTAGGTCTTTGACAGGAGAGTTTCCAATCTATGTGTATTCAATTATTTATAAAAATATTTTCTTATATTCCCCCCTTCCAGAATGGCACAATTTTTCGCCACTACGATGAATCGTATTTAAGCAAACTAGAGTATTGTATGGTGCCCACCATGGCCAATGATACGAATGCAACTTTCTATTTAAATCCAGCCAATTGTGATTTGAGTCCGGGTTATGGCACAATGAAAATAATAAATGCCTACGCCATGTTGTTCTCCATACCCTTTATGATGCTGACCATCTTGGTGTATTTGGCCATTCCGGAGCTGCGTAACCAGCATGGCAAATCGTTGGTATGCTATTTATTTGGATTAATTGTGGGCTACTCAATGTTGTGTGTGAATGCCTTGTCGGCCAACATAGATGTTATGGGTTTGCCTTGCAAAGTTATAGGTAAGTAATAAATAATTGGAATGGGCAAGAGAAAGATAAATTTATTAAATATTTTCTTGATATTTCTAGGCTATACAGCATATTATTTCTTTATGGCTGCTTTCTTTTGGCTGAGTGTTATAAGTTTTGATTTGTGGCATAATTTTCGGGGCACTCGAGGCATTAATCGTTTTCAGGAAAAGAAACGTTTTGCCATGTATTCGGTGTATTCCTGGGGTATTCCTATAATATTTCTAATTGGCACCTGGTTTATTCAAGAACGTGTTGATATACCTTACGACTGGAAGCCGGGTATTGGTGGGGGTGAATATTGCTGGATCAATAGTAAGTAGAAACTATTAGAATTACTTTTCTTTAGACATCGAAGAACATTTTGTAAATGTATTTTGAATTTCTTAATATTTTATTTGTTTCCAGTGTTAACCTGGTCAGGTCTGGTGTACTTTTTCGCCCCCATTATTGGCATTATTGTGGCCAATATCATTATGTTTGTCATGACGGCCATGAAGATCCATAAAGTGCAGCGTGAAATGGCTCGTATCATGGCCCGAGAGGATAGTACCCGCAATTTGAGAAATGAAAAAGACAAGTACTTGATTTCAAATTAAAATTTGTATAAATTGTATATATTTTTTCTTATTTATAGATTTGGTTTATTTTTACGCTTATTTTTGGTCATGGGCGTGACTTGGTCTCTGGAAATTGTTTCGTATTTCGTGGGCGCCGACAAGCCCTGGTCGAAAATCTTTTATGTGGCAGATATTTGTAATGCCATACAAGGTTTCTTGATTTTCATGTTGTTTGTCATGAAGAAGAAGGTCAAACAGTTGATTACAAATAGGTGAGTCTTTTAATATTTTAATAATGGTACTTGTTTTGAGTATCCTATTGTGCCGTCCCATTTTTTTTTTTTTTCATTTTCAAAAAGAAAGTAAAAGAAATTTTGTTTGGAATTCAGAAGAAATTACTTTACATACATACATTTTTATCATTTATTTTATGATTTTTATTCTTTTAATTATAATTTTATATTGAAAACTTTTATAGAACTTGTAGCTCTCATAGTTATCGCAATACAAATAGCACCACACTCGGCAATTCGGCCGTACGTCGTCGTTTTCTCGATGTCTCTTTGCAAATTAGACAAATGATCGTTATACGTTCGGCCTTTTCAAATAATCAAAATGCTCATACGCACGAGGTGTAAAAGAGAAAATATAATTTTCTTGATCTTCCAAATGTAAGAAGCCAGGGATTTTAAATGTTGTAATAAACCATGATGTTGTTGAAAGTGTTGTTATAATATAATATTGTTAACAGGAATAGCAAACTTATCCATAACAATTTATTAAGAGCCTTAGGAAATGCTAATATCTATGATTGAAAACAAGCAGTTGTTTTAGGATTTTAGTCAATATAAGTATCCTATTTTTGGAGTTTTAAAATAAAAGATAAAATGTTCTTGAGGATTTTGAGATCTCTAAATTTCGAAAATACACAGATAAATACTCTGCTTGTAATTTAAGTTCATGGGTTGCAATTAGACTTAATACCCAAAGAAACTTTAATCAAGTCAAGAAAGTGTTCTAAATTCACTGAAGTTTAAAACCCCTAAAACCAGGCAGGACTAGATTTTAAAGCAAACCCTGAGTTCAACTTACAGCTAAGTTAGAACCTGTTAGACTCTTGCCAATATTTTAATATTCTTCTTAATGTAAAATGCTATAAGATTCATGGACATTATGACAATTTAAAACATTATGGCAATAGACACATTTCACATTGTCAAAATTTAAAGCGAATAGTTTCGTTTTAATTTTTTGCCAATCTAATCATCAATCTTGGTGATCTAATTCTCAACATTTCGGATGTGATTACAAATATTTGGTTGATTTAATCGTAATTCATCTTTAAGATCAGAATATATGTTTTTATATAAATACACAATCATTCAATTGGTCACTAGTATGGTTGCCCAAACGAATCAAATTTCTGTGTACAGTTACTAATGAAACGTTCAGATACCTACACGCAGAAAAAAATATAGTTGTGCATGTTTACGTTAACCATTTCAACATTTTTATCAATATTATAGCAACAGTAACTATTTATATGATTGTGGTAACAATAATATGGTTAATTTACGATTCACATGATTGTATGAACCATATATATGGTTACAGTAAACAAATATATGTTTGTAACAACCATTTTTATGATTAATAATTATACCCTTCACCTTCGTGTCATTCCGTTTGTAATTTTCACAATATAATTTTCCGACCCTATAAAGTATATATATTCTGAATCCTTATAGATAGCGGTGTCGATTTAGGCATGTCCGCCTGTCTGTCTGTCTGTTGAAATCAATTTTCTGAAGACCCCGGATATCTTCGGGATCCAAATCCTCAATAATTCTGTCAGACATGCTTTCGAAAAGTTTCCTATTTAAAATCAGCAAAATCCGTCCATAAATAACGGAGATATGAGCAAAAATCCGAGACAACCTCTATTTTTGGCCTATTTTTTTTATCTATAACTCGATTACTAAGTCATAAATATAGACAATATGGATATCTAATGATAGATATTTCAAAGTTCATTGCAACGATGTATATAAGGCAATACAAAGTTGGACCTACAATGGGTCAAAATCGGGAAAAATATTTTTTAACCCGAATTTTTTTTCACAAAAAACATTCTTTTGTCATACATTTTTTTCACTAATATATTAAAAAAAAAAAAAAAATTAAAAATTTAAAAAAAACTTTTCAAAAATAATTTTGAAAAAAAAAATTACAAAAAAAATTTTTTTGGAATTTTATTTTAAAGTATAATTTGGTGAAGATTCGGCACAGCCGAATATTGCTCTCTTACTTGTTTTATCATAATATGTTGTTCATAGGCCGTGAGCAACATAAAATGGTAAGTCCTCCATCATATAAATGGTTGCCACAAACATATATTTGTTTACTGTAACCATATATATAGTTGATATTGTTAAAAATGTTTAAATGGTTACAGTAAACATGCACAACTATATTTTTTCTGCGTGTAGGGCATCTCCAGGTTATAAAATATATTCGTTAAATCTATAAGCTTCGTTTAATGACTCAGCAACCATAAAGGGAAGAATCTCCTTAAAGTCTAATAGTCTTCAGTACATCCAGCACCAGATTCCAGTACAAATGTTGGAATGATTTTATCTTTGAAGTATGTTATGTACATGTATGTTAAAGCACTGATTGAGTTACATTTTTCACCATTGAGTAGGTCTCAGTTGAATTGTTTATTTCAAAAACCAGTCAAGCAACAAGTAATTGATTTTGAGTAAATCAAAGAAAACCTTAAAAATAATTTTACAAATTTGATATTTTTTTCTATGAAAGTTATCCATTTGTGTAACTGTTTGATAAACATACAACTTTTTTTTATCTATATTAATATATACATATTTAATAATAATATAAAGTTTGCACTTGACTGGTTTCTGAAACAAACAACCATCATTATTGTAAATTTCATACAAAATATTCTAATTTTATTAGGAACTTCAAAAATAAAATGATATATGAATTTTATAAAGCGTTTATTATTAGACTCGTATATACATATTTGTTCCGCAATAACTGTTCGTCTTCATACACACGTTCTACAGTGCATTCTGCTTCCATTTTAGGCCATTCCATATCCAACCAAGAAGGGTTTTAGAGCTTGTAAATCATTTATTTTTTTCAAATTTATTGAGACCTAGTATTACATAGGCAGCAACCAGTCAAGAGCTGTCACTTGACTTCTTTCTGCACTAAACACAGATTTCTCGCCTTTGCTTAACCATAATAGGGGGCCAGTATTTATTATTTTTGCATTAAACGATGCATTTACCTTTACAAATCAATATACGCCCAATAACTAAATTTTGTGGTTTTTGTTGCTTGACTGGTTTTTGAAATAAACGATTCAATTGTTAAAAATTTCAAGAGAAGTCAAGGTTTGTGAGTCTCCTAAAGGGTAGATATAAGTACTATATATTTGGTATTATTGAAAACCTTAGGACTAGATGATTAATATTTTATAGAAAAAAAATCTATTCTATCAATTTTCAGAATAAGATTTGCATTAAAAACCTAAAATATCATGATTTTGTGATTTTTCATGAAAATAATTTTAAATTGGAATTAGTATAAAGTTATAACGCCTTAAGTTATGGTAAAAAAAATTTGGATGTTATATAGTTCGAAAGGTCTTTTAATCAATTTTCTTCACATAAACACCAAAAAGTTCTAACTGGGAACATATATATTAGAAACATTTATTTTTTAATAAAAGAGGCCGCTCTTCCGTTATTTACCATGTGGTATCTTATTAACTGTTGATGCAATTAAACTACATATATTTAAAAACTCCTTTGATATGCTTATTTGAAATTTCATGTTAATCAGATCAACCAGTTAGAAATGGTAGCTTTATTTCTAAAATATTTTAATTCCTTCCCACTGTGTATTGTATAAGATTTTGTAGTCTCAATATAATGTTTCTTAGGGCTACAGTTTGATAGCTTTGATTATTTCTCAACTCTAGAAAGGACTAAAGCATACATTATTTACAAGCCATTTCTTTATGTTCTGATTAGAGTGTCCAAAAAACCGGCAAATTCAAAAAACCTGTTTCCGTTTTAACCGAAAACAGTGTTTTATAAAAAAACCGGTTTCGGTTTTCTCATTCTAAAAAAAACGGTTTCGGTTTAGTCATTTTAAAAACCGGTTAACCGGTCAAATGCAGAAATTTTCTAAAAAATAAATGAATATTTTTAAAAATGTCAAAATATTTTTAAGTTATATGTTCAAATAAGCTTTACAAAGTATTTCGTTAAAACCGGTTAACCGTCTTAAAAAAACCGGTTTGTCAAAAAACCGAAAAGTTAAAGAAAACCGAAACCGGTCGGTTTTACAAAGATGAAAAAACCGGTTGACCGGTTTTCGGTTTTGGATACTCTATTTCTGATGTATAGTGAACTGCAATACGTTCAAGAAAAGAGTGGCTTGGCTGACAACGTACAGTGGGGGAACGCCGAAAAAGAACGACTGCACGCACACAACTATGTGATTGATGTGTTTATTTGATCGTTTAGTCTTCATAGTCTTTTAATGACCTCGACAGCGCACAGTGGGTCAGAATCAAAATTTTTTTGGAAATAAATCTGGCATTTCTAAACGGCTGCTGCGATCAGAATAAAATTTAACGTGAGCGTAGGCATGGTGAATTCATGTTTAAGTTATTAAAATGGGGCCCTGAAAATTCTCCATATTTTTTTCCAATATTTTTGAAGAACGGAGTTTTAAAGTGGCATATTTTTGAATCTAATTGAGATATTGACTTGAAATTTTTTTGTAATACCAAAAATTAACTTATCTAAACAAAAATAATTTGTTCGGAATAAATGTGGATCAAATTGTTCATAATATTTGCAATTTTAGTTTTAGAAACTTAAAAAATAAATGTAATATGTAATAAAATCTATATTTATTGACAAAACTCAATGAAATTTTCAACGTTTTTTTTGTAAATTTGTCATTCTAAATAACAAAATGTAAAAAAACTTGTCAAAATGTCTAATGGAATCCCGAAATTCTTAAAAATTGGATTGAAAATCCCAAAAATGGTAATTTTTACAATTTTACCCACAAGGTCCACATTTTCTTTGAGGCTGGGAAAATACTTTTAGGAATTAGTAGGGAACACATCAAGGTTTGCAAAGCTGCTTTCCGTTTTCTGATCCCATCCTTTGGGATTTTAGAACATGTGGCCCGAATTTGAAATTTTTATAAAAAATTGTTCAAGTTCCGAAAGGCGTAAGGGCGACATATTCAAAAAATTTTACAGTTTTTGTATGCCAAAATGTTCTCCGTAAAGATACCTTACAGAAAAACATAAAACTGTTCTATGTTCTTAAAGAAAGTTTTGTTTTATAATTTTTTCACCCAAAAAACAGCAAAAATCTACTCTATTTTTGGATCCATAATTGATATTGCTCTGATCTTTTGTAATCTTTTGTATATTATTAGTAATTTAGTTGTGTAACTAACAAAAAAACAATTGAGTCCATTTGGAACAAAAGTAGGTCCTATAATTAAAAAAAAACAGACCAAGGTATGGCAAAATTGTTAAATTTCAATTTTGAAATGCCTATAACTTGGAAATTATAAGAGATGAATAGCACACGCAAGCGTGTTTATTCAAGACCTAGCCGAGCGCTTTCCGAAAATATAAAAATCTTTGAAATCACTTGGATAACAAAATAATGGCATGTGTTTAAAAATTGTATATGTCGAAAGTATCCTACTTTGAGCATCAATAGAGCCGCCCCTGGAGCATTTGCTCCAAATACTTCTTGGCTATGACCACGTTAAATTTTATCCCGATCGGACCAACCGTTTAGAAATTCCAGATATTCTGCCCCACTGTGCAGTGCCTAGTCTGTTGCCTAACGCGATCCTTGCGTTCGAAGAGATCGGCTGGATATTTCGAGTATAAATATTAAGAACATTATTTATTTTTATTGTACACAATATATATTTCGTCTATACTGTTAAAAATGCTTACAAAATCTGTTTAATATAAATGAGATACTCATTTATTTGCTATAAATATCGTAAAAAGATAAACTTCTTACTAATGCTTCGTATTTTCTCACAAAACTCAACTAATAAACTTTAACAATAATACGCTTAATTTTGTGTGGCTTAATACTGATTAACTAATAAAACTCTAAAAGTCTTTCATATTATCTAAATGTCTTCATAAGAATGTTCAAAACGGCCAAAAGTAATGGAACAAGTCAAACGAACTCAACAAATTCTACAAATTCCATAAACTCTTCGGTGCTGACGAATAAAACAAAAGTTGATACATTGCCCATGAAAGATAACTTAAGATTTTAAGATCAGTGTAAGAAAAACCAGGTAACATTAAATACAAATTTCGTTTTAAAAAAGGGAAGAAGGTTTCTAAATAATTAAGCCATAAATTGCTAATAAAAACAAACAAAATGTCCATTAAATAATTAATAACAAATATCTATAACATTTTATTATAATTTGATCATATGTAAATAACCCAGCAACTTAATAGGGAGATTCACAGTTTTCAAAATTTATGAAAAAATAAGCATTATTTCAGATTTGAGTTTTTAACTGTGAATCTTTTTAAAGAAACTTTTAACGCAAATTTTATAAAATCTAATAAAAATGTAATCTAACAAAATCTTTTTTAATGTTTTAAAATCGTATTATTTATTTTAACTTTATAACTATTGCATGATTTTACTGTGTGTAAAAATAGTTTAGTGTAAACACAATTTTAATAACAATTCTTTTTTATAACTAGATATTCGGTACGTGACAGTAGTAATCAGCGTCAAAGCCAGTACTCCACTAAAACAACCTCCAGCAGCGTGGGAAATTTAGCATTGCCAAATTCCATTATATCCCCCGATAAACCCCTTATGAAACCTCTCGAACGTACCACGGTATTAAGTGGTCTATGAATGAATTCATTCATTTTTTCGTTAAGTTATATAAAAGTAAACTATATATATCTTTATTATGTATATCGAATGTTTATCTAAGTCGTTTTAGCTTTTAAATATAGAATATTGGAATAAAAGTCTTGTTATATGTATTTATAATCATTTATGATCTAAACAAAAGACAAAAACACATTATGGATATTTCATTAGCCAGAGTAATTATTTGGATTTTTTTTTTTTTTAATTTTGTAATTGTCATTCCTCAACTTAGCAAATATTTATAAAATATAATTTGTTTTACAAATGTTTATTTGCCTGCTTAAGACAAAGTTTTATGTGTCTTTTTGTGTTTAATTTGAAATTGAATAATTCCTTGTAACTGGAATAGATAGATAGATTCTCAATATTCTATGTACTCATTGCATAAATCTATGTAATTTTTTATAATTATCTACTAATTTCTGTAACTTTAACATTATTTTAGTTGTATCTTTATATTACTCTTATAAATTTTAAGCTTTAATTTTAGTTTAAGTCGCTTAATGTTTAAATATTTGTATATTTTCCACACACACACAAAAAAAATATATTATATTTTTAAGAAAATTGTTGTAAATAAAACCAAAGAACTTAAGAATTTATTAGAAGTGTTTTTTTTTTTAATAATAAACCAGTGATTTTACATATTACAAGGTGGCGCAAAAGTAATCCTCCTATCAGAAAATGCTATAAATTTTGCGATTAAACCCTAATGTCAGTTCTGTTTTGACATTTGTGTAGTAAACACATGCCGAATACACGTTAATAAACAATGTTACGCTACACTGCTCCAGAACGCGGAATATTACTGACTATTTATTTGACCAATAATCGGTCGGTGACTTTGGCACAACGTGAATGTCGTCGCAGATTTCCTGGCCATCCAAGGCCTACTGGTGAAACACTGCGACGTTTAGCCGCTCGCCTCGAAGAGACTGGCACAACACGAGATGATGCCAGGCAGACCCCGGAGTAGCCGTTCTGCAGAGAATATTGCTGCTGTAGCCGAGGATGTCATGGAAGCGCCGTCGACATCGACCAGACGACGTGCCACGAAAATGGATATCAGTCGGCGGTCTTTACAGCGAATTTTGGTACATAATTTGAAGATGTTTCCGTACAAAGTCCAGACGGTGCATCAGCTGTTAGCTGCTGACCGCCAATCGCGTCTAACATAAGCTCAAGCCATCCTTAATCACCACCAAGAGGAAGATGATTTTTCATCAAAAATAATCATGAGTGATGAGGCCCATTTCCATCTTACCGGGTACGTAAATAAGCTAATTTTACGCTTCTGGGACACTGAAAATCCGCGTGTAACCTACGACGAGCCATTACACCCGCTCAAAGTCACTGTATGGTGTGCTGTTTTCGCTGGAGGAGTCATAAAACCTTTTTTCTTCGAAGACGTCGCGGGCCAAACGGTTACTGTGAATAGTGAGCGCTGCAGAGCAATGATCAACGAGTTCTTTTTGCCGCAACTTGATTGGATTGGAAAACATGTGGTTCCAACAGGACGGTGCAACGGCACACACTGCACGTGCCACAACTGATATGCTGAAGAATGTATTTCCCGGGCGCCTAATCTCCCGTTTTGGCGATTTGCAATGGCCAGCAAGATCGCCTGATTTGACCGCTCCAGAATTCTTTTTGTAGGGGGTTATGAAGTCACGGGTTTATGTCAACAAGCCTCAGACTCTTGCAGCTCTTAAAGACAATATCCGTCAAGAATGTGAAGACCTATCGCCGGAAGTTTTGGCCAAAGTAATGGAAAATGCCATAAAAAGGGCTCAACTGACAATCAACTGTGGCGGCGGCCATTTACATGAAATCATATTCTCGACTTGATGTAAAAAAAATTAAAAGACCAAATAAAAATAATCCACAAGAAGAATCAAAGTTTTTCATTTTTTTTTTTTTTAATTACAGCCAAAAAACATCGGAAGTTTACTTTTGCGCCACCTTGTATTTAGAGTCACCACTTGTTACAAAATTAGTTTATAGTTCCTGATTAGTCAGTTTACCATGTGCGTGTCTTAAGCCGAGACCAATTGACCCTACATAGATTACAAATATACCGTCTGATAGTAGCGTAACATGCCCTCATTCAATGCACCTAATTTTGCATGTTTACTGTAACCATTTCAACATTTTCATAAGTTTTTTAACAATATTATAGTCACAGTAACTATTTATATGATTGTGGTAACAATAATATGGTTAATTTACGATATATGGTTACAGTAAACATGTATATGTTTGTAACATCCATTTATATGATGAAGGACTTACCATATCATGTTGCTCTCGGCTTATGGATATCATAATCTGAGAACAACTTTTATTCATCATAAAAATGGTTGTCACAAACATATACATGTTTACTGTAACCATCTATATGGTTGATACAATCATGTGAATCGTAAATTAGCCATATTATAGTTACCACAATCATATAAATAGTTACTGTGACTATAATATTGTTAAAAATGTTGAAATGGTTACAGTAAACATGCACAATTATATTTTTTTTCTGTGTGTAGTTGTGGGCTTGTTGGCATAGACTGACAAGATCGTCAAAGTCGGTCTGAGTTACAAAATGTGGTTCAGCATATCCCAACTCACTTTCTGCTGGTTGATATAAAGAACATTCTTCAACATGTTAATCATTACAAAGTAGATTTTCTTCAGACGGTGAGTTGTGGTTTATTGCTGAACGTAGTACTGCAGGACAGCCTTGCACCAATCAAGGCTCTTAACTCCATATTTATTATGTCGAAATGTCTTCTCAACTGCATCCAATCACTGGCACAATTGACACAACATCACGTCGAGTTGATATGGGTCCCAGGACATGAGGGCATCCTGGGAAATGAAGTATCCGACGAATACGCAACGAACGGTTCATCCCTAGACGTATCTCTTGCGCAAAGGGATATTCACACTCCCTTGGTGACCGTATCGAAATTCATAAATGAATGGGCTTTGAGTGAGACGGAACTCAGGTGGTCAAATATCATCACTTGTAGAATATCCAGATTTCTCTGGCCCACTCTTACAGAGAACAGGACTAAGACTCTTTTGTCTCTTAGTAGGAATTCGATCAGGCTTCTTACGGGTATAACCACTGGGCACTGTATGATTGGACACATGTCGGAACGTATGGGTTACCCAGGTTATAGCTATTGTAGAAGTTGTTTGGATGAGGAGGAGGAAGAATCGGTACAATACCTTCTATGTGACTGCCCAGCCTTACAAGAGCATAGACTACTACATCTTGGTAGAGCTCTTTTCCATGATCTGGACTGTCTCAGAATATGATCAGATTTATTAGAAGTACCGGCTGGTTCTCACGGGGATCACAACATGTACATAGTCAACGAAATTAGAGTGGGCAACTATTCTACCTTTATGTATGAAATTTCAAAATAAGGGAATGGTAATTCTAAGGGTATCACAATGGGCTACAAAGCCTCCGAGTGAACTCGGACATACTATATACTTGGGACAATATTTTTACACATTACAAACATCAGCACTAACCCAATATTCCCTCCCTACTATGTTGGTGTAGGATATAAAAATGGTGTTAAATCATACCAACCCATAGCTGATTACCTCAACAAAATAGTGGACGACGAAATGTCTCATGCTGTTATTGAATTGCTTCTGGGGGCTTAGTGGCTTATAGCACCGTCTTGTTGAAACCATTCACAACAAAATTATCCAATTTGGGCATAAAAAACATTGTTGTAATTTCGCAATATTGATCATCAGCAACAGTCATTGCTCGACCAATCTTATTTTCTAAGAGTAATGTCCAATGATGCCTCCAGCCCATAATCCGCATCAAACTGTTATACTAGAGTTTCCAAAAAAACCGAATAATTTTAAAACCGCGATTTCGGTTTTTTAATAATTTCTTAAATATTTAGTGTTATAGAAACAAAATCAGTTGATAATATAGACAATGTTAATGCTATTTCTTCAAAATGGTACTTTTTGAATTTTCTATAATATTGAACGTAGAATCAATTGTCAGGAAATAATCGCAGATCAATATTTTTAAATGAGTTTGTGTCATTCATTATTAAAAGGTTTCCTTGCCTGAAGCATTTATTGTAATTAATTTAATTTAGAAATTATCAGTAAAATTTAAGAAACTTCTGTGATCTTCAAATTGTATCTGTCTTGTTTTTTTATATAGTAGGTTAGTTAAATTTGAAACTATCGTTTTAATAGTGAAGATTGTTCTGTTCAGGTTTGTTTACTAGAAAGTTTAAACGAGTAAATCACAAGACACCAAAATATGTAAAATCGTTTTAAAATCGAAAACGTTACTAGGATTCGATTTACAGAACGAGGTGGTGTATATCAATTTATTAAATAATTTTTATGATTTGTGTAAAAAATTTAAAAACAATAACTTACCTTATATAATGGATGATTTTTTAAAGAATTGACCATAGCTGCACCCGCTATATGTTGTATTAAAGGTAAACGTTGACCCAATCAAGTGTTATATGAAGTTGTATAGAAAACATAGCACAACCCAATGGACTAAGGCACTAAAAAATTAATTGAAAATATTAAGAATAATAAATTACAATTTGTTAGCAAGCAATTATTGTAATACAATTTAAAAAATTTAAAGAAATCTTAAGATATGTTTACTGATCTGATTTTGGAGATATTGGATGAATCATTGGATGAAAAAGGTTGTTTCTCATTTTTAAATTTTGAATTTTTCTACTGAAAATAGATTAAAAGTAACAAGTAAGAGAGCTATATTCGGCTGTGCCGAATCTTATATACCCTTCACCAAATTATACATTAAAATTAAATTTAAAAAAAAAAAATTTTTTTTTTTAATTTTTTTTTTTTTTTAATTTATTAGTAAAAAAAATATGACAAAAACATTTTTTTGTGAAAAAAAAATTCGGGATATAAAAAAATATTTTTCCCGTATTTGACCCATCGTACCATCGTCCAACTTACTATATCCTTATATACATCGTAGCAATGGTCTTTGAAATATCTATTATTAGATATCCATATTGTGTATATTTATGACTTAGTAATCGAGATCTAGATCAAAAATAGGCCAAAAATAGAGGTTATCTCGGATTTTTGCTCATATCTCCGTTATTTGTAGACGGATTTTGCTGATTTTAAATAGAAAACTTCTTGAAAGTATGTCTGACAGAATTACTGAAGATTTGGATCCCGACATACAGACAGACAGACAGACAGACAGACAGACAGACAGACAGACAGACAGACAGACAGACAGACAGACAGACAGACAGACAGACAGACAGACAGACAGACAGACAGACAGACAGACAGACAGACAGACAGACAGACAGACAGACAGACAAACAGACAAACAGACAAACAGACAGACAGACAGACAGACAGACAGACAAAATTGAATGATTCAGCAAGGAATTAATTCTACAAGGAATGAACTCTCAATGAAATAAATTCAACACATTTGAAATACAAAGGAATTAAGCCTATGAATTAATTCGTAATGAATTCATTAACGGAATGGTTAAGAAATAGATTTGATTTCGAACGTAGTTTGTACGAAATTTGTTTATAATTGGAATATATCACATCATCTAATTGTAAAATAGCTTTCAGAGAGGAAAAGGAAGTGAAGGAGAAGAAACAAAAGGAAACATAATGGGCTTAATAGGTTTCTATGGACGCTGGTTTCTTATTGCAATCCATGTCATCCCTATAACCTAACCTAACACTGAACTGCCAACTGTTTTAAATATCTAACAAAAACAAAAATATATAACTTCAAGCCACATTTCAACTCTTTTTATTTTATATTAAAACGAAGACCTTAAATTAAAAGCATTTATATTTAACGATTTATTATTCAATATAATAAACAGGTTTTGCTACTACCATCTCTATGGTTTTAAACTTTGCTAAGCTATAACCAATAGGTGCATGGCTAAGAAAAAGCTGTGCAGCTAAACTTTTTCAACAACCATTAAACAAATACAAGCATTAGAAAGTTAGAAACACACAATTGAGCATTGTCTATGCCTGTTAGTGAGTGGGTATGAGGCAGTGTTGTCATATCAGCATTTAAAGTGCAAACATTTTATAAAAATGCACCTTATTTTATCGACTACTGTTCGATTTTTAGAAGAAAAAAATGCTAAAATTTTATAAATTTTCTTACAATTTCTAAACAAAATAACAATTTTATTATTTTTAACATGATTGTGCTGTTTGTTAAGCATTTTTTCTTAAAGAAGTTCTGGTAACACTGGTATGAGGTATCTAAACATTGAGAGCCAAAGACCACAAACAGTTTCTATTCACCGTTGGCACAATCAACACGTCTAATACGCGTTTATCGAAATCTCAGCCGTATGACGATCGACTTTCCAACACGCATACAACAGATCATTAGTGTGCAGCAAAGTTAATAAAAAAAGAAGCAAAATAGTATCTATATACACAAAACAAACAAAAAAAAAAAAATAAAGAAAACACAAATAGAATTAAGAACAAATTCAACAAACTTGGAGAATGTTTTATGGCCAAATTAAAGAAATTAAACACATTCAATGCACACAATGTTAATAATGACCAAATAATATAGTAAATAAGCTAAAATAACAACAAAATCAACAAAGAAAACAAAAAAAAGCAAAAAAGCGTTCTATGATCTATGGTCAATGATCATGTGGTAGTAGAAACAACAACAGCTATGGTGGCCAACAACAACGTTTAAACTAAATTTTTAATAAACTGAATAAAATAAACAAAATACGGGAAAAAAAAGTTTTAAATAAATAATTGCCAGCACGAAATTAAAATTCACGTAAATTTTGAAAGGTGTTAAAATCAATTATATTTAATGAAAATTCCCAAAACAGAAACTCAAATATATGTATATGTAATAGCTAAATTATTATAATAGAAAAACAATAACATAATTAAGAAAATCTGCAATTTGATTGATCGGTAAGCAAGTGTCTTTGATTCATTTAAACTCAATTCACTTTTCTTTTCTATGCACTCATGAATAGAATTTACAACACTTTCATTTACTATGATGATATTTTTTACATATTAATAATCAAAATTATTTTCCCTCTCTCTCTCTCTCTCCACGGTTGTACCTACTCTCTTGCTCTTTCACAATTTCTATTTAAATTTTAAACTCTATATAAGTATTTCTAGATATTTTTTTTGTTTATTTAATTCCCACAGCGATGATTAAACACTCAACATCATTAGATCAGCTTTGGTTGTTGTCATTATTACTCACATTTGTTTTGTTTATCCAACATTTACCCACCACCGCCACTGCCCGCTCTTACCCCTGCCCTTACGCTCAAACCGTTAACATTACAGATGGTTTGCGCTTGAAAGACGGCTCTTACTCTTTTGAGGGTATTGTCATTCCCGTTAATTTAACGGCCGAATACACGTTCAAAGTTATAGATGGCATCGAATATGATGCCCCCAATCATATGCGTGGTTGTGCCTGCCTGCTGAAACCGTGCATTACATTTTGCTGCCCTCCCAAGATGCACTACAATGAGCTGCATCAGAATTGTACGCTTAATGAGAAGGAATCTCACTCACAGCACTCTCATATTGAGGTGACATTTAAAAATGGCTCAATAGATGTGGTAAATATTAAGGATGCATTTATTGTTCGCTATGAATTCGGCTGCAAGGCGAAATATATCGAAAAGAAGAAGGAGGAATTCTGGAAATGGGATTTGTTTGAGGTGAGTTCAGTGTATTTGAATTATTGTAGATTTTTAGAAAGCTTGTAAAGGGAAATGTGAGCTATATTATTTGTAATTATAATGACAACCACTGTCTAATATCTGAACTTTGTCTATTTTGATCACATATTGTGCAATTTTGAACCCTAAACATTGAAAATCATCAAAGATCGCCATCTTAAAAAGTTTGTCGTGTATTGACGCACTCACATTCATTAATTGGTGCAGTAAAGAATAGACAAGCCAACAGTTTGACAGCTGGAAAATGGAGCATTACACCACACAGAGGGCAGAATAAAAATATTTTGGAAGAAAATCTGTCATTTGTATCGGCGTCATCCGATTTTTAGAAAATTTCAAGTAGACGTAGTATTTGGGTTGATTTCGGACGACAGACCTCTCACAATTTTCAGCGCCTCCAAATTTGGAGTTTCTTCCAAAATCAAAAACTTTAATAATTTCTCAAAACCCTCGACATTTCTTTAGGCTAAGTATTCTAAAATCTCTACGCTGGGATTCCAAAACGAGAAACAGTTTTAGATACTTTGATGTATTCCATATCAACCAAATTATTCGCAGTCATGGACTTAATGGGACTCATGTGAATCGTAAATTAACCATATTATTGTTACCACTATCATATATATAGTTACTGTGACTATAATATTGTTAAACATTTTGAAATGGTTACAGTAAACATGCACAAATGTTGAAATGGTTTCAGTAACAATGCACAACTATATTTTTTTTCTGTGTGTACGATCATGCGCAAAGGTTTTTTATTCTGAGGTGTTTCATAAACAGGCTTCGCATAGTAAAGATGCCTTTTACAGCAGATATGTTTCGAAATACTTCAGAAAACCTATTATTTTGTATACCCCTCACCTTCGTGAGAAGGGTATATATAAATTTGTCACTCCGTTTGTAATTTCCACAATATAATTTTCCGACCCTATAAAGTATATATATTCTGAATCCTTATAGATAGCGGAATCGATTTAGCCATGTCTGTCTGTCCGTCTGTCTGTTGAAATCAATTTTCTGAAGACCCCAGATATCTTCGGGATCCAAATCTTCAATAATTCTGTCAGACATGCTTTCGAGAAGTTTCCTATTTAAAATCAGCAAAATCCGTCCATAAATAACGGAGATATGAGCAAAAATCCGAGACAACCTCTATTTTTTGGACTATTTTTTTATATATACCTCGATTACTAAGTCATAAATATAGACAATATGGATATCTAATAATAGATATTTCAAAGCCCATTGCAACGATATATATAAGGATATACAAAGTTGGACCTACAATCGGTCAAAATCGGGAAAATATTTTTTAACCCGAATTTTTTTCACAAAAAACATTCTTTTGTCATACATTTTTTTCACTAATAAATTAAAAAAAAAAAAATGTTTAAAAAAATTGGAAAAAACTATTTTGAAAAAAAATTAAAAAAAAATTTTTTTTTTTTTAATTTTATTTTAAAATATGATTTGGTGAAGGGTATATAAGATTCGGCACAGCCGAATATAGCTCTCTTACTTGTTTTTTTTACGTATGCTTGTGAGTTATTTATCCCTTGTAGTTATCGAGTTTCATATATGTATTTTTTTTGTTAGTCGAAAAAACACAGATCTCTTTGCTTCCTAGAAAAAAATTACAAAGGAACACATAATGTTTATATATGGATTTTTTTGAGAGACATCTCAGTAGGCTATGAAATAGAAAACGTCTTCCTCTAGGTCCTTCCGAATGTAACCTACTTTATGTTGAAATTTTGAATTTAGGCCTAAATTCACAATGCTGAGATTTCAAAACGGACAAAGGTTTTATATACTATGAAGTGTTATATTATTCTTCTACCAGCCCGGACCAAATGTTGACTTCATGGGCGAAATTTCCAAAAATGCAAAAATTGATTTTTTTGGGGAATTACGGGATTTGCTTTTCCTAAATCGTATATTTGCTATCAATATGTGTACCGACGTAAAAAAAAAATAATGTAGGAGACTATTTTACTTCGTTTTCCACTAAAATTAACGTTAAGAAAACGTTCCTAACGGTCATAAGAATTAATTTCACATCAATATTGTGTGGGGATTCAAAAATATTTGACTCTAATGTTGAATGTAACATAAATTTTTATAGATTTTTGTCTAAAACCCACATAAATCTTAGCCCCTGGAGAAAAATGTTTATAAATGTACAATATTTTTAGTATTTTCTTAACCCATGTTGTCTATATTATTGATTTAGTAATCCAGATATAGATCAAAAATAGGTAACAAATCGAGGTTGTACTGGTATAAATTAGGTTGTCCTTATATCTCAGCCATTTGTAAGCCGATTGTCTCGATTTTAAATAGCAACCGAGCCGAGAGAATTTTCCATATACTGATGTATGAATCATGTCTGTAAGTTATTTGGGGGCTATGGAAAAATGATTTCAACATACAGACGGACATGGCTATAGTTAACACAAATAACATGGGGACCGCCGTAAAAACTTAAACTTCAATACTTCTCTGCTATATCTACGAGACTATTTAATGTCAATCGGGAAAACCTTTTACAAATGGCTGATATAAAAACCAAAAGTTTAGAGCCTGGCTCACTAAATGCAAACGAATATTTTTTTCTTATTTTATATTGAAAACAATTCAAATTTATTGGTTGTTTTCAATATAAAATAAGAAAAAAAATGTTAGTTCGCACTTAGTGAGCTAATTTTACTTTAAAATAAAATTTTATTTTTTTTTAAATTTTTTTTTCGAAATTTAAAAGTTTTTTCCAATTTTCTAAAAAAAATTTTTTTTTTTTTTAATTTATTAGTGAATAAAATGTATGACAAAAAAATGTTTTTTGTAAAAAAAATTCGGGTTAAAAAAATATTTTTCCCGATTTTGACCCATTGTAGGTCCAACTTACTATAGCCTTATATACATCGTAGCAATGGACTTTGAAATATCTATCATTAGATATCCATATTGTCTATATTTATGACTTAGTAATCGAGATATAGATCAAAAATAGGCCAAAAATAGAGGTTTTCTCGGATTTTTGCTCATATCTCCGTTATTTATGGACGGATTTTGATGATTTTAAAAAGGAAACTTCTCGAAAGAATGTCTGACGGAATTATTGAAGATTTGGATCCCGAAGATATCTGAGGTCTTCAGAAAATTGATTTCAACAGACAGACAGACGGACATGGCTAAATCGACTCCGCTATCTGTAAGGATCCAGAATATATATACTTTATACGGTCGGAAAATTATATTGTGGAAATTACAAACGGAATGACAAACTTATGTATACCCTTCTCACGAAGGTGAAGGGTATAAAACAAGATGGAGTGGTACATTAATTTTGTCATTGCATTTGTAACACATCGAAATATTCATCGCAGACCCGTATAAAATTCTAAGACGGTCAAGCAATGTCCGTCCGTCTGTTGAAGGCACGATAGGACCAACAGGGAAGGTTTAGGGAGATGAAATTTTCCTCAAATATTCTCAGTTGTTGTTGATGTTTAGTATTGAAAATGTGCAAATTCGGTCCAGTAGAAATTGCAAAAATATTTACAATTTCCTTTAAATATATTGCATTCTATTTCTAAAAGAACAATTTGTGTTGAAAATGGTAAGAATCGGTCCATGATTTCTTCTAGCACCCATAACATCTTCCCGGAGTATGGCTATTCATACAAAATTTGGTTATGAAAATAGGCAAAATCTGATAATACAAAATGTAAAAAAAGTCGTTGTCGGTGAATATAACACTCTTGTATTTATTTTTATTATACCCTACACCACCATAGTGGGGAGGGTATAATGCTTTTGTGCTGTTGTTTGTAACGTCCACCTTAAAGAATACCGATCGAATCAGAATCACTTTCTAAGTCGATTTAACGATGTCTGTCCGTCTAGCTGCATGCAGAGAAAAAATTTAGTTGTGCATGTATACAGTAACCATTTCTACATTTTTAAAATTTGTGTAACAATATTATAGTCACAGTAACTATTTACATGATTGTGGTAACCATAATATGGTTAACTTACGATTCACATGATTGTTTCCATCATATAAATGGTTACAGTAAACAAGTATATGTTTGTGACAACCATTTTTATGATTAAGGTTTCACCATATTATGTTGCTGTCGGCTAATTGATATCATAATAGCAATTAATGCCCATAATTAGTCATTGCTTCCATATAAGACCCGCTGCCGAAAATCACTTTAGCGAGCATAAATATCTTAAAAATGTTGTTGTATACATAAAATTCAACAGAAATAACTTTCATATAGACATAAATCACACGACCTAATTTCAAGGCGAGCGCTCCATAATTAGTCATAGCTCCCATATAAGGCTCTCTTCCAAAAATCATTCACGAAAATAAATGATTGACATTTTAAAAGAAAAATGCTCATTTACTTAGTGTAGGGTATTATATGGCGGTCTTGACCGACCATACTTTCTTACTTGTTGAAAATTAAAAAAATGGCATTTAACTGAATTTCGCACACTGTATGTAAATTTCAGCAGAATTTCCAAAAGATATTAAGCTCCGTTGGTAAGAATGATGTCGTTGTGTTTTTTATAGACAAACACAATAAACTCTTTGTTTATTATTTTTATTTTATTAAACAAATACCATATAATAAGTCTACAAATAAAAAAATATTTCTAAATCACATTTAGTTGTTTGTGTTCTTTTTTATTTATTTATTTGTTTTAAATGCAGTACTACAACTGGCACATGTTTTATCACTACTTTTAATTAATTAAAAAAGTTTCATAATTTTATGAGAAATATCAGAATATTTTGTGGCATTCTATTTATTACCTACCATATTATATTAGCTAATGATCAAGATTAGACATTTTTTTATCAGCGGCATACGGAAATTTAAGCATGATCGAAATTATTTAGCTATTACAAACAGATTCAAACTGGAACTGTATTTACATTAGGGGGGGTAGATTTAAAAATCGCCCAAGTGACAAGGAATATCGTACTCTAGAATGAATTCTGATGTTATTATGGTGCTAAAAATCACCTTGATGTACTAGAGGTCAAAGGTCACAGAAATCAATTTATTTGCCAATATAGGATTTAAAATTATATTTAAAATAAGCTTAGGTTTTTTTTATTTCCATAAAAATCTTTGTATTTTTTTTATTAAATTAAAGGAATTTATTTATGTTGAAAAACATTTAAGAATACCAGCATTCTGCTATAATTGGGGAAGTGGGCGTGAAAAGTTCTTTCCGAATAACTGTCAACATGTCTAAATTCACGTTTCTATTGCACTTTCACTGTTTGTTGTATTAAATCAATCATTTTGCTATCTAGCAAATAAGTAAACAAATATTCAGTTTGTTTTGACGCGAACTTGATAAAAACTGTTTGGTATTTTTCCAAAATGTTGTTTAAATTTAAAGCCAAAAATAATAGTATTTATGTATATGTGTAGTTGTTTGTTCAATTTTGTTTTCATTGATGTAATTTGTTAAACTTAATAAATTTGAACTCAATTAGAAATTTGAAAATAATTTAGATAACATTTTGATGGATTTTAAAATGAAAATCTCACGAGACTTTTAAGATTAGAGACAAGTGACAAGCGAAGTGATCTTTAGAATTATTTATTACATTTAAAAACAATAAAAACAGAATACTTTTAGGAGTGTATTATTGTAGAAATATTTGAAAAAGAAATTTGGTCAACTCAACGAATTAAAGGGTGTCCCAAAATTTAATAAAAATTTAAATTTTCCTCTATTTGGTCAAAAAAGCTTTGCCAGCCAAAATAGAAAACAGTTTAACAAAACCTAGCAGTACACAGTGGGGCAGAATGAAAATTTTTTGGAAATTAATTTGGCATTTCTAAAGGGGTAGTCCGATCGGTATAAAATTTGCCAAGGAGTATTCGATTTCAAGTTATTAAAATGGACCCTACAAATGCTTCAGGGTCGACGCTATGGGGGCTCAAAGTATGGTACCTTCGACATGTAAAATTTTTAAACACGTGCCATTTGTTTGTTTCCCATCCGATTTCAAAGATCGGACCAGCCGTTTAGAAATGCCAAACTTATTTACAAAAATTTTGATTCTGCCCACTGTGCAGTTTAAGACGTGGTAAAAATGGAGCATTACACGAGAGAACAACGCGCTTTCATTGCTGAACAATAAATATTTCAATAATAATACAGTGAAACAATGCGAAAGTATAGGTAGGGGGTAGTAGGGTAGTGAAACCCTATATTCAGTTTATATTGTTACAAATTTGCAATAGCGATTTGAATTTAATGGTCTGTAACGACTGCCTGCAGCATTCATCATATTTATAAACACGTCCATCAGTAGAAGCTTCTACTTATCAACAATGTTGTTAGCATGCGGTTATTAGCATTGTTTATAAGTATGGCAACACTAAATGTTCAAGCTGCTAACATTGACATCGAATGCTCTAGAAATCGAACATACAAGTTTGTCCGTTAAGAGCATTGTAGAAGATTCACGAAAGATGCCGTGTGTATAAATAGTGGTAGAGGTTGCAGTTGTGAGTCAGTTGATCATTGGCGCTGTTGGAGTTAACATCAACTGCCTTGTACATTTAAGTTTGTACATTATAAAGTGTGTGTGCATTTCAGCGAATTAATAAACGTGTAAATAGACACTGAGTGACTACTTGAACTATTGTTGTTGTACATTTTAAATAAATAAAGAGTTGTTACAAATTTTAAACTACTTAAACTGCTTCTTATTTGCAATCAAAAGTATCCGGTTTATTTAAAGGAAATAAACCACCGCTTTTAAAAGGTAAAAACGTAACAATATGTATGTGGAAAGGGAACATAATGCAAAAGCGTGAAAAGTAAAATTTAGATCACTTAAGCGGACTTTGTTCCTCCCATGACTTAAAAGTGCAAGATTTTATAAAATTTGTAGCTTATTTAACATTTGTACAATATAAATTTATTCAAAGTATTGGCCATCTATCAACATATCGAATCCGAGGCAAAAGAACTGTTCATCTTTTGAGGCCAAGAACGAATCAAGCCGGTTACTCTGTTCCAGAGAGAGCGTTCTGCATCGATTAAAACAAATAGTAGTCGGACGGGACAAGGTCTGGACTATAAGGCGGGTATAGCCAAACTTCCCAACCACTTCATTCTAAATAAGAAGTTCTTAACAGGTATTACATAATGTGACCGAGCATTGTCATGATGGAATATTACTGTTTCATGTCTGGCCGCATATTCTGGGCGTTTTTCGGCAAATGTTTCATGTGATGGTCTGACCAGACCCTTTTGCTCACACCAAATACAGAGCATTACCTTAGCGCCATGGATATTTAGCATTGGTGTCGTTTGGACTGGTTGGCCGGGTTCACGTACTATCTCTTACGTTTCGGGTTATCGTAATGGATCCATTTTTCATCGCAAGTAATGATTCGGTGGAAAAATGATTTTCTTCTATAGCGTTCAAACATCATTTCGGATATGCAAAATCGTCATTCAATGTCTTTCGGCTTCAATTCGTATGATACCCAATTTCCCTTCTTTTGGAGGAATCCTGCTGCATGCATAGGTTTTTAAATTGCTGCTGGAGTAGCTCCCAATGACTTTGCAAGCTCTTGTTGAGTTTGACAACAATCTTCATGGAGTAATGCCTCCAATTCTTGGTTTTTAAACTTACATGGCCGGGTGTTGTCAAAATCACCACTTCTGAACCGAACAAATCATCTCTCGCACATTGAAACCGATGAAACACATTCACCATAAGCCTTGGTAAGTTATCGGTGTGTTTCGGAGGCACTTTTTTCAAATAAAAGAAATAAAGCAAAAATTCTCGCATATTTGCTTTGTTGGCACATTTTCGAATGTTCACTAACTGATAATAAATAACAGATACTTCAGGACCGATGGAACAAGGTTAAGCGAATTATCGTGATATTTAACATAACGTACTTTTACAATTTAATTAGAAATTTTAGAGAGATTTTATCCTTGGAATATTAAGCTGTTTTAAATACTATTAAAAGTATTAGGATGAAATATATACTTAAAGATTTCTTATTAAAATTTCAATTTGTTACTCTAATTTTTTACAGAATGGCACACTCAAACGTGATACAAGATATTACACCACCGATGAATACTGCTTTACACCACTGGAACATAAGAAAGCCTGGAGTTTAACACCGCTAACATGTGAAAGATACCAAAGAGGTCTTAGGGTATGGATCTATGTTATATGTAAGTAAAGTTTAATATATCTTTATATAGAGAAATACATTTTAACATTTTGTTGTTCTCCCCATCTAGGCACCTCAGTGGCCATTATCGTCAATATAACCATCATCCTCATGTTTGTGGCCATAAAGGATGTGCGCAACAGTAACTATGGCGAGGGTTTGATATTCCATTTATTTGCGCTGACAATTGGTTTGGCGGCCCTGGTGTATTTGCAATTGAAAAATCCCATGAATCTGTCGCACACGGCCTGCAGGAATATAGGTGAATACTGCTTACTTATTTAATTCAAAATTGTATAACATTATAATGCCTTTATGTTTTAGGTTTCCTTGCTTATTTCTTTTTGATTGTCTCATTTCTGATTTTAAATATTATCAGCGGCAATTTTTGGGCCACGTTTTCCTTGAAGCCCATTAAAAGCTGGCATTTGAAAATTCTGTATGGCTTGACTTTGGCAGTGGGGTTTGCTTTGAAATACTTGGCTAAATTTGCCCAAGATTCGAATATGCCACGTTATTTAAAGCCGGGTATAGGTGAAGATTTTTGCTGGTTTGATAGTAAGTTGTTTTTAAGCTCCTATTCTCTACAAAATTTTTATTGTAACAAAAAGTTTCTAAAACAAATTGTTCATACAAAATTTGCATTACCCCCTGTCTATACTTGACAAATATTTATCATAACAATTAATGGCGTCTGTTTTCAAGACAAAGTTGTCTAAGCAAAAGCACTAACAATTTGGTCATAGCAAAGCAATAATACTAATAAATGGAGACTATACCTGATATTTTTTTTATTTTGCCAACCATTTTGACATTTATCATGATAAAAATGTATCAGATATAGACAGGGGGTTATAGAACATGTGTTAATATAGAAATTTCATTAAGAATAAGTGGGCTAGTCTTTAACACTTATCTTCCTTTAACATTTCAGTACGTTTATGGGGCATTTTATTGTACTTCTATTTGCCCATTTTAATCTCACTGACAATAAGTCTCTACTTTGCATTTAGAGCTTATTTCAGCATATTTCATCTACCTAGCGATACGGTAAATGTGGCTGGCAAGGATTTTAAAACCACAAAAAAACAGTAAGTTTGCAAAAGTAGCATCATTATCATGTTCATTTATATATCTTCTTTTTTTCTTTTCCAGTTTTATGGCCTATTGCATTTATCTTTTGGTGGTATTTTCCATTTGGATGCGTGAAATTATCGTTTATATCACGGCACGTTTTCGTCAAGTCTTCTTTATTATTGACTATTGGAGTGGCATTTGTTTATTGGGTCTGGCAGCTGTGGCCTTTATATTTCTGTTGACCAGAAATATTTTCGTACGCAATTGGTGGAGTGTAAATGTGTAAGTATTATGTAGCTTTTAAAGGAGGTAAGCCTTAAACCTTAATTGGTTTAAGGCTTTTTGAAAAACAAAAGAGTTTCCAGTTTTATTCATATAAATTTGTTCCTTTTTAAAACGCTGATAAAACAACACAGTGGTTACCTTAATTACCACTGGTAAACTTTTTTGCAATACTAGCTCACCCGGTAGCTGTGACAGCCCAATCGTAATTGAATGAAAATATGCTTTTGGCATTAGATGAAAGAAAAAGTACTATTAAGGCTCCCTTTGTGAGTTCTCACTCATACAAGATATCACTCTTACTAATTCACACAAAAACCATATGTAATCAAAAAGTACTATTTGTCCTGATTCCAGATTGAATATTTTAATATCAAAAATAACCATTACAAGAACGAATCAGTACCATTAGTTCTCCCTTTTTGGTACCTTAATACCATTACACTATAGATATTAAACAAATAATAAACACTTTTCCTCTTGAACACCCATGAAGTTTGATATTTCGAAGTACATAATTTTACAAAATTGATAAGGCATATATTTTACCCGAAAAAAACACAATTTTAACGGTTCCATCTAATTTCCAAAAAAGTACCAAATTTAAATGCTTAATGCTTTAAAAGTGCCCAGTTCTTATCCATTTGCTGTTCTAAATGGTTCGAATTTCAAAAAAGTACCAAACAGCTGTCTGATCCTTATTTAAGTATTAAGGATTTGTTAAAATGTTTAGCTTTTACTTGTTTTGAAAAATTTGTACAATATAAATTTATTCAAAGTATGGACATTGTTAGCTATGACCTTTTCCTATCTTTCTGGCAACATATGGATTCCGCGCCAAAAGAACTGCCTATCTTTTGAGGCCAAGAAGGAATCAAGGCAACATAGGATACTCTGTTCCAAAGTGAAGCATAGCTCAGAGTGAGCGTTCTGCATCGATAGAAACAAATAGAATTCGGACAGAGCACGGTCTGGACTATAAGGCGGGTGAGGCAAAACTTCCCAACCACTTCTTTCTAAATAGTCTTTAACATGTGGTCGAGCATTGTCATGGTGGAATATTAAGGTTTCTGTCTGGGCGCATATTCTGGTCGTTGTTCGGCCAATGCTCGCTTCAAACGAATCATTTCGGTGCAGGTTCCCTGTGACTGTCTGGTCAGATTTCAGCAACTCATAATAGATAGGACCCTTTTGGTCCCACCAAATACAGAGCATTTCCTTAGCGACATGGATATTTGGATTTGGTGTCAATTCGCCTGGTTGGTTGGGCTTCACAAACGATCTCTTACGCTTCGGATTATTGTAGTTGATGCATTTTTCATCGCAAGTAATGATTCGGTGCAAAAATTATATTCTTGTATAGCGTTCTAGCATCATTTTGGACATGCAAAATCGTTTTTCAAGGTCTCTCGTCTTCAATTCGTATGGTACCTAATTTTTGTGCTTTTGGGTGAATCCTGCTGCTTGCAAACTTTTTTAAATTGCTGCTTGAGTAGCTCCCAATGATTTTGCTAGCTCTTGTTGAGTTTGACAACAATCTTCAGGGAGTAATGCCTCCAATTCTTAGTCTTCAAATTTGTTGGCTGGCCTGGGCGATATTTGTCATTCAAGTCAAAATCACCACTTCTGAGCCGCACAAACCACCTTTCGCACTTTGAAACAATGAGCAATCGGTGTGCTTCAGCGCCACTTTTTTTTTTAATTAAAGAAGTAAAGCTATACTTCCCGCATATGACGCTTTGTTGGCATGAAATTCGACATTTTCGAAGCAAAACAAATTTATTTGAGAGTTAATGACAAATGACATATAAGTTATTAAAAACAGAAACCATAGATAAATACACATATATCGGAAACTTTCCTGTCAAAGACCTAACTCAGTTGTCACAAACCTAAACAGCACAACACTCGTATGTGTGATTATTTTGAGTATTTTTTTGTTTGAGTTTTTTTCTAGTTTCCGCTCTATGTTTCTCTATGACAGAAACCGCTTTCAAAAGATAAGCCATCTATTGTAAATAATGCATTTTTAAGTCATACAACCAATAGTAAATTTTTGTTATTTAACAACGTGTCAGATCATCACGAAACCTTTTCCCAAAGGATTTAAGTACGCTAACATTATTATACAAAGAGAACTATACATCGAGTGAGAATTACAGACACTCAAGCTTTACTTGTAAAAATATCCTTTTCACTCTTGAATTCATAGCGATAAAGATATGCCTTATATAAACAAAATAAGAGCCAAAGCGTTTACCCTGATATTATAAAAGAAACACAAAAAATACAATTTTAAAGATTCCATCCAACCCAAAAAAGTAGCAACTTTGTATGATAAAGGGTTCGTATTTCAAAAAAGTCTCAAACAACTGCACGCTACTTTTTTAACTAGATAAAGATGCATTTTAAATTTGCTTTGTATCTGTATTGGTTTGGAGATATAAGGATTTACTCACAAAATATCAGAATTTAAAAAAATCCCTTCTTAGTGTATCTATATAGGGATAGTTGAACCTACAGACCAAATTTCATGTTTCTAGCTTTAGGATTTGGGCTGAGTAATGATGAATCAGTCAGTCAACCAGTAACGTTTCCCTTATACCCTTCACCATTAGTGGTAATGGTATATATAAACTCATAAAGTTTATATTCAGGATGGTTATATAGAGCGGAATCGGTATAGCCATATCCTTCTGTCCATCTGTATGTTGTAATCAATTTTCCGAAGTCCCCAAATAACTTATTTGATTGACTCATCAATATACCCGATATAGTTCTGCTTAAGTTGCTATTTAGATTCGGGTAAATCGGCCCACAAAAAGATGAGATATAAGCAGAAAACCACGACTAACTCTATTTTTTACCTATTTCTGATCTATATATGGACTACTAAGTCATTAATATAGAGAGTATGGTTATCTAATGATAGAGTTTTCAAATACCTTCCAACGACGTATATAGCACCATAGTAAGTCAGACAATAGGTTAACATAGGGAAACAATATTATTAAACAGAGTTTTTTTCCAACAAAAATTTTTTATAAAAAATTTTTTTTACGCCAATAAGTGTCTGTTGGGTCCGTCGTCAAATCTTAAACTAAATTGCTTCCCCTCTATGACTATGTACAATTTCATGTCATTCTACACTGTGGATCACAAACAAAAATTAAGCAATTATACAACTATTTAACATTGCAATTAAATATTTATCTTTTATCTCTTTAACTTACTTTCAGCACCGGTCCTCCCATAGAATATGATTACTCCTTGCCACCCAGTTTTTCTATTGTTCATACTCAGGACAAAAAGCAGACTGGTAAATAAAATATTCTTGGTATTACTAATGCAAACATTGTGTTTTTTAACTATGACCTTTTATATTTTTCAGAAACTGTAGCCGAACCGAACGAATATACTGGCAACTAAAAGCAGTCTATGTAGAATACTCCAATAACTAACGACAAGTCTGATGAAGTTGATTTTTATTTTAGCAATGTGCACATGTACTTAATAAAATATTGAATAAATGATTAATTTTAAGTGGAAAAAAACAACATGTTTAAAGGATTAATGTTTTTCCTTTTTAGGATAAGAATGACAAATTTTTATAAAATATTTAAGTGTTAAATTTAACAGCAGAAAAGCATTGGTATTTAATAAGAATTTCAATATTTATTAAATGGTTTATATACTTTTGGAAAGAAGACACAATGTCCAACATATTGATATAAAATATGGCTAGTTTATCGTATCCACTAGCCAAATCAATGACTTTAAAATCAAGGATATATTTGACCTTGAACTTTATGTTTAAAGATATGACCTTTGACCTATTGAAAGAAATAATATGTTTTTTAACCAATTTAAAGCAATATTTATGTCTTTAAATGAAATTGAAGTTGTACATTGAGATCGGAGTTGTCAAATCTAACATCTGTTCACTTTCAGATGAATCCTTCCAATACGAACTGTCATCGTATTCATTTACCCGAGGTATCAAAAATTGTATCAGCAGGAACTTCGGAAAGTTTGCTCAAGTCATCTTACAGTGTTGTGAATCAATATAAAGTATACACTGACATTAACAGTAAAATATGACTACAAATTATAACAATTTCGATTGAACACAAAAGATATCTAGACACTGGAGCCCAAAATATGTTAATAAACATTCCCACAGCAATTTTCCGCAAAACCCGCACCACCTTCTTAAGAATTTCCAATATAAATAATGAGCAAAACGTTACATACAACCACTACTACATATTGTATTTCACAAAAACTTGACCTAATTTCAGCAAGCCTTATAGTGTCCTTTTTATGTCCTGTTTACTTTATAATATAAAACAAACGTTAGCAACAACAGTGTAAGACACACTCTCCCTCCCTTTTTTTAAAATTAAGCCAAAACTAAAAGAGCAAAAAAAAAAACAAGGAAATTAATTATTAACTTTCCCTACAAGTCCTTTGGGAACTGTTCTAAATGGCGCCAAAACAAATACTGAACATTTTTTTTACAACAGACGTTTGCTTTTTCACTTTGAGTTATTCTATATCGCAAGTAAGTGTAACTGTGCTGCATTGAGCAACAACCAACAAGTTGTTGATAAAGCAGCTGACAATATGGACAAATTGAGAATGGAGCAACAAACCCAACAAGCAATCAGCAAAATCAGCCATACATATGGACAACAGAACTCACGCATACTGGCATTGTGTTATAAATATGTATTTGCGTGTAAATAAAAATGTTTGTCATAGCAGATCATTAAAGGAATCAATTATTCTTCGGATGACTCAGAGACAAAAATAGGAAATATACAACCGTATGTATATTGTTCGTATATCCAAAGTGATCTGCCTGCATATTCTAGGCATTTTTCAGCCAATGCTCGATTTAAACGAATCAGTTGCTTTCGGTACATGTTCCCTGTGATGATATGGTCAGATTTCAGCAACTCATAATAGATAGAACCCTTTTGGTACCACCAAATACTGAGCATTACCTTAGCGCCATGGATATTTTGCATTGGTGTCCATTGGGCTGGTTGGCCGGGTTCACATACGATCTCTTACGCTTCGGGTTATTGTAATAGATCCATTTTCAAGGCAAATAATGATTTGGTGCAAAAATGATTTTCTTATATAGCGTTCAAGCATAATTTCGGACATGCAGAATCGTTTTTCAAGGTCTCTCTGCTTCAATTCGTAGAGTTATATTTTTCGTATATCCAAAGTGGACTTCTTTATATAAGAAATGTATTTAAGGTCCAAATACAGACCTTAAACTAGAACGAAAAGAATCATTACCTAGAAGATACTAACAGTGGACTCGAGCTTGCAACAATGTTTCTTTTATAAGTTAAGAGAAGTTCTGACCTCATTCTATCATATTACCATAAACCGCAAGGCTCCGTTCTTTCTCCTACTCTATTCCATATTTTTCTAAATGACCTTCTAAGTCAAACTACCAACCCTATCTATTCTTTTGCAGATGAGAGCAACATTTGCCATTCATATTCATTCAACTATAGGCCAAGCCTTTCGGAGAGGCAAAACATGAATGATACACTTAACGAAGACCTTGTGACAATCTCTGAATGGGGTTATGCGTACAGAGTCGATTTTAATGCACGTAAGACTCAATGTTGTATGTTAACACATAAACGCACGACAGATCATGTTGCTTCATCTGTTTCTATGGGTGGTGTAAATATTAAGGAATCAGAAGCTCTCGATGTCCCAGGCATGAAACTTCAGTGTGATGTTCGCTGGATAAAACACATTTTTCAAGTGTCGAAAGAAGCATTCAAGTGCCTGGGTTTTCTAAGACGGTTTAAGAAATACTTCACTTCATTTGAACTCCTTACTATTTACACCACTTATATCCGACCCAAAATGGAATACAACTCTCATGTATGGGCCGGAGTCTATTTTGAAGTTACTTGACCGCGTACAGGAGAGGGCGAAGGTCCTTATCGGTGACAGTAGGGTATCCAGCTCTATTGATTCTCTGGAGCATCGTCGCAATATGGATTGTGTTTCACTGTTCTATCGATACTACAATGGAATGTGTTCTGATGCAATTAGGGAACTCGTTCTCGAAACCCGTAGTTTCTTACGAAATACGCGTTCATCATCGGGGGCTCATCAATTCGTGGTCGATTGGTCAGTGGATCGCACAACACACTACAGAGAAAATTCGTTCTTTAGCCGTACCGTCCGTATGTGGAATAAGCTTACTGTCGAAGTATTTCCTGTCCCTTTCAATGTAGGAAAATTCAAATCAAATATCCACAAACACTACTCCCTCTATCCTCCTTCCCATAATCTATTTTCCTAGTTCCAACACAATGCATTGCTGGTCCCAGTAAAAAAATAAAAAAAAAAATTTAATCTTCATACTCATTTTGTACATTTCATTGTGGAATTTTTCTTAATCAGTGATGTATTGTTCGCATAACAACGATATCCTTCGGCACTTAGCAGCAAAACATCAGTTCTCCATACGACAGTTGAAGTATTTAATATTTACCGCACGTTTTAAACGCTTATATCCTGGATTACCAAAATATCTGCCCGAAATTAAATTAATAACTAGTGTTTATAAACCGGTCAACTAAAAAACCGATTTTTCTTGAAAATTTTGATTTTTTGCTAAACAAACTTAGAATAGGTTAAACAAGCTGTCCTTTAATTAGAGACACCTGTAAAGAAAGGTTTGAGGTTAAGAGTACAATGTTAGTACCCCCTGCAACCGTATTGAGCTCTTAACCAAACCATTCTGCCGCACGAACGAAGGAATTGATCCTTTTTATGTCCATGCAATACGAGCAAGCAGTGATCACTTCTAAGTACTCTATTCCGCAGGTGAACCCGCGTTCGTTGGTTCATAGCAATCGATTGATGACAACTATATTCAGGTTATATTGACCTTGCTTCCTACAAGTCCACAGACACCAGCTTGTCTGTGCATTATCGTAGAGAAAGAGGTAAGAGTGGTATATTCGGCTGTGCTGATTCTCAAAATGCTACAGATAACAATCCTGGAAATTACGAGATAATATTTTGGAAGATTTTTGAAACTCCCAAAATAATGGGTTTTCCAACAAGAGATGTTATTTTAAATCACCCGGTATTTCGTTAGCTGTCACTTTTGAAGCTTTTATTCTTTGACAAGTAGACACTACGCTATTACTAAAAATGGATCGATACACGCTTCAACAACGCATTGAAATGATTAAAATTCACTACAAAAATTGTGAAAATCTTGCAGTCACAGTTCGCAAAACTAAAGCATTTTTGGGTCGTCGTGAAGTACCTTGTCGGACCGTAATACAGAAATTGGTGGAAAAATTAGAACTGTTGGGACAAGTTAGTGACGTGAAGAATAAAACCCGTGCACGTAGCTCAAGAACAACTGCGAATATTGCTGCTGTAGCCCAAAGTATTGAAGAAAACCCAGGTTTGTAAATTCTTCGTCGTTCTTTGGAAGTGGGCATTCCACAAACCTCATTACACCGTATCTTATGGTCGAAGTAGAATGATATTGACGTTTACTTTCAACAAGACGGCGATACGTGCCACACAAGCAACGAAAATATTGCTCTTTTATGGGAAAACTTTCCGGACCGTGTTATCTCTCGAAGAGGTGATCACAATTGGCCACCGAGATCTGGTGATTTAACACCTTGTGACTTATTCCTTTGGGGCCATGTGAAAGATAAGGTCTACGCCAACAGCCCAGCGTCAATTCAAGACCTCAAAGATAGAATTCGTGAGGCTATCGAGGACATAGGGCAGGCACTTTGATGGAAAAAAAATCCCTCTTGTTGGAAAACCCTTTATAAGTGATTTTACAAAAAGATATGCTCGATATAACTAATGTTGAGAAAAACACCATCAAACAAACGACCAAATTTTTAATATTATATCAAGCTATAAAGAATGAATCAAAAAAATGGTCGATTTCTAAAGAATGATGAGCATCCCCTTATGGAAAAGGAGCTTTATACATTCCCGTTAATGGTAAGGCTTTAAAAACCAAAGTCATAAAAATACAAAAAGGCTTTATAACGGTGAATTCCATTCGAGTTATCGTTGGCTATCTATATTTAAGAAAAAATAACTTGTAAGACTTCCTTAAGAATCAGCAGAGAATTTATCATCCCGATCTAATTTAGTAGAGCCACTCAAAATAAATTTTTAAAAATTATAGTTGAGAACAATCTAATTCTTGATGTTGGTCTCTATTGGAAAATGTTACCAGATATTAAAGATGTAGAAATTTGGACGATAATCATACCTTCTAATGTCAGACACCTTAAAACTTATTTTAAACAAGTAAGAGAGTATATACCCTTTATGACAAAAAAATGATTTTTGTAAAAAAAAAAAATTCGGGTTAAAAAATATTTTTCCCGATTTTGACCCATTGTAGGTCTAACTTACTATAGCCTTATATACGTCGTTGCAATGTACATTGAAATATCTATCATTAGATATCCATATTGTCTTTATTTATGACTTAGTAATCGAGCTATAGATCAAAAATAGGCCAAAAATAGAGGTTGTCTCAGTTTTTTGCGGACGGATTTTGCAAATTTTAATTGGAAAACTTCTCGAAAGCATGTCTGACAGAATTATTGAAGATTTGGATCCCAAAGATATCTGGGGTCTTCAGAAAATTAATTTCAACAGACTGACAGATGAACATGGCTAAATCGACTCCGCTATCTGTAAGGATCCAGAATATATATACTTTATAGAGTCGGAAAATTATATTGTGGAAATTATAAACGGAATGACGCTTCTCACGAAGGTGAGGGGTATAAAAAGAAATCTCAATATAATGAATTTTTTAATATAAAGAATATTCCTGATAACATACTGTTTGTTATACCGGTATTTCCCTGTACTTTCTTGAGTCTTAGATGAGTATAACTCACAAATTTATATATAGCCTCATTCACCACTTTTGAAGGATATAAAAAGTATGTCGCTACAATGACTTTTTTTTCATTGAATGAATGCATTCTTTGCACATCCTGTCCTATTGTCTGAGTGAGCTTGAGCACTAGCAGCAGAGAATAAAGGTAAAATATGGAATAAGTCCATTCAAACGATGATTTCGATACAAATGGATTAAAAATGAAAAATACTCAACAATAAATAAAGAACACACAAACATATATGAGTTAAAGTGTGTGTTGCGTACTTATGTGTGTGTGTGAACCATAGAGAAATACACATAGATTGGAAACTCTCCTGTCAAAAGCCTAACTCAGCTGTGAAAAACCTCATCGTAAATAAAACTATATAAAAACAAAAACAACATACGTGTATGTGATTTGTATGAGTAATGTTTTTGTTTGAGTTTTATTTTATGATTTCCGCTCTATGTGTATTTCTCTATGGTGTGAACAATTCAAAAAATGAAGAAGCACAAAAGCAGGCAACAAAAACAAAGTAAAGTTAGTTTGTTATGGAAATTTAAGATCCCCATGTATTAGCACATTTTTCTAGCCAATTTTCAGTTGTCTGTAAAAGCTCGTCAGGTGCGGTTGGCTAGAAAGTGGAATAAAACAAAATATTTAAATGAAAACGATTGCTGTCATTGCTAACGCTCACATACATAAACATACTTACACATACATACATACATTAGTGTTTAAAAGGATTAATAAAAGAAAATAATAATAACAAACTATGAAACCGTTGATGGACTCAAAAACCCCATGCAGGGAAATTTAAATTTGTTATTGTATTGGTATAAAAAGCAACAAAAGTCGAAGAAGGAATTAAAAACATTTTCATGCAATCGCGTCATCAGTGTCATCATTAGTGCGTGTGAGTGAGTTAGTGAGCGATTGGGACATTGCGGGAAAGTCTCACTGTGTGTTTTTGTGTGTGGGTTTTAATGAATGAGTGTGTTGATTACATTTACAAGTGTGCGTGTATTTGTAAATTAATTGAAAATATAAAAAATTTATTTTCATTTACAATTAATTATAGGAAAAGTTTGTTATTTGATGTTGATATCACCTAAAAATTGTTAAAATTTTCAAAAAATTCTCAAACAAATATCTAGTAACTGAAACTTAACAACAACATGATTATGGTCAAAAGATATTTTTGTTTCATTACCAGCCATTAACAATAATAAACAAAAAAAGTTTAATGTAAATTGTTCTTTGTAAACAAATAAATAACATAAATAATTCTTGTTTTTAAATAAACAAACAAAATAACAAATAAACATTTCCTTTGTTGTTGCTGCATACCATTCATTAAAAATGGTATTGAAAATAAAATTAATTAAAAGCCACATAAACATGCTGTTATACCTAAGTATAACCTTGAGCCTGTTGGCAATAACACACAGCCAAATATCCAAATATCCCTGTGCCTTCATCGACACCGTCAACATAACCGGCAGTTATCCCCATGAAGTGGGCCCAGAACAAAATGCTACCACGTCGAATACTGCTGCCACCCCAGTAAACATTTCCTACATCTATCAATGGATGATTGTGCCTCCAGAATTGATTGCTGTCTATGACTTTGTCATAGAGAATGGTGTACGCATACCCACCGAACGACATTTACGGGCCTGTGTTTGTAAACTAAAACCCTGCGTACGCTTCTGCTGTCAACAGGGTTTCTATTACGATTTGGACACAAAGAATTGTCTGGCCACCAATTCCACAGATCCTCATTTAACACAAAATTCCATAACGGTCCAATTTAGAAATGATACCATAGCCTCGGTGGCCACCTCTACACATTTTCTGGTCCACCATGGCACCCCCTGTGAGAATATGCGTGTTATGCTGAAGGATAAGAAGCCAGTTAATTGGACTTTATATGAGAACGGCACCATTGCCCACAAGAACTCTTTGTTCACTAAACATTATTGTTATTCGTCATTGCCGGAACGTGATAAATTGGAGACGAATGTCAGTGGGGTGACATGGCATTGGCAGCCGTTAGCTTGTGTACCGGAGAAATTGCCCTTCATTTTGGGGGTACGTGAATGGACGTATGCTATATGTAAGTTCAATGAAAACCATTAATGGATTTTAAATATTTGTAACTCGTAAGGCAAGCCGATTTATTTGTCCAAAATAAAATTGTAGATCGGTGCATTGCAATGATTCATAAAAATTATTTTCAGATTTATTTAAATTAGTAAAGATTTTCTTGCTAATTATCGTATAATATTAAGTCTTTGGTTGTTGTTGTTGAAACAGCTAAAACAGGTCAAGTACTAGGAATTAAGCAACTTCTATATGACTAGTCCATTAGTAGGATGGGCTGGAAAATTTAAAATGTATGGGGAATCATGAAGACCCTGACCCCATGCTGGGCATAAATTGAGGATGGCACGATCTATGTTGTTCGATCATGACCTCAGTTATGCCAGAACTACTCTTTGCAACAGGTAATCGGTGTCTGAAAAGTGTGGCGGCCGGCCTTCAAGCAGTACCATGTTTCGCCGGAATTTACGGCGTCTCTGAATGTCGTTCACAGATGAAATGCACCAGTAGATCATGCACATATCTCGTATGTTTTCCTCGCAGGAGGAACTGATTATTCAATATGACGTTATGTTCCATGACCAGGAGATCCTTCATTTCCTTGTGCATCCTGTCTGATGGTCTTTTCCGTATATCACTTAACCACTGGCCGACCAATCGACCAGTAGGTCTCTTAAAAGGTTTCTTTTTCGACGTCCTAAGTGCTGCTGTAGTATTTATCATTACATATCATAGCTTAGGCAATAGTTCCACCCTTAAAAAGCATGATTAATTAAGTCACCAAATTCAACTGGGGACTGAATATTTTAGAATCTTACCGGCTTCATATATATTCCAAAGAAGACACCACCAAGCATTTTCCAATATATAAAGATCCAGCGAATATGAGGCTAATTCAAAAGTTCCGCATTCAAAATAATCCACTGATTTAACGCTCCACTAGTGTGAATTGTAGCTTGTCGTATTGGTAAGTCCATGCTTTATGGGTCGATTATGGATGGCAACCGAACTTCAGTTGCGTTTGGCAGAGGGCAACCACAAATTTCTGGTTGCTAATTTGGCAACAAAAATTATAGCTGCCAGTTGCCAGTCTCTAATACCATTTGGGCAACTGACAACGCAACTGAAGTTCGGTTGCCATCCATAATCGACCCATTAGATCCAAACAAGTTTTTAAATTGTAAAAATGCCTAAAATCCATTTGTACGATGATCCAGTAATATGTTCTGAATCGATTTGCCATAGTAAGATAGTGCATCATCACCTTCTCTGCTATGTCTTCCGGCGGACTATGAGTGGATACGATTTCAAAACTCGACGTGCTATGCAAGCACTTGCATTAACTCCACTTTCAAATTTCAAGCATGTCTGCAATTTTTGGTTTTTTTCTCGAACTTTTATATGCCATTTTGGTATAGAGCATGGATTTTATTAGGGAAAATCTATGTAATTATCCGATATCTGGATTATTATACTGCGACCCTTGCGATCATTCGTACATAAACATACTTCATCATAACAGGTCTAGGCTTTTAAGCCAATTATCTTGTTTGATGAGACACCAAAACATCCTCCGAGTCCATTAATTCTCTAGCCACTTCGCTCTGCACGATATCAACATTAAACAGTCACAAAGCACATGTCCCGAAGTCTAATCGAGCATCTCGCAGATCATGTTGCTTCATCTGTTTCTATGGGTGGTGTAAATATTAAGGCATCAGAAGCTCTCGATGTTCTAGGCATGAGAATTCAGTGTGATGTTCGCTGGATAAAGCACATTTTTCAAGTGTCGAAAGAAGCACTCAAGTTCCTTGGTTTTCTAAGATGGTGTAAGAAATACTTCACTTCATCTGATCTCCTTATTATTTACACCACTTATATCCGACCCAAAATGGAATACAACATGTATGGGCCGGTACTTCGAAGTCTATTTTGGAGTTACTTGACCGCGTACAGGAGAGGGCGAAGGTCCGTATCGGTGACAGTAGGGTGTCCAGCTCTATTGATTCTCTGGAGTATTGTCGCAATTTGGATTGTGTTTCACTGTTCTATCGATACTACAATGGAATGTGTTCTGATGCAATTAGGGAACTCGTTCCCGAAACGTTCATCATCGGAGGCTCATCCATTCGTGGTCGATTGGTCAGTGGATCGCACAACACACTACAGAGAAAATTCATTTTTTAGCCGTACCGTCCGTATGTGGAATAAGCTTACTGTCAAAGTATTTCCTGTCCATTTCAATGTAGGAAAATTTAAATCAAATATCCACAAACACTACTCCCTCTATCCTCCTTCCCATTACCTATTTTCCTAGTTCCAACACAATGCATTACATGAGTAGGGGTCATCCCCTGAGTGCTGGTCCAAGTGCAGGTCAGACAAAAATGCAACTTTAGGGATTTTCGTCTGAACAAAATAAGGACGCTTTTGGACCTAAATTATTGTTGGAAAACTACTAATTCAAGAGTGAAATAGTCTTCATTAAGAATTATGCATAACAGTATTTTTAATATCATAGTCTTACATGGGAGTCTGCATCGAGACAAAATTTATCCTTATCATCTTGTACACAAAGTCAAGGCTGTGGTATATTTTCCCACAACTGATGTTTATATCTGTATTCCCTCAACAGCTTGGGTTAATTCTTACGAAATTTCATTTCCCAACCAACCTTATACTAACCTCGATCTAAAATGTTCGAGTGCCTTTATAATGACCTAATTACTTAGGGAATATTCCTTAATTTGTAAAAGCAACTGACTAATTTTCAATATTCTACACATTACTTCGATAGCTGCAAACATTCGAGCTCCGGAATTGAACTGATTCTCCGTTCCATTCCGATATAATTCTATCAAACGTTGATAGGACAGACATTTGAAACATCAATACTATCAAGAACTTATATACAGAACAATCATAATAACGATCTTCCAATCGTTTGCTTTTATCCTAATAAAAGCACACGTCCCAAAGTTCTCAGTGTATATTGCATTCAATAGCCCTATAATCCAAATAACTGTTAGCGATCTAAGCAACCATAACAGATATAATGAGCATTTTGTGGTCTCTCCATTTTCATCCTACACCAGCATTCCATATTGTCACAAGATTGACCATCAGGAAGGTAGTAGCAAAACTAACATCCAATGATTAGCGACCACATTCTGGTGGCATTGTATTGACATGAGATTTCTTAGAAAAATATTTTTTCTTCAGTAGTTCTTGGCAGCACTATTCTCCACATTGCATAATATCGATTTAATAACAATCCCATTTGCTACATTGTGGTTAAAAAGAACAATTTCAGAACCAGTTCTTTCATTCAAATTGACATCATTTTAACTACATCGTTTCAAGACCCAGTTTCCTCGTTCCTCATGAGAAACGTTGCTTTGATTATATTACAAAATATATGATGAAGCCAAACTATACAGAATATTACGATATATAAATGTAAAATACAATTTGCTTCTTAGACATTATATATTCAGTTCTCTCTAATAATTAAATGCAAACTAATTAAATGTGTTTCATTCAGTTTACTTAAAAGTACTGTATTCTTTAATTGCAAAGCAATAATTTCTCAACTTTCCATTACTGCCCCAATAAGTCATCATTGTTAATTGCAGAAAATGGAATGACATTGTGTGGGAATGAATTCAATAAGTTGCATAAACAATAAATGCATTATATATTTGTAATATATGTAGGTAAGTGCTACTTTTATGCTTGTTTTTATAAAACAATTAATGACAAAGGAAATAAACCTACATATATGTAGCTCTTTTCACTTTGTTGCCAATGATTTGCATATACATATATTTATAAAAAGTATGTATGAAGTATATAATTGGATCCTTTTAACCCTCCGACGGTTGAGTCATCCGTTGCCCTTATACGAAGTACAAGGTCCATAGGGACCTAGTTATATTTGTTTGGAATTTTATATGAAAACGCATTTTTTTACTTTTTTTTTTTTTGTTTTGATTTATTATTATTTACTAATTATACATGTATAATGAATGTTAGAAAACAAATTTAAGGAACACGTTTGTGATGTGTTCAAACAATAAAACAAGCCAACAGACAGTGCATTTATTAATGATTTCTTGAAATTTCAGTACAAGGTCCCAGCGGACCTTTTCACACGTTCTCGTACTAAACACATTTAAATCGCAGTTGAAACTAAACTATTGGTCGGATCGCTATGATTCTAGCTAAAATTTCCTTGGAACACATGTGGGGGGCGGGTATACTTCCCATGGACCATCAAGGAGTACTTTCAGTTTGAAAATGAAAAAGGTCTCCAGGGACCTTCTCACCCGCCGGAGGGTTAATATGTGTGCTTACATATCTGTACCTTAATGATATGTATAAAAAAAAGTGTGAACTAAACATGAGAATATTAATTTATGAGTGACCTCTTCATAATTCATAGCGAAACAAAGGTGTCAGTTGCTTTTAACGAACTAGTGCCCTTATTTAATGCCTTATAAAAAACATATTAATTAGTGGTTCTATTGACGGAATCATTAAGCTCTTATCGCTTTTAATTGTTTAATAGCCAAAGTACATTACTTAAGGACATTGTAGCTTCGCGCTCTACTATACCTCTTTTATTCTCATGCGAAGTTTTATAATTATATATCCGTTTAAAAATTACAGATTTATTTCCTTTTTTGGGAAATTATTTAAAATACTGCATAAATTCTGACTCATTAGTCAGTGAGCCAACTCCAATTCTCGATAAAGTTAATTTTTTACATTACGGCTTGCCAATAAGTAAAATATGAGTTATTAAGCAGCCATAAACCTACTTGAAGTTCAGTAGACTACATTCCATCGATTGATCGTGTGGAGTGTATTTCATGCCGGACGTGTGCTTTGACTGTATTTTTCCAACAAGATGGTGTTACAAGCCACATAGCTGGTCAACCAATTGATATGTTAGATGTAGTCGTAATCCAAGGGAGACGAGAAATAGTCCGGACGAATGGCCACCTCGCTCATGCGATGTAGCTCCATTGCATATCTTTTTATGGTGTTAAGTTTAGTTGTACCAAAGTTCCGGCCAGTAAGGATGGAATAGTTGTGATGAAATATTGAATCCGAAATATCCATTGCTGTGCCCATATGAACGAGGTCGACTTCCATAGCAGTTAGAGTATCCAAAACCGAAACCGGTCAACCGGTTCTTTCATCTTTGTAAAACCGACCGGTTTCGGTTTTCTTTAACTTTTCGGTTTTTTCACAAACCGGTTTTTTTAAGACGGTTAACCGGTTTTAACGAAATACTTTGTAAAGCTTATTTGAACATAAAACTTAAGAATATTTTGATAATATTTTTAAAAATATTCACTTATTTTTTTTCGAAAATTTCTGCATTTGACAAATTTTGATAATGATAAAACCGAAACCTGTTTTTTTATAACACACTGTTCTCGGTTAAACCGGAAAACGGTTTTTTGAATTTGCCGGTTTTTTGGATACTCTAATAGCAGTACTGGTAATAGAATGCTAATAGTCGAATGTGCCTCTCTATGTGCCTTTTAAAGGGACTTTCCAACTTTGACGGTTGATAGCGGCCATATTATTGAAGCTACATCTATCAAATTGGCTGTCACACAGTGGTATAGAAAAATAAAGAGGGAAATAAGTCTGTAACTTCTAAGCTCTTAGTCCGATTTGAATGAAGTTTTACATGCACAAAGAAGAAGTGTTATCGACAAACGTTAAAATAAAATTCTATGGAAAATATTCAAGTTTCAAACCCTTTTCCAAGTATTCTTCATACAAATTGCTTACGCATCCAAACGTTAAGTTTTGATATGTAGCATTGGACTACCAGGGGTGCGGCCAGGGTTACCCAAAGTAGGACACCTCGGGTATGTTTTTAAAACGGTCCTATATCTTCGCCTGTGTTCCTGTTTCAAAAAACCTCGTCGTAGCTATCATTTATCTCTTATAACTTAGGAGATATTCGCATTTGAAAATTAATTTTTCAACATTTTTATCCACTCTTCTCCAGCGGGTAAAATATTTACCGATTCTCTATTTTTCTTTTGCTGGACTAACAACAAATGTATATGTCAAACAAAAAAAGAATTGTTTAAAAATTTAATTTAAAAATTTGAAAAATCGATTTTTCGCAACATTTTGGGAAAAAAGTACTTTTTTTCTTTTCAAGATATCTAAAAAATTACTAAGAAGATGTATTAGGAATTTATACTTTTTAAAAAGCTAACTTTATACTAAATATTTTAGATGAAAACAAATTTGAAAATTTTTTAAACCTTGGGGATCAGGTCCATCCAAAGAAAGCCTATTTTTAATATAAAATTCAACTTTAAAGCAAAAATTCTCAAATCACATAGAAGATATGAAAACATGGTAACCCATTTTAGATGGACAAATATGTTGCTAATTATTTTGCAAAGGGTTTGGATAACACCGCCTCTGGTATGGATATAATATTAAAAAAACTAAAAAATTAAATTTTTGGGATTTTTCAACACTTTTTGGGGAATTGTGTGATTCCTGTTCACAAATTTCAAAATTTGTTTATATTTTTTTATTTTCAATAGAAAAGTCTATATAACTGTAAAATTTCTTTAAAAAAATATTTAAAAATAAAAATTTAATTTCAATTTGAAAAATGTATATCTTTGCAAATCTCAATAAAAATCATTTTTTGTCATATTTTTCAAAGAAGTATTCCATGAATTTTTTAATTGTCAAAATTTGTATATATTTTTGAAAAATAGACAAAATTCCCTATACATTGATATATAATATGTCTATGTTATGTTTTTCACGTGGCAAATTGATTAGGGAAAACTTAACAACTCCCAGAGAATATGGTTCGATGACGCCGTTAGCCCAAATACCTCTCCAAACAGTGACTTTTTCGGGATAAATTAAACGCTCTAGGATCTCAAGGGGATTGATATCGTCCCTAATTCGAAAAATTTGTTTGTTAACATACCTTTTCATCCAGAATTGAGACTCATCGCTGAAGATTATTTTTATGAAAAATTAACAGAACCTCCTCTATTTTCATAAAACATTTTTATGGTGATTTGGCATAAACAGAATAAACGACAGCCAATTCATCAATATGATCGCAGTGAACTGTCAAACTTCAGACTTCCGAAATTTAATAAAACCTTCAGCCATAGAGAAACAAGAGCGGAAACTAGAAAAAAACACATACGAGTGTTGTTTTTGTTTTCACATAGTTTTTTTACTAATACAACTGAGTTAGGTCTTTGACAGGAGAGTTTCCACTCTATGTATATTTCTCTATGCCTTAAGCAACCATTTTTAACAAATGATCGATTCATATCAACAAAAAGTTTATTGGTTTAAACTCGTTTTTCGCACTTCCCATAGCATTAATTAAATATTTAAATTTAATTGCTAATAAACAGAAAATATTTATACATTAATTCAAAAACTCACATCGTCCGTATTTAATGGACATGTTGTCAGTAGCGAAATTATTCATAAAATCCCGAAATATTCTTAAGAAATAAAAACCAAGTATTGGGCAATTGTTTTCATATTGTGGGCGTTGGAACATTGTGCGTTTTCTCTCCACACTCTTGTAGAAATTTGTTTATTTATTTTTCATGAATTAGTTTTTCCGTAAAATGTTTGGTTCAATATTAATTTATTTTTAAAAGGTTTTCATTATATGTATCTAAGAACAAAAGCGAATAAGTATAAACTGAATTAAATTAATATTCATTAGCCAAATTTGTTGATTGTGTTTTGTAAAAACATTTTGGCGGTGTTTAAAATTTAAGAATAATGTAAACAGCTAATTTAATTGTAGTATTTAAAGCAACAAAATTGATAACATACAAAATCAAAATATTGAAGAAATAATAAAATAATTTTAAAATATTTTATAAATATATTAAAGCAAGCTATTGAGACTATCACATGAAACAAAACTTAGGGCCTCATTTTATAAAACAAAACGTTTGGAAGCGTAAGCAATTTGTATGAAGAATACTGGGAAAAGGGTTTGAAACTTGAATATTTTCCATACAAAATTTGTTTAACGTTTGTCGTTTCGTTTTATAAATTGAGGACCTTAATATTTAGCTAAATATTATTTGAGGGTTGAGATAGGTTTATTATTCCATATGAATTTTAACTACATAAACATCTTAAACATTTAAGGCATTTATATTGTAATCAGTCCCTATAAAAAAAATTTACATATTTCATAATGTTATTTCAAAAATAACCTCATGAAATATTCCTATTTATATAAGCAAATTTTGAAATGTTGGCACTCACACTTTACAATAAATTGATTGAATTTTGACAACCACCATATGATTTATTTTATACAAAGTTCGATATAAAAGCGAAAACAATTCATAAACACTTTTCCACTTAAGTTTCAACGAAGAGGAACAAACAAACATTTATGGATTTATGAAGTGCTAAACACGTTGAGCAATATAATGAGGCCGGCTGGCGGTTGGTGGCTGTAAGTCTGTGCGTAAATAAAAACAATGGACTTGATGTACAAAGAAAGAAAAACAGAATATTGCTGCAATTACAGAATTTTTATTTATATTAACACAAAAAAAAAAATCAATTTTAAGATAAAATATTTTTAGAAAAATAAATAATATAAAAATTTAATTATTTAGTAGATGATTTTCATAAACAAGAACTTTTCTTAAAATAAATAAAACCCCCCAGGGTTATTGAGTAACTCAATTCGAAAGAAAACATTTTCGCAATGCAAAGCATAAAAATTCTATCGATTTTATTTTCGAAACAAATTACATAAGAATCCCCCTGAATTGAAACACATTAAATATAATAATTTCTTATAGAAAATTTAGGGCCTCATTTTTTAAAACGAAACGTTTGGAAGCATAAGCAATTTGTATGAAGAATACTGGGAAAAAGGTTTGAAACTTGAATATTTTCCATACAAAGACCCTTATTTTATAAAACGAAACGACAAACGTTAAAATAAAATTCTATGGAAAATATTCAAGTTTCAAACCCTTTTCCCAGTATTCTTCATACAAATTGTTTACGCTTCCAAACATTTCGTTTTATAAAATGAGGCCCAAAATTTTTTTAACGTTTGTCGTTTCGTTTTATAAAATTACACCTTTAATCTACATTTTTTGTTTAAATTTATTATTTAACACAATTTTTTTTTTTTAATTTTTCAGGTCTTATTATTACCGTAATTTGCATGATCATCATTCTATTTATATATTTATTGTGCACGGAAATGAGGAACACATTTTATGGGGTGGCCATAAAGTCATACGCTTTGTGCATCATCATTGGTTATTCACTGTTGGCACATTTAACACTTACAAATCCAGCAGATATGTCGAAATATTCATGTTCCAAGATACGTAAGTATATTTACATTTAAAACAGTTTTATACACTATAGCACAGTTCATCTATTTAGAAAATCTAGTCAATGTATAAGGATTTATGTATATACATTAATTTTCACTAATGTCTGACTCTAATTAATATATATTGGTTCATTTAGCACGTATGTACTCTTTGTAGTGCAGAGGAAAGTCAATTGTTTACTTTATACATCCCAGGTAATCTAGCTTGATGGCAATTGTCACTTAAGTGTCTCTAAGTAATCAAGAGTGTTGACATTTTAAACATTATTTCCTACTGCTGTTATTTGTGAGTAATTCGTACAAACTGGTTTTATATAAATTGATTTATATAATTCTCACATAGTTTAGTTTCTTTTTGTTTAAGTATACTGACATTCCATGTAACCTACCCAGCTGTTAAGAAAGTAGTCAATGTATCCCTTATAGACAGTAATTGTTACTAATATCCTATCACTTGGTTGACTCCAATTTATATATTTTGGGTCATTTGGCACGTGTGTGAGCTTTGTAGTGCAGAGAGAAGACAATTGGTTACTTTATACATCCCAGGTAATCTAGAGTGAAGTTAATTGTGACTTAAGTGTCTCTAAGTAATCTAGAGTGAACGCTTTGTGAGTAATTCGTACAAACTGATTTTATACAAATTGTGTTGATATAATTCTCATACAGTTTATTATACCCTTCACCTTCGTGAGAAGGGTATATATAAATTTGTCATTCCGTTTGTAATTTCCACAATATAATTTTCCGACCCTATAAAGTATATATATTCTGAATCCTTATAGATAGCGGAGTCGATTTAGCCATGTCCGTCTGTCTGTATGTCTGTTGAAATCAATTTTCTGAAGACCCCAGATATCTTTTGGATCCAAATCTTCAATAATTCTGTCAGACATTCTTTCGAGAAGTTTCCTATTTAAAATCTGCAAAATCCGTCCATAAATAATCTGGGACAACCTCTATTTTTGGCCTATTTTTTATCTATATTTCGATTACTAATTCACAAATATAGACAATATGGATATCTAATGATAGACATTTCAAAGTCCATTGCAACGATGTATATAAGACTATACAAAGTTGGACCAACAATGGGTCAAAATCGGGAAAAATATTTTTTAACCTGAATTTTTTATGACAAAAAACTTTCTTTTGTCATAAATTTTTTTCACTAATAAATTAAACATTTTTTTTTTAAATTGGAAAAAACTTTTAAAAACTATTTTGAAAAAAAAAATTTTTAATTTTTTTTTTAATTTTATTTTGGTGAAGGGTATATAAGATTCGGCACAGCCGAACATAGCTCTCTTACTTGTTTTTATTTTTGCTTAAGTATACTGATATCCCATGTAAAATAGCGTGAAATCAATAGTCACTTTTGTCTCTTAGTAACCTATAGTTAAGTAACTTTAAAGGTTTATTTTGTACTGCAATCTATTGGAGAGTTATCGAAGGAAGGTTTGTTTACAAGCAATCGTTTATTGGACGGTTTATGATATGTCTTTTTAGCTAACTATTTGAGGTCAATTAGGACTCGTACATTTTAAAATAACTAGTTATGAAGATGATAAAGTAACCAGTTCGGTAGCTAGTAACTGACTATATGTAACCGGTATGTAAATCCAATGCGTTGACTACTTTGGACCAGCTATTCGACAGTCTCATTGTAATCAAAAAGGGCTAATTGACCACCTGTTTAGGACATACACGTGTTAAAATAACTAATCACGTAGCTAATGAAGTAACTAGTTCCCACCCTAAATGGTGGATAAAATCACAAGTTCAGGACTATCTCCTAGACCTATTGGGTAGAGTGGAGTCAGTTGTCACTTTAGTGTCTCTAAGTAACCTAGAGTGTAGTCACTTTAAACGTTTATATTGTAATGTACTTTAGACAGTAGTTATTTTACCCACCAGAAGTTATATATTGGAAAGTTGTCGGAGGAAGGTTTGTTTAAAAGCAATAGAGTATTAGAGATGTCTTTTTAACTGACTGTTTAATGTCAGTTAGCACCCGTACATTTTATATAAATAACCAACTACCTATAGGTAGCTAGTAAGGTATGTGGAGCCAATGCGTTGACTACTTTGTCACGTAGCTAGTTATGTAATTAGTTGCCACCATAAATGATAGGTAAAATCACTAGTTTGGGACAGTCTCCTAGAACTGTTGGGAAATAAATGAAAATTTTATCTAATACCGGCTATAGAATATCATCGTATAAAAACTCACGAGATACTGAATAGCTGAATGAAGATCAAGCGAAGAAGGCTAATAGTTAGCTCAATATTGGTGAAGATCCAAATTAGATAAACTTAAAGAAGCCATAGGAAGTAAGAAATGCTTTGAACCCCATTCAAAATTGTTTGTACATTTAATACACTCAGGAATATATTTGCTTAATTTCAGGATTTAAATTCATTGATTCAGAAGAATGATTTTCACCTGCCTTGAATGGTATGTTCATGGTAGTTTTTAAGTTTTCATTCGCTGCATTAAGACAGAAGAATATAAAAATATCAATAGGAAAACAAATGCGTACACCTTCTGACTTCACTTAGGTACATATTTCGTTAATTAGAAAAACCATACCCGAACTGAAATTTTTCATTGTAATGAATGGTTGGTAAATTAGCGTGGTAACTACGACCAGCAAGCACGTAGAAGCATGTCTGGCATAGATTAGTCAGAGTCAGAGAAAATGAGAGAAGAAAAAATAATATTTTCTCTTTTCCGACAACTGCTAAAATAGTCATTGAAAGGGAGTCCGAGTCTACTTTCATCCTTATCAGTAGTCCAATTTCACGATTTAAAATTTATGCAGAATTTTCAAAATATTCCAGTCCTATGCAAAAATACCTAAGACGGAGTGATGACGGAGGAATGAATCAGTTTAGTAGTTCCTCCTTATACTAGCCCTCAGGAAAAGAAAAAAATACAAGTTGAGTGACAGAAGTGCTGCTTCAGTGTCGATAGGTTAGGTTAGGACAACAATTACGATTCCTTTCGGAAATAGATAAAAGAAGAGAGATCAGAATAAACTGTCAAAATCTCATTCTACCCGACAGTATGACATATAATTAATGAAACCAAAAATATAACACAACCCATGATATCCTACTGTCTATCTTAGATATCTATGTGTGTGGCCTTGTAAAAGCGATCAATTATAGCCGTCTATCTTACAAAAGTTCATGGTCGGTTTTATACCGCATCATACAGTGTCCCCTGATCATACCTAAAATAATACTCAAACGGCAACTGTTCTACCATAATAATCGTTTAATTCCTGCTTTAGCCATAGAACCATGACTTCTTGCAGTATAACCAGTCTTCTGGATAGGTTAGTAAAATAACATAATAATAAGACCAGCTTGAGTAGTAGTAACTGATCGGTGGTTTCTCCGTAGTCTCCCCAACTTCCAATTCCACTGCCATCTGATAAGGTTCGATACAAATTCATATGTTACACCACCCTTGCTCCATTCCCGCCTGGAGGGAAAATTAGGTAAAATCGACTATCAATATGAACATGTGGTGTTGTGTAGTCAGAAGATTTATTCAGCAATGAGGATATCAAATTTTATAAAACGAAACGTTGGGAAGCGTAAACAATTTGTATGAAGAATACTGGGAAAAGGGTTTGAAACATGAATATTTTCCATAGAATTTTATTTTAATGTTTGTCGTTTCCTTTTACAAAATGAGGCTCTAAGGGTCTAGTTAGTTAGTTTCTACAGAACACACACATGAGAATCCTATTTAATTTTTTATTGGATAAATGTTGTAAATATTAAGGGTCTCATTTTGTAAAACGAAACGACAAATGTTAACATAAAATTCTATGGAAAATATTAAAGTTTTAAACCCTTTTCCCAGTATTCTTCATACAAATGGCTTACGCTTCCAAACGTTTCGTTTTATAAAATGAGGACCTAAGTATGAAGATTGTTTAAACACACTAATGGCCACATTTTATAAAACGAAGCGTTTGGAAACGTAAACAATTTGTATGAAGAATACTGGGAAAATGGTTTGAAACTTGAATATTTTCCATCCAAAATTTATTTAACGTTTGTCGTTTCGTTCTATAAAATGAGACCATAAATGTCCATGCCAAGATTGTTTAATAAGGGGTCTTTCATTAAGCGTTCCGTATAATTGAAATGTCTTTTCGTTTGAAAGACGTAGCGATGCCATTATGTATAGAATATAGCATCGTGAAATGTCTGCGGCGGCATCGCTGTGTGGCGCGCATCCGAAATGTCCAATTTTCGATGACTCATAAATCAGGCTAAATTTGACAGATGACATTGGTTATATTGGCCACTGGGGTTTGTGGCTTATTCGCATAGACCTGCTTCTTAGGAAACCCCAACATGAAAAAGTCTAACGGAGTCAAATCGCACGATCTTGGTGGCCAGTTTTCAACACCTCCTCGTGAGATGACCATGCCCTCAAATCATTCGTGCATAATGTTCAATGTGACATAAGCTGTGTGGCACGTAGCAGCGTCCTGTTTAAATCACATGATATTGATGTTCATATCATCCAATTCAGGCCACAAGATGTTGGCAATCATCAACCGCTCGATGACGGTGATGGCCTGGTCAACGTCGTTCATAAAGAAATATTGGCCGATGATGAAACCAGCCCAAAATTCACACAAAACAGTGACTTTTTCGGGATGAATTGGACGCTCGTGAATCTCGTGTATCTCATGTGTTGACATATCCATTCATCCAGAACTGAGCCTCACCGTAAAATGGAAGAAGCGCGCCGCACGTTGCACGAACAGGACACAATTTTATAATTTTCTCGTGTTGTTGAACGCCATATCCGTCCATGGTGATTTGTCAAAACGCAATAAACTGTCAGAGTTCGGAAGAAACTACTGGAAGACCCTTTATTTATACTACCCATAAATACGCCACACATTTATGTGTTAAAATATTCTTTAGAGCATTTAAATTGAACTATTCGCAATAAGGGTACCATTCCTGTTTGCCCCATGGCCCCAATCTCCGACAGGCTATAGGAATACATCATTAAGAAAAATAAGAGTAGGAGAGATGCAATCTAAAATAAGTCGTATAGTGCGATCAATGTGAAAGCTCAATATTAATCGAGAGAACTTTAATATTGCTAACAACAACCCACCACCTTCCGATAGAAGAGCAACAGTAGTTACGAGATGTAAATGTATTTTCACACATAAAGTGGTCAAATTGGAAAGCCGGGGGCATACACATAAGTATTACATTTATTTATTTTGCGATCTTCCTAAAGTAAACTATACTACATTGAATACAAAATCCTTCTGTCGTTAAATTATGTCATTATCCTTTAAAACTGTCTCTTAATATATATTTGACTCACACATTTAATTTTCTTAAACTAATCTCCCTTAATTTTCCTTTTCCTTCCAGCAAGTTTTGCCCTACTCTACCTTATTTTATCATTCTACATTCTGAGCTTTATAAGTTTCAATTTCTACTTGAGCTTTTTCGGCATCATCTTAAGCAAACTGATGTTTTGGTTTATATTCTTTCCAATTGTCTTGGTGGCAGCCTGTTGGTCTTTCTTTGTCAGTTTTGATTACTACAACAATAAGCCGGTGTTTGGAAATGATACATGTTGGTTTGATCGTAAGTATTTGAAAATATTTAAAGAAATTCTTTAAAAATTTCATTACTTTTTTAGCCCGCAACTTGTCCATAGTTGTGTATTTGTATGCTCCCATTATTTTGGCCTGGATATTTAATGGCATTTTTTATATTTTATCGCTGCTGAGAATGAGTGAAGGTTTGGGGGATGGTGAGACGTGTATAAATAAATTAATTGCCACAGTTTCCAGGAATCGGTTATTATTATATGAAATTGCTTTTTACAGCATGACACATTTAATTTCCAACAAACGTTTTATTTCTTTTTGCTGTTTAGATTCAAATCATTTTGGAAATTCTATGGCTATACATTGATCTCGTGGCTGGTGTGCATGATTTCATTTGCCATTAATTACTATCGCGGCGAGAAGACTCACATCAACTATATGGTTTGTTTGTTTGTGGCCTTCCATGGTTTTGGCGCCCTGTACGCTCTGATTGGTAAAAATAGTCAAATACAAAACTTTCTTCGTCGTATTGAGGAGGAAGCGTATGTAGCAAATTTATAAAAAAGCACTTGTTTACAAATTTTGTTTACTTTTTTTTCCATTTTCAAATTTTTAATTAGCAAAAATTAATTAATGTTTAAAATATAATCGTACTACAAATGTTTAGTATATTGCTTGTTTTTTTTTTCTTTTTATTTCTTTTAAACATTTCCAGTGATAATGATGATGTTGCCGAAATTTCAGTGCCAATGACACCATTTTAATTTCTTTAGTTTTAAGTTAATATTTTATGTGTATCATTTAGTATCTTAGAATTTTGTAGTTTTTAAGAATTATGTATTTATAAATTATTAATTGAAATATTGTATTAACGGCCCACACGTGTTTTTATTTTTGGAACTTCTTAATTGAAATATGATCTTTTTGTAATTTACTTTTCTCAAAAATAAAATTGTGCTGTATTTTTTAAGACCTAAAGGAAATTGTGAATGTGTTTAGAATTAACTGATGGGTAATTTTGTACGATAAATTAAATTATCTAAAAGAAACTGAGTGAAACTTTTGTCTTTTTCTTAGTTGATATTAAAAATTAGTTCAGGAATATCATAGTAGATAGGTTGGGTAATGGGGAAAGTAATATTGATGTAAAAACAAGTTTGAACTATCGTCATTGTGTTACAACGCGATGATTCTTTAGTAGATTCAATGTCGGACATTTCATCAGAGACAACAGATCTCCTTAATTAATTTCCTTATCAACTCGTTACTTATTCCGTCTGCCAGGCTCCGATATATCGATGATCCGTCCTGTATATATTTGTGTTGCCAAATCCCATTCGTACGTTTCACTGCTCATGTTATTGCACGCTTACAAATTTCATACCTAACTCTGTCCCAACCAAAGTTATCATATGTCAAGTTTTCCCTCTTTTTGAGATTCAAAACAGTTTGCAAGTTTTTTTTTAATAAAGAAAAGTTTATTGAAATTTATACAGTTTTTTAAAATTAGTTTAAAATAATTATCTAAAAAGGGTCCACTAATTTTATGGTCTCATTTTATAAAACGAAACGACAAACGTTAAACAAATTTTGTATGGAAAATATTCAAGTTTCAAACCTTTTTCCCAGTATTCTTCATATAAATTGTTTTCGTTTCTGAACGCTTCGTTTTTTAAAATGAGGCCTTTAGTTTGTGTTTGACAGCCATTGATAGCAGACTAGCTCGTGACCTGAGAAGAAGTTGGAAAACAGTGAATTTCATCTGCTCATCGAAAAAAAAAACAATCACTCAAGTAAAGGCTAAGGGTCTCATATAAAAAAACGAAACGTATGTATGGAAGCGGAAGCAATTCGTATGAAGATTACTGAAACAATTGGAGAAGGTCCGAGATTGAAATTGCGAGAGCTTCTGGAAGCCATAGGCATCTCACATGGCTCAATGGCTTCATTTTTTAATGATCACTTGGGATGAGAAAGCGGAAATCTTATTTTATCGATTGGGATACCAAAATTAGAGAAACGTTGGACAAATTGCATAGAGCTCTAAAGGAGACTATGATGTGCCTCAGTTTATAAAACGAAACGTTTGGAAGCGTAAGCAATTTGTATGAAGAATACTGGGAAAATGGTTTCAAACTTGAATATTTTCCATAGAATTTTATTTTAACGTTTGTCCTTTCGTTTTTTTTTAACCAAAAACCTGTGTTTCATTCAAAAAATCACGGACTTATTTACCATCTTTCGTATATTTTATTTCAAACCTATCAGTCCCTTAAGAAATACACGACGTTTATATGTACATTAGGCTGGGTCGATTTGTATGGACGATCAAAAAGTAAAAAAATCGTATAGCAGAAACGCAATCTACGGAAAATTCTAAGAAAGTTTCCTCAAGAAACCATAGGTCTAAAATCAGATCCTATCTTGCTCATTTCGTAGTTTATCGAATAAAAAAAAAAACATTAAAAAAAATAATACTGAAATATCATTGGAAGAAATACGAAATGTGCAAGATAGGATTTGGGGAAAATTTCTTCGAATTTTCCAATGAATGCGTTTCTGCTATACGATTTTTCGTGAAAAAATTTAACGACCTTAATGTGTTAGAACGTGAGCCAGATAAGCCGGATTTTTGTAAAAGAAAATACTTTTACATTTTCTAGTCACCCTATGATATTGCCCAAACTTAGTACAGACAACTGTTTCAAATATTTTCATTATTCTATTACAATAACTTTTAAGTACTGACACACACCACAATTGTATGAAAATAAGCATATTTACGAACCTAAAAATACCAGTATTAACGTAAGCATTCTTCATACAAATTACTTACGCTTCCAAATGTTTCGTTTTTTATATGAGGCCTGGCCCTATGTTTCTGTGAAAGGAAATGAAGAAGTTTTGTGGCAAATAATTAAAATGTTTGATATTGCAAAATGAGGTTCTTAATTTATAAATTTCTATCATACAGGGTACTCGTTTTTTTTTATAAAGAAACCATAAGCTCAGACTTCATTTTCTGAAATGTACTCAAAAATTTTTCTTCCATAACAGAAAACTTAGGTCATTTAGAATCATTCAATTAGATATAGTCCCTAATTTTGTAAAACGAAACGACAAATGGTTTGGAAATGGTTTTTTTAAGTTTTTAAAAACAATTTTTTTCGAAATTGTTGTTTTTTAATTTTTTTTTAATTTTTTTTAAATTTATTAGTGCAAAAAAATTTATGACAAAAAATTTTTTGGAAAAAAAAATTCGACTTATAAATTATTTTTCCCGATTTTGACCATCGTTGAAATGGACTTTGAAATATCCTTCATTAGATTTTAGCGAATTCTTCAGATATTCTAAAACATATATTTAATTTGTATGGAAGGGTGCACGTCTCCTTCTCCGACCCCTTAACACTTTGTATGAAGAATACTGGGAAAAAGGTCTTAAACTTGAATTCTTTCATGCAAGATTTTGTTAACGTTTCTCGTTGCGTTTTATAAAATAAGGCCCACAGAGTCTAAGGGCCTCATTTTATAAAACGAAACGTTTGGAAGCGTAAGCAATTTGTATGAAGAATACTCGGAAAAGGGTTTGAAACTTGAATATTTTCCATACAAAATTTCTTTAACGTTTGTGGTTTCGTTTTATAAAATGAGACCATAATTTTATAAAACGAAACGATAAAAGATAAAATAAAATTCTATGGAAATTATTTAAGTTTTAAACCATTTTTGCCAGTATTCTTCATATAAATTGCTTTCGCTTCCAAACGTTTCGTTTTATAAAATGAGGCCCTCTTATTCGACTATGCCGAATCTTGTATACACGCAGAGAAAAAATATAGTTGTGCTTGTTTACAATACCATATCAGCATTTTTAAAAGTTTTTTTTAACAATATTATAGTCGCAGTAACTATTTACATGATTGTGGTAACCATAATATGGTTAACTTCACGATTCACATTATTGTATGAATCATATATGTATATGGTTACTGTAAACAAGTATATGTTTGTGACAACTATTTTTATGATTAAAGTTTTTCCATATTATGTTGCTCTCGGCTAATTGATATTATAATCTGAGAACAACATATTATGATATAAATATTCATCATAACAATGGTTGTCACAAACATATACTTGTTTACTGTAACCATGTACATAAATGATTCATACAATCATTGGAATCGTAAATTTAACCATATTATGGTTACCACAATCATGTAAATAGTTACTGTAACTATAATATTGTTAAAAAAAACTTTTAACAATTTAACTATATTTTTTCTCTGCGTGTATCCCCCTTCAATATGTGACAATAAAATATTTTTCGGAGTAGGCTCAATTATGAACCGATCGACACAAAAGTAAAACTAGTTTATGTCCGATATTAGTTATTATAATATATAAGACAATTATGAATATTCAAGAAATTTTTTACAGTATAATTTCAATTTCATTAGAATAAATTTCTGCAAAACTTTTATCGGCATTGCCGCTGCTCAAACAGTTTTCCAGAGGAACATTTGTATGGGAGTATCAACAGAGATTATTTGTGCAAAATTTCAGCTAGCTAGATTCTTTCGTTTGCATCCTATCGTGTTTTCAACAGACAGACGTAATAAACGCATATTTGGTAATGGCATATTGACTCATCACAATTATTCATCAATGCAACTAGATGATATAATTAAATAAGTTCTCGAAAAAGTTGAGACTGCAAACTTTGCTTATAATGCTGTTAGTTTTTTTTTTTAGTATACATAGTTCATTTATTATATAACCACTTTCTTATGTTCATAAAAAATCTATTCAAATGTAAAATACAGAAATTTTGTAAACAATCACAACATTTTTCTGAGCTTAATTAAAATTTGAATTAATTTTTAATACAAAAATATGTAGTCTCAACCATTGTTATCATTTTCCATCTCTCTCTCTACCCGTTAGTCTTCCCCTGCTTACAAAAGTAGCTTTTATTTATCAAAACCTAACCACTTAATGGATACAAGTACAAATATTTACAAATTTTATGTGAGGCAAAATTAAAAATGAAAACACAGTAAAAAAAAAAAAAACAACAAAAAATAACAAAGGGTATATGCAGATATAATGCAACACAGATAACATGCAACATCGAAGGTAGAAGAAAGGGAGCAACATCACACCATATTCAAATTACAAATTGAGTAGGAATACGAACGAGTATGGGAGCAGGGTACGAGTGTTGTGTATTTGCAGAGTGTGTTTATATGAAAATACGAGTATATGTACACATATTTTACGATATGTAAACAAATGGCTCTATGTATGTGTAAAGAGACGAGTAAGTATATACAGTTTTTATTACAAGCAGACACATTACGTTTATATGCTGCAGCGTATTGTAAAGTTACGCGCCAAACATGGCCTACCTCGCCTTAAATTCCAGTGAGACCATCAGTGACGTATTTTTGTTATACACTTCGCAATGCATCTCATCCCTGCAACCATCCATCGCCAACGTTGAGGCAGCCAACCAACCACACAGAAGAAGAAGGAAGGAAGGAAAGAAGGCAACAGAAATGAAATTCCAGTGAAAAAGTTTGTTGCATGCTTTACATGCTGTATAAAGAATTCCAGTTTGTTGCCATTTTAATTCTGTTTTCTGTAGTTTTTTTTTTTTTTTTTTGTTATTTTTTGCTTTTGTGCTCTTTTACGAGTTCCAATACTACGCATCGCATCATCATCATCATCAGCACATCGGCATCGACATCAACATCGTTAGCATTGTCCTAAACAGAAATTTGTAACTCTGAGTGCATCAGATTTTTACTATGTTTTATTGATTTTTTTTCTTTCTCGTTTTTTTGTTTTGCTGGTTTTTCCAATCCCTAGTATTTCTGGTTCTTGTGGGAACGACTGACTGGCTGACTGACTGACTGGGAGTAAGTAGTGAGTGAGTGAGTAGTAGTATATAAAATATAATCAACAAATGTACATACCACACGAAGTCTGGTTTAACGACCACACCAAATATCCAACAACAAGAACAGCGACAGCAACTAAAAAATGCTGTATGTTGTATGAAAAATGTGGCAAGAGGAATAGTAGCAACAACAAGAAGAACAGCAATATATGCAACATGGTTAAATAAGAAAAAGTTGTTGTTGGTGTTGTCGTTTCTTATGCGAAATGAATGTGCAACGTAATACTTATTGGTGGTGGCGATGTTTCAGAATCAGCATCTATTTTCTTTATCTGTTGTTGTTGTTGTTGTGTTAGTTGTATTTAAAGTGAAGCGATGACAAAAGTGTCGGGGAATATACATACATCCAATTCTATCATATATTTTATAGTCTACTGTGATCCAAAAATCATTATAAAATTGATGGCTGTCAGAATCGGAAATACATATTTATGTCATCCTAAGATTTTAATGGAATACATTTGATGAATTTTAAATGTTTAACTTTTAAGCCACCGTTGCCTCACAACTCTTTTTCAGCATTTAAAATAGAAGGGCCTGATTTTATAAAACGAAATATGTACTTAGCAACATGCGTATTTTCTTGTTTTTCAAAGCATATTGTTTTACCAAATCGGGATCAATAAACTTTACTATCTCAAACATATTTGTTTAAACTTTAAATCAGACCTTACCCAAGGCATACGATACTCCAAAAAACATCCCTTTCTCACTAGCTTTCTCTTCCGCATTAGTTTTATTACTTTCTCCGCAATTGCCAGTATTACATAAAAATCGATCTGCTTTTCGAACTTTAAAAGAGACCTGTCCCAAGGCTTACGACACATCATTGCCAGACCTAGTGGGTTGTCTCAATATATGTCTCAGTATCAACGAACCATTACGCTACTATCAACCTTTTACAGATCCACATACCTGTGATCTTCAAAAGCCACCAGTTTCACCCTACATTGATACCAATCTACACTTCGACAGCCAATAAATATACACTATACTCTCTCCCGTTGACGATCTACTTAGATCCAACTTTATCGATCCTTTAGCACGTTAAGGTATTTGTATATACCACACGAAGCAATCATTTACTAGATGATTTTGACAGCATGTTGTTTGGCATGGCCAATACTGCTAAGTCTATTGAAGATACCGTGAGGGTAATTCTTCTTGGATTAAATCAAACTTCGTTCGCCAAGCTCACTTATGTCTATGGAGTGATGTGTAGGGTCGTGCAGAAGAGGACTACCAATTGTTCCTGATAGAGCATGATAAGGCTGAGAAGGTGTTCCACAGTCTCCTCCTCTTGACAAATTCTACACATGTCATTAAACGATGTCCTGTTGTCTGAATCCGTAGCCAATCTTATGAGGTTTCTTCATGATACCCTTATGTATCTAGTTCCGATCCCTCAAAGCAAGACCATCACATATCCGTATGCGATTCGGTGTCGAACCAACCCGATGTACGAATGAACGAATTCATCTTCCTTATATACAAGCTGGCGCAAAAGTAATCCTCCTATCAGAAAATGCTATAAATTTTGCGATTGGCCCCTAATGTCAGTTCTGTTTTGACATTTGTGTAGTAAACACATGCGAAATACACGTTAATAAACAATGTTACGCTACACTGGTCCAGAACGCGGAATATTGCTGACTATTTATTTGACCAATAATCGGTCGGTGAATTTGGCACAACGTGAATTTCGTCGCAGATTTCCTGGCCGTCCAACGCCTACTGTTGAAACACTGCGACGTTTAGCCGCTCACCTCGAAGAGACTGACACAACACAAGATGCTGCCAGGCGTGGCAGACCCCGCAGTAGCCGTTCTGTAGAGAATATTGCTGCTGTAGCCGAGGATGTCATGGAAGCGCCGTCGACATCGACCAGACGACGTGTCACGCAAATGGATATCAGTCGACGGTCTTTACAGCGAATTTTGGTACAAGATTTGAAGATGTTTCCGTACAAAGTCCAGACGGTACATCAGCTGTTAGCTGCTGACCGCCAATCGCGTCTAACATACGCTCAAGCCATCCTTAATCACCACCAAGAGGAAGATGATTTTTCATCAAAAATAATCATGAGTGATGAGGCCCATTTCCATCTTAGCGGGTACGTAAATAAGCAAAATTTACGCTTCTGGGCCACTGAAAATCCGCGTGTAACCCACGAAGAGCCATTACACCCGCTCAAAGTCAAAGTCACTGTATGGTGTGCTGTTTTCGCTGGAGGAGTCATCGGACCTTTTTTCTTCGAAGACGTCGCGGACCAAACGGTTACTGTGAATGGTGAGCGCTACAGAACAATGATCAACGAGTTCTTTTTGCCGCCACTTGATGAATTGGGATTGGAAAACATGTGGTTCCAACAGGACGGTGCAACGGCACACACTGCACGTGCCACAACCGATATGCTGAAGGATGCATTTCCCGGGCGCCTAATCTCCCGTATTGGCGATTTGCACTGGCCAGCAAGATCGCCTGATTTGACCGCTCCAGACTTCTTTTTGTGGGGCTTTATGAAGTCGCGGGTTTATGTCAACAAGCCTCAGATTCTTGCAGCTCTTAAAGACAATATCCGTCAAGAATGTGAGGACCTATCGCCGGAAGTTTTGGCCAAAGTGATGGAAAATGCCATAAAAAGGGCTCAAATGACAATCAACTGTGGCGGCGGCCATTTGCATGACATCATATTCTCGACTTGATGTAAAAAAAATTAAAAGACCAAATAAAAATAATCCACAAGAAGAATCAAAGTTTTTCATATTTTTTTTTTTTGAATTACAGCCAAAAAACATCGGAAGTTTACTTTTGCGCCACCTTGTATATACACTAAATTTTTACCTAAGGTCGTACAGAAAAGGACTGCCAATAGTTCCCGATAATGTAGGCCAGAGAATGATGAGGTGTTCCACAATTTCCACCTCGTTTTCATTATGAAAACTTCTACAGAACTTATAAGCGACCATTTTGTATATCCTTTTTTATCATATCTATCAAACAATACCCTGTCATGTGAATCCGTACCGGATCAGAGAATCCCATCGAAGACCCCGACTATCAAAAAGTTGATGTAGTGAATTTTCAAAGAAACAGTACAGGCAAACATTTGAAACTCCAAAATTTCAGTAACATTTAACTCCATATGTATAAATAAAAAATTAAGATTTAATAATAATCTACTACTATATAAGTATACATACATACATGTATTACTTTACAAACTATTTCACTGTTCTTTTCATTCTCTTTCTTTCATTAAAATTTTCAATTAAATTTGAAATTCTATTCATAATTGAAATATTTCCCACCAGAATATTCATTTTCAATTAATAATAAAAAATATTTGCCATATATATGTATGTACAAAAGTTTTCCCCTTCTCTTTTTTGCTTTCTTCTCTTCTTGCACCTTCCTTAAATAGTGTTTTCTGCTAATGTGTGTGTGTGTGTGTGTATGATTCAATTCCAAATAATTCCTCTCTGTGCAATACAACTTGTGCCATTTAACTAACAGTAATTTAGGTTACCCTAGGAATTTGTAAATGTCTTAGGTCAACGGGGGGAAGATGGAAAATTGTGGTGGTATTATAGTATCTTGTGTCTTGTATATATAGTACTATAAACACAAGTACGAGTTGTACTTATGTAAAAACTGAGTAGTTGTAGTGGTGATAGTAAAAGATATTTCCAATATAGTTGTACTTGTGCACTTACTAGTCTGTGTTAGGAATGCTGTATGGAAATGGCAAAAAGTACTTTTGAAATTACAATACTTCTATTTTTTTTTTAGTTTTAATTATAGGAATATTTCAGTTAGTATTTGATTTATTTGAAATAAACTTAGGGCCTGGCTCACTAAATGCGAACAAACATTTTCATTCCTATTTTATATTGAAAACAACAAATAAATTTGAATTTTTTTATTTAGTGAGCCAGGCCCTTAAAACGAATTAATAAAATCATTAGAAATCATTGACCTAATTTTCTATTCAAGTACATAATTCATATCTGAAGCTAATATATTTTCTCTGAAGATACAAGCATATACTAAATAATTTTATACAGAGAACAAATCCCAGTTATCTGGCCATATTATTATATTATCAAATATAAAGTACCCCAAGGTATATATGTATAGTATATATGTACCCAGCGGGAAAAATATGCAGTAAAGAGGCCTTCCTAAATGACTTATTTTGCAGACCCAAGGACACCCAGCCGCATTGCAAAATCGTTTCAATTTCACACGGCGTGTCATTGCGAGCCAAGTCCTTGCATACTCGCTGCTGTTAGAGGGCTAAGAGAAGACCAACTAATGAAGGCATATTAGAATGTCTTCCGTTAAAGGCCTGTAAGGAGATCTGCCACGTAATGCCTCACAAAAGGTCTACATATTAACATCTATTAAAAACCCTGACAATTAAAGCCTAATTGAAAGTCTGCTGAAGCAAGAAAATATTCTAAATGAATTCGGCATAAAACCTATAGAATGGAAATATCACGTGTGTAGTTTTATATATAAAAAACTCCTTCACGCGAACTTGACAACTTCAAACGTTATAAAATACTAAATTATTTTGAAGATTTGCACCTTCTTCTGATTTCATGTAACAGTTTATAATAAAGAGAGCCAAATAAATATTATTATAGAGAGACAATAATTGCAAACCAATCAAGTTTGAATATTAAAATATATAAAGGTTTGTTAGACCTGCGAGAAGCCAGATTACAATGAGTATCGCATCTTTTAGAATGTGTAAACAGAGATTATATCCTCCGGCAAGAACCATTTGTTTATTATCTTCAGACTTAAAGAAACAGTTCCCTTCAGGTGTGTATTTGAGAGTAAACTTGTAAACCAACAGATTAGGAGTGGCGTATGAATCGATATCATTACTGAGAACATGAAATTAGTATTCTCCTCCTTTACTAGATGAATCCGGCTTGTTTTTGGTCCGATTTACTACAAAACAGCTAACGAAGTATTTTACCATCTACGCTTATGTAGAAAGTTAGCTAGGTAGAACAGGCTGCCTGCAATACTTAGGTACAGCAGATTGTAAGAAAAATTGAGAAAACTATAAAGAGAGATGAAGTGTAGTATTAGGAAGTGAAGGATGTAATAAATGGTATTATGAAGTGATGAAATTAGGAAAGAGATGGTGATATCATCACTCCTATGTTTGGATGTGTTGTTGCTCATAAGAAAGGAATTTACCCCTACCAAATCTCTGTCTGCTTTATATTGATGATTTTCTAGTACAAGACATCAACGGAGGATATAAAATTAGGTATTATCTTCGTTATTGTCAAAACAGTTTCTGTAGAAGTCATTAGATGGAGATCTAAGCCTTCTGGCGTTAGTACCAAATTTGAAGTGTCCTGTAAATACAGCTACCGTGTTGCATTTTGAGATCTTTGCAGTCGTACAATGTATGACTCCAATCCATCTTTGGCCATAATGATTACTTTCTGTGGAGCAAGCCAGTCCCTTTATCCATCTAGCTTGTGTCACCCCAACACATATCATCTACGTTTCCTATTAACGTCCCCAAATTAACAGCAATACAATTGCCAGTGACTGCCTCATATCCGTGTATTCTTTTTTGACGTAATTTTGTTATGTCCGGCTTTTCTTTACTACGGTGACGTATATGCACATAATACTTTAGCCAAGTTGCTGTACTTGACCCAAAATTTCTCAAAGTATACCGACCACTGACTTATATTCTCCTCTTTGAGCCAACCATGTATATAATGGGATTCCGGGGACGATGAATGTTCCTCTCATGCTATCTGAGATCCAGAAGTAAACATTTCTCGAGAAGCAGGTTTATGCCGTTTTAATTTCCGACAATTCGGCATTACTCAATGTAGACACCACCGCCAATTTATTTTCTCCTCTTTAAACCATTCATGTATATATAGGAATTCCGCGGTGAAGAGGAAAGTTCCTCTTGTGCTATCGAAGATCCAGAAGTTAAAATTTCTCCAGAAGCAGCGGTTTTGAAGTACAATAATCTATGATAATTGGTAAATTATCCATTGTCCTTATAATACCGGGAGATTCTATGATCTATAGTTACAATTTCCAGTCACGTTCAAGCCTAATCGTCGTTTTCAGCGACAGCCTGATCCCACCACAGTGTAATTTTCTCCATATGTGTATGTATCGATTCCACAGTGACGAGAAAAGTTCCCCTCGGGCTATTCGAGATGTGATCATATTTCGAGAAGGATGATTTTTCAGTAAAATCATTTATGAGAATTGGTAAATTATACAATGCCTCAATTATATACTGTCCAACAGTCTGTCCAGAATCCATTCACGTTCGGCCTAATACGGTCACGTATGGCCAGTATATCCACTGGTAACTAGTACAACATATCAAATACTGCCTTCATAAACGTGTTTCACATGAGCTTGTTATCCAGATTACCATACTGTGTAGGATATATCCAAATATATTCGATTTGCAGCCGTGACCTCTATCTTCCACCATACGGATACGCCGCACCGTAGTGTAATAAGATTGCTATACTGTGTACGTCATATACAAATAGAATCGATTCGTTGCCGTTTTCAGTACATTCCATTGTACAGATACGCCAGTTTACCTTCCTAGGACTGATGATCCATGTCGTACCTATAGCCCTTATTAATACATACATTGCCGTCATCGCCTTCAATGTTCTTCCCTGTGTATTAAGCCTCATATACTTAGAACAATGGTGAGCAGCCCATAGCACAATTGTGCAAAATCAAATCACACGTATTCTAATGCTCTTACAATTTAGTAGTCGTTGTCCACTCAACGAGACAACTACAAAAGCGCATGAGCACGGGTGTATGACTTTTTCTTTATTTTTTCAGTTTTTGTATTTTTTTGTTTGTAGGTGCACTGAACAAAATAAAGAATTAAATGTGTTGGTGAGAGTAAGTGTATTGGTGAGAGAATTTACTTTTGCGCACCTCTGATCTAGAATGATGCCTAAGTATTTTGAGCTATACGAGAGAGTCAGTACGACACCATTAAGACTGGATAGTATAAAGGAATAATTCCGTCTTGGTTGGGTTTGAACTCACTTCCTAAGTGCTGTTCTCAATCTTTGAGAAATCGTATTCAAATGAGTTCCAAAGACTGTCACCATTATTTCATCCGCAATAGGATGACAAGAAATGTGAAAGAATACGTTTGTCATCCTCATCAGCAGATCCGAAATAAATTTGATACTTTATTGGTCGATTCCATGCTCCTCAAAGGCTTGCATAATATCTGCTGCTTCTGCATTGCTGAATACTCCCTCTATATCCAGAAATGCTACCGTATAAGTCAAACAATTCATGGGCTCTCATCATGTCAATGAGTATTTTTTCATGTTTTTAGTAAATGGTACCAAAAAAGTACCCATAATTTTCAGCTCTGATTCCTTGGTATGTACTGTCAACCTGCATATAAAATCCCATTTTTTTCTAATGCTGCTTTTTTGATTTTGCTGCTACAATATCCCACTTGACCATGGCATTTTAAAGTTACATCGTTCTCAAAACTTATGCGAACGTTTTTAAACTTTCGAAAAGGGAAAGAGGTTCTCAAATTAAAACAATAACTCTAGAGCTTTTTGTTTATAGAGGACTCTTTCTTCTCGATATTAATTGAGCATATTTGTTCAAAAATTTATATGTCAAAAAATTTTTATTGCTAACGTTCGTATTTTTAAATATTCTCCATAATTTCTCAAAAATTGTTACTAAAAGAAAATATAGAAAACAATAGTTCGAAATTTTCACCTTATTATTAGTTTCGAGAAAAAATCTTTTGAGAGAATGTTCCTAAACTCTCGAATGTTTGGTCATAAGGGCTGCATGTGTATTAGGGTTTGTTAGAGTGTGTGTGTCGCTGCATAACCCCAGCAGTTGTTGGAGACTGTACCGAACTAGTGATTTTACCTGTAATTTAGGGTTAGTTATCATTAGCTACGTGACTATGATAGCTGGTATAACGCATTGGATTCACATACCGGTAACATATAGTCAGTTACTGGCTACGGGTGCTAACTGACCTTAAATAGTTAGTTAAAAATACATTTCATAAACAGTCCACTAAACGCTTGCTTGTAAACGAACCTTCTTCCGACAACTCTCCAATATATTAATTATTGTGGGTAAAATTAATACTTTCTAAAGTGCAGTACAAAATAAATGTTTAAAGTGTCTAAGCTCTAGGTTACTTAGAGACACGTAAGGGATAATTCACTTCACGCTAGGTTATATGGAATATCAGCATACTTAAGCGTAATGAAAATAAACTGTATGAGAATTATATCAGCACAATTTTTATACAACCAGTTAGTATGAATTACTCGCAATAATGTTTTAAGTGACTACACTTTAGATTAGTTACTTAGAGACACTTAAGTGACAATTGTCTTCACGTTAGATTACGTAGGATGTATAAAGTTACCAATTCATTTCTCTCTGCACTACAAAGAGCAAATTACCCTAAATATATAAATTGGAGTCAGATATTAGTGAAAATTACTGTCTCTAAGGGATACATTGACTACTTGTATAACTGCTGGGAAGTGAGTGCATGTGTATACGTTTTTGTGTAGACACACAATTGTAAGCGCGCGCATTTTTCAAATTCCTTTACTTTATTATGATTCTGATGCTGACGATGTTGCTGTTGCTGTTTGATGATGATGCTACAAAACCAAACACCAGTTTCAGCAGCAGCATCAATACTGCCATTTGAAACTAAATTGTTGATGTCTCTCTCTGACTAGCACTCTCATCATCTCTCTCTCTCGTTTAGACTCTCTGTTTTGGTAGTTGTTTGCCGTGTTGCCAGACAAGTTTTACCTTATGTCCCCAATGTGAAATTCAAAGTCCCCAAAAAATCCGCATTTTAAAATGAAATTTTGTCCCCAAAATTTTACAATTCTAGAAATAGGATTTTTTTTAACCAGAAACTTCAATTCTAAAGTTTATACAAACTTTAAGATGTTTTTGGATTACACCTGATAGAACAATCCCTCAATCCCAAAATTTTAACACTTACGTGTTTTGAAAGATTATCCAACATTTGTATTTGTATGTATCCTTTTGGTTTATAACTCCTAAAATAAGGTTGAACCTTTGCACGAATATGCATAGAAGAGGTTTTAGTTATCACTAAATATTTGTATGATTAAAAGTTGTATAGTAACAGTTGGCGCAAAAGTAATCCTCCTATCAGAAAATGCTATAAATTTTGCCGATTATTGGTCAAATAAATAGTCAGCAATATTCCGCGTTCTGGAGCAGTGTAGCGTAACATTGTTTATTAACGTGTATTCGGCATGTGTTTACTACACAAATGTCAAAACAGAACTGACATTAGGGGCTAATCGCAAAATTTATAGCATTTTCTGATAGGAGGATTACTTTTGCGCCACCTTTATTTAATTTTTGTCTGAGTATTAGGTTTGATTTCGATCCAAATATCTCCTTGTAACATATTCTTGTTTCTAATTTGTAAAATTTCCTAATTTGTTGGAAGTTTGACAAAAAGGTTATCTTTCGAATAGAACCCATTTAAAGGAATATCATTGAAATAAGAACTAGTTCTAGAATCATTCAATAGAAGAGTGACAATTTAAAACAAACGACCATATGATACCCTACAACGAGTATATGATTACAAACAGTTTTTTTTTAATATGAAACTTAGGGCCTCATTTTATAAAACGAAACGTTTGGAAACGTAAGCAATTTGTATGAAGAATACTGAGAAAAGGGTTTGAAGCTTGAATATTTTCCATACAAAATTTGTTTAACGTTTGTCGTTTTGTTTGATAAAATAAGGACCTTATTTGTATTGAATAATATTTGAATAACAACTTTTTTAAGATATTTATGTTCGATAAAGTGATTTTCGGAATTTTGGTGGAAAGATTTGCGTATATATGAAACATATTTGAGTTAAATTTTATTTGGATTATAAAATATTTTAGAGATTTATGCATATTAATGAAATTTTCAATAATGGTGCTTATATGGGAGCTATAGAATATTATGGACCGAACGGTAGTAAATTTGGTAGTACGAGTTCAGCTTATATAAAAACTTATTTGGTTTGGATATGTAGTTGTAGGGAAGCTAGGAGAAATAATCGGCCGATTCTAACCAAATTCAATGGGCTTAGTCCTTGGGGCAATATAAAAGTTTTTGGCAAATTTTGTTAAATTATAGTTTTCTATCTAGTTAATATACATATTTTATAAACAAATCCCTAATTTGGGGACAAATCCTCTCATCTGGCTACAATGGTTATTTGCTACAATCTCTGTTGAGTAGAATCGTTCGATGACCTCTGATGTCAATTGCAGCATTTTTGCAATTTTTTTGTTGCTGCCGCTGCTGCTGTGGTTGTTTTTGTTATTAACAATTGATGTTGTAGTTGTTGTATTCTTACGCTACTATTAATGTGTATGCAGGCATGTGTATCTGCAGAAAATTTTGTGAATGGAGTGAGCTTTACATACACACACACACACACACACAATTCCATATATGTACTCGTATTCGTATCTGTAGTAAAATGTATTCCAATCGCATCGTGTACATGAATTTCATTCCATGCATTTTATGTACTCACAGCTTTCAAGTGTTTAAATTACAACAAAACCTCTTACGAGTAGAGAAAAATATTTTTTTTTTTGTTTTTTTATTAGCATGCAAAAATATTTTTTAAAAAGAACTACAAAAAATAAGCGCGCCATGTCAAATGATATTTTTCTGTATGCAAAAAAAAAAAAAATAAATAAAAAATCAACATCACTAGGAAAGCGGGAATGAAAGACTTGTTCTTTAATAAAAATTGTTGATGAAAAATAAACAAACTTTAAGAATGGGGTGTGTCCCAAAATGTTTTTCTTTTTTACTTCTTTTGCTATTTTAACACAATTGGAATAGTTTTTATTTTTGCGAGGAAATCATAAATAAATGAATACATATAGCAATTAACAATTGATCACCATAACAAATTGATTTGTTTGGGAAAATAATGACATTTCCCTAACTAATTTGAGATTGGACATAGATACAGACATAGTATGTATCTAGATTTGTTAGAGTATTCAATTTTCGAAGATTTATATTTATCCAGTTACAAAATTGCAGTTTTATTTCCAAACCTAAAGATTCGAAAAGAAAAATGTTAGATGAGGTGGTTAATCTCCCGATTTACGCGGAATTTTCCCGCTTTCAGCCACTGAATCCCGCGTTCTACTGCAATCATAATACTTAAGTGGGTTTTACTGATTTGACTACCACCAGTTCTAAACAATTTCATGATGTGAAATACGAAGGTAAGCTTTGACATGTTAATGTGGCGCTACGAACTAAGTCCCTAAACAAAAAGTTCATAAAAACCCCAAAACTTTATATAAAGAAAAACAACAGCGATATTTAGGAACTTTCCCTGAAGGAAACCTGGGGACAAGTGCCCCCCAAGTCACCAGTTTTGTCGACTATTTTGGTGACTTCTTGGCGACATTGTCAAAGAAGAAAATGATGAGAAAAAAAAAAGAAAAGAAAAACGTGAATTTGAAGACGATTCCTTCAACTGTTATGAATTCGTACCTTTTTTGATTTTTAATTTTTTTGAATACAACTTCAAATGTTAACAAAATATACAGTTTCATAATCGACATCAACTTCAGAAAAGTACCAAAAGTATAGACTAGAATTTCTAAAATGTATTAGTGAGTCTCTGGTTCCAATGTCTACATATGGTCCCAAAAGAAGTACCTAGTCAATAGTACTATCGTCAGTAGTACACTTCCAATGACACGCACATGTTAAATGTCTATAGAAAATAAAATTGTCTGGGGTATAATAAGTCACTAGTACTGGTGACTGTGTCAATAGTAAGTCAGTACAGATTCACTATTGACATTTACTACAGTGTTACTTTATTTTTATGGGGTTTTATTTAATTTTTGGAATTAGGGACTAAGTTGATAATGATATAACTTCCTCTTTTTCCTCTCCGTTACATCAAACAGCGGTTCGCTCAGTAAAGATTTTTCCTCTGGGTTTTCTCCTCTGAGGTGTATTAAAAACCGTCTTCGCTTAGTAAAAACTGCTTGCATTGACGGGCAGGTTTTCTAAAGTACTTCAAAACTAATCTGCAGTAAAAGAAATCTTTACTGGGTGAAGCCAGTTTTTGACACTCCCAGAAGAGAAAACCTTTACTGAGCGAATCCTTCTTTTATACAACAAATAATTTAAAAATTAGGGTCTTATTTTATAAAATGAAACGACAAACGTTAAAATAAAATTCTATGAAAAATATTCAAGTTTCAAACCCTTTTCCCAGTATTATTCATACAAATTGCTTACGTTTCTGAACGCTTCGTTTTATAAAATGATACCATTAGTTTATTAGGGACTCAGTTCGTAGCGCCTGATAATGTCCCTTATTCTCAGTTAAGAAGGTACACCATTCATCAAGCAAATATGAATATTCCTACCCCATAATTGAAACAACGTAACCCATTTCTATCTGACGATAATTATAAGTACCGCAATTATAAAACAATTGTTTGATTGACAGGATCATCCTCAATAATATTTGCATACACTGCATTTTAATTGAACCAGTAGTTTAGAAGACACGTCATATTGTCTGAATCTGTTGACTGTGTAATCAGCCTAGCATTTGGTTATAGATAATATTTCAGAAGATAATCAATAATTTGAATACGATTCCAAGTTCCGTTTTGAACACTTTATGCATTTCTGAAATTATATATTTGGAAAATATCTATCGCCACATTTTTATTATCTAATGGCACAAAGAATACACAGGTGTCACGCGACAGAAATTTTATATTTCTCTCAGAACTGCCTTTTGTTTATATTTTTCTAAATTAGTTACCAAAAATTGTTATATCTTTCACATTCCATGAGAACTGCACTAGAAAGCTGTTATTGGCTTTCTGAAACGACTATGTTGTCATCATTGTGTACTCTATGCTGATGGTCTGGTGTTCGTGCCATTTCTGACACTAATTTACAAATCCAGTTCCTGTTAAGTCGATAGAACCATAATATAGCAAGGAGCGACCAACATAATAAAGTACGTATGTTACCTATGCTTAAGGGTGCTGACATCCGTAGAATTGTGAATGAATTTTGGTATTGAGCAGCTTATTTCGCTTGACAGATTGCATGCATATTCTGAATGCAATAAATATTGTTACGAATGTGCAATAGCGATTTGAATTTTACGGTCTGTAACGACTGACTGAAACATTCATCATTTTTATAAACACGTCCATTAGTAGAAGCTTCTACTAATCAACAATGTTGACTAGCATTGTTTATAAGTGTGGTAACACTAAATGTTTAAGGTGCTAACATTAACATCGAAAGCTCTAGAATTTTAATGTTCTAGTTATCCGTTAAGATCATTGTAGAACATTCACGATAGATGGCGCGTGTATAAATAGTGGCAGAGGTTGCAGTCGTGAGTTGAGTTGATCATAGCCGCTGTTAGAGTTAATATGAACTGTCTTGTACTTGTATATTTGTACATTATAAAGTGTGTGTGAGTATTTCTGCGAATTGATATACGTGTATAAAGGCACTGAGCGACTATTTAATTATATTTCTACACACCCTTAATATTAGGTCCACTTCCAAAAATATGCATAAATCTCTTATAAATATTAAACTCTGTTTTAAATTGGAAATCAATAATCCTCATTATCAAATTATATGAAGATCGGTTCATTATTGGTCATAGGTCCCATATAAGAATCATTTCTGAAAAAAAACATTAACCACAGCAAAAATATTGAACTTAAATTTTACTTAGATCAGTTGTATTAACAAATCATACTATTGGTTTTAGTGACGATCAATTCATAATTTGCCATAGCTCCATATTGATAAAAAAATGTCATCAAAAGATTTGTTTACTTTCTTAAGTTCATTTAAAATTGTTCTACGTCATGTATTTTTTTGAACAACCGGAGCGCCGACTTCCGTGGGGATTCCATTCCAATAGGTTTACGGTGAGTATGTCCTATCCATCTCCATTTGCTTCTTGTTATTTGACTAACTATTGGTTCTTCCTTTGTTTGCCTCCAGAGCTCTGTGTTTGTGTTTTTATTTGGCCAAAATATTTGACATATTATTCGTAGACACTTTTTTATACTTGGAGTCTCTGTGATATAGTGTTTGTCATGAGCCAAGTTTCGCTTCCATAAAGCAGTGTAGATTTTTCGCATCCATTAAGTATGCAGATCTACGTGTTTTGTGATATTTGTGGGGCTCTCCACGTTTTATTTAGGCGACCAAAAGCTGACATTGCTTTTTTAGTCTAGTAGATAAATATTCCTCCACACCACCATCAATTGACATCATGCATCCCAGATAACAAAAGTGATTTACAAATTTATCATCTGGTTTTGTATTCTGAATTGGTTATCGGTGACGTTATTAACTCGCATTGCATGTGTCTTTTCAATGTTTATTTTTAAACCAACTTCACAAAATCGTTCACTTTGCTTTGCATGTCGTTGAATTTGTGCGAAATGAGGCAGATATCGTCTGCGAAATCCAAGTCTTCTAGATGTTTGCGAAATTCTCCTTTTCTTCGCGCATAATTTTAACATTATCTCATCAAGTACCATGGCAAAAAACAATGGAGAAAGAGGACAACACTGCGTTATCCCAGCGTTTGTGCTGAAGGACTCACTTATCATTCCATTGTGACGAACTTGTATTGAGGAATTGATGTACATGGCCTTGATGAGGTTTATTAATTGTGATAGTACGCCCTTAGCTGTTAATGCGCCTAATATTGTACCAGGTCTTATAGAATCGAAAGCTTTTCTAAAGTCGACAAAGTCGAAATAAATCGGTGTGCACCTCTCTACAGACTGTTATATTATAACACGAAGAGTATTTGACTGATCTAAACAATTCCGATGAGGCCAAAAACCTGCATGTTCGTCTCGCAGTGTCAGCTCAAATAGTGTTTCCCAGGGTGATGCCCCTCCAGTTAACGCAGTTGATCAAATCGTTTTTCTTTGGAAGCTTAATGATGGCTCCTTTTGTCCATGTTCTAGGAAACTGTTCATTTGCCCAAGCATCATGAATATATGGTTGTATAATATCTGCTGATATTGCAGGGTTAGTCACAAGGAGCTCAGGCGGAATGTCATATTCCCTAGGAGCTTTATTTATTTTAAGTTTTAAAATAGCACATGTAACTTCATCGAAACTAGTATAAACATCAGATATTATGTGGTTAGCAATTGTAGTGGCTACGAAAGAAGACGAGGAGTTTTATACATTCTTGTCTTCAGCGATGTTACTAATGCTTTCGAAATGTTGTTTCCATCGACGAGTTTGATCTTCTAGGTTGGTAAGTAGTTGAACATTTGTATCCTTTATGGCTTGGTTACGGTTTATGTTTTGATTCGAAAGTCGACCTAGTAGTTCATGGAGCTCTTTCAGCTGCTTCTATTTCAATGGCTATGTTTTCGAAGTATTTTTTGTTTGTCCCTTCGGGCTGATGTTTTAATGGCCTTTGCTTCGGTGTTGTATTGTGATCATCGATTTGGGTCTTCCAATTGCTGTTGTTTTAAGTGATTTTCATATTTTTCTATTTTCCTTACATTTGTATCCTATTTCGTCCTTTGCCACATTCCTAAGGAGGTTGCTTGTTTCTTCCCATGTTCTGTTATTTGATGGCAAACAATCTCTTAACAAATTGACAACGGATGGTGTGAAATCTGCGACGGTATGGTGTCATTTCTTCGTTGTCAAATTGACACTGTTCGTGTACGATTTGTGCACATACGGGGTTGATACACTATTGACACCGAATGGTGTCAAATTGTACACGGATGTGTTCATTTTTTCTGTGGGTGTAAGTATATCCAAGACAAGAGCGACCACTAGCTCGTGGTCGCTGTCCATATCGACGCCTCTTTTAGTGCGGACTCCATGAGTTTAAGGGTTTTGTATATCCTTCAAGATTATAAAAGCTACTCCATTTTTGCTCCCATTTTTATTTCCCACTGTAAATTACAACGTTATCTTTTGCAGATACTACAACACCACCGCATTTCACTTATATCAAAGACAGAAACATTAAACTTAACCAATTGTTACTCTATATGTGCGAGTCTTCATGTTTCTCTGAGCGTTCTTAAGTTCCATTGTCCAATTCTGTTATTTCAAAAAATTTTGTATTTTGTTAACATCTCTATTGGTTTGAGAAAAGCCAAATAGAAGTAGAACAGACGAAATCCTAAAATTAAATAAATCAGCACTGTGGAGAATGATCACTTATAGCTCGCATGAAACTTTTCTATGCTGAAGTTAGTAGGTCAAATACTTTTTGAGGAACACGATACCTGACTTAGGGCATTGGATTGAAAATCTCAGATACTAGATTCTTAATCTGGTTGATATGGGTTTGGCTTTTTCAAAGAATTCTTTTAGGAGATCAAGTATTCCAGTATTACCTACATGGTAAAGCTATTGAAATATCTAAATCCTCTTGCAAGGTAGCTGTTGTCTTTGATGGTTGATGATTGAGCTAGCCAGATGATAACACTCTTGATTTACATCGCTAGAATATTGCAATGACAATAACAATATTATAGGTTAAAATTTCAATAATTTTTGTAGGTTAACATTTCAATACATATTTGGTCAATTCACAGGGTATCTTATCATGTCATAATGTCCTAATATTTCACAATGGTTTTTATTGTTTTTCAAGCTAAAAATGGCCTAAAATAATACTACTTTCTATGCTATGTTTATTGTGTTATCGTAACGAACCAGCAGACTCAAATACCTAAGAGTCGGTTAAGCCGAGCCGCCTAGTCGTGATATATTAGGACATTATGACAATATGACTGATAAGAGACCTTATGAATTAATCAAGTGTAAATTTCTAAAAATAAAGATTCAATAAAACAAGAAAACTAAAAAAAAAAAAAAATTATGAAACAAACATGGGTGTATAGCAGAAATAGGTACACAGAGAAAACAGATTCGTGATAGCAACCGAATTTGTAGCCAATCGAATTAATCTACAAGGTGGCGCAAAAGTAATCCTCCTATCAGAAAATGCTATAAATTTTGCGATTGGCCCCTAATGTCAGTTCTGTTTTGACATTTGTGTAGTAAAAACTTGCGAAATACACGTTAATAAACAATGTTACGCTACACTGCTCCAGAACGCAGAATATTGCTGACTATTTATTTGACCAATAATCGGTCGGTGACTTTGGCACAACGTGAATTTCGTTGCAGATTTCCTGGCCGTCCAACGCCTACTGGTGAAACACTGCGACGTTTAACCGCTCGCCTCGAAGAGACTGGCACAACACGAGATGCTGCCAGGCGTGGCAGACCCCAGAGTAGCCGTTCTGCAGAGAATATTGCTGCTGTAGCCGAGGATGTCATGGAAGCGCCGTCGACATCGACCAGACGACGTGCCACGCAAATGGGTATCAGTCGACGGTCTTTACAGCGAATTTTGGTACAAGATTTGAAGATGTTTCCGTACAAAGTCCAGACGGTGCATCAGCTGTTAGCTACTGACCGCCAATCTCGTCTAACATACGCTCAAGCCATCCTTAATCACCACCAAGAGGAAGATGATTTTTCATCAAAAATAATCGTGAGTGATGAGGCCCATTTCCATCTTAGCGGGTACGTAAATAAGCAAAATTTACGCTTCTGGGGCACTGAAAATCCGCGTGTAACCCACGAAGAGCCATTACACCCGCTCAAAATCACTGTATGGTGTGCTGTTTTCGCTGGAGGAGTCATCGGACATTTTTTCTTCGAAGACGTCGCTGGCCAAACGGTTACTGTGAATGGTGAGCGCTACAGAGCAATGATCAATGAGTTCTTTTTGCCATAACTCGATTGGATTGGAAAACATGTGGTTCCAACAGGACAGTGCAACGGCACACACTGCACTTGCCACAACCGATATGCTGAAGGATGCATTTCCCGTTTTGGCGATTTGCACTGGCCAGCAAGATTGCCTGATTTGACCGCTCCAGACTTCTTTTTGTTGTGGCTACACAATTTTATAAGGGTTTCTACTACCGAAATTCTTCTTAATAAACTGACTTTCTGTTGATAGAACCGAACAATTATATGTGTGCATCCGAATCATTTGATTGACAACAAATTCGGTTGCTACTACGAATCTGTTTTTTCTGTGTAGCCTTAGACTATATTGAGTATTCTTGCAATAAAAAAATTGCTGTGATTTAATTTCAAACCTTTTGCAAATACATATTCCCCTTCTTCAATCTTTTATAATTTTAGCTGTTAAACTAAATAATAAAATAAAATTTCTTTAAGTCATCAAATTACCAATTAAAGTAATCATTTCATCCAGACGACAACAAAGATATTTCTACCACCCAAAATTTTATACATATGCATGTTTAAATATAGAACAATTTTCGTCTAGAATAATGAATAAATTTCAAGGTTCCCTTATAGCTGTCAGACAATGACCTCCTTATAAGCTGCACAAAAATATAATTGATTCATTTACAAATGAATACATATACATCTTGTAGTTTAAATACGAAATACAAAATTAAAAAATATATTTGCAAAATTTCCTAAATTAACAATGAAGAAAAAAGAAAGCAAAGAACACAAAATTAAACGCCAAAATACGACTACAACGACGAGTGCAAAGAACTTCCTTTAATTGCTCAAATTTACAAAATGTTTCTTGTGAATAATTTTGTATTTTATTTCGTTACTTTTTTTTTTTTTTTGTTAATGATAATGTTCCGCAGAAAAAATTAAATAAACAAAATGCAGGCCATTGACTTGTATATTTGGTGTAGCCATATCATTTTGATAAAAATAATATTAAATACATCTAAACACCATATTAATGTCCAGATGTCTGTCTGTCTGTTCTTGTTAATAAAATAATCATCTACAGTGGTGGCGACAGTCATTGTACAATATTAGTGACAATATTACTCGAAAAAAGGTTAAGACAAACCGATTTAATTAAAGGATGTTTTTTGAAGACCAATAGACCATGCGAACATCGCTACGAAACTATCCAAATTTAGTTTGAAAATCAGTCAATGATAGACGACTGTTTTATCGGAAAATAGTGTTCATCGATTAGGTCCATTACATCCAGAAACATGCATCGGAGCTCGATGAAGCCGGAGCTCGAGTTACGGTCAATGGAGATCTTTACCGCAACATGATCAATGATTTGTTTGTTTGAAAACATGGATTACATAGATCCGGGCGAGATGTGGTTTCAAAAGGCTGATTTCGAGAAATGGATCTGTCCAAGATCGTGAGGTTTGACACCTCTCGATTATTTCCTGTGGGATCACGTGAAGTCACTGGTTTATGCTGATAAACATCTTGGAGACCAACATTGTTTGCTTTATTCGTGACTTACTGACAGCAATGATCGAAAAAGTTGCCTAAATTTGGACGTCCAAAATGCACCTTGTCAAGAACATCCGCTGTGGCCATATGCCCAAAATCATTTTCAAATTTTAATGCCATGATTTACTTTTTTGTGTCATTTGTTTACAATATCAAGTACTATCGGGCATAAAAACACCCTTTAGAATTTATTAAAACCATTAAATACAATTGATCAATTCACAAGGTCTCTTATAATGTCATAATGTCCTAATATTTCACAATGGTTTTTATTGCTTTTCAAGCAAAAATTGTCCTAAAATAATACTACTTTCTATGCTATGTTTATTGTGTTATCGTAACGAACCAGCAGACACCAACGCCGAGTGCCGAAGAGTCGGTTAAGCCGAGCCGCCGAATCGTGATATATTAGGACATTATGACAATATGACTGATAAGAGACCTTGTGAATTGACCAAATATATCTAACAACTCAGAAATGTTTATCAAAAAATAAGTTTTTAGATAACCCTCGTATTTGTAATTAGTTTAAATTGAATGCTTAAATATTTATTTGAAAAGTAACAGTTTTTTTTCCAAATCACTACCACCCATCACTAATTATTTTGCTAAATTCATTGTTCTCATCTGCGTCGCTTGACTTTTTCAAAATTTTTTTTCTGTGATAGCGCCTTCTTTTTTTTGCAAACTTTTTTTGTTACTTTTTTTTTTTTTGTTTAAATTTCATTTCAACAATGAAAACCAAGGCACAAAAAACACATATACGAGAAAGAACAAAAAAAATGATATGTGAAACATAATGCGAATCGCATATTGAAAAGACGTAAATGAACGATGTTGTCCTTGAGTTTTAAGTTGAAATTTTTGGAGAATTCAATGAACTCCTTGTCGAGCATTTCATAAACGAAGACCATAAATTGAATAAAAATTAAAAACAACAACAGCTACAACAACAACAACAACAAATCTAAACATACCCACATGCATACAAGAACATACTTAGACAGACATGGGAACCCCTGTAGAAAATATTGAGGGATGACATTATTACGAGTATGTTGGCGTTGTTTCGTTTTGGCAAAAAAAAAAAAAATAACAAAAAAACATGTAAGATTGTATAGTCGCTCAAATCCTTCCATATAATACCCTACACTAAGTACATAATTATTATTCCATTCAAATTTCAATATTACGTTTCTTCGTGAGTGATTTTCGGAAGTGGAACTTATATGGGGGCTGTGAGGAAATATCGACCGATCGCCATGTAATTAGGTCGTGTCATTTATGTCTATATGAAACATATTTCTGTTGAATTTTATGTTGATATCAACATTTTGCTTGAGATTTATGCTCGTATAGACCGATCGCCAATAAATTAAGTCGTGTGATTTATTTTCTATATGAAACTTATTTATGTTGAATTTTGTTTTTCAACATAAAAAATGTTTGTTAAAGAAATTTATCCGATAAAGTCCTATTTCGGAAGGACATTTGTATTTTATTAAAATATCTGCAAACTTGTATTTTGCCCACAAGTTTATATGGACAGTCAGACGGCCAGACATCGTCAAATCAACTCAGATCGGTATAAATACTTTAAGGTGGGCGTATGACTTAAAAATGCAGAATTTACAATAAATGGCGTATCTTTTGAATGCTGATTTCGTTTTCAATAACATACATGCCATTTTGAAGGGTACATATCTGTAATTTATACTCACTTAGTTATTGAACATTATAGTGTAAACAACTTTTTTTTTTTTTGCTTCGAAAATTTTGTTCCAACAAAGCTTCATATGCGGGAAGTTTTGCTGTACTTCTTTAATTTGAAAAAATAAGCCGCTGAAGTATACGGATTGCTCACCAAAGCTTATGGTGAATGTGTTCCATCGGTTTCAACGTGCGATAGATGGTTTGGGCAGTGCAGAAGTGGAAAAAAACGTTGAAGACCAAGAATTGGAGGCATTACACCATGAAGATTGTTGTCAAAGCCTTTGAGAGCAGCAGGGATATTGGTTACCATACGAATTGAAGCCGAGAGACCTTGAAAAGCGAATTTGCATGTCCAATGCTTGAATGCTATAAAAGATAATCATGTTTCCGCCGAATCATTACTTGCTATTAAAAATGGATTCATTACAATAATCCGAAGCCTAAGAGATCTTATGTGAAGCTCGACCAACCAACTGCAACGACACCAAAGCCAAATATCCATGGCGCTAAGGTAATGCTCTGTATTTGGTGGGACCAAAAGGGTCCTCTCTATTATGGGCTGCTGAAATCTGGCTAGACTATGACAGGGAACCTGTACTGAATGCAACATATTTGTTTGAAGCGAGCATTGGCCGAAAAACGCTCAGAATATGGGTCCGGACATGAAACTGTAATATTCCATCATGACAACGCTCGGTCACATGTTGCAATACCTTTTAAAATGTATTTAGAATGAAGATGCTTGGAAGTTTTGTCCCACCCGCTTTATAGTCCAGATCGTGCACCGTCCGACTACTAAGAATTTGTTTCGATCGAAGCAGAAAGCTCTCTCTGGCATACGCTTCACTTTGGAACAGAATATCCGATATTGGTTTGATTTGTTCTTGTCTTCAAAAGATGAACAGTTATTTTTGTTCGGAATCCATATGTTGGCATAAAGATGGGAAAAGGTCATAGCTAACAATGACCAATACTTTGAATAAATTTATATTGTACAAATAATTCAAAATAAAAACTAAAAAAACATCAGCACAAACGATGGTGTTGTAGGGTATTAAACGAGTATTAATGTATACTTTTAATGTGATTTACTATTATATATGTGATATAAAACAGGTTTAGACTTGCAGCGACAGGACAAAAAAGTACCAGCGATAGTTGGGCCGAAAATTTGTGCGATAGAAATCGTTTAACCATATACATTGCCTGGAATGGATGGATCTATCTTATAATGCTACATAGGTCCATTATATTGCTACACTACTAAGGAATTAATGTTCTCTAAATTGACTTGACAATTTGCTGAAAAAATCCGAAAAGTCGATTACGTTATCCCTAAAAGGTTTAGTTTAAAAAAATGTGTTTTTTCATCAGTAAATCCATCTAAGGTCGAAAATTCGACCATTCAAACATTTTGTTTCAACTATTGAACTCTGTTTTGCCGAAAACTGGCGAAAGTTAAAAACAATTTTAATACCGAATGTAGATAAAATTGAACATAGTGAGACAAAGTACTACTGACCAATCAGTCGTAAAGTTTTTTAGATGACCATATAAGAACGAAGATAATAAATATGATACGGGGGTATCAGTATGTATATGTTCATTGAAGGGAAATGTGTTGGAAAAGCTTCCCCTGATCAAGGAGAATATGTACTAGCATGCTTCCTTTATATAACTAGTGCTTTACACAATAACATGTCTGAAGCAATTCGACATGGCAAGCTTTTAATATTTGAGATTATCATATAAGAACGAATATGCTAAATGTGATATTCTCTCCGGAATTAGCATCTCCTGTTTAAGGAGTATATATAATAGGATGCTTCCTTGATATATCTGGGGCTTTTAACAATATCAAGGCTGAAACAATTGAGAAGACACTTAATCGAACTGACAATAACGAAGCTATTACTTAAGTAATACTTGGGCTATGAAGGAACTCACACAACACAATATCAGTAGCATTCGCGGACGATGTTGTAATGACATTTTGCAAGCTCTTGTTGAGTTTGACAATAATCTTCATGGAATATTGCCTCCAAGCGTTGGTGTGGAATATAAAGCAATATTGAATCACTTAAATAGGATAGTCTAAAGAGGACATAATTATCTTTAAAATTAATCTTAAATCAATAAAATCTGACATCAGCTTTATAAGAGACGAATATTTGAAGATACACAAAATGAGTTTTTTTTTCAAATCATGAGTAAGATCGAGTGTTTTTCGAATTTTAGAAAAATCAAAATGGAAATATTCATAAGACACCAGATTATGTAGTTACCGAAACTAGTAAAAACCGAAAGACATACCATCTAAATCGAAACACATACCATTTTTTTGTTTTCCATCCGATTTCAAAGATTTTTGGAAAGCGCTCGACTAGGTCTTGAAAAAAGTGATATTTTTTTACAATTTTGCCCATAGGGTCCACATTTTTTTCGGGACTGGGAAAATACTTTGGGAATAAATAGGGATCACATCAAGGTCTCCAAAACTGCTTTTCGTTTTTTGATCCCAGCTTTGGGATTTTAGAACATGTGGCCCAAATTTGAAATTTTGATAAAAAAAATAGGTCAAATTCCGAAGGGGGTAGGGACGACATATTCGAAAACTATAACATGTTTTTAATACCAAATGTTCTCCGTAAAGATATATTACAGAAAAACATACGTCATAATTCAAAAAAAGTCGTTTCGAGAAAAACGACTTTGAATGTTTTATGACATTTTACTATTTCTTAAATAAAATTTAAACAAATCATGCGATTTCTGAAATAAAAAATGATTTTAATAGTAGATGTTAATATCTTTCTAATCTGAATTTAACCCACATTTTTTCTTGTCAAATATACTAAAAAACATAAATTTTGATTTTGATGTTTACAACAAAAAAACACTCTCACGCAAAAAATAATTGATTTTTTTGAAAACTGATAAAACTATAAGAACGACTATAGAATGGCGCATATTTTGTATTACTCAGTTCAAAAAAACACGAATTTTGAGTTATGACGTTGTTGCAGCAAATAAGCGATATGTCCTTAAAGAAAGTTTTTTTTTTAATAAAAACAACAAAAATCTACTATTTTTTTGAATTTTTAAATTGAAAATCGTTTATTTTTGGATCTGTAATTGATACTGCTCTGAAATGTTTTGCATATTATTGGTAATTTAGTTGTCTAACTAAGGAAAAAAATTCGAGTTCATTCAGTTCAAAAATACGCCCTATATTTTTAAAAAAGCGTACCAAAGTATAACAAAATTTTAAAATTTCAATTTTGAAATGCATATATTTTCAAGACCTAAACGTGTTTAAAAATTGTACATGTCGAAGGTACCCTACTTTGAGCCCCCATATCGCCGCGCCTGAAGCATTTGTAGGGTGTAGACGTTTAGAAATTTCAGATTTATTTCCAAAAAATAGTGATTCTACTCCACTGTGTGCTGCAACCATCCTTAATAATTAAGAGCTTAACTTCCTTAGATTTTGAATCCATAATCAACATTCAATTAAATTCTTCATTCTTGAGCTAAAACTGCAAAAAATAGTTTTTTTTTCGTGAGAACTTAAAGTGAAAATATCTTGAAACTGATCATAGGTTTTTAAAATTTTGGACAGATTTGTGTTCAGCGTCAGAAAATTTAATTTGTATAATAGTATTGTTGAACGAGTAAATAGTTTTGTTGTTTTTTCATCCAACGGGATGAAGATCCAATAGTACTGAGGCAATATGTAGCATTAGGAAATTGATCTACTTTTCATTATCCAGGAATCGACACTCTTTTCTAATTAGAGTTTTATATGAATAGCTCAGTAACAGAAAATCAGATTTGAGTATTCCTGTGATTTGAGGTTGAAACAAAGGGACGCTACGAATGTCTACTGCCTTGATGTGTCCTGCAGAGTGTGCATTGTATTTGTCATCTCCAACAATTAACGGGTCTCCCACTTTAACTGCCTTGTGGACTCCATTAAATTTCAATCCTAGCTATAATCCTGTTAGATCCTCTCAGGAAATTACCGTTCATACTCCATTTTCGCATAGCGAGTTGGCGTTTCTTCCTATCTTTACACATAATATTTGGCCAGCATATTTTCAAAATCCTTCGCAGGGATCGATAGATAAAGGTAGTGCTCCTTTTTGATTCAGATTATACTTAATATCCTGACGAGAATCACCTGGGGAAAATAGAATGTCGACCAAGTAAAGGAAAGATTGAACGTCCTCAAGTTTCATATGCAATTGTTTGGCTGTCTTAACCGAACAGTTTATTAGCATAGTCGAAATCTTTTAGCCGACCATTCAGAACCTATAAAATGGCCCTTGTAATGGTGGTTATCTGCAACATTATTGTGTCGTGATTTCAATTAACCAGCAATTAATATAGAACACAGCCCTGTAGAACTCCTGTGTTTGTTTCCAATTGCCACGATGTACTGTGCAGATCGATTATTTTAGCTGAAACTTATTTACATACATTTGGAGAAGTGTGTCAAAAGCTGAAACGAAATCGAAAAACTTACAAAAACGTACAAAAAGATCTGAAACTGGCTACTTTATATCGGTGATCGCAGGAGAGTGAGAAGGACAGTCTGGCGTAAATGATGTGAGTCAGCACTATATATATCATTGGTAGTAGAGTGTTGGCTCTCCAATTTAAGTGTTTTGTTAAGTCTTCGTTCTTTAGTATTTTATTATTACTCCAACACTAAGTTCAGAAGGTAGAGAGTGCGAAATTTAGAAGTCCTCGATGACAGAATGGATTTCTTTAGCACTAAAAAGACTTTGCGTTGATGTTGTCCTGATGTTCCGTTAGAACTATTTTCATTGGTAGTTTTATTAGTGCTCCAACACAAAGTTCAGAAGGTAAAGAGTACGAAATACTGAAGGATGGATTATCTTTGATTTGAGAATAGGATCAGCCTTAAGGAGTTTTGCGTTGATGTTATCTACTGCTGGTGCTTAAACATTCTTCAGCACTTTTAAGGCCATGGCGATCTCTGGCTCATCTGAACAGACAGTAAAAATGCCGGTACCGAAAAACAAGAAGCATAATTTGACCGTTTTGATTCTTATTTAATATTTCAGTTTCCTTAATTTTGTACAAATACAGATTACTCAGCTTTCCATAAATATTTGAACAATGTGAATGCACCTTAAGTGTTTTACAAAGTATCCTTGATCTAAACAAAATTAATTTCTATATTACTTGAAACTAAACATCTAAATCCAGCATATACATCCCATATACATTCAAAATAACAACAACAAAAAAAAAAAAACAATTTCAATAAACCGCAATCTCCAATCTTAACATCATACAACTTACGATCAATGATGGCGCTACAAAATCAAAAGACAAACAACTTAAAGCGATTTTTTGTGTGTGATTTTTGCACGTTCTTTTTTTTAAATTTTAAATTTTACTAAGAGTGCATTGACTGACTACTTGGTGGCGTTTTTTGTTTAGTTTAAAATAAAGCAATAACAAAATCAAGCTACAACAAAATAAATTTGTATGTGCAACTCATTTAGACATAACCGCCACAACCAAAAACTCACTCGCACAAAAAAAAAAAACAAACAAACAAACAATAAAACTCGTAATACTTAGAAGATCCCAATCAAATGTCTGGACAATTTTATTGAACTTAATTTCCAGTGAATTATAATTTTAAAAATAACAAGTAAGAGTGTTTTATTCGGCTGTGCCGAATCTTGTATAGCCACTATCAATATGTGGGTATACACACATATGTTTCTGATGTAGGGTTTATATGGGGCTCAATGGGTCAATTATGGACCGATCCTCACAAAAGCTTTAAACAGACAGACAGACGATGATGGATGATAGATGGTCTTGGAATCTTATGAGGATCCAGAATATATATACTAATATGGGTCTGCTACAAATATTTTGATATGTTACAAACGGAATGACAAAATCAATAAACCCCCATATTTTATAATAGTCGGTATAAGAAGCCAGCAACAAACTAAATTTTGCCTTTTCAAGTTGTTTTGATTTTTTTGGCGGTTTTTTTTTTTTTTGGTTTGTTTCTTTGTTGTTATTGTTGATTTTGCAAAATTCATGATGTGAATATGCCTGTGAGGACAAGGGTGCTAAATTTGGTTTCTTTATTAAAGAAAAGGCGTTTGTTATTGGTCACAAGTTGGACGTATGTTTCGCATAAATATATTCCGAAATTTAGAAATATTTCGTTTACACATTCATGCATCTAATTAATATTTATTAGTGACTAGCTGACCCGACAGACGTTGTCCTGTCCATATATTAGAAAAAATGTTTGTGTTCGATTTGTGAATTTGTGAGAAGCTGTTTGAATTATGAAAAAATAGTAAAAAGAGACAAACAACGTACTTTTAAATGATAATTTTTATTTATGTAGATTTGAGGTGTGTTTAAATTACATTTGATTTGAAAATATGTACAATATATGGTGTTATATTTACATTTTGATTGAAAGATCGATGTTCAGGAACCAATTAAAATAAAGAAATACTTTTTTCTGTTGCTTTGCAGTGATATCGTAGTTTCCTTCATTGCAATGCTTTATGATACACGACATTTTTAGTTTTGTTGCCTGGCGCGTAAATAAATAATGCTGATGGTGTTCCGACACGGGAACAGGCGACATACAATTGACCATGCGAGAAGCATGGATTTTCAAGGTTAATGCCGCAAACACGCAATGACTGCCCTTGAGATTTATTAATTGTCATAGCGAATGCAAGCCGTACCGGAAACTGCAATCGTTTAAAATCGAATGGCATGTCGGTCAGAGCCATTGGGATCCGTGGTATCAAAACGTCTTCTCCTTTGTACTTTCCTTTAAGTATTGTTGCTTCGATGACGTTGTTCATCAGGTTTTTTACCGCAAGTCGGGTGCCATTACAAAGACGTGGTTGGTTTATGTTTCGTAACATTATGATTACCGATCCGACTTTCAGTTGGAGATTGTGAGGCGGTAATCCGGGTAATTCCAGCGAGTTTAAAAACTCGGTTGGATAGTTGACAACATCATTTTGGGAAGTAACGGAATCCACCGATTTGTACGTCATCAATTCGACAGCAATTTCACCTTGAATCTTAAAATTCAATTCGTCGACATCAATGTTTTTCGCAGCCAATATAGCACGTTCGCTCAACCAATCATGATTTTTATAATTTTGTGCAATGTTTGGAAATACCTTTCGGATTAGCTCGGATTTTGATTCGGTGAACTGACAGAAACCGGGGGGAAATTGAATGCAACCGGTCGAAATGTCAACCGGGATTTTGCCGTTGCCAATGTCCAGCAATTGTTTGGAAAATGCTTCTCCAGATTGATCGTTCTGCAGCTCGACACGCATGTTCACAGTCAATTTGAGTTTCTTGAAGTGTTTCCACAAAACGGACGACTTCAAACATGCATTAAGTTCATCGGCTGGCGTTGACCGTGGAATCACTGGCAATGTTTGCCGAAAATCCCCTGCCAACAGAATCATTGCACCACCAAAACGGCTTTGATTGTTTCGTAAATCTTGCAAAGTTTTATCTAATGCCTCCAAAGACTTTTTATGCGCCATTGTACACTCATCCCAAACGATTAGTTTGCTTTGCTGCAAAACTTTGGCCATTGCACTGTTCTTGGAAATGTTGCATGTTGGATTTTCATTGATGTGCAACTTCAATGGCAACTTAAGTGCTGAATGGGCAGTACGACCGCCTTCCAACAACGTAGCTGCAATTCCTGATGAAGCAAGTGCAAGTGCAATATCATTCTGCGAGCGTATCGTGGCCAAAATCAACGCAATCAAAAAAGTTTTTCCAGTTCCACCGGGAGCATCCAAAAAAAAAATTCCTCCAGTTCCATCTTTCACAACTTTCATAAGAGTGTCGTATGCATATTTTTGTTGTCGATTCAACAGTGGAACGTTTGTTCGTACTAATTCCTTCAAGGCATCGCAATCATATTGTATTTCGCGTCGCAACTCTTGATTAAATACGTCGTGCATCGGTCGATTGGTAGCTGCCATGCCTAACTCAGACAATACCTTGTTCGCCATCATCAAGCACATGTCCTCAATTAAAATCAAAGCCTCGTTGTAAATTTCCTCATTCAGTTGCAAATTTGGATTTGATGTTCTAATACGCACCTGATGCAAAATATCATCACACATGGCATCTTTGTATTTGCTCCATAAATCAGTCGGTTTGGATGGGCAGCATGTTGAAACAATTATCGAAAACAGTGTTCGTATTTAATGAGCATTTGATGAAAGCACAGCATCTTCGAGGGTGCATTCCCAATGAGCGTCATTCTCCAACAATCGCAAGCGTTGACATGCTTCTCTATACGTGTCACACAATTCACCATTTATAGTTCTCAAATCTTGGAATGATGTTGGGCCACGAACGTTGACTAATAGCAAACGCAAATAGAAACACTCATCGTTTCTTGGATGAACTGTGTAAATACGACCTAATGCGTTGGTGGAATCAACGGTGTCAATTTCACTTTGCCACTTGCGCAACACAATCCAGGAGTTTCATTTTTATATTTCAATGCCTTACAATGTGGGCACACAACGCTCATCGAACCAATAGCAACGGAATGGTCTGCACTGTAATCGACTGTCCTGTTGTAATGAAATGCAGCTCGATGAGTATTTAACGCAACATTTGTTTCTCTTCTTGCACGTACATTTGAATTAATTATCACTCGGTTGGATTCTATAGAACGATTGTGTCTCATTCGATGCATATCTACTTCGTTTGCATATTCTCTTTCTTCTTGTGTACGTGCAGAACGTGTTTGTGATAATCGATTTCGTTCAATTTCATTTCGCTCTTCGAGTTGTTCCGCAGTTTGATTAGATCGAAAATACGCTTGATTTGAAGCATTGCGAGTTCTGCGACCTAAATTGCTCCTTCTTATTGGCGGCATTACAATGCGATAGATTTATTGACTTTGCTCTTACCTTTTAACCGTTTATAACTTCAAAACCCACAGTCTATAGTAGGTTAATCTATAAATTTGTTTGAGGTAACACGATTTAACTTATTTCAATTAATGAATTGATTGCAATGTACTTACAATGGAATCTTAATTCAAAAAAAAACTTATCACCGTTAGTTAACTTTTTTAGAAACACTTTAAACTTTTTTTAATTCACAATTAACAATTGCACTTATTTTATTTTTCGTCCACCGATTAATTTGATCAACAATTTGACAATAAGCAGTCAATCAACATTTGCACAAATAAATTGGAATGTAAATAAAAAAGTAACGGTATTTTCGGACAAATCGCGAAACAATACAAAAGTAATAACAAATGAGTTATTTACAACATAAGAATATCCCAGCAAAAACTTTACTTACAAATAAGCCGAAAAATAAGGAGAATTTGACAAATCGGTGCAGCCGTTTTCCGATTTTAGATAAATCGGAAAAAGTGGGCGTAAAAGTGGGCGTGGTAAATTTTTCTTTCAGTAAAAACTTAAATTAGATTACTACGATCATTTAAATAAAAGATTAGCCATATCGGTGCAGCCGTTTTCCGATTTTAGATAAATGGAAAAAAGTGGGCGTAAAAGTGGGCGTGGTAAATTTTTCTTTCAGTAAAAACTTAAATTAGATTACTACGATCATTTAAATAAAAGATTAGCCATATCGGTGCAGCCGTTTTCCGATTTTAGATAAATGGAAAAAAGTGGGCGTAAAAGTGGGCGTGGTCAATTTTTCTTTCCGTAAAAACCTAAGTTGGACTATGACGAACATTTCAGTAAAAAAATTGTCCAAATCGGTCTAGCCGTTCTCAACTGATGCAATTACCAACGAACGACAATTGATTTTTATTTATATAGATTTAGGAATGTGTGAAAAATATCGTGGGATTTTGATTTTTTATTTAAATCAAGGCAAATTTAAGACCAGAATATATGTTGCTTTGGAATTTTAAAAAAATTTCCAAGGTCTTTAATAACTGTTATACAATTGCATTATTTTAATAGACAAGAAAATACATTCGTCTCGCATAAGATCCAATGCCCCTTGTACGCAGTCCAAACTGGATTCGGTTCAAACTATCTTAAACCAAGTCTTAAACCTTCTGATGGCCAACCCATCAGATTTTCAAAATTTTAATACCATTCTTTTGGTTTGGAATCCATATGCTCCCAGAAAGATAGGAAAAGGTCATAGCAAAGGCTAATACCATACAGAATAATACATAGAGACGACACACTCCGATTTGTCAAACAAAAATACAACAAATCATATGTCTCATACAACAACAAAATACATAGAATAGCATGTATTTTGTTGTTGCAAGAGTTAGGTTTTTGACAATTACTTCTCGTCGCTATGTTAGGGTAATATAGAGACGTCTAATACTTTGAATAAATTTATATTGTACATATGTTTCAAAATAAAAGCTAACAATTTGAAAAAATCCCGAACTTTTAAGTCATACACCCAATAAAATAATGAAGCTTATAAAATACTGTATAAAGACCTATTATTTAAGTTTGTAAAATACAGTTTAAAGATATAGGATTGCAATTTATAAAATACTTTAAAAATAACTCTGATTGAAGCTTATAAAAGTCAGTATAAATACCTAGGATAGAAGCTTATCAAATACTGTAAACAGACCTACGATTGAAGCTAATACAAAGCTGTATAAATAGCTACGACTGAATCTTATAAAAGACTGTATAAAGACCTACGGTTGAATCTTATAAAATACTGTATGAAGACCTATGAGTGCAGCGTATAAAATACTGTATAAAGATTTACAATTGAAGATAAAGTAAGACTGCACAATGGGGCAGAATCAAAATTTTTTGGAAATAAATCTGGCATTTCTAAACGGCTGGTCCGATCGAAATAAAATTTGTTATTGACGTAGCCAAGGAGTATTCGAGTTTAAATTATTAAAATGGACCATACAATTGCTCCAGGCGCGGCGCTATGGGGGCTCAAAGTAGGGTACCTTTGACATGTAAAATTTTTAAACACATGCCATTTTTTTCCCCATCCAATTTCAAAGATTTTTATATTTTTGGAAAGCTAGTGAAATATTTTTGAAGGACGGAGTTTTAAGGTCGCATATTTTTGAATCTAATTGAGATATTGACTTGAACATTTTTTTATAAGACCAAAAACTAACTTATCTAAACAAAAAAAAAAAAATAGTTTGGAAAAATGTGGATCAAATTGTTCCTAATATTTGCAATCCTATCAAAACTTTGATACAAATTTTGGTTTTAGAAGCTCAATAAATATGTAATAAAATCTTTATTTATTAACAAAACTCAATGAAATTTGTCAAAAGGTCAAAGAGAATCCCGCAATTCCTAAAAATTGAAGCGAAAATCCCAAAAATGGTATTTTTTACTATTTTACCCATAGGGTCCACATTTTCTTCGGGGCTGGGAAAATACTTTGGAAATAAATAGGGATCACATCAAGGTTTCCAAAACTGCTTTTCATTTTTTGATCCCAGCTTTGGGATTTTAGAACATGTGGTCCAAAATTTAAATTTTTATAAAAAATAGGTCAAATTCAAAAAGGCGTAGGGACGACATATTCGAAAACTATGACAAGTTTTTTATACCAAAATGTTCTCTGTGAAGATATTTTACAGAAAAACATAAAATTGTTATATGTCCTTAAAGAAAGTTTTTTTAAATAAAAAAGAGTTAAGTCACCTTTTCGCCCAAAAAAAAAGCACAAAACTACCCTTTTTTTAATTTTTAAATTGAAAATCGTTTGTTTTTGGATCTGTAATAGATATTGCTGTGATATCTTATGAAGATTATTGGAAATTTATTTGTCTAATTAACGAAAGAAATTTGAGTTCATTCGGTTCCAACGTACGCCCTACATTTTAAAAAAGCGGACCAAGGTATTGCAAAATTTTAAAATTTCAATTTTGAAATGCCTATAACACGGAAATTTCAAGAGATAAATAACACACGCAAGCATATTTTTACAAGACCTAGACAAGCGCTTTCAAAAAATATAAAAATCTTTGAAATCGGATGAGAAACAAAATAATTGCACATGTTTAATAATTTTACATGTCGAAGGTACCCTAATTTAAGTCCCTATAGCGCCGCGCCTGGAGCATTTGTGGGGTCCATTTTAATAACTTAAACTCGAATACTCCTTGGCTACGCCAATAACAAATTTTATCCCGATCGGACCAGCCGTTTAGAAATGCCAGATTTGTTTCCAAAAAATGTTGATTCTGTCCCACTGTGGACTGTATAAAGAATAACGATTGAAGCTAAAGAAAGACTTTTAAAATACAGTATAAAGACCTATGCAGTGCAGCGTATAAATGAGGCTTACGATTGATGCTAAACTAAGACTGTTCAACCATCTCCTCCTCTTTCTCGTTAATGACAACTTCTACAGAAATCGTTAAATTTAAGATACAATCCGAACAGGCACTGACTTGTGATCATCGCTACTAAATTCCGACAGAGCAATCAATCTACTACTTTCATGCCATATTGCCCTTGCCGTCGCACGGTGGCACAGAAATTAATTTAATTTGCAAAAGTTCAAGTTTTTGTTAAAAGTCCAATTTTTTTGATTTACAAAATTTTAATGTCATTCAATAATAAACTAAGGTGGCTAACAAAGATTTTATACCAGCTTTGAAAACTAGTTAAAGGGCAAACTTACTGGCCAGGTATCTTAAGAAAGTACAAACCAAAAAAATCTTGAAAGATCACCAAAATCACTCGACAACTGTAGTGATAGATCTAAAAGGCGGAAACTTAAAGATATCAATGAAGAAATCGGATGTGAAAATATTCATTAAACTTAGCTATATCAATTTCGATCCCAAAAAGAAGTCACAAAAGTCGATATCATTCAAAATATTTTTAACGCTAGAACAGTAAGAGCGAAACGGCTTCTTCAAAGTATTCCAAGGCCAAGCGATGAAAAACAGTTCTCAAATGAAGAGTTATTAGCATTATTTTTGAATTTGAAGTTAACAAAACCGCAATATACTCAGCTCAGATTGCGTGCGACTGAAAAAGGCTCAAATCTCTATCCATCATATCATTACATAACTGCTGCTAAAAAGAACTGTTTGCCATCAAGGGACACTATTACAATCACACCTATTTGATCAGAGGTACAACTTCAAGATCTACTTAATTATACAGCTCAAAGCTTGTTACTTTCATTTAAAGGATATGATTTGAAGAAATATGGAAACTACAAGTTAACTCTCTTTGGCAAATAGGGATGGTTCTTATGGACAAAAACAATACAAGCAAAATGTATGTGAAAATACTTCCGAAACAGATATGTATATGGTGTCATTTATACCATTGCAATTGATAAAGAATTTGGAAGACTCGGAGCCGTCGACCAGTAGGACCATCTTCTACGAAATACTGCAGGCCCAATAAATTTGAATTTAAAAAGGAAATTCATGATGCCATTAAAAAAGATGTCAGTGATATTAGAGCCTAAATTGCAACACATTAAAAAAGAAGTGAGTGATATTAGAGCCTTATTTGCAACACTACACCCATTCGAATTAGAGATTGACGGCCAGACAATTGAAGTAAGTTCCAATTAGTGCTAACGATGATGGAAAGTAGGCCAGGCTCTGACTAACACACAGGCTTCAGACAGCTACATTTTGTCAAACCATATAAAGCCACTTAAACCAAGTCAGTTATGATTTGGATTTTGGACCTACAGGATCAATAAAAACACAACGACACCAATAAGGAGTAACGAGTTTTTTGTTCAAAAACAAATGATACTAGTGGAACCTTTTCTAGAATTGATAAAGTGAGAACCTGTTCATAAAATTATCCTGGATATTATTAAAATGTTTTTTTTTTTATCAGATTTTATCTGATTCAAAAAACAAAAAACCGGCATTTTCATACTAAATGCTATACAAAAATTTCATCTTTATCCTTAAATTTCTCAACAACTACTGAACTGATTTTAATGAAATTTAAACTGGAGAAAAATTCAAGAAAATATCTCTCCATCAACAAAAAAAATTCTAAAATATCTAGATGAAAAACGATTCTGAGCCACAGTGCTCCGTACACGTAGTCTCTGTGAACCATACGCTTGCACCATGGAAGCTGTACCCCGAATCGACCAACTTCCACTTCTAAGAGCAAAGTTCCTCTTTGACATAGTATCTGTCATATGATTACTTGGTACAACTTCTTGCCCACGTATCCAGTGGAGTCGACGTGTGGAATGTCCCGCCATCTCATTAAGAGCTGCCCAGTATTCCAGCATCAAGTTGGGGTAGCCTGGCTATAAGTATAAATTGGAATATCAATCCCGTATATCCGATAAAGCCTTAACCAGTTTACGGCCGTTTTAATGGCCAAAATTTCAGCCTGCAGGGCACTATATTGGTCCGGAGGTATGAAGACAGAATAAATCCCGAATATTCGATAAAATCATAACTAATTTACGGCCCCTTTAATGGCCAAACTTTCAGCCTTTAGAACACTACAGTGGCTCGCAAATATGAAACACGGAAACATTCAAATCTCAATAAATTTTATATCGGTATCAGAAAAATTTTTACTTCTATGTAAAAAATCCTTACTTTGAAATTGAAATGTCATATTTTCAAAAAACTTAAATTTCCACATAGAGTAGAAATGAATGATGACCTGCTGCTGTGTATAATTGTATGCGTATAATTCATTATTTTAATGATTTTGTTTGAACATCCTTTAGTGCGTTTTGAAAAATACTCCAACAAACAGTTCAATGACTCGATGCTGTTTGATTACTCCGTACATTTGTGTATAGAGTTCGCAACTTTGTGTGTTTCGAGAAAAAAAAAAAGAAGGTTAATGGCTAAAAACCGTTTGAAATTAATTTCAAACTGCTTTCAGATTTTCTCTTTACCATAAAGGAGGTTTGGCGGTTTATTTTTTAGAGTCTGTACTTTAATTTTTTTTATATATATATTTTGTTTGCTCTTAAATGTGTCTGTTAGTTTTTGAATTTTTATATTCCGCGCCCTTTTCAAATACGCATGTCTGATTTTACGCTTCCAAATACAACTCGTACAAATAAACAACCATCTAAATATGAAGAAAATTCGTTGTATTTCTTACGAGTATTTACCTTTTTCATAATTGTATAACCAAAAAAAAAGGCGCCTTATTTAGAAATATGTATTTAGGTAGACGTATCGACATGTTAAGATTTTAAACTCAGCATCATCGAGAGAATCGATACTTGATTTTTGGCTACAAAAATCCTTTTAAAATTTTGTATGGTTTTGAGAGTGTAAGGTAGTATGTGTGTGTATCTGTTATAAATGAAGCTTAAAATATCTTCTTTGTATTTCTGTTATCCTTGTTGGGTTATCGCAAAAAGGCGGCATACTCGTGTATATTTCTAGTACGTTAGAGTCTGTATATTTTTTAGTTTGGTTTTTGTTATCATGTCATTTCAACATGTCTTCATTTTTGTGTTTTTTTTTTTTTTTTTTGGCCAACAATTTGCCAATACTCATACCCATCTCTGTTTGAGATTCCCCTTTTTGGTTGTTGTTGCTGCTGTTGATAACAATAGTTTGTTCCAAAAACATGATAAATGTTTAGTTTAAATATATGACAAGAGTGAACACAGTGATAACTTTTAAATCGACTTTTATATTATTGTACTCTTGATACTTGCATATGAGATACAGTGGGCTAGCAAGAATCAAAAATGTGACTTTTGAGTGAATCATCCAACAATTCTGCCTTGAATTCGTGAAAGGAATAGTATGAAGATATTGTACAAGTTAGACGAAAATACATTTATTTATCAGTCTTTTTCTTAGTTTTCTTTTCCGTTTTAATATTAAAAATTGGAGGGGGAATTTCCTTATTTCCCCCCCCCCCCTCATAGATCCGCTCCCTGGTTCTGTTCTGTTAGGCAATCTGAGTTTAAACACAGACTGTCTAAAGGTAACTTTAACAACTTTTGAAAGTATATTAAAACGATGGGACTCTACCTTGAATTTGGCTTTGCGTGATAATCCACATGATACCGCTTAGTATTTGTGATAAATAAGACAAATGTAGGATTAAATTAAACATAAAGTTAATATACCAGGTTGGATTCAGTTTCTTGCGGTAGGGAACTAAAAGTGGGTTTAGGAAGAAATCAGTAACATGTGTGACTTAAGCATAACGATTCTTATTGTGATGTCAAGAAAAAATCTAGAATTTTTACATCTCGGTTTAAGTGAATTTCATGTATGGAATGAGACATTGGTCAAATGGATCCATGAGGTCCAATTTTCAAAGACTCTGCCACATATATCCGTATGAATTAAAGCGATGACCTGGGCAATGTGGACTTTGAGGGGATGGATCGATTGCAGGTTATTGGCAGAGTTTTGAGACTTCAGAAAATCCCACATGAAAGGTATAACGGAGTCGAATTGCACGATCTTTAAGCCACCTCCTACCCAAGATCTTCAATTCTGGCAATAAAAAATTGGTTAGCATTCACCTGATGTCGTTTACAGCGATGGATTTATCAAAGTCGTTTTCAAAGATGGCATTGACAGCTAGTGAATCTCGAGTTGGTCGGTGTGGTCCCACATACATCAATTTTGTTTATTAACATAGCATTTATCGACGAGGTCAATTGAATGAGCTTATGTTTCGGTTGAAATGGAGTCCTCTTCTAAATGGATCTTGTACGGCTGGGGTACGGTTAATGGTTACTGTTTACCGAACCGTTTCATTTGACTTGAGCTGACACATTTTGATAATAAAGTTTTATAATTTGGACGTATTGCTTAATTATGTAACTTTACATTATGATTTGGCATCAATGACTGAATAAACAATGGACTTGACAGATTCCGATAACATGGCCGCCACAGACTTTCAACATCTTCCCGCACTTTTTTGGAAAACTCTTTACATCAAATGAATCTCTGCTAAGTTGATTATAAGACTCATAGAGGCAAGCAGATTGAAGCATTGTCATAATGGTCACACCAACATTCTGTAAAAAGTAGACAGTCATCTAGACGATCTCAGTCAACACTAACGGTTCAAAGACTAGAAAAAGACATTCATATCCGCTTGGTTGTGTTATCGAATATGATTTATGAATGGGCATTAAAAGAATCATGGTCTACGATGACCACTTTCGGAATATTCAAAATAATGTTTTCCTCTCTGGGACGGGAAATGAGGAGGACTGGCTTTGCCCTAGGTAGAAACTCGATTCGACTTCTTATAGCAATACTTATTGGGCACTTTATTAGTTGTCGGGATGAAGAAGGGAAGGAATCCGCATAACCTATAGAGGCATTGCAGGCCTCTTTCATGATCTGGTGTCTCTGACGAATTTAATCAAATTTTGTCAGAAGTACCCTTAGGAACCACACATTTATATGTATTTGGGGCTAAGGTCTTCCGATTCTAGACTTTAATTTCAAGAGACCCAATGTTCAAAATCTTCCGATTACACTGACTCAGAAGTGGTGGCCCAAAAATGCCCAATCGTCTTCCAAATAAACCAACTGGATAAATTGAGTAAAATGCACTTGTCCTCATCCTTGTCTTCACAGTTTCTGCAGATGTTTAAGACATATGTTCTATATATTCCTTGATTGTCGTTCTAGATCACGAAATATACTGATGTTTAAATGCTTGATAATCACTTTTGAGCATAAGCGGCATATCACAATCATACACAATGATTAGAAAGTTATCTTAGCAGCTTTGTTAATCTACATTTCAAGTCCATTTCCCTTTTTTCACTGTGAGCCAGGATACGATTCAAGGATGCTGTATGTGGCACAATTCTTTTTCACTTTTTTCTATTGTTCTACGAGAGTATTTGTGGCCAAACATATTAATCACATACTACAGCAGTTGTGGATTATAACACGCCTCCGTAACTCCTTTAATTAGAGTTGGACTATTCATTAATGAAACTAATACCAATGGTAGGCCACATTTGTTTTCAAAATCAATAGTCATAATCAAACAGTAAAAATTGCGATTATGACCAACTCATCCTTTAATTGAAGGAAACATTTTGTTATCTTTGAACTCCACACACATTCTATATTCAATGTAGAAGGCTGTCTGACTGTTCATGTTGTTAAATCATTACATTATTATACTTTCATCCCGTATTTGTGTGAGTTGTCCCAAAATGAAATAAATCCTAACAAAAATTAAATAATTCCCTATCTTAAATAATTAAATAACTTCCAAAGGCTAACATAAGTTAGCGCCAACTAGTCAACCTTACGAGGCCACTAGTCAACCTTACGAGGCCTTCGTAAAGGATTTCATATTATACTACGCGGAATAATACCAAAGTAAGTATTTAGCTTTTAGGATCAAAGATCTTATATAGTACTACAAACTGCATTATGATCAATCTACAGTTAGCCGAATATCCGATCTCTTCCCTGATAGTGAGAAGAATTTATAAATACAACTCAGTAAACCTATTTCTGCAATGACTTAATTAATATCAATTTTGGAGTATCTTTTTAACACATTTGGTTACAAATGCAAACCCAAGTCGAAAATTAGCCATTACTGTATTTATAATAAGAAAGGGTATTCTTTTGAAAGATATTCACTACCCGTGCCAAAAGTATAAGTAAATCAGCTCATACTCTTAAATGGGTGTTAGTGTTGGACTAAATATCTCCATGACTTTACTTTTTTTTAAATCACCACTGTACTTAAGATGACTGATATCCTTAATAATGTATATACAATGTATTGTAAGTATAAATATAACTCTATATATGTATAATATATAGTACTAACTCATTTTACCCCGACCGCCTTTTTTGTTTACAATCATCTACTCTAAAAGAATAAAAGAAAAACACAATAAAAAATTTGATATAAAAACACAACGAAAAATCTCTACAATTTGATTTATGTACAAAAATAAATATATATATATATGAATAGAAGAGCATATCCTTCGGTTGTTGTGTAACTATGTACAATGACTACAAGTGTAGATGTACTCTAATACAACAGCCATAAAGACGTCTAAACGATATTAAAAAAGGCAGTTGAATAAAACCACCCAGTCCCTTGCATACAAATTCTGCGAAACTTACAGCAACAATTCAAAAAAAAAAGCAACAATAACTAAGTACAACAACAAAAAAAAACCTTGTAAAACTTTTCACCCAACTCAAACTGAATTACCTACCACCTCTTTTGTGTCTGAGATGAATAAAATAAACTTTTTGAACAGACAACCTCATACTCTCCTCAAATATGTATATACACATACATACAAACACACACACACACATACACACATAAATATAATATGTTTTGGCCACAAATACTCTCGTAGAACAATAGAAAAAAGCGAAAAAGAATTGTGCCACATACAGCATCCTTGAAGCGTATCCTGGCTCACAGTGAAAAAAGGGCAATGGACTTGAAATGTATGTAAGGAAAGTTATGGAAGGAATGAAAAGAAAAATGGGAGCATCATTTCATTTCTATGTGTCTCATATCTCTACAACTACTACTACCACTACCAATACTACTGCTTGCGTGGAATAGTTAAATGAAGAATTATGTTTTTGAAAGTAGATTTTAGAAAACACATTGACAGGTCTTTTTTTATGGGGAACTAATGGGGGTTATAACACTTAGCAAGTAGAAATAGGGAGACATATCAAAAATTATGCAATAAGGCAGTGTATAAATTGGGAAATGTGTTAGCAGAGTAGTCGAAAAAAAACCTTGGATTTCAGCAAGGTACATTCAAATAATTATGATAGTAAACTGTACTTACGTTCTGTAAGACGGATTTGACCACTGAAGATAGACTGAATAAACAAACAACTGGATAGCATCAGGAAAATGCAAAATGTTTTGAAAGTTTCAAGTCAGTTTTAGTACCTTTTTACAATTATTTCCTCTAAATTTAAAACTAGAAAAAACAAGTAAGAGAGCTATATTCGACTGTGCCGAATATTATAAACCCTTCACCAAATTATACTTTAAAATAAAATTAAAAAAATTTTTTTTTTTTTTAAATTTTTCAATTTTTTTTAAATAGTTTTTTCCATTTTTTTTTTTTTTTTAAATTGTTAATTTAAAAATGTATTTTTTTTAATTTATTAGTGATAAAAATTTATGACAAAAAAATGTTTTTTGTGAAAAAAAAAAATCGGGTTAAAAAATATTTTTCCCGATTTTGACCCATTTTAGGTCCAACTTACTATAGCCTTATATACATCGTTGCAATTGACTTTGAAACATCTGTCATTAGATATCTATATTGTCTATATTTATGACTTAGTAATCGAGATATAGATCAAAAATAGGCCAAAAATAGGGGTTGTCTCGGATTTTTTCTCATATCTCCGTTATTTATGGACGGATTTTTCTGATTTTAAATAGGAAACTTCTCGAAAGCATGTCTGACAGAATTATTGAAGATTTGGATCCCGAAGATATCTGGGGTCTTCAGAAAATTGATTTCAACAGACAGACAGACAGACATACGGACATGGCTAAATCGACTCCGCTATCTATAAGGATTCAGAATATATATACTTTATTGGGTCGGAAAATTATATTATGGAAATTACAAACGGAATGACAAACTTATATATATCCTTCTCACGAAGGTGAAGGATATAAAAAATGGAACGTTACACGTTTCAACATCTCATTGAAATTATTAAAATTCACTACAAAAATGGTGAAAATATTGCAGTCACAGTTCGCAAAACTAAAGCATTTTTGGGTCGTCGTGAAGCACCTTGTCGCACCGCAATACAGAAATTGGTGGAAAAATTCGAGCTGTTGGGACAAGTTAGTGATGTGAAGAATAAAACCTGTGGACGTCGCTCAAGAACAACTGAGAGTATTGCTGCTGTAGCCCAAAGTGTTAAAGAAAACTTTGTACTTGGTGAATGGATTGCGCTATCGAGAGATGATTAATGATTTCTTATGGTCGGAGTTGGATGCTACTGATCTGGATAACGTTTACTTTCAACAAGACGGGGCTACGTGCTACACAAGCAACGAAACCATTGTTCTTTTACGGTAAAAGTTTCTGGACCGTGTTATCTCTCGAAAAGGTGATCACAATTGACCACCGAGATCTTGTGATTTAACACCTTGCGACTTCTTACTTTGGGGCCACGTGAAAGATAAAGTCTACGCCAACAGCTCAGCGTCGATTCAAGACCTCAAAGATAGAATTCGTGAGGCTATCGAGCACATACACAAGCAACGAAACCATTGCTCTTTTACGGGAAAAGTTTCCAGACCATGTTATCTCTCAAAGAGGTGATTACAATTGGCCACCATGTTTTTGTGATTACTGAGAATATTTCCTCTCTTAATCAAAATATGACTAACTTCATGTCATCCATGCAAACCACAATACAAGAGCTTCTGAGAGCACAGAACCAAATGATTCAAATTCTATTAACAAGAAAATGAATTTTTTAAAAATATGTTTCTGGAATGCAAATGGTTTAAACCAGCACAAATCGGAAATTTCCCATTTTATGTTAAATAAAAGCATCGATGTGATGTTAATTGCGGAAACACATCTTACAAATAGATATAACTTTAATATATCAGGTTACTCGTTCTATTACACAAACCATCCGGATGGTAAGGCACATGGCGGCACCGGTATCATAATTAGAAACCGTTTGAGACACTATGCCCTAGATGCGTTTTCAAAGGATTATATGCAAGCAACATCTATTCGCCTTGAATACCCAGCTGGAGAATTAACTCTGAGCTCTATATATTGCCCACCACGTTTTTCGATGACCAAGGAAAAATTTGAAGAATTCTTTATAACACTAGGAGATCGGTTTCTGGCATGTGGAGACTACAATGCCAAACACACATATTGGGGTTCGCGATTGGTGAATCCCAGAGGTAGACAGCTGTATAAAGCTCTAGTTGATCGCAAAAATTGCTTAGATTTCGTGTCCCCTGGACACCCAACTTATTGGCCAACTGATCCTAGAAAAATTCCTGATCTAATAGACTTCGCCATATGTAGAAATATTAGTCGAAATACAGTATCCACAGAGGTATCCTATGATCTGTCTTCTGACCATTCTCCTGTAATTATTACTTATTGCGAGAGACCCAACAACCCAAGATTTCCTAAGGACTCTTTGTGTTTTAAGACAAATTGGCTAAAATATAGGAAATATATCAGCAGTCATATCCACACAAATCCTAATTTACAGTGTGAGGAAGACATAAATAAAACCGTCAATGACTTCACGTCATTGATGATTTCGGCTCTGGAACACTCTAGGTGCCAAATCCCTCCGAAAACTAATACACCTATTTCAAATTCGGATATTGAAAGACTTCTTCTCGAAAAGAGAAGACTCAGAAGAGAATGGCAACATAATAGATCACCTGCTGCAAAGCAGAGGCTGTCCACAGCAGTACGAAAACTGAAAAGAGCCCTTCATTTAGAAGAGGATCGCATAAACGAAAATTATATTAAGAGTTTGACGAGCACAAAATACACAAACTTCTCTCTTTGGAAGGCAACGAGGAACATTAAGCCACCGGTAGAGGCACAAAGCGCTTTAAGAAAAGCTGACGGAACCTGGGCACGAAGTGCTATAGAAAAAGCAACAATATTTGCTGAACATTTAAGTGAAGTATTTCAACCTAATTCCACGGCAAATGAGTTCGAGCTCGAAGAATTTTCGGTTTCAACAATGGCTAATGCAGCCCAATTCGATATTGGTCCTGAGGATGTTAATAGAGTAATTAAGAATAAATTGAACTTGAAAAAATCACCGGGATATGATTTAATAACTCCATCATTGATTAAGAACCTACCAAATGTGGCAATAATTGTGCTTTCTATATTGTTTAATGCGATCTTGAAACTTGGAATTTATCCAAAAAATTGGAAAATTTCTCAAATAATAATGATACCGAAACCGGGTAAAGATTTAACTCTGCCATCTTCTTATAGACCTATTAGCCTACTCCCTTGTTTGTCGAAGCTGTTCGAGAAAATATTCCAGGAAAAGATCATACCTTTTTTGAATGATGGAAATATTATCCCAGTACACCAATTTGGTTTCCGTGAACATCATGGCACCATTGAACAAGTCAATCGTTTAACTGGAGAGATTAGAAAATCTTTTGAATTAAAGAAATATTGTTCTGCCGTCTTTTTAGATGTTGCCCAAGCTTTTGACAAGGTATGGCATAAAGGTCTAGTACATAAAATAAAATGTTTACTACCACTATGTACTCATAAATTGCTGGAGTCTTATCTATCGAATAGACTTTTCAGAGTTAAGTTCAATGATTATGTGACGAGAGAATACAAGATTAGAGCTGGCGTTCCACAGGGAAGTGTACTAGGACCTACGTTATATTTGATTTACACCTCTGACTTGCCTACGTGCGATGAATTAACAATCTCTACATTTGCGGATGATACCGCCATTATTAGTTCACACGAAAACCCACTCATAGCATCTAGTCAACTGCAAAATTATCTCGTACGTGTGGAGACATGGTTGAAAAACTGGCGAATAAAGGTGAATGAGCTGAAAAGTAAACATGTTACGTTCGCTCTAAGGAGAGGAAATTGTCCACCTATCACACTCAACAACGTTAATATACCGCAGTCTGATTATGTCACCTACCTTGGTGTTCATCTTGATAGACGGCTTACTTGGCGCCGTCACATAGAAACCAAGAGACTTCACATGAAGCTAAAAGCCTCTAGCTTTCATTGGTTAATCAGTGATCAATCAAAATTAAGCCTTGAATATAAAGTCATCCTGTATAAGACCGTTTTAAAACCAATTTGGACGTACGGAATTCAATTATGGGGAATGGCTAGCAACACCAGTATTGATCTTATACAGAGGGCCCAATCTAAAATTCTTAGGACCATGACGGGAGCACCATGGTATATAAGAAATGAAAACATCCACAGGGACTTAGATGTGACATTGGTAAAGGAAGAGTTCAAGAAAGTCCGCGAGAAATATATTGTTAAGCTGCAAAACCATCCCAATACGCTTGCAAGACAACTTGTGCAGATCCAACCCCGATCCAGGCTCCGTAGAGCTGATCTACCACCCCGCTAAGATGAGTGCCAGTTAACCATGAAGGCTCTCTTGTTGGAGAGCAACTATTTTTAATTTTAGATATAAGATTTGAATACTTATTGTTAGGCCTATAAAAGGCAGATTCGATAAACTAATAAAAACGTATAAAAAAAAAAAAAAAATGTTTTTGTGATTTAACATCATGCGACTTCTTCCTTTGGGGCCACGTGAAAGATAAGGTCTACGCCAACAGCCCAGCATCGAGTCAAGACCTCAAAGATAGAATTCGTGAGGCTATCAAGGATATAGGGCAACCACTTTGCGATTTGATTATGGAAAATTTCATGAAATCGATATGGTCCTGTATGCTTTGTCATTGTGGCCATTTGGCTGATGTTGTTTGTCATTATTAAAGCCATACCTTCCTCTTTGTTATGAAATAAACATCCGATAATTTATCTTAAAAAATGCCATTTTTCTTTGAATACCAAAATAACACCTCTTGTTGGAAACCCCTGTATGTAAAAAAGGAAAGACTGGTCTTATAACCCGTTTCATCCGAAACCGTATTAAATGTTTCTAGAGTAGAGAGCATTTTGGTGATCTCGATTACACTGGTATCTGTGTTTCAGTACTTCAATCGCAGTCAGTCTCATCTCTGTATTCAGTTTCACGCTTGTCAAATAACTCCGTTTGAGTTGTTATTTGACGAGCGTGAGTTGCTCAATCCCTAATATTTTAATATCTACTATCTTTTACGCCTCCTAGGCCATACAAAGGTTTCATGTAGAGATGTAGTGTGTTTTTTTGCCGTATATCTCGTTTCATCAGAAATCGAATTAAATGTTTCTCGGGAAGATTGCTTTTGGAACGCATTATTCTTGAAGGTCTTGTATGATCTCGATTACACTGTCATGGTTCTGGGATTAGCTGTTAGGCTATGCTCCGACCGCATTCAGTCTGAATATAGTTTAAAATGAAAATGCGTAGGGTTTCCAAAAAAAAAAAAATGGACCATCTACAAAGAGAAACATCTCTTTTACTAGAAAACAGAAGAACATTATAAAGCTTATGGCTATGTTAACAGATCAATGGGCGATTGGTAAGCATAAGCCGATCAATCAACAGTCCGTGGAATGAAGTCTGTCATCAGTACATATGTCCAGCTTTTCATGTAATAAGACACAAACTCCTGACCGATATATGTATGTGAGGAGTCGGGAACTTGATTTAAATATTAAATACACAAAAGTTGTGTGATAGAGCTTTGTGAATATCATGAAGATCCTATAAAATGTACTACATGATCGTTTGACCATCAAAAAGCTTACTTGCGTTAGATATTGAATAATATGGAAATCGGAATAACAATCGATCGCGGATCTATAAAGATCATGAACCTTTCCATATGAGCCATCTCTCTCAGGTGAACTCAATCGAGAGACCCTTTGAGCGTCCAAAACAAGAAATGGACTATTTTCATACAAAGGTACTAGGTCCTCAATTTCTAAAAGGTTTGAAACTTAAATTTTTACATATTTCTTCAAACGTTTCTCGTTTATCAAATGAAGCTCTTAACTTATTTTCTTTTTCTGTTTTTGTTTTAGACCTGACCATTCTAGTAAATTTTACAACTTAAGAAAGAAAATTTTGCGAAAATGCAAATGACATAAAAAAGTAACATTAACAGAAATAATGAAGTGATATAAAAAGGGCTAACATAAAATAAAACTGTACTTCTTTAACAATATTAAAACTTAAGCCCCCCTTAATTGCATTCCAACTTTATAAATGTCACCTAAATTTCTAAACAATCCCAGACACCCCATCCTCAAATATATCCATCACAATTAATCCTTAGGCAGACATCTTCAAACATCTCGTTTTTCACAAAAAAAAAAAATAAAACAAAAGCTTTGGAAAATTTTGCATAATTTATGCTTTTTATGCTCATCATCTTCTTAAATTCAAATTTAATACAACCACTGCCCAAACTACCACTGTGACTGGCCCCCTTAAAAGTTGTCTGCCTTGTTGTGGCCCCAAACCCCCCCTAACCCCTGAAGCAAACATTATAAATTAGCACAGTTTATGCTTCTTTTGTGTTTGAATTCTAAATAAAATGTACCTAAATACAGACGAACAAATGTACGAATGAGAATGCGTGTATGTGAATGTTTGTAATGACATTTAGATAATTGGATTGTGTAAAAATCTTTCTTTGCTACATAATGAAATTGAAACGTACTCGCACAGACTTTCAACATTCAAACAGAAAAGAAATGCGTAAAATATCGATTAGATTTCTGTTTGTTTTTGTTTTCGACAAACGAACCCACTGAAGCAGTTTGGAGGAGAGGAAAAAGGAAGGTGTGTAAAGCAGCATTACATTGGAAATTGTACGAGAAAAAGCTTTACCTTCGTTTACATGCAATTGTTTTGAGAGCTAGATAAAACGACAAACAATATAATGTAAGAGAGCAAAATGTGAGAGAGAAATACAAATGTCATTTACTAAATGTATGTATGTACCTGTAAATAGACATGAGAAATGGAAATTTACAAAAAGTACCAAGGAAATTGAGAAATTGTACTTTTATGATGTTAAATGTACGAATATTTGCAAAAGTTGTGAAAGGGTTTTCATCAACAACGTGTTAAACTTGATATTCCATGAACATTAAAAATTATCTTTAATCATTAAACATTTTTTTACGCTTTTAACCCTCTAACCCGCAAGAGTGCCTCAAGGCATGCATTACAAAACACCATTTATCTCAAAAAGAAATTATAGTTTCTTTTTTTTAATTTAACGGCGACTTTAGTCATAGATTTGTTAACATTTCCCGCGAACGTCGAAATGCATTATGACTTTTAGTTTTTGTTCTGTCAGCTGTTTTGTGAGGGAAATCAAAGTTTTACTAACTTTTAGTCGCCCGATCTATCCGAAGTATTTTGTTTTTAAAGGTAAGACATTCTTCTTTCTGTCTATGAATTTGTAAATGTTAAACAATTAACAAAAAGTGTGTTGAGAACGCAAAAACTAAGGGGTGCCTCAGGGCACTGTTGAGGGTTGCAGTTAAATTGATCGGTGTGTTATATTGTATAGTTTTTTACTTCTTTGTTATATTATTTGTTAAATTTTTTGTTATATAAATAAATGATAGGAATGGCAGATATAGAACGCAGACGGATTAAATTATCTGCCTTGACTCATGATCAGTGGATATTACACAAGAAGATCCACAGCCAGGAAGTTCAAAAGATGGCGAAAAAGCAAAACATCCAGTTAATGACGTCCATTATGACAATATCGACCACTTTCCAATCTGGTTAGGCAAAAAAATTATGCAAACTATGCAAAAAGTCGGAAACACAGTGTGTTTGCTCAAAACGCAATCTTCCTTTGTGCTTCTCAAATGCCAAAAATTAGTATAATCGTAGAAAATAAAACATATTTTCTTACTCGTTGTATCTTTATACCCTTCACCATGAGTTTGTCATTCCGTTTGTAATTTTCACATTTTTCATTTGCGACCTCACAAAGTATATATATTCTGGATCATTATAGATAGCGAAGTCGATATAGCCATGTCCGTCTGCCCGTCTGTATGTTGAAATCAATTTTTCGTAGCCGCCAAATAACTTACAAACATTATTGATACATCAATATATCGGGAATTCTTCCGGCTCGGTCGCTATTTAAAATCTAGAAAATCGGTTAACAAATGGCTGAGATATAAGGAAAAAAACCGGGACTACCTATATTTTTGGCCTATTTTTTATATATATTTGGATTACTAAGTCATTAATATAGACAATATAGATATCTAATGATAGATATTTCAAAGTCCATTGCAACGATGTATATAAGGCTATAGTAAGTTGGATCTACAATGGGTCAAAATCAGGAAAAATATTTTTTAACCCGAATTTTTTTCTACCAAAAAAATTTTTTTTCTTAAATTTTTTTCACTAATAAATTAAAAAAAAAAAAATTGGAAAAAAATTTAAAAAAACAATTTCGAAAAATTTTTTTTTTTAAATTTTGAAAAAAAAAATTATTTTTGTTTACTTAAAAATATTTAGGGCCTAATTCAGAAACACGAAAGGAAAACAATTTTAAAATTTTTGTATTGTTTTTTACACCTAAACCGGCAACAATGCCCTGAGGCACTCTTCACCTATTTTCACCTGGTTCCTAAACATAATTTGCAAATTAATTTCAGATGGCTGTTCTAAGTTTATTGGGTTATAATTACCCTAAAAATAATTATTCGACAACTTTTTTATAGCTTTTACAGTTTGCGGGTGAGAGGATTAAGGACCTTCAGGTAATATATTATAATATTATTAAAAACTGAAGACCTCTGAAAGAAAAAAAAGAAGTAATGGAAAAAATTCATAATTCTACAACTCTTAATGTAATTGTACTTTTTAATTTACAATAGTACCACCAATTACAACAATTGTACCAACTTATTTATTCATCCCCGTCTCATATATTTGAGAACTGAACTTTTTGAACAGAAGTGTATTTGATTTTATTCTCGTTCTCGTTTTTTTTTTTTTGTTATTTCATTGTACTTTGGCGGGAAGTTTTTCATTAATGTTTCTTCTCTGTTGTACAGTCTATATAGTACTCGTAGTAGTTCTCGTTGAGCTCGTATTTGTTCTGATTTTGGAGGGCCTTTTATTGAGGAAGGGGGGGGGGAGGTTAGTGTTGAGAGTGTTGATTTAACCATCAGGTTATTGAACAGGTATAAATGAAAAAAGTACATACACATGTAACTGTAAGGCATAGTATGTAAATATAAATTTGTTTTTATCAATCTACCCAAAAAAAAAAAAAGAAATGTTCACGAGTATAAAGTTAAACATGTGCGTAGTGTTAATACATCAACTTGTGTATGTTGAAATCAATTTCGTAAATATCTTATCTTTTTATATACGACCCAAAGAATTGGTTCATTGAAATTTTTTTTAAATAAACTTTACAAGTTTTTTGTTGCTAGACTATGTTTAGATTTGAAATTATGAATGAATTTTATTTCTAACATATTTTAATCAAAAATTTAACTTACGATGTGTAATATTGAAAGATAAGATATGCTGGTCATTCACAAGTATTTGTGAGCTACAGTATGGCTGATGAGTTTATCATTGTAGGGGTAAAAATGTTGACCTAGTTCTGCGTGCGATTTAATTTTCACAAAATGTCATTTAAATAAATCAGTGGTCGGCACAAGCAGAACATGTCACAATAGTAATTGTGTTTTAATGTTGCATAAAATGAATTATGATTGTGTTTTCTATGAACAATCTAAAATTTGTTTATCTGAGTTTCACTCATATTCGTTCGGGTTTGATGTTCAAAAGGAGTCTACACAAACCACTTCGACACTGATATAAATACAGGTGAAATATAATGCAGTCCTGCCTGCAATATGTCAACATTAACTGCATCACCATAATATTAGACGGAGAAGAATGGAATAAGTAAAGAGAGTAACGCATAACCAAGGAACCGAGTCATATACAAATGGTTCAAAAATGGGTGATCAAACTGGAATGGACTTCTACGAATATAAATACTTTCATCTACCAGATCATAATACTGTCTTTCAGCTTAAGATCTTGGCGATTACGAAGGGCATTAAATGAAAACGATTGATAATAAAACTCCAACACATATACAAATAGACAAGCGGTTTTTAAAACTCTAAGCATCGATAGTTTGAAATCTCCGAATGTATTACAATGTAACAATTAAACAAACTCCTACTACAATTGCGAAAATCTTGAGATAATACAGGAGGATCCCTTCCTAAATATATCATTTTTAATATTCATATGAAAAAAGGAAAGGAAAAATTGGAAAGAAAGATAAAACGTGGTACCTAGTTCACTGCGTGCAAACAATCATGTAGAGCCGAGGGGACCCCGTTTTGGCAAGACCACACCACTCGTCAAATGTAATGTTTTTTACATCGAAAAGTATATAAAATGTCGAGTTTACTAGACCCAACCAGTTGCCGTGAGGCTACCTCACCAAGGTTGTTCAATATGTAAGTAGTTGCCCAGAATTTATGACTCTTGATACTCAGGGCTGGGCATTCGCAGAGAAGGTGGAAAATCGTTTCCTCTTTCTCCCTATCCTTACAGCTACGACAATGGTCGTTAAAAGGGAGTCCCAGGCGAATCGCATGCTTGCCTAACGTCCAGTGCCCCGTTAATACTTCCAGCAGCCTTGATATATCCCTTCTATTCCGGATTATCAGTTGCATAGTACGTGTTTCGTTAAAATACAGTAAGAATTACAAGTTATATTTACATATATTTTCGGAGGAGATAATTCAAAGACATACGCATGTTTTTGATTTTAAAAAACATCATTACTGGTTATAAACAACAGTTTACGTCATTGGCCTGATTCAGAATAGTTTTCCATGCGCGTCGATCTAATGCGCTTCGCCTCCAGTTTCTAGCACCAAGATTTGCGAGATTTTCTTCAGCTTGATCCTTCCACCGGAGTTTTGGTTTTCCCCTTCTACGTCTTTCTTCGGGATCGAATTCAAATGATTTTCTCGCCGGATCATTCTCTTCCATACGTACCGTTGTACCTTGATGCGGTTTACTATATTGATATCCTCGTACAACTCATATAGCTCGTGATTCAATCGATGGCTACACTCTCCGTCGATGAAGATAGGTCCATAAAATCTTTTAACAAATTTACTGTAATTAATTTCACAATTTCAAAAATCAATTTGTGTGACTTTTTTAAAAAGAATTCTTGTAAAGATTACATTAATCAATAGATTCAAATAAGGCTATAATATCACGAATGAAGTAATAAATTTTAGAAGCATTCCTTAAAAGATCTGTTTGTTCTTTACTGCCTTAATTTATAGGGTTAATCCTTAAACCTTAAATGTATTAAATTCATTTGTTTGAGAATTCATTCCTTATTGTATCATTAAATTTGTATGCCCACCATCAAAAAAGATATCCGTCCGTCCGACTGTCTGTTGGAAACACGATAGGGATCCCCACGAAAGAAGCTAGCTGACTGAAATTATCCACAAATACTCTGCATTGATAAGGTTTGTTTGATATTGAAAATATCGGTCCATGATTTCACCTATATGTTTAATCATTTAATTCCCAGTGGAACATAGGGCCGCAACAAATGTTTTCCATTGTATTTTCCTCGAACCTTGGGTGTTATATTCGACGACTGTCTAGTCATATCGTTAGCTGGCTTTCTCATTGTGTATCCCACTTACCCTATTCCACAAAGCTTGATTTGATATCGTGGTTGGCCAGAATATTCAAAGTATACGCCTGAGGCAACGCACAGTGGTTTAGAATCGTTATTTTTTTGGATATAATTCGGTATCTCGGGAACTATTAGAGATATTGTTACAAGGATGGAGCTACGTTCATTCAGCTTCCTAGCGCTAATGGGGACCAGTGCATAGCCTCTCAAAGTTGGTCACCTCGGGTGTCAAATTTTTTAAAAAAATTGCCAAAAATCCATCTCTGATCCGAATGAGATGAAATTTCAAATACAAATAGTACTTGAAAATTTTACACCAAATATTCTTTTAAGTCAACATGTGTTTGAATTCAAAAGTTACATTAGATATATAAGTATACACATTTTGCATGCAATGTGTGAAAACACGTAGGAAAAGACGTTAGTTGAGATATTTTGCGATCTCTAGAATTTGTTGAGCATACCATAAGCTTGCCTTGTCTTACAAAGTCTATTCTGAATATCTTCTTTGCTGCCCCACTTTTTGAAACTATTCTCCGTAGATAGCAAGTATTTCCAACATCATCAATGTGTTGCCCCAAAACTGGAAGTTCGTGTAGCATGATGAATTTATGGTCATTGATTTGGTTTTGCATTAGCTGCTTGTGTAGCAAAAGCTTGGATTTTGGATTGCATGCTAGAAAAGCAGTGGGATAGAAGACAGAGGTCATCTGCATAGTCGATATCATCTAACCTATCGTGTAGGTCCGACGAAATATCATGCTGCTTATCCATAAAGTGGTTCATAACTACCTCAAGTAATATGTTAAACAATAATGGAGACAAAACACAGCCTTGACGAACTTCGACGTTTACTTTGTTGGGTTTGCTTGATGAGTCTTTATAAAGTATATAACAATAGGCGCTGTTGTAGAGCTCCTTAATTAGCTTAATTATCTTCTCGGGAACTCTTTTGCATCTTAAAGCTTCCCAGATCGAATTGTGTTGCAATGTGTCAAAATAGCGTTAAAAGTCTACGAACACTAAGTGAAGAGGTGAGCCCCATTCGATTTCACCTAGCCCAAATATAAATGTTCCCGGAATACTGTTTGAGCAGTTATAATTATGTTGATTATGAATCAATCCTGATAAAATTTTGAACAAATTGTACTAAGTACTCTAAAAACATTCGTGTGGCAAAAATCGAACAACATTCGTAATTGTCTTATAATAACATAAATTAAATAAAATAGAATAAACAAGTTTTACATGAACCTAAATCTTTCGACCAACTTTTGTGGATAGTAGAAGAAAAATATTTGATGGTTAATAAATAATTTATATATAATAACAAGTATTAACATAAATTTCAAGTTTAAAGTTTTAAGAAATTAATCACTCTATCAAATTCTGTTCAGTTCGAAACATAAATGACTCAAGTCCCCATAGAAGGCCAAAACCATAGAGAAACATAGAGCGGAAACTAGAAAAAAACTCAAACAAAAAAATTACTCAAAATTATCACACATACGAGTGTTGTTTTTGTTTTCACATAGTTTTTTCTACCAATACATTCCCACCACTTAGCTTTCTGACAACTGAGTTAGGTCTTCAACAGAAGAGTTTCAAGCTCTATGTCAATTCTCAATGGCCAAAACTACATATTAATGGTGGGTATACAAGATTTGGCACAGACAAGCTTAATATAATTTATTGAATGAGAACATTTTTCTTCAATTCAAATCTATTACACATATAATTTAGACACTATCAATTCATTTTGAAGTGAAGACTTTTTTTTATAACATTTTATATAAAAAAAAATATTTTCATTCAATTAAGATTAGAAGTGAATTAACAAAAATGTAACCATTCAAAGGTTGAATGACTTTTATCACAACAATGAATGAACTCTATTCAAATAAAAAAGCCTTGAATTAAGCTAAATAATTATTTTTTTATTTTTGGAAATAATTTCATGGAATTAATTGCTGATATTTCTGAATTCTGTATTAAGATTTAAGTGAATTAAGCTTAAATTAATTCGAAGCTTTTTTACCAATAACTAAAAAAATTAAATTGATACACAATTTGTACGTTTAATTTATTTATTTTTAAAAATTGGCAAAACAAGTGATATTTTCGAAATTAATAAATTAACTTTTCGTTTTAACAAATAAATTTATTTTAAGATCTGAAAAATAAATTCGTTGATTAAATGACATGTAATTTGTCTGTTTTAAAATCGAAAAATCGATTATAATTTGTATGGAGTTCAAGCCGCTGTTTTTAAATTAATTTTAAATTTTTGTTGTCCCATTTTCTCCAATATCCTGTTTTGGCAATAATCTGATTTCTAATTTGCATTATAACACCAAGCAACAGATATTATTACACATGGAACAATTGATATATAAGTGAAAGTAGAGGCCATAGATAATATCAGATGTCCCTTCAAAATGCAGAATGTCCAATGTCGCATGAGCTGAGTGGTACGTAGCGCCGTTCTATTGAAACCACATGTCGTTAGAGTTCATATCATCCAATTCAGGCCAAAAGATGTTAGTTATCATCGACCTTTAGCGCTCGTCTTTTGGCCAACGACGCAACGATCTCAAAGAAATATAAACCGATGACACCGCTAGCCCACACCAAAAAGTGTGGATGCATTGGACGCTCTTGGATCTTATGTGGATTGGTGTAGTGCCAAATTCGAAAAATTTGTTAATTGACGTAAATGGGCGAATCAAGCGTACCGTTGGCCGAACAGAAAACCTATTTTCATAAAACAATTTGTTCATTTGCACGTGTTAATGAACGCTATATCCGTCCATGGAGATTTGGAAAATAAATCTCAATAAACGACAGCCAATTCGACAGATGAAGCTGCAACAATATGTCCGCTATCAACTGTCAATGTTTGGCAGTCCCTATTGGTACACCCTTTATATAGATTGTTTTTCCCATTTTTCAAGTTAATTTTACTTGTAATAAATCTATACCACAGATTTGTTCTATTTTTACAATTTTAAACAATCACCACAACAAAACCCACCCCCCATTGAATTTCTAATATTTTTTTTCCAATGAAATTCTATAAAAACACAATAGAAAACCTTCTTCAAAAACTGTCTACAGCTTTTCCTCTCTACTACATACGACTACAAACATAGTAATAATAGTTTGAGATGTTGCAGGAACTAAAACGTAGTATCCGTTTCCGTTAAGCCGAATGCCTACGTATGTAAGTATATGGCTGTCTGCCTGAGTTTAATATGGTTTTCATTTGAAAATACACATTTTGACGTCATTTATGTCAATATTAGATACGGGACTTGTGGAAAACACGATTAGACAAATATTTTTTAATATAATCAAATAATAGTAGTAATATTTATTTTCAACGGAAACCAACACGCATATTTACTTCTGATAGGGAAAAAGGGTACATTAGATGGGCTTGACATATTTATATACAAAAAAAATAAGAGAGCTATATTTGGCTATGCCGAATCTTATATACCATTCTCCCAAAGTATGCTTTAAAAGACAGATTGAAAAAAATTTTATTAGTGAAAAAAATATGGTAAAAAAAATTGTAAAAAATTTTGGGTTACAAAATATTTTTCCCGATTTTGACCCAATATAGGTCCGAATTACTATGACGTTATATACATCGTTGTCTGTATTAATGGCTTAGTAATTCAGTCGTGGTTTTTTGCTTACATCTCAGCCATTTGTGGCGGATATATTGATGTATGAATCATGTGTGTAAGTTATTTGGGCATTACGGATTTCAATATACAGACGAATAGACCGACATGGCTATATCGAATCCGATATCGATAGTGATCCAGAATATATATACTTTATGTATATACCCTTGACGATCATGGTGAAGGGATTAATAAGCAGTGATTTAATAAGTCAGATGAAATGGGAAACCCATCAAAAACTTGGAAATATATAACATGCCAGCAGTTAAGCAAGTAGTCAATGTCTTATCACTTGGCTGGCTCCAATTTATATATTTTGCTCTTTGTAGTGCAGAGAGAAGACAATTGGTTACTTTATACATCCCAGGTAATCTAGCGTGAAGACAATTGACACTTAAGTGTCTCTTAGTAATCTGGAGTGTAGTCACTTTAAACGTTTTGTGAGTAATTCGTTAAAACTGGTTTTATACAAATTGTGTTGATATAATTCTCATACAGTTAATTTTTATTTTTGCTTAAGTACTGCTGACATCCCACGTAGGATGTAGTCAATTGTCACTTTTGTGTCTCTACGTAACCTAGACTTCAGTCACTTTAAACGTTTATTTTGTACTGCAATTTACAAAGTATTTATTTTACCCACCAAAAGCTATCTATTGGAGAGTTGTGGAAGAAAGGTTGGTTTACAAGCAATCGTTTATTAGACTGTCTATGATATGTCTTTTTAGCACCCGTACATGTTAAAATAACTAGTTATGTAGCTGATCATGTAACCAGTTAAGTAGCTAGTAAGGTATCTGACGCTATTTAACCAGTAAGTGAATCCAATGCGATGACATTGTTAGTTGTATAATGACTTATTTATATTCCGTTATTTAACTTCTTATTTTTTCGTCATTTGTATGAGCACATTACGTTTTAATTACCGAAAGGCTCTGTTGTTTTTAATGAACAACACTTAATTTTGTAGGGGTGACCGAAGTAACATTTTTTCATGAGCTATTCTAATATCCATACATACTAATTTAAAGACCATGACACTAAACGTCCTTGATCAGCAGCATTCAAAAGGTATTTTACATGTGTTGTAATACTCATACATAGATAAACTTACACAGTTAACTAGTAACATATACCCTGCAGCACATGGAACTAGTTCCGCGTAACGCTTCAATAAAAACCATCGCTAGTTACCCACTAACCTACTAGCAAAGATAATCTAGATACGCGTGTCATTAAGATGGGATAAAAGCTAGTTATTAGAGGATTACTCTTTTTTAATTTTTAATGATCAAGAGATCCAAAGCTTTGTCCTGTATACAGCAATAATTTCCGAAAAGTTCTGTTATTTTTAATGAACAACACTTAATTTTGTAGGGGTGACCGAAGTAACATTTTTTCATGAGCCAGTCTAATATCCATACATACTAATTTTAAGACCATGACACTAAACGTCCTTGATCAGTAGCATTCAAAATCTCATTTTACATGTGTTGTAATACTCATGCATACATAAACTTACACAGTTAACTAGTAATATATACCCTGCAGCACATGAAACTAGTTCCGCGTAACGCTTCAATAAAAACCACCGCTAGTTACCCACTAACCTACTAGCAAAGATAATCTAGATACGCGTGTCATTAAGATGGGATAAAAACTAGTTATTAGAGGATTACTCTTTTTTAATTTTTTTGTATATTTAAAAGAGACAGTGTCTAGTAGATTTCATCTACCAGACAAACATGGAAATTAACAACAGGATCCAAAATTTCATCCCAAAAAATATTTTATTGTTGTAACGATAGACTTTTTAATAGGGAATAACAGGATTTTAAATCATCTACCAAATTCTTCTAATTGCACTCTAGCATTTAATTAACTGGGAAAAATACAATTTTTTGAAGACATATCAAATTTTGAATCATGTTAAAGTATATAACACACAGGTCTGCAATATAAAGGAATTCATGAAGAAATATTAGATATATGGACTAATGATTCCACTCAAAAAACGAGAGATTTTCTAAATGTAATGATAACAATGGCTTGAGGATTTCATCGCTTCAAATGCGACAATTCTGTTTACTGACATAACCATTTACGAAAAGTGTGCTTCATCACTGAACAAAGTTTTAAAATGAAATTGTGAGTCAATAGCGATGTTTCCTTCGGCCCATTTACAATATTTACGGTGCGAACGATGATCGTGAGACTTCAATTCCTGTGTGAATTGAATCTTGTAAGCACGCAAGTCAAGATCATAGAGCAAAATTTTCCATAAAGTGAATGGAGACAAGTTTAATTGTTGAGCATGATGACGTATTGATACATTTGGCTCATCATCAACACTACACCATCAATCGCTTGTTCTGTGCTTACTGTATGGCGTCTTTCGGGACTTTAGAAAGTTAAACAATTCTTGTGCTAGTTTACCATACTTTCCACAACTTTGAAAACAGCAGAAGAAATGGTTAGGATTTGATTTTTAGGATTTTTAGTTTTATTAGCAACCTTCCAATGCATAGGAAAATGGAAATAAAGTACTAAAAAGGTTGCGTAATGAACACTGATGATATGCCTCCCATTCCAAGAGCCTTATTTTAAGAACCGCCAAAAATATTGAGATATCGAGCTAGTGATTTTGTTGTTCTGAGTTCAGTTTTCGCAAAGTAAAAACTACATTACTTTAATGAAAGTCAACAATCAAAATGTGATACCAGACATCTGGTATTCAGAGATAACCGGAAGGGACTTTAAACTAAGTTGAGTGGGATTTTTAAGATTGTTGTTTTTGAATCAAAATCGCTATACAAATCTTGATTTCATTTTATTTTCTGAAAGTGTTCTTTTAGCTCCATAGACCTCGTCTAACAAATCTCTATTCTACAGCTTTTCGACGGCATAGATTTTCGTTTTAATGAAATATTTCTTCAGGTGTGGATTCATACTACGTATATAAGAGGACTTTTAGGACAAATACACCAAATCCCCTTTTTAAATTAAATTCTAGAAATGACAAACCATACGAACCATTTGTAATAAGTAGCTCAGCAGCAACATGTGATATGGGACACTTAAAGGACATAAACTAAACTTTTAGTTATTGGTAAAAAAACAAATAAATGAAATGAAATGGGTAATGGTGACTTTCCATAAAATGTAAATAAGGTGGTGGGAGTTAAACAAAAAGAAACGGAAAAGCGTTACTAATATTTTGAACATTTATTAAGCATTCTTACATGTATTAAACAAAATATAATTTGCAATTTTATACGTTTTTTTTTTTAGTTTAGAAATACTGCAGCTATTGTGGTTGACATTGTACTATATTGTTGCCTTTAAGTAAATTTTCAATGTAACAAAGTGATAAGACATACTTATACATGTTTAGGAAGGATGTCAGTGAGAAAATGATAATAATAAATTTCTCTACATTTTGATACATACTAAATAAAGGACATTTATTGCTTCCAAAGTAAAGAATGTATTAATACTTAACCTCACAATACAATTATATTAAAATGGAAACCTATAAATCCTTTATATCGAAAGCGGTAGAATCTTCGCTCAAATGAAAATTACTGGATTGGTAAGCGACTCGTTTCGGTTGAGTTTAAATAAAGTGGATTGATGAACAGCAAATATGAAAATCATTACTTTTTTAACTTACACCCAAAATTTAGAGACATTATTTTCAAAATTGAGAATATACACCAAAATATAATGACGGACGGTTTACTACCATATGGTAGGTGTGCACAGTGGGGGGAAATTAAAAAAAAAGTGGAAATAAATCTGTAACTTCTAAACGAATAGCCCGATTTTAATAAAATTTCCCATGGCTATAGAGAAGGTGTTGATATTATTAAGAGGGGCACCTCGGGTATATTAAAAATGATGCCAACTTTTTGTTTGCGATCCGATTTGAAAGACTTTAATATATATGGAATCTGGAGTGGAAAGTTTTGCACAGAGTTCAATGTTCGAAATACTGAAAGTTGCAGGCAGCAACTTTTAGAGTATGTCAATATATTGTGAAAAATATTGCCGTATAGAACAGAGCTTATTCTAATAGCCTCGCCAAGTTCAAAACTTAGGAACTAATTTTGTAAATTTTCAAAAAACTACCCATTATTTTTCATAGAAATTTCGTAAGTTTCTTTTAATGAGAAGGACCACCTTAATAGAGCAATAAAAACGAGGATTAATTTCAACAAAAAGTCATCGAAAGTAAGAGTCGGTATGCTGACCTTATATTCCATTGTCAGATCATCCTATACTGGGACAGAAATTGTTTAGTATCCTGTATTTTACTTAGAACTCCAAAGAAATTAACTCAACAGATTTTATTCCTGAGTTTTTTTTCTCCATTACCCCTCTTGGGGGCATTTGGCTTCCACAAAGCATCTCCATTTTATACGATTTGTTGCAGAAGATTTTTCTCGTATTTTCCCAGGTGAGATTGGATTATCGTGCGTCTCCATGTACGATGTTGCCATTAGATCCGATTCAGTCTTTTTTTTTGTTATTTTGTATCATTCGTTAAGTGGTTGTTCTTCCAGCTAAGTAGATGATTGGTCTGCTGTAGCGGGTCCTTTGATACATGTATGATGTTTGCCAGTCTGTTGTTATTATTGCCTTGTATCAGTTTCGTTAATCGTTAGAAGAGTAAGACATTCTGTCAATCCTCTGTCCATCCCTAATCGAGAAAACGTCTGAATCATCAGCATTCCGAAGCACACAGAAACATCCACCAAAATGTCCAGCCCTATTAGTATCCTATTATGCTGTTTCCTTAATATCCTTCAAACTTTAACTTTGAATCAACACTGTGAAATTGAAAGAACCAAGTTGAGCCTATACAGTCTATTGCAGGATCGGTAGTCTAATGCAACCGTCAAGTTTCGGTATTTTCTACTTTTTTTTTTTGGGTTTTATAGCAAGAAATATTATTTATTTTATTATTGAATTGAAAAAGAGCTCTATTTTAAATCATCAAACTGATGAATGCTTTGTCATATCAAAATTATTAAACGAAGCTCAGGTCAGTTGGGGAGATATGCCCTGTGGCATAGAGAATTATACATAGAGACGAGACACTCCGATTTGTCAAACAAAAATACAACAAATCATATGTCTGATACAACAACAAAATACATTGTCTAGCATGTATTTTGTTGTTGCAAGAGTTAGGTTTTTGACAACAGACTTAAGTTTTTGACAATTACGTCTCATCTCTATGTTACCCTATGCCCTGTGGTATCACAACGCAGGTTTAGTTTCCTTAATTATTTCAAAATTTCTATTATTTCAAGCTGGTGGTATTTCTATGATACAAAAATTATTAGCAAAGTTCACAATCTTGTGCAAATCATTCCATATGCATAGCATTTTTACTTTACACTAACAAAGTATACAGAAATACACCATTGCATAAATTTACAATACAACTGCACAAGATTGTGAATACCGCTATTGTATATTTACTAGAAGGATTAAAAAATACAACGAATTGTACAAACGTGGCAGTCGTTACCCAGCAGTTAAGCAAGTAGTTAATGTATCCCTTATAGACAGCAATTGTCACAAATATCTTATCACTTGGCTGACTCCAATTTATATATTTTGGGTCATTTGACACGTATGTGTGCTTTGTAGTTCACAGATATGAGAATTGGTTACTTTAAACATCCCAGGTAATCTAGCGTGAAGACAATTGCCACTTAAGTGTCTTTAAGTAATCTGGAGTGTAGTCACTTTAAACGTTTTGTAAGTAATTCGTACAATCTAGTTTTATACAAATTATGCTGATATAATTCTCATCAAGTTAATTTTTATTTTTGCTTAAGTATACTGATATCCCATGTAACATAGCATGAAGTCAATAGTCACTTTAGTGTCTTTTAGTAACCTATGATGAAGTCACTTTAAACGTTTATTTTGTAATATACTTTAGAAAGTAGTTATTTTACCCACCAGAAGCAATCTATTGGAGAGTTATCGGAGAAAGGTTTGTTTACAAGCTATTGTTTATTGGACTGCCTATGATATGCTTTTTTAGCTTACTATTTGAGGTCAATTAGCACCCGGACATGTTAAAAGAACTAGTTATGTAGCTGATCAAGTAACCAGTTAAGTAGCTAGTAAGGTAACTGACGTAATGTAACCAGTATGAGAATCCAATGCGTTGACTACTTTGGACCAGCTATCACACAGTCTCATTGTAATCAAAAAAGGTCAATTGACCCCGTGCTTAGGACATGCACGTGTTAAAATAGCTAGTCACGTAGCTAATTATGTAACTAGTTGTCACCCTAAATGACAGGTAAAATCACTAGTTCGGAACTATCTCCTAGAACTGCTGGGTAATGATTCAGATTTTTGCTTTTTGTTTTTCAAACAAAGTAATAATTTTTATTAAAAAATTACAAAATAAAACTGCATGACAGTCCTGTTTATCATAATCATTTTGGCTTTTCCTGGAACATTAGCTTAGTTATTATATTGTTACGAATGTGCAATGACGATTTGAATTCAACGGTCTGTAACGACTGCCTGCAGCATTCATCATGTTTGAAGGCACGTCCATCAGTAGCATGCGTTTATTGACATTGTTTGTAAGTATGGCAACACTAAATGTTTGGGCTGTTGGCAATGACATCGAGGGCTCTGGAATTCGAATGTACTGGTATGTCCGTTGGGAGCATTGTAGGGGATTCCCGATAGATGGCGCGTGTATAAATAGTGGCAGAGCTGGCAGTCGTGAGTTAAGTTGATCGCTGTTAGAGTTAACATCAACTGTCGTGTACATGTGTGTTAGTACATTATAAAGTTTGTGTGCATTTCTGCGAATTGATAAACGTGTATAAAGACATTTAGTGACTATTTATTTCTGTTGTTGTTGTACATTCTAAATAAATAAAGAGTTGTTACAATTTTAAACTACTAAAACTGCTTTTATTTTCAATCAAAAGTATCCGCTTTATTTAAAAGAAATAAACCTCGTTTTTAAAAGGTAAAAACGTAACAATATTCTCTATTTTTCTCATAACATTCTCAAGCGATCTCACATTCTTTTATTATTAATCAAGAGCTTTAACTTGCAAGATTTTTCAAATACTTTTTATAGTTTTACTCCTGCTCTTATACTCACATTCTCAGTTTTCCTTGTATTCATTCTCAGTTCCCTGTTGGACATTTGAACTGACAATTTGTCAAACTAGAACTCGGATAACATTACGTTTTCTGAGTACTTCGACAATTTCGGCCTAATGCACCGTATATAACACATTGTCAAGATCAATAAATCACGTATGTATGTATTATCCTGTTGTCTTCAATAGCCTTTTTAGATGACATATAAGGTTGGGCGGCAAATGTAATTTTAGCCATTCCATCAAAATTCTTCAACGCAATTTTCATGCTGCAATTACTAATGAAATTCTCCTATGATTTTGTTATAAACTTTACTAAAAAAACTGATTAATTACACTGTCCAATAGCATTTATGAAACAGAATTTTATTTTTACGTTAGTCGTTTCGTTTTATAAAATTAGACGCTGGTTTTTTTACGGTGGGAAGCATCATACTAAATGAAAAAAATGTTGTAAGTTAATGTCCGACAGAATTCTCATTGTCAGAGTTATATTGTGGAATTTTATGGGGATAATTTTTGTGGAAGGTCTTAACCCTCTAGCTCTTCTCTTTAGGGGTCAATTTAACCCTTTTTTTTCGAGAAAATCAAAAAAAGTCCTTTCAAGAAGGACATTTCAGGATCATATTATTCAAAGAAAATTGTGGGGATCATGAAAGGCACCAAAGTTGTAAATAAAGCTCTTTATGCTTAATTGGCAAAATTACACGCCACATTCGTTAAAAAAAATCGTCCAAAATCCATTTATGATCCGAATCATATATGGATTGAGAAGATCTGCAAAAAACATACATACACATGTAAGTTATCTCTTTTAGTTCAAGAGATATTTGGGTTTATTTATTTATTTTGCTCGATTTTTTTTCGTTTTTCAGATATGGCGGGTCTACGGAAGGTCTATTTTTTTTTTAAATATCAACTATAATTGTGATAAAATTCCGAATAAAATAAAAACAATTTGCTTACAGTTATTACAGAGGAGCTAGATCTTCCACAAAAAGAATTCTCTTAGACATTAACTTACAACATTTTTTTCATTTAGTATAATGCTTCCTTCAAACAAAAAATGAAAACTTTGACCCACTGTAAAAAAAACTCAGCTAGACTATAAGTTTATTCTACAAAATGTCCCGATAGACTATATGGTAGTGAACTTTCTATGGGTTGCATGTTCGATTTCCAGCAAATACTACGAGTGTTTCTTCAGACAAGCCAAAAGTTAAAGTGCGTCAATGGTGGCGCACAGACTAACTTTCAACAAAACAGCTGTGAACACCCAGAGAAAAAATATAGTTGCACATGTTTACAATAATCATTTCAACATTTTTATCAATACTGTGATCACTGTAATTATTTATATGATTGCGGTAACCATATTATGTTTAAGTTATCATTCACATCATTGTAGCAATCATGTTTGTGATGAATCATAATATGATATGTTGTTCTCAGAGTATGATAACAATACAATATGGTGAAGTATTACATCATAAAAAATAAAAATGGTTGCCACGAACATGTACATAAATACTATAATCATATATATGACTGTTACAATCATTTGAATGGTAACTTTAACATATTATAGTTATCGCAATCATATACATAATTACATTGACCATAATATTGTTAAAAAAACTGGTCAAAATTTTAAAATGATTATGGTAAACATGTGAAAAACAGTGAACACTACAAGTTCGATCAATTTTAAACCAAGATTTAAGAAGAATTGTTCACTAAATAGATCTTTAAAATTAAATTGAAAAAATTCAATATTTAAAACAGAATAAAATGCATATTTATAAAACTGTTAACAATTTGAAAGATTTTCAATTCACCTTTAATACATAGAATATAAACATCTCTGTTGTAAAAAACCTTGATACGTTAAGCGCTTGTAGAAAAATTGGGTCATTGTGAAGTGAAGAAGCAAATTATCACGCTTCTTATTTTTAAAATGACATACATTTTGTGTATTTTCGTTTAGTATAGGGGAAAATTAACAGCAAAAACAGCAGCCATCTCTCTTGTCAACTTAATATAATGTTATTTTTCCTGCATTTTTAAAACAAGCAGCCAGCTCCCTCCCCCTTTTCTCAACGAATTTTGTCCCAAATTCATTACAAATACAAAAAAAAAGAAAAGTGTACGAATTTAACAAAAGAAAAACACATCACGACATTTGTTCAGACCATCCATCAAATGTTAAAAGATATCTCTATTTTGTGATGTATTCATAGAAGTGGGTTTGTTGTTTTCTTTGTTTTTTCAATTCTAGGGGTGACAATTGGATATTGAGCACCAGATTGTTATTTGTTTGGATAGTCAAATTTATGTAGTTTAATTATTATTCCATACACATCTAATTTATGTACCTAATCTCACCCCTCATCTATGCCAGTGATGTGTGTGTGTGTATGGAAAAATAATGAGTGTAATGCACCACACTGTTCCTGTGCCAATAATGAAAGGGGATTTACTAATAAGTTGTGCTATTTAATGCGTTTTTTTTTCATCTTATTATGATGAAAACCAGCATCCTTAAAAGAAAATCCTAAGAATGAAAAATGGCTTTTCATATATTTTGTTTATTAAAATAAAATTGGACATATATATTTTACTAATATTGTTAAAACATTAACCGTTCGTGCGTGGTAACGAAGTGACAGAAGATCTTATTCGAATTGTTGTTAAACATCGCTAAACTCCTTTGAAGTTGTCACCTTATTTCATTAGTTTTGTGGGTAGTTTGTCATTGTGCGTGAGGAATACTCCAAATAAGGGATTTGCAAACACCAAAATTCTGAAGAGGGTTTTTAGAAATTCTATGTGTTACACGAAATTTTTACGAATTATAACAAATTTTCACAGAAAATTTGAAATTTGTATTGAAAAACGAATTCACCTGGATAGAAAAAAGGGTTAAGGGTTGCCAACAGGACCTGGAGGTGCTCTCTTTCTTACTTCATTAATACAAATAACTTACGTTCCTCCTCTTTAAAAACATTTCATTTATGTCTAATTTCTATTTTAGTTTTACATTTGTACCCATGATTTATTGGAAGCTGTGTGCTACGTTCAGTTTTAAAATTACAATGAACAGTGGGGCAAAACAAAACTACAAATTGCTATTAAACATAGAAGTACTTATCAGATTTTTACATAAACTAAGCATTTACATACTTTCATTTGTGAAGAACAACTACTTAATGTTCATCTTCAGATGTATTAAAGAGGGTCCTCCAAAATAAATCTTTCTGCTGACATGAAACTTGGTCGGCACATGAAATTTCCTAAACTATGGGAAGATTTGAAGGAATTTGTGATACATAGATAGCTTCCCCTGTAAACCAATGTGCAGATCGCTTTAATATTCCTTTTGTAAACCTACCTACATTTTAAACAATGAAAATCAATTTCGCTTAAATAATTCATCCAACCCACCGTGCAACGTCCCACTCTCTTGACAAATACTCCAACATAAAACTTACAACAACATGACTGCAACACATTCTTACCGATAATAACAAATGCAAAATAACAAAAACAATAATAAAACATTAACAGAGTAAAACGAATAAAATGATATAGAAGAAAGAAAGAAGATGAATGAAAACAAAAACAAACAATAATATCACCATACATATAAACATACAAACGAACACGCTGTGCATCACTCGTGCGCATCGTATTTCAAGTTGTAAAACCCAACAACAATATGAACTACATGAGTGATATAGTCGACTGGTTGGTACAGGGTGGGAAAAGAAACAAAACAAACTTAAAATAAACCAACTTACACACACATTCATACACTCATTACAACGTCGTGTAAGAAATAGGCAGCCGCTGTTGCAGCAGAAATAGTGCCGTTTCATATCCACAAAATTTCCATTCATTCACTCGGGAATGTTTGGTTTATTTGTTTTTTATTATTATAGGCCGTTGGCTGTTTGGCAGACTTGCTAATGTTTTTAAACAAAATGTACATTGTTGGTCATATAATTAAAACATTCATAGTATCAATAAATAACTCATTTTATAAACATAGAAAGAAAACTATTTTTATGTTTTATAAATCTAAAGCTTAGAAGAGTAATTTACTAACAACTAAATGTCCTAATAAAAGTACATACATATGTAAGAAAAATAAATGGTTTGGTCACATAATAAAAACATGTTACAACATGATAATTCTTTCTGAATATTTTTTTTAATTTTGTCATTATCTTTAAGATTTTGAAGCAGACTCTAAAGTTTGAAGATAGAAAAAAAAATTGTCTGTTTTTTAAAGAATTTTACAACTAAATAGGAATTGTTTTTGATTTTTAATGTAATTGAATCGTTACATTTCCTGTACTTTTTTGATTCCCGGTAATCAAGATATTTTTCATACGTTCTGAGTACCCGGATGTAAATTCGAATTATCAAAGTCAAAATTATTCCTTATGTATGTAAGTCTACATAAAGTCTTCATTTAATGTATTATTAAGTATTTACAAAATATAAAGGTTACAAAATATAAACGTACAGATAATCGCGATAATGGGGTTTCGCGAATACCGAGCTTGCATTGTACATATTTAATATTTATCAGTCGATTTTTATGAAACTTAAGAAAAATGTATTCTGAAGTCTAAAATTTATAATAACAGAGAGATAATCAATGAACACAAAATTTTAAAACCCTTAAAATCGTTGTCAATATTATTTTACTAAGGATTTTTTATAAAAATTATTCTATATAGAATAAATACTGTTATAGGGCATTTTTGAGTTAAAAGCTCAATAAATAGGAATAACGATAATTTTATACAAAAGTAATATTTAACTTTAATTTAACATACACTCATTTCTCTTTATGTAATGTTTAAATTTGGGTGAAATAGGTATTTTCATCTATTTTTGACCTTATTCAGTGACCATCTTGCAACAGGTGCGGTAGTGCCTGTTTTTTAAAATTTTTTTTAGATTCAGGGCCAACTAAAACAAGTTAGTAACCATATTATTTTAAGTGATTTTGTTATCAAAGCGGTTTTAACAGATAAAAGTTTGTTTAAATATTACCTCCAATGTAAAAGATTTTACAAAACATATTTTTTTTTTTTTGGTTATTTTAATCAATGCCGACATTAGGAACAAAAATTTCAATGATTTTCAATAGTCGGCATAGTGATGCCGACTTCAGGCAAATGGGTATTTTTAAAGAATCCTGAAGTCGGCAGCAGCTTTCATTTGTCTGGAGATCGCAAAACCGAGTAATATTTAGAAGGGATTATTTTCCTAACGTTTTAGAATTACAAATATGGACACACCAATATCCTGAAGAAGCCTTAAAAGAACTATCAAAATGCCAAGAACTAGCAAAATGTAGATTTCCATTAAAAAGTGAGGATTTGCTAAACACAGTTCAAACAACCGTGAAGGAAGAACAGCGAACCACACCGTTTTTAAACGGCCGACCAGGAAGGAAATGGTATCAAGGGTTTTTGATACGTCATCCCTGTCTATCAATTAGAGAAGCAGAAGGAATTAGTTAGGGTCGAGCGGTAGTAACAGAGGAAGCCATAAGAAAATGGTTTGATGGATTAAAGAAATGTCTCAATTATCAGAGTACTTTAGATATTTTAGCTCATCCATCCCGAATATTTAATGGTGATGAAACAAGTTTTAGTATGTGCCCTAAAACTGGCAAAGTTTTGGCTCCAAAAGGATATCGGAATGTATATTTCATACAAAAGGGGAATGAAAAAGAAACAATTACAGTGCTATTGGTTGTCTTTCCATATATACGACTGCTTGAATTCTTTTAAGATTTTATTCTTTTCTTAATAAAAAATGCAATTCCGACAATTGGGTTACAAATTGCCGACATTAGGATTAAGGGTGCCGACTTCGGGCACAAATCGTGTTTTTTCAAGAAGACGTAAATTGCTCAAATTTAATAAAAACTGCTTGAAAAGTGTTAATTGAGTCTAAAACTATACAAAATACTAAACAACAATAACCCATTAACATCCCGATACCATGTTAGCACTCATAATGGTACCACCTTAAAAACTGAAAAACAGTTAAACTGCCGACTACTGGTGCATTCACCCTAGCTCACTCAATTATTCACAAAGTTTTCGACTTTATTAAACGAATTTCCAAAGAAAATTCTTTAAACATTTAAAAGGTTTACCATAAAAATACTTACATCAAGTAGGTATTTCAAATATTAAAAAAAAAAAAAATAATAATGGGTAATATTGCAAATTTTTGGGACCATCCTAATGTACTATATATACATACACTATATTACTGTATTATTGTATGTATTTTGAACCAATGCCTATAATGGAATTATTTGAAAATTTAAATAATTGCAAAATCATTTATTTTTATCGACAATCATTAAAATGAACAAAATTACAAATGTCTTACCTTTTTCTTGTAGTTAGGACAACGACTTTTGGAAGCGAGAAGTTTTATTAAAAGATTTTTATTTTGAATAGCTTTTTACAAGAATATAATTATAATTCTTTAGAACAAATTAGTTCATTTTTCAATTAATATTTACTGAGGCACTTTATATTTCCTTAGATATTTTGCTATATTACAATATTTTTTTTTTTAAATTTTTATACCTATACATTTTTTTTATATTTACTAGGTACTCCTTTTTTAATTATTTTAATTGATTTCATAATTTCATTGCTATAGCGAATTTTCAATTTTGCAATTAAAACATCCTTTGCCACAAACTTAATTTCACTTTGTGATTTGCCTATTAATTTTTAACAACATGTTGCACAACAACACTTAACTAGTCGCACCTTCCCTCCTCATTCTTTAAACGAAAAAAATAACGAATGACCAGAAAAACTAAAATCACCGACCGGCAAATTAACAGATTTTTAAACACATATTTTAACGAAATCATATGGACTTTTGTGAAATAGTTTGCATAAAAATATAAAATAACACTTTATTAACATTTTAAGTTAAAAATATAAGCAATTTCTTAACTTTTTACTAGATTTTTTATTTTTCTAAAGTAACGATCTCTTAATAATAACCGAACTGTTTAGTAATAAAATAAAAACTAAAATAAAGTAAGAAGAAGACTTGAAGGGCTCTCAATTAAAGCTCTGCTAAATGTAAACAAAACTCAGTAAGTGTAAGGTATGTGTGTGTGTAAGTGTGAGTGTATGTGTGTGTACAAAGTAAATAAAAGAAATTAACTGTTTTAAGGGCAAAAAGTACTTAAAGTAGGAAGAAAATAGGAATTTTTAAGTAACATATAATAATGAAGAAAAAATTGTGCCTTTTCTGTATATTAAATAGGTACTTATTTTAGAAATTGTGTTATGAATTTTCTATACAATTGTAGACAATTTGTATGAAACATATGACCAATGTTTTGAACATTTTAACTGTTGACCATAAAAATACAGCGAGTTTTTTTTGAAAACTACCTATATTCCGTAATTTCAGTTTTTAAAAATATGGCCTTTTACCTAATACGTATATACCTATATACATATGTACATTTATAAAATAAATTTACTAGGTTTTCAATAAAATATAGAAAATTTCAGAGATTTTAAGCATTAAAGTTTTACAAAAATAGATTCATAGAAAATGGTTAAACATCTTATGAAAATTTAAATAATTGCAGAATCATTTATTTTTATCGAAAATCTTTAAAATGAACAAAATTACAAATGTCTTACCTTTTTATTGTAGTTAGGACAACGACTTTTGGAAGCGAGAAGTTTTATTAAAAGATTTTTATTTTGAATAGCTTTTTACAAGAATATAATAATAATTCTTTAGAACAAATTAGTTCATTTTTCAATTAATATTTATTATTTTAATTGATTATATTGCTATAGCGAATTTTCAATTTTGCAATTAAAACATCCTTTGCCACAAACTTTATTCACTTTGTGATTTTGCCTATTAATTTTTAACAACATGTTGCACAACAACACTTAACTACTCGCACCTTCCTTCCTCCTTCTTTAAACGAAAAAAATAACGAATGACCAGATAAACTAAAATCACCGACCGGCAAATTAACAGATTTTTAAACACATATTTTAACGAAATCATATGGACTTTTGTGAAATATTTTGCATAAAATTATAGAATAACACTTTATTAACATTTTAAGCTAAAAATATTAGCGATTTCTTAATTTTTTACAATATTTTTGATTTTTATAAAGTAACGATCTCTTAATAACAACCGAACTGTTTAGTAATAAAATTAAACTAAAATAAAGTAAGAAGAAGACTTGAAGGGCTCTCAATTAAAGCTCTGCTAAATGTTAACAAAACTCGGTTAATAACAGAGGAGTAAGTGTGAGTGTATGTGTGAGTACAAAGTAAATAAAAGAAATTAACTGTTTTAAGGGCAAAAAGAAAATAGGAATTTTTAAGTAACATATAATAATGTAGACAAAATGGTGCCTTTTCTGTATATTAAATAGGTACTTATTTTGGAAATTGTGTTAAGAATTTTCTATACAATTGTAGACAATTTGTATGAAAAATTGGGCATAATTTTTTGAACATTTTAAATGTTGACCTTAAAAATACAGCGAGTTTTTTTTTGAAAACTACCTATATTCCGTTATTTCAGTTTTTAAAAATATGGCCTTTTACCTAATACGTATATACCTATATACATATGTACATTTATAAAATAAATTTACTAGGTTTTCTATTAAATATAGAAAATTTCAGAGATTTTAAGCATTAAAGTTTTACAAAAATAGATTCATAGAAAATGGTTAAACATCTTATGAAAATTTAAATAATTGCAAAATCATTTATTTTTATCGAAAATCTTTAAAATGAACAAAATTACAAATGTCTTACCTTTTTATTGTAGTTAGGACAACGACTATTGGAAGCGAGAAGTTTTATTTAAAGATTTTTATTTTGAATAGCTTTTTACAAGAATATAATTATAATTCTTTAGAACAAATTAGTTAATTTTTCAATTAATATTTATTATTTTAATTGATTATATTGCTATAGCGAATTTTCAATTTTGCAATTAAAACATCCTTTGCCACAAACTTTATTCACTTTGTGATTTTGCCTATTAATTTTTAACATGTTGCACAACAACACTTAACTACTCGCACCTTCCTTCCTCCTTCTTTAAACGAAAAAAATAACGAATGACCAGATAAACTAAAATCACCGACCGGCAAATTAACAGATTTTTAAACACATATTTTAACGAAATCATATGGACTTTTGTGAAATATTTTGCATAAAATTATAGAATAACACTTTATTAACATTTTAAGCTAAAAATATTAGCGATTTCTTAATTTTTTACAATATTTTTGATTTTTATAAAGTAACGATCTCTTAATAACAACCGAACTGTTTAGTAATAAAATTAAACTAAAATAAAGTAAGAAGAAGACTTGAAGGGCTCTCAATTAAAGCTCTGCTAAATGTTAACAAAACTCGGTTAATAACAGAGGAGTAAGTGTGAGTGTATGTGTGAGTACAAAGTAAATAAAAGAAATTAACTGTTTTAAGGGCAAAAAGAAAATAGGAATTTTTAAGTAACATATAATAATGTAGACAAAATGGTGCCTTTTCTGTATATTAAATAGGTACTTATTTTGGAAATTGTGTTAAGAATTTTCTATACAATTGTAGACAATTTGTATGAAAAATTGGGCATAATTTTTTGAACATTTTAAATGTTGACCTTAAAAATACAGCGAGTTTTTTTTTGAAAACTACCTATATTCCGTTATTTCAGTTTTTAAAAATATGGCCTTTTACCTAATACGTATATACCTATATACATATGTACATTTATAAAATAAATTTACTAGGTTTTCTATTAAATATAGAAAATTTCAGAGATTTTAAGCATTAAAGTTTTACAAAAATAGATTCATAGAAAATGGTTAAACATCTTATGAAAATTTAAATAATTGCAAAATCATTTATTTTTATCGAAAATCTTTAAAATGAACAAAATTACAAATGTCTTACCTTTTTATTGTAGTTAGGACAACGACTATTGGAAGCGAGAAGTTTTATTTAAAGATTTTTATTTTGAATAGCTTTTTACAAGAATATAATTATAATTCTTTAGAACAAATTAGTTCATTTTTCAATTAATATTTATTATTTTAATTGATTATATTGCTATAGCGAATTTTCAATTTTGCAATTAAAACATCCTTTGCCACAAACTTTATTCACTTTGTGATTTTGCCTATTAATTTTTAACATGTTGCACAACAACACTTAACTACTCGCACCTTCCTTCCTCCTTCTTTAAACGAAAAAAATAACGAATGACCAGATAAACTAAAATCACCGACCGGCAAATTAACAGATTTTTAAACACATATTTTAACGAAATCATATGGACTTTTGTGAAATATTTTGCATAAAATTATAGAATAACACTTTATTAACATTTTAAGCTAAAAATATTAGCGATTTCTTAATTTTTTACAATATTTTTGATTTTTATAAAGTAACGATCTCTTAATAACAACCGAACTGTTTAGTAATAAAATTAAACTAAAATAAAGTAAGAAGAAGACTTGAAGGGCTCTCAATTAAAGCTCTGCTAAATGTTAACAAAACTCGGTTAATAACAGAGGAGTAAGTGTGAGTGTATGTGTGAGTACAAAGTAAATAAAAGAAATTAACTGTTTTAAGGGCAAAAAGAAAATAGGAATTTTTAAGTAACATATAATAATGTAGACAAAATGGTGCCTTTTCTGTATATTAAATAGGTACTTATTTTGGAAATTGTGTTAAGAATTTTCTATACAATTGTAGACAATTTGTATGAAAAATTGGGCATAATTTTTTGAACATTTTAAATGTTGACCTTAAAAATACAGCGAGTTTTTTTTTTGAAAACTACCTATATTCCGTTATTTCAGTTTTTAAAAATATGGCCTTTTACCTAATACGTATATACCTATATACATATGTACATTTATAAAATAAATTTACTAGGTTTTCTATTAAATATAGAAAATTTCAGAGATTTTAAGCATTAAAGTTTTACAAAAATAGATTCATAGAAAATGGTTAAACATCTTATGAAAATTTAAATAATTGCAAAATCATTTATTTTTATCGAAAATCTTTAAAATGAACAAAATTACAAATGTCTTACCTTTTTATTGTAGTTAGGACAACGACTATTGGAAGCGAGAAGTTTTATTTAAAGATTTTTATTTTGAATAGCTTTTTACAAGAATATAATTATAATTCTTTAGAACAAATTAGTTCATTTTTCAATTAATATTTACTGAGGCACTTTATATTTCCTTAGATATTTTGCTATATTACAATTTTTTTTTTTTTAATTTTTATACCCATACATTTTTTTTTATATTTACTACTCCTTTTTTAATTATTTTAATTGATTATATTGCTATAGCGAATTTTCAATTTTGCAATTCTTTGCCACAAACTTTATATCACTTTGTGATTTTGCCTATTAATTTTTAACAACATTTTGCACAACAACACTTAACTACTCGCACCTTCCCTCCTCCTTCTTTAAACGAAAAAAATAACGAATGACCAGATAAACTAAAATCACCGACCGGCAAATTAACAGATTTTTAAACACATATTTTAACGAAATCATATGGACTTTTGTGAAATATTTTGCATAAAAATATAGAATAACACTTTATTAACATTTTAAACTAAAAATATAAGCAATTTCTTAACTTTTTACTAGATTTTTTATTTTTCTAAAGTAACGATCTCTTAATAACAACCGAACTGTTTAGTAATAAAATTAAACTAAAATAAAGTAAGAAGAAGACTTGAAGGGCTCTCAATTAAAGCTCTGCTAAATGTAAACAAAACTGTGAGTGCATGTGTGTGTACAAAGTAAATAAAAGAAATTAACCGTTTTTAAGGCAAAAAGTACTTAAAGTAGGAAGAAAATAGGAATTTTTAAGTAACATATAATAATGTAGAAAAAATGGTGCCTTTTCTGTGTATTAAATAGGTACTTATTTTGGAAATTGTGTTTAGAATTTTCTATACAATTGTAGACAATTTGTATGAAACACATGACCAATGTTTTGAACATTTTAAATGTGGACCTTAAAAATACAGCAAGTACTTTTTTGAAAACTACCTATGTGGGTAAGTGCTCCTAAGGTCGGCATGACCCAGTAGTCGGCATTTTTTAGTTAAAAGCTTAATAAATAGGAATAACGATAATTTTATACAAAAGTAATATTTAACTTTAATTTAACATACACTCATTTCTCTTTATGTAATGTTTAAATTTGGGTGAGATGAGTATTTTGATCTATTTTTTACCTTATTCAGTGACCATCTTGCAACAGGTGCGGTAGTGCCTGTTTTTTAAGAAATTTTTTTAGTTTCAGGGCCAACTAAAACAAATAAGTAACCATATTAATTTCAGTGATTTTGTTATCAAAGCGGTTTTAACAGATAAAATTTTGTTTAAATATTACCTCCAATGTAAAAGATTTTACAAAAAATAATTTGTTTGGTTATTTTAATCAATGCCGACATTAGGAACAAAAATTTCAATGATTTTCAGTGACTTCAGGCAAATGGGTATTTTTAAAGAATCCTGAAGTCGGCAGCAGCTTTTATTTGTCTGGAGATCGCAAAACCGAGTAATATTTTGAGATTTAGAAGGGACTATTTTCCTAACATTTTAGAATTACAAATATGGACACACCAGGAAAAAGACCCATGCACCAATATCCTGAAGAAGCCTTAAAAAATGCTCTTTGTGAAATAAGAGAATGGAAGTTTTCGGTATTAGGTGCCAGTAAAAAATATGGACAGATTATACGGACGTGTTTCTGAAGGTGCTAGGAAAATGTAGATTACCATTAAAAAGTGAGGATTTGCTAAACACGGTTCAAACAATCGTGAAGGAAGAACAGCGAACCACACCGTTTTTAAACGGGCGACCAGGAAGGAAATGGTATCAAGTGTTTTTGATACGTCATCCCTGTCTATCAATTAGAGAAGCAGAAGGAAGTAGTTAGGATCGAGCGGTAGTAACATAGGAAGCCATAAGAAAATGGTTTGATGGATTAAAGAAATGTCTCAATGATCAGAGCGCTTTGGCTATTTTAGCTCATTCATCCCGAATATTTAATGGTGATGAAACAAGTTTTAGTATGTGCCCTAAACCTGGCAATGTTTTGGCTCCAAAAGGATATCGGAATGAAAAAGAAACAATTACAGTGCTATTGGTCTTTTAAGCAAATGACAAGACCGTGGTACCAATGGTTGTCTTTCCATATATACGACCGCTTGAAATCTTTTAAGATTTTATTCTTTTCTTAATAAAAAATGCAATGCCGACAATTGGGTCACAAATTGCCGACATTAGGATTACGGGCACAAATCGTGTTTTTTTCAAGAAGACGTAAATTGCTCAAATTTAATAAAAACTGCTTGAAAAGTGTTAATTGAGTCCAAAACTATACAAAATACTAAACAACAATAACCCATTAAAATCCCAATACCATGTTCGCACTCACAATGGTACCACCTTAAAAACTGAAAAACAGTTAAACTGCCGACTACTGGTGCATTCACCCTATGTAATTACCTTTTATTTAATTAAAATCTCCAACCAAACAAACTTTTAATCAATCTTGCACTTAAATTAAACACCTTTAAAAGTAAATATTAAATTTCTTATTAGAATTGGTTTTATGAAGTGGAATATTGTATTATTTATATAATTAAAATCTCCAACCAAATAAATGTTCACCAAACAGAAGCCATTTTGGCGCAAAAGAAAACTGTGCATAAACGTTTTCAACTAAGCATTTGATAGGTATTTTATAACCAAGAACAAAAGTAGTAATGGTTGGTTTTTATTTTTGCAAAGGGGAGCTGGGATTTTACAATTTACGATTTATTTTGATAGTTTTTTATGGTTTTCACACAAATGCATAAACAAAACAAACCACAGAAATAAAACTAGTTAAACCAGAGAGTACAAAGAACGAAGACAAAACAGAGAGCTAAATGGAAAAAAATAAACAAAAATTTAAAAGAGCAAGATTAATTAAGAGAATGTACATGTTCTATAGTAAACAAATTACGCATGTTTGTGGATGATGAATTGTGGAAATTATGTTATGGGAATAACTGCTCTTTAAAATTAACAGAACAATAAAAACCTTGCTCTTTACTCTTAAAAAGTCGTTTCATTTCATTGTGTTTCTATGGTTAAACAAATTTCTGAACTCTTGCCATTTTATCCTCTCTATGTTTATTTTTCTCTTTAAAAGTGCAAATTTGTGTGTATTTTATTTTTGTATACTCTCTGTTTTTGTCTGAATTTTGTCTATACACCAGTTTTCATAACAACACATCAAGTTTGTACTCGTTTGACCTTTTACGCCTCATCCCGCATTTTTTTTTTTTTATGAAATAATGTTGTTTCTTTTTCACCATTTGTTTTGGGGTTGGCTTTCGTTTGCTGTCAGCGTTGTAAAGAATGGTAGACACAAAACAAAATTAAAACATAAACGTAGCAAGAAAACCAAAACAAAATACAAAAAAAGAAAAAGAAAACAGGGTAATAACAACAATAACATAAAATTGCAATCACCCAAAATGTTGTTGTTACGATGGTTGATTGTTATCGGTTTTGTTTTTGTTATTGTTGTGAAGTACGTATGTACATTTGGTGTTGTTGTTTTTGTTTTCAAACGACCAACGACTTTATTTCGTTTGCAGCGAATCTGTTATTATTATTGTTGTTTACAATTTGTTCGTTTCATGATGTTGGTATGCCATCGGAATGTGAACAAGCGTTCAGAGGAAACTCAGACAAAAAAACAACATAAAGCAGATGAAGAATAATTATAACAAAAACAAAATAATCATTTTAATTATTCAGATGATAATGATGATGTTGTTGCTGATGATGATGTTGAAACATTGTCCATTGAAAAAAAATGCATTTAGCGCGTGTTTTCTTCGTGCATATTGTTTTTCATGCATTTCTGTGCAGGGATGCGGTATGAAAACTACAAATTGTTGCAATGAAAGTGATTAATTGTACTTTTTGGATTAAAGGTAGGTAAGTACCTACCAAATGTGTACCAATCAAAAAAATTAATTAGATCTTTAATAGGAGAGGTGCCTACATCAGGATCCTGAAAGGTGAGAACCGAAAGTTTTCGTATAAAAAAGATACAAAAGAAATAGGTATATAGAACAAATTTCAATTCCTACAACCAATTTCGTAATACTGAATTTATTATGGAAAACAAAACTTAAGTCCTTTTTGTGCATCAATGGAAGAACTTTCCATATTTTTTTTTTCCAATTGGCTTGAAATGGCTCCGAAATTTTAATTTACTATGAGGAAAACATTTAAAATTTGTTAGAAGGTATACCTAGCGTACCACCTTACAAAATAAATGTATTATAATGTATTTCTGCAAGGCAGTTACGAAAAATTGTTTTTATTTTTTTTTTGCCGAATGTAGGGTTTTCCTTTTTTCGTTATACAGTGCACTCGCGGTAACGTGAACTAATTAAAACCAAGGGAGTTCATGTTACTGAAATTGTTCACGTTAGCGATTGTCGAATTTTATAATATAAACCTGTGTTTTACACGCTTGAACGTGAAATTCTTTTATTTTTATTTTTATTATTAAAATATAAAACAAAAATTATTGATTAAAATGCATTACAAAACAAAACGAGATCACGACATAAAATTACTCATTCGTTGCCATGCAAAAAATATTAATTTAGAGGATACAAACAAATTTTTAATATAAGGGGATTCCCTAAACTTTAAAAATCGAAATTAATGTATGTATTTCAGTGTTGTCTACATGCTTAGAAAACAAATGCAGTGAAAAAAATTGTTCACGTTATAGAGCTGTCTGAGTTTGTTCACGTTACAGAGTAGTCAATGTAAACAAAAGCTTGTTCACGTTAGGCGGTGTTCACGTTAGACGGTGTTCACGTTACCGCGAGTGCACTGTATCTTTGGTATTTACAGTCGGTTCTTAAAGTATGATATATCAATGTTTTTGTCTCAAGAAGACCAATGTCTTTCTCTAAGAGCAATTGACCTCAAGTATTTTGTTTTAGTATTTATCCACCGGATCTTTCTTCCTACCACCATAATGACTGAAAATTAAAGCTCGCAAGAAATCATTTAATTTTGCTAACGAACTAATTCGATAACTCCAGCAGAAACACTTTAAAATTTAATTAAGGACTGAGATCGAAAAATTTTTAACATACATAGGGTGAATGCACCAGTAGTCGGCATTTTAACTTTTTTTCAGTTTTTAAGGTGGTACCATTATGAGTGCGAACATGGTATTGGGATGTTAATGGATTATTGTTGTTTAGTATTTTGTATAGTTTTAGACTCAATTAACACTTTTCAAGCAGTTTTTATTAAATTTGAGCAATTTACCTCTTCTTGAAAAAACACGATTTGTGCCCGAAGTCAGCACCTGTAATCCTAATGTCGGCAATTTGTGACCCAATTGTATTTTTTATTAAGAAAATAATAAAATCTTAAAAGAATTCAAGCGGTCGTATATAAGGAAATACAACCATTGGTACCACGGTCTTGCCATTTGCTGAAAAGACCAATAGCACTGTAATTGTTTCTTTTTCATTCCCCTTTTGTATGAAATATACATTCCGATATCCTTTTGGAGCCAAAACTTTGCCAGTTTTAGGGCACATACTAAAACTTGTTTCATCACCATTAAATATTCGGGATGGATGAGCTAAAATAACCAAAGCGTTCTGATCATTGAGACATTTCTTTAATCCATCAAACCATTTTCTTATGGCTTCCTCTGTTACTACCGCTCGACCCTAACTAATTCCTTCTGCTTCTCTAATTGATAGACAGGGATCACGTATCAAAAACCCTTGATACCATTTCCTTCCTGGTCGGCCGTTTAAAAACGGTGTGGTTCGCTGTTCTTCCTTCACGATTGTTTGAACCGTGTTTAGCAAATCCTCACTTTTTAATGGAAATCCACATTTTTCTAGATCTTGGCACCATTTTACTAAACGCTTTTCTTCAGAATCAGACAACACGGTTTGTGGCCCCATTTTCCTAGCACCTTCAGAAACACATCCGTATAATCTGTCCATATTTTTTACTGGCACCTAATACCGAAATCTTCCATTCTCTTATTTCACAAAGAGCATTTTTTAAGGCTTCTTCAGGTGCATGGGTCCTTTTCCTGGTGTGTCCATATTTGTAATTCTAAAATGTTAGGAAAATAATCCCTTCTAAATCTCAAAATACTACTCGGTTTTGCGATCTCCAGACAAATAAAAGCATCTGCCGACTTCAGGATTCTTTAAAAATACCCATTTGCCTGAAGTCGGCATCACTATTCCGACTATTGAAAATCATTTTTGTTCCTAATGTCGGCATTGATTAAAATAACCAAAGAAATTATGTTTTGTAAAATCTTTTACATTGGAGGTAATATTTAAACAAACTTTTATCTGTTAAAACCGCTTTAATAACAAAATCACTTAAATTAATATGGTTACTTACTTGTTTTAGTTGGCCCTGTAACTAAAAAATTTCTTAAAAAACAGGCACTACCGCACCTGTTGCAAGATGGTCACTGAATAAGGTCAAAAATAGATCAAAATACTCATCTCACCCAAATTTAAACATTACATAAAGAGAAATGAGTGTATGTTAAATTAAAGTTAAATATTACTTTTGTATAAAATTATCGTTATTCCTATTTATTAAGCTTTTAACTCAAAAATGCCGACTACTGGGTCATGTCGACTATAGGAGCACTTACCCTACCAAATATTATTGAATTCGGAAGAGTAAAAGTTAAAAAATTAATTTTCTTTATAGGTAGGTAGAAATTTTTCATATCTTCCATATGACGGAAGTCTAGAAACTATTCCTGTTATTGGATCGCAATCTTGATAATTCCCATTTAAAAATCAAATTAGGTTCTGGTATTCTTCCTCATTTGAAATGTTTGAAATAGCCTTTTTCAGAAACAAAATGTAAAGCTTTATGATAATAGTAGATACATACACATAATGCAAATGTCAACTGGGTTATTGAATAATCTTTTTGTGTTTCGTAATAGAAGTCGGGAAATTACAACCGATAATTGTACTACTTATTGTACCAGCATTTCATCCCTGCTTAAATGTACATACATACATACATACATATTTTTCTATAACCAACATAAACAACAAACAACACCATCAATGAATTACATACATACTGTCATGTTGTTTGTTTGTGAACACTGTACTGTACATGCACATTTTTTCGTTTGTTTTGCTTTTTTGTTATTGTTGTTATTGCTGATTTTCTTTATTATTGTTTTGTTATTGTTGTTTTTGATTTTGCCTTTAACATGTTTACATTCTTCAATAGAGGCAGCAGTAGGCAGGCAGGCAGGCTCTTTAGATTCATGCATCAACTTCATCATCATCAACATCGTGGTCGTCGTCGTCGGCACATGTGCATCTGTTTTATGGCTTTTCTTTTCAGTTTTTCCCCTTGATGTTGTTGTTTTGCTGGAAAAGTTGTATGTGTCTATAAATATTTTTCATTGTTGTTATTGTTGTGCATAAAATAATAATTGCATTTTTATAAAATGTCCATAATTTTTTTATTTTATTTTATTTTTGTTAAATTTAATGGAGTCTTTTTTATGGCCAAATTTGTATGTTGCAAGTCGTACTTATAATAAAAATGTTCTAATTGGATGGGTCAACATTTTTACGATGTCTTTTTTCCTTATTTTTTAAAAGAAATTGTTGAACTCAAATTTACCACGCTTGGCAATTTGTTATTAAAAGCATTAACAAAAACGTTATATTCCCATTCTTTTTTTTATGAACAACCATAATTTTATAACATATTGTCATTATTTCTTTAATCTTTGTGTTAGTGGACGTTTGTTAAAATGGTTTCAGACACAGACGGCCTAATACCGTGAATTGGCTGAATAATGGTGTTGCATAATAATACAAACATGCCTAAAATTCATGGTGGGCTAAGCAACCGTTACCGAAATAACTGCAAATACAGCTTTTGATCCAGCCTATTTCTGGGTTAAACTATTTACAATGATGAATTCTTTAGATATTGAACAGTTCTTTAGATGTTTATCTTGTATGTTCTGATACCACCCATTAGCGTTTAGTTGTTTCACCTACTTATGCCTGTAAATTCAACAAATAGGTATCTACGGTATAAAATACACAGCAGATAAATTTACCTAAAAGGTAATTTGACATTAATTTCAAATCAATATCTACGGGTAAAAATTACCAAATATTTTTACTCCATGATTAAGTAAGTACTGATAGATATCTATTTGTTGAAATTACGGTCATTACAATGGTAATAAAATAATAAGGGGGCACGTCCTTTCTCCGATCCTCATAATTTTTGACATAACGGGAGACTGGCATCAACGTAATTTACACAAAATTTAAAGACTCTCACAACTAAAAGTATGGTAACTATGTGAGATACCACTCCACTGTTCTGATCCCACCCATTTTTATATATTTTATGTACAATGGTAACAAAATAACTAATTTTAAGCTTTGCATTAACTATTAACATTCTCCAAATATTATATCATTCCCAATAAGCCGATCCATGTCAATTTCGACCAAACATCGTAAAAATAAAAAAAGTGATTCAAACAAAGCTAAAATACTCTAGAAATTAAAACTTTTTATTATGGAGGTGCCAGATCAACAGTTTCGATCTCATACATTTTTAGCTAAACTTCGTTCAGTGGTAAGAAATACATCTTTACTATTATTTTCCAAATATTCGAAAATAACTAATCCAATACATGATCGCGAAATACATCCTTCAAAGTTTTACGGATTTTTCTAATACAGTTCACCAGATGTTTGATAATATCCATTTATTTTGTATATAGGGTTCCGTGTCCGCTAATTTCAGACAAATTACTTAAAATTATAAAAAAAAATTTTTAGAGAAAGTTTGAATGTACCACATCCACAAATGTTATCCACAAAGTTTAAATACTGTTACGATGTTTAAATACTGTTACTGTTACGATGTTCTTGAGATATTCGAAATTTACAATTTTACATTGTATGGAAAATGCCACGCCCACTAATTCAATACCGCCCATTTGACAGCCAAACAATTTTTGCTTTTCCGAATTTTTCTATTTTTTCGGGAAACTTTTTCAACTTTTCTTTCCCATCCTCGGAATATTTCAAACAATAAATAGCGTAATTTCTCTAAAGTCAAACCGATGTATAAATTTTATTGGTGGATAGATTCCTTCCTTATCTTGTATTACATTAATTGTAATTGGTATGGGAGACAAGGAAGGAACCATATAATCTTTATTTGGAAACCTTTCAATCTAGCTTGCCAGTCTGATTTGAATAGATTTTGGAGGCATGAAATTTCGTTTGTGGACTGGGAATGTTTTAAAATATTTCGGGGATTTTATGGGGATAAAGTGGATTTTATTATCCATAATAGTAATAAGTTACGAATAAGTGTTCCTTATTACATGTTCTTTGGATAGAAAATAGAGATGTTTAATGGTATTGAGTCCAAGATATCTAGTATTATAAAGTTTTTACATACGGATTTTTTGAGGTGAAAAATTTCAGCGCCAGTTGTACTTCTGTACTTTTGAATTAAATATTTTTAAATCATCCATATCTATATAAATATATAAATGTCTTTGTAAGTTTGTTTGTTTGTTTGTTTGTTTGTTTGTTTGTTTGTTTGTTTGTTTGTTTGTTTGTTTGTTTGTTTGTTTGTTTGTTTGTTTGTTTGTTTGTTTGTTTGAGCATCACGCCAAAACGGCTGAATCGATTTTATTGAAATTTGGAACGTATATAGATCCTTACTTGGAAGCGTCAATAGGCTATAACTTTTTTCAATACTTGGACCAGAAAGGGGTAAACAGGGGCAAAACCGGTAAAATTGGAACCTTTAGTTCTTAAACAATAAATACTAAACGGCCGAAACGATTTTATTGAAATTTCCAACATAGACTACGACAGGGGTAGCGAAGCGCATCGGGTCAAGCTAGTAAATATATAAATGTCTTTGTAAGTTTGTTTGTTTGAGCATCACGCCTAAACGGATAAATCGATTTTATTGAAATTTGGAACGTATATAGATCCTTACTTGGAAGCGTCAATAGGCTATAACTTTTTTCAATATTTTTACCAGAAAGAGATAAACAGGGAGAAAAACTAGTAAAATTGGTACCTTTAGTTCTTAAACAATAATTACTAAACGGCTGAAACGATTTTTACTACGACAGGGGTAGCGAAGCGCACCGGGTTAAGCTAGTTTGGTTATAAAAATTAACACTACTTACTTATTTAACATAAGATAAACTATTTGTTGTATGATGTAGTGGAATCCAATTTTCGTTGAAACGAAGTCTGAGTTAACATTCCTATCGAAATGTCACTCTGATTACACTTGGAATATCACTGAACAGCTCCCAATATTTTGCGCCATCTATTTTCTAGAGTTTCCATTTTAAATGCTCTTAAGCGGAATTGCATAATATTTCACATTCGAAATATACAATGCTTATCCTGCTCTACCTACTAATTATCACAGCAGCCATTATCCGGAAGAGGACTCTATATATCAAACCAACATTATTTAATGGCATATTCGTCTGGTCGAAGATACTGGAAAAGTGTGAAAAATGTCCTATAATCTTGATGACAGGAACCATAAGAACAACGTTATGAAGAAATTTTTTACTTTGGAAAAAAGTTAGCACTGTAGAGGAAGGTTAGGTTGAATGTAACTGGGGATTAGAATTATGAGGAAATGCTAGTATTATACGGATTATGGACAATGTTCCTAGTTTCATCGATTATTGCACTGCTTATTGAGAAGTTTAAATTTTTCAATCATGTTATTTCTTTGTCTAAGGTTTCCGTAATCGTATACTGGTTTTTCAGAAAACCTTGACTAATGCCCTTCATGTTACTTTATTTAAAGTCCCTTCTTTATCTATGGAAATGGCAGCATTCTAGTTATATTCTTATAATCTTTAAATTACTCATATGTAGGGAAGTTTCTGTTGAGCAACCCTTCATTCATTACAGATCATCTTGGACCAATTGGTGTATATCTATTGTCAAACCCATTCGTTGTTCTAGTTCCGCCACGAAGGAAATATAACCTTAAATGTTCAATTAAAGTTTGTATGAGGTTTTGCACAGCCTGAAGATTGGTTCAGTTAATCGTAGTAACAAAAACCAGATCCCTTCATGATCCTCTAGATATGTCTCGCCACGCTGTATGATTATGTAACCATTAATTACATACAAGATGAAATATAGTGTTCGGAGCCTGTGAGAGAGTTGTACGTAAAGCATCTGAGACCTAAGTGTAATTAGACTCCGGAATTCTGTGTAAATGTTGGTTTACAACTCATTTCTTGGCTGTTACGGTTCATCGTGCTATTGATGTAGTTGCAGATATGTCGTAAGATGTTTGAAAGTTTTTTCTTTGTCTGAGGAGTCCGCAATCGTATACTGGTATTCCTGAACACCTAAACTAAAGGCCTTCAAATGACATAAGATGTTGTTTTATATAAAGTCTCTTCTTTTTCCAAATTCTAGTTATATTCCTGGAATCTGTAAATTATTCATATGTAGGGAAGTTTCCGTTGTGCAACCCTTTAGGTAGACATGATGACTACTCGAAAATCTTGAAGCATTCTAAAGATGTTGCTCTATACAGGGTGGTCCAAATACTAGTATCTTTTTAAATCATATGTTATTAGACACTGCAGACAAAATTAGTCACTTTATGTTTGAAATATTGCAAACATATTTTCAAAGTAAGTGCTGTGTTGTCCAAACTGAAATGAAGAACCCACTGCGAGTGCTGTATCCAAGATTGTGCAAAAAGTTTGTGACAGTGGCTTGCTAGTGCACAACACTCATGATCCCCGTCAACATACGGTGCGTACCGACGAGAATGTGGCTACTGAAACCAAAAGTTTTCAACTTAATCCAAACCATTTCGGTAAATGGAGATCACTACAGAGTGATGATTACATAGCTTTTATGGGCTGAAATGTAAGATATGAACTAGGATAATCTAATCAAACAATCAATATTTGTGAACTAAGTTCGATAATCATGTTATCAGCAGTCTTGGCGATTTGACCACGATTTATACTTTTTCTTGTGGGTTTAAAGAGTATGCGAATAATCCTGGAATGATCCACACTCTTAAGGCTAATATCGTCTGAGAAACCCTCTACAAAGTCTGGAAAGATTAGACCGACAGGATAAGCTTCACCCAGGCTACCCGCGGCATATTTTTATTTCTAATAAAGCCATAATTTAGCCAAAGAAATTAAGTTTAGTTCATATTAATTAATTTGTAAAAAGATTCTTGGTATTCCAGTGTTAATTAGTAGAGATGAAAGATCCAGAATTTATCTACATTCTCATTACTTCTTTTGCCAATTTTAGGAATAAAACAACTTTCTCCAGCTAATTGAAACAATAGTTGTTAGGTAGGCCAAGTTTGAAAATATTGCAAAGCCAGAGGAAGATGAAATTCTTTGAAATTTATAGGATCGACTTAAAATATCCATTAGGACCAAGTGATTTGCAAAAGGAGAAACTGTCAATTGATCATGAGATTATCTTTGGGGAAATTTTATCTTCCTGGATCTTGGATAATGTCTTAATATCACTCAATTACTCTTTAGCCACATCAATGTCCTATGGAATGTATGTATTGGGAAGGATATTAAATTAACTTAGGCCAGGATCTTACTATGAGTTGTATTATGAGAAGTAAGTACTGCGAAGGATGTTGCAGAGAATACTCCTTTAAATTCTCAAGACCAGCGGACTCACATCCTTTTCAGTTTGTATTTGTGATCTGCCCTAAATACTATATAACCTACAAAAAACCCTTCCCTCTCCAGCAATTTACACGATCGGTAAACATTTGAAAAGCTAATACTGCACACGTTCTCATATTGGATTTTTATTACCAGGTACATAAGTAAATAAGTTAGTAAGTATAACTTGTACTCGTATTATCCAATACCAAAAAGGTATTTAATAATTTTGTAAAACGATTACATAACTCTATAAAATAACAAAAACAAAAAGGAAAAAATATGTATGTATATAATCCAACAAAAACAACAACAGCAGCAGCAACAACAAACGTCTAAAAATACTACACAGAGCAGAAAAGTGTACAATCACAGCGCACATTCCAATGTGCAAATGTGGAACAACATTCAAAGTAACATTTTTATTCGGAAAACTGGGTCACAATCATAATAATCATTTTGGTTGTTGCTTTTTTTTCGTTTGTTTGTTTCGTTGCTGCTGCTATTGCTGCCGTTGATGTTGTTGTTGCTGGTTTTCTTATTATTTCTTGCAACGAAGTTGTAAGACCAAAACCGAGCCATAAGGTGGTGTTTACATAAAATGAATAAAATTGTATGAATATAAGTATTTTTTAGATGTTTTTTCTTTTGATTTTTTTTTTTTTTTTGGTTTCTGCTGCATTTGTGTTTTGTTTTTAATAAAGTTGAAGTTTGTCTGACTGCACGTTAAAAGTGAATAGAGGAAACCTTTCACGCCTGTGGGTATAAACAGACAGTCACTATTTATTTGATTTTTTGTTGATTTTTTTTTTTTAGTTTTGCATTGTGTCTCAAAGTTGGCCAAAACCGATTACAATTTGAGCGTAGAGATACTGTAGCCGACAATAATGATGAAATTGGTTGGTTGTTCTCTCGGAGGATCACTCTTAGCTGATTTTTTTTATGGCTCTTACTCATGACTTCCATATCCTGAATCGTAGCCTCCCGCCTAGATCGTGCGATATTACACCTCTGAATGTTTTTCTTTGGGGATATGTGAAGTCATATGTCTTCGTCGATAAGCCAGCCGCGATTTAACACTTATTAGCGAATGGATTACCTATAGCGTAATCGCGACCAACATTAGAATGAAATTATCTTTTTCATAGATAATGTTAGAGATTGTTTTTTGGGCGGTCATTTTATTTAAAATTAAAAAAAAATCTCTAAAAGAAGCACCCTTTACTAAAAAAAAAAAGACCTTAATATGAGGCGTAGAAGAAGTAGTGTTTTGTGGATATTTGTAAGGGCCTAGAAAGACTTCGACAGGAAATTCATATACTGCAGAGGCCAAATAATTGTCTCTATAATGTGCTGTGATACTCACTGGCTAATCGACTAAAGCTCTTCTGGAAGAACAATCACTAGGTATCTGATATTGTAGCATCGATAGAACATTGAAATACCACGGACATTGGATTAATAATTAAGAGAGTATACCCTACTCTCATTTATTAGAACAATAGCTCACTCCTGTACGTGGTTGAGTAGTTTACAAGTAGAAAGAACAATAAAATTTTAATCGAAATATCAAGAATCAAAAGAGTGGATACCCAACTGTCACCGATTAAAACATTCGGCCAATCGAAATACAAAAAGATTCTGAAACACAAACTCAAACCTGAATATTGTTTTCCATTTTCAATTAAATGTCTGTGATGTAAAAGAGCATCCGGGGAAATGAAGTATCCGACGAATGCGCAACGAACGGGTCGTCCCTGGACGTATCTCTTGCGCAAAGGGATATTCACACTCCCTTGGTAAACGTATCAAAATTGATAAATGAATGGGTTTTGAGTGAGACGGAATTCAGGTGGTCAAATATCATCACTTGTAGAATATCCAGATTGCTCTGGCCCACTCTGACAGAGAATAGGACTAAGACTCTTTTGTCTCTTAGTAGGAATTCGATCAGGCTTCTTACGGGTATAATCACTGGACACTGTTTGATTGGACGCATGTCAGAACGTATGGGTTACCCACGTTATAGCTATTGTAGAAGTTGTTTGGATGAGGAGGAGGAAGAATCGGTAGAACACCTTCTATGTGATTGCCCAGCCTTACAAGAGCATAGACTACTACATCTTGGTAGAGCTCTTTTCCATGTTCTGGACTGTCTCAGAGATGTGCCACTAGTAAATATGATCAGATTTATTAAAAGTACCGGTTGGTTCTCACGGGGATCACAAGAAGTACATAGTCAACGAAATTAGGGTGGGCAACCAATCTCCCTTTATGTATATAAGGGAATGTTAATTCTAAGGGTATCACAATGGGCCACAAGGCCTCCGAGTGAACTCGCTAACTTGCGAGCAACCCACGTAACCTAACCTAACCTAAATAGTAAAGAGATTAGATATTAGAAGGAGAGACCACTTTAAAACCCCATGGAATCCATTTTTCGATGTTTGACAAATGTGTTTATCTCAACAGACATCGATTGATTGACATTTTTTCTGGTATTTTCTTGGTTGTACAGCAAAGACTATATGAGACTGCATAAAACAGGTGGACCTATGAACCCACCTGTGCCATAGCGAGGTCGACTTGGCCCGTTTATAATGCCGGCAGGACGAATCTACTTATGAAATTCTGTCGTGAGCAAATAAGGCTAATTGTTTCCTTTATTACAGGACACTTGCTAGAAGACTAGTCCTATTCTGCCAATGCCTGGCTCTGACAAACTGGAGGGAACGTATCCTCGGAATCCTATTGCTATCGTGTTTAGATGAGCTATCAAGGATGAATTTAAGACGAATCCACTCCTTCATTAGATAATCTGGTTTGTTCACCTCGAAGACAACGGACGTACTATAAATACCCTGCTGTTTACCTCTTGGGTATCACAATGGGATCAGTTTTGAATGGACCCAAGTGAGCTGCTTGACGAGTGGCTGCCCATTTAACAAACATCAAACTCATTCCCATAACATCAAGAGCTTCTAATTCCTTAATATTTATATCATACATAAACCTCCGAAACGATCCGAGTCTAACTCGGGTAATGATTGTCTGCACAGCGAAAACTGTATCAACCGCAAGTTTATCCTTGAGGAAAGAACTTTCAACGACATCAGATCTATTACAACAAAAGAAGAAACATCATGCTCCGACATGTGTTTTTCGGAGTCGATTTAGCAATGTCCGTCTGTCTGTCTGTCTGTCTGTCTGTCTGTCCATTGCAACGATGTATATAAGGCTATAGTAAGTTGGACCTACAATGGGTCAAAATCGGGAAAAATATTTTTTAACCCGAATTTTTTTTCACAAACAATTTTTTTTGTCATACATTTTTTCACTAATAAATTAAAAAAAATAAATTTTTAAATTAAATTTTTTTTTTTTTAAAATTGGAATAAAATTTAAGAAACAAATTCGAAAAAAAAATTTATTTTAAAGTATAATTTAAGATTCTCTTACTTGTTTTTCAAATAAATTTTCCAACATTACTTTAGACAAAAGATATACAGTAAGACTCTTCCAGTAGGAAAGACATCTTATGTCTCCTAGAGCATCACCTAAGAAAGGCATATTGATGTTCGCTATGTAAATTGTTGGACCTCCAGTATTTAAACATAAGGTAGTTGAGCATGTTCTGCATATTTTAGAAACAGCAGAACAAATTTTCAGGCTCCCATGAGAGGGAAATTGAGGCTTATTTGAATGGCTATTGAACTATCCTAATAGAACTATTTTCATTTTGACACAATGACCACAAACAAAAATCCACTATCGATTTCCTAATTACATCTTCATATATTCATCGCCTAACGCCTCTATTGTGTTTCCACACCCCCCCCCTCCCCATTCACATATACAATTTAAATTAACAACAACAATTTTGCAATAGATTTTCATAACCTTGTAGCGTGAAAAACAAAAACATGCTCGCACTCAAAACTAGTAAACAAAATTTGTTTTTTTATTATAAAAACAAACAAAACAAAACATAAAATGTGAAGAAAAAAGCTAAATAAGATAAATTATATAAAAAACAGAAAACGACAACAAAAATATACAATATATTGCAACTGACGAATTGACAAATTCAATGACATACACAAGACAAACTGTTGTACAGATAAAAAGGTGATTTTTGTTATTTTTTTTATTTTGTGGTAGTGGCATAAACGTAGAAATTAAATAGAACGATGGAATGTAGCAGGTGCTGCGTTTGGAAAGAGGGGCAATTGGGGGCACATAAAGTATTGCACAGCAACTATGACAATATTTTAAATGGCTGAATGTTTGACTGATTTATTTCTTTGCAGATGATACTATTTTAGTGGACATTTTAATCCCGGAAATTGAGATATTTTATGTTAAATATAAATATAACTATGCAATAGTTTATATTTGGATGACCTCTGCAGAATGTTGTTTTGAATTCACAAACAGTCTTATTTTATTATTTCGTCTCCTAGTTAAAACTAAAAGCTCCCCAAGAATAGAGGAATACTCTTTCTTTGTTTCTTTATCACGGATAACTATTTTAAAAAATCTTTCGGAATGAAGACAATCCTCGTTTCATCATTTCCAATACAGTAAATGAATCTGACCAGACGACATATTTGCCTCATGTGAATGGTCCAGAATTTGCGGAGTGGCGAAATTTATCTTCTGCAGATTACAGGTTTCAGATATGCTCTCTTTATTCTCACAGAAAGGTTTTCATGAATCATAGAATAAAGGAATAGGAATAAAGACAAACCTCGTTTCTTTACACTTAGCTGAAATGTGTATACCTAAAATAGCATAGTTTAAGATTAGAATATTCATAATTTCCGATACAGTATCAGATTCCGAACAGACGACATATTTGCCTCGTGTTCAGTGTCCAGAAATTTAGTGTCAAGTAGAATTTCCGGAGTGCCGAAATATATCATCTGCAGATGGGAGGTGTGAGATATTCTCACTGAAACGTTTCCATGATGCGAGTTTTGTCGTTGTCTTGTAAGTCTAGATGCTCTCTGGAAAATTTCGACATGATGAAGAATTACCTGGTTATTCTTGCTAATTGATCATTCCAAGTTATAAAGTAGAGTTTCGCCTTTTATTCATGGCTTCAAACCGAAACCGACAATTATTCTTCGGTTTCGGATTTTTTCTTTAAAAAATAAAACAAAACAATTCAAAATTTAGAACTGAAAAACTAGAGTTTGATGGTTGTTTTTTTAAGCACAATAGAACTGCGCCCACTTTTTGACATTTATGAACAATATACTTTGACAAATCATCATGAGTAGATGAACAACGCTATCAAATTATTAAAATTTACTTTGAAAATCAGTCATCGATTGGCGCAACTTATATACGACTTCTTGATTCGTATGGCGCCCATAATCGTTCATCTAAGCAAGCCATCCGTCTGTGGATAGATTTCATACTACATACTCTCTAAATGATATAATAACATCAATACGTCAAAGGAGTGTGCGTACTGAAGAGAATATCGCCGCTGTAAGCAAAAGTGTGGAATAAGATCTAAATTGATCGATTCGTCATCGGTCGCAGGAATTGGGCCTCTTTTTGTCCAGTACGTGGAAGATTTTGCACAAAGATCTTGTCCTACACCCATATAAGATCCAGCTGGTGGAGGAATTAAACTCACGATACCATCATATCCGTCGTTCTTTTACCGATTGGGCTCTAGAGTAGTTGGAAACTGAACCGAGGTTTAATTTATGGCTTAACGGGTTTTTAATAAAAAAATTGCCACATATGGAGTGAGACCAATCCACAACAGACCCTACAAACTCCATTACATCCAGAAAAATGCACCGTTTGGTGAAGAATACACTCTGGTGGCATCACTGGACCTCATTCTGCATAAATGAAGCCGGAGCTCGCATTACGGCCAATGGAGATCGTTACTGCACCATGATCAAAGATTTTTTGTTTGAAAATATGAATGATATTGATCCTAACGAGATGTGGTTTCAACAGGATGGCGCTACGTGCTATATGGCGATCGCAACCGTCCTTGGACCTGTACCTCTCGATTATTTGATGTGGAACCACGTGAAGTAACTTGGAGGCCAATATTGTTCGTGTTATTCGACACATACGGCCAGCATAGCTCGAAAATTTGGCTCAAATACAGTCGCGGTGCCATATGAAATGATTTTCTAATATAATGTCATGTATTGATCTTTCGAATAAAAAGAAATGTTATTAAAATTTACTTTTTTGCGTTATTGTTCATGTTTTGAAACAAGTAATAGGACTCAGATTAGGGATATAAAGTTGAACAAAAAAAATATTCAAAGTCATTGGATGGAATTCTTTGTAATAATATTTGTATTATATTAATTGCTTAACTGCCTTTCGTATGGGATCCAAGGAACCTTTCCGGAAATTGTTCAAAAATTCATCACTCGTGATTAGAACTATAAAAATAATTGTAATAAAAAACTGTCCTTATTATCGGATATGGAATGTTTAGCAACAGTTCCTAGTCTGAAGGTGATTGATTTAGAGTTTTTTTTTTTAATTTTAAACAAAACATCTGAAATAGAATTGGAAGTTGGAATCTTTATTATTGAAAGAACAATCTCTGGCATTTACTTTTTAAAGATAATTTCATTTAAATGTTGGCTGCAACTACGTTAAATGTGGTCTATTCGGAAAGTCCAATTTTTGATAATTTAGAAGCGTCTTGAATCGTAGCTGGCTTAACAGTGTAGACTTACATAACCCCAAATAAGTAATCCAGAGGTGTGATATCACACAATTTAGATGACCAATTGATAGTTTCGGAACTCGAAATTAGCTGCCAAAATGATTTCTAAATAAAACCATGTGTTGTCGAAGTACAGCATAAACATTTCTCATAGAACGCTGATTTTCGTAATATAGCTGACTAGTTTGGAAAGAGCGATCTTCTCAATGTCATAAGTCATAGTTTGTAGACATTAAAGTAACTCAAACATATTCTTAAACATTTACCTTAATAAGGCAATAACAGAAGTTTAGTCTATTATTTAAAGTTACTACCGAAATTCTAAGTCAGTAGTCGAAACATTAACAACACTTACGCCAATGTTCAGTCGTAATAACCTTCCAATCAGACACGCTGTTGAATAATACATTATGTTGTTGTTTTAACTGGACTGCTGCCATCGAAAAATTCTGAAGAAAAAGCTTCCTGTTATCACAGCTGTCGCTTAGTTCGAAATCTTTGGCCGACTTTTGTTACAATTGTTTTGGGGACTTACATCTTTACTATTACTTATATTCCTGTGTCGATGATATTACGCTTCAATTCAAAATACTTACATCAAACCAGTCGCTGCCACACCGTTCATCGGAATTTGGAATCTGTTCCTTCACATTGTGGGAAATTTGGCGCAGATCTTGGTCTATGTAATTACTTAAATTAATATCAAATTAGCTTCAGAACTGAAGCCATCTTAGAAACTTCTAGAAACTCAGGAGAAGTGATTGTACAATACGCTTTTTTCTCGTTGTAAGTCTGGTTTATGCCAATAAGTCAACAATGTTAGAAGATCTCGAAATTCTTAACGATGTGTGCAAACGTGGTACTCATTCGAAGATCGAAGTCACATGTGAATTACACCATAAATATAATTATCAATGAAAGGCGAGAGAGTGTTGGTGAAAGCCCAGCAACATCAATTAGGGGTCTTGGATAAGAATTGAAAAAAATTGAAGAAGCTCTCTACGGCGTATAGTCTCTGGAGATCAGAGTTTTCATGCTTAGAAAGCTCAATTGACCATACACAGCGAAGAGAGTTTTTTGAATGGATTATTGAACGTCTACAAGTGAATTCGAGCAAGATCATTAAAGTGTTAAATCATAATTGGCTCTGTTAATCATCAAAATTGTCGTAGTTAGGATTCAGAGTTTGTCGAAGAACAATTCATCTACAACGTGTCACTTTTTGGTGCGCATCTGAAGGTATCATTGGACCAATGCTGCTGTTCAAGCAGTAACTGTTATTGGTGCTCAATATCGCGACATAATAACAGGGATCTTTCTGCATAAATTTGATAGTAATAATGTTGATGACAAACAAAACGGTGAAAAAAATCAATTAAGGACTGAGATCGAAAAATTCTTAACACACGTTTTTCATTAAAACTTTTAACCCAAGTATTATTTGATTTTTACCTTCGTAAACATGTTACCTTCGTAAAGCATTCCAGTTATTATGTTTAATGTCAATTATGCTCATTTGTTGTTAATTTGATTAAAAAATGCGTGCTAAAATTACTAAATATTTTCAACAAAACCCTACAAAAAGTTGACCAAACAGTCAAAGGTCTTCCGTCAAATTGTTTTCAATGTTATTCAACAGTACCTGAAGAACTTCTCCGTTGATAGAAAGGTAGAAGGAATGGTTCAAATTATGTTTATTAAGCCAAAAAAATAGAAAGCATTTTTAAAAGAGCTCCCAACACATCCGGTAGGAAAGCAGCCCGGTTAGTTCAGTGCTCGGACTATTTGGTACGAAAAGTTAAAGCCAATGCAGGTTCAAAAACATACAAAGTTCAAAAAGTTCCTGACAGGAATGCTATTAAAAATTTAGAGGCCAAAACAGAGTACGGAAATTGAAGTCAAATTTTATAAAATAAAATATTCCTGCTGCAAAATGGATGACGAAACGTATGTTCTGGCAGATTTTTCGCAGCTTCCGGGTCAAAATTTTGTAGTTGCTGATACTCGAGGGAATGTTGATGAAAAGTTTAGGATCCAAAAGCAGACAAAATTTCCCAAAAAGTTCTTGGTATGGCAAGCAATATGCAGTTGCGGCAAAAAGGCCTAACATTTGTTACAACAGGCTCTATAAATAGCGAAAAGTACATCAAGGAATGTTTACAAAAAAGGCTGCTTCCATTCATAAGACTTCTAATGTGTCCACTTATTTTTGGCTTGATTTGTCATCCTGTCACTATGGTAAGCATGGTCTTGAGTGGTACAAGAACAATAATGTGGTATTTGTACCGGGAGAGGCCAATCTTCCCAACTGCCTGGAGCTAAGGCCAGTGGAGAGATATTGGGCACTTGTTAACAGAGAATTGAAGAGCACAAAAGAGGTGTCCAAAAGTGTGGTCGATTTTAAACGGAGATGGACAACCTGTTCGAACAAAGTGACAAAAATCACTATAAAAACCATAATGGAAAGGTTTCCGAAAAACTTCAACCTCATTTGACTGTAGCAATATTCAGATTTTAATTCACTCCAATTGGTTGAGATTAGATTACAATTCTCAACTGCAAATACTATCACCATCATCTTTATCAACCTAGTTGGGTTCAAGGAGTATAAATGTTTAGCTGTATGTTCAGAAAAGCTTCTACGATGTCGGTTCAAGGCAAACTTGATAGAAACTTATGAGACTGAAAACAAATTGTTTAGCATTAAACTCAGATGGCATAAGACTTATGAGAAATCATTACAAAATGACTCCTCCCATTTTTAGAACGCCCCTGCTGTTTTGATCATTGTACAAATGTGTGGCATATTGAAATGATAATTTCAATTGCACAATTGCAACGTGCTGTTATCAATAATAAACACTTTGTCTACAATATTTTATGTACCACTTACAACATACGAATAACACTGTTTTGCCATATTTTTGGAGGCTTAAGATACAGACACACAAACATACAAACTTTCAAAGTTACTAGTTGTTTATTATTTTCGATAAGTAATTCTTAAAAAGTGTCATATTTTTCGCGTTTCCCAATATTTAATACTTGTGAAGGAAATGTGTAAATATTAGGAGGGTGCTAAAAGAGGTTGCTAATGGAAATATGTAAATGTTATTTAAATATTTCCAGAATAAGCCGTGAAGTTTGTATAACTTGTAAATTAATAAGATTTGATAGCTGTCTCTTTCCCAACAATGATGAGATGAATTGATGATGCTGACAAGAGAAGATTGCTTAGTGTCTAACTCACTTTTTCAATGTTTTCTTTGAATTATTACAAAGCCTGAATAAATTTACTTCATATTTTCAAATTCTTTGTATTTAAATGAAATTAATGCATGAAAATCAATTCCAATTAAAATATTTTTCCATTATTAGATTTTGTTTTTTATAAATAATCATTGTCTTTACTTCTTAAACTTTACATAATACTTTAAAACGTAAAAATTTTAAAATATTTTTTTTTCTTATTGTTTCTATTGTTGTGGTTCAAGCAACGAACGACCTTCGCTTTTAAGCGGTTGGGTTATGCAATACCCCCCATCACAGACAGACAACTACAAGAAAAACTACAACAATTGTAGTAAACAATTGTATACAGACAAAAAAATTTATAAAAATTGTAATTTTCTATTAAATATTTACAAATATGCCACCCCTTCAAACCAAAAAAAAAAAAAAACAAAAAAAAAAAAATAAAAAAATCAACTAAAAATACTACAAAACTATCAAACCATGAAATATTAATTAGAAAAACTTACAAATTGAAATATAATGAATTCATTGAAAAAAAACCCAAGTGAAAACAACAAGAAACTGTAGCAACAAAATTTTGAAAGAAAAACTTTCTAGTAACGACTACTAGCCCACCTCACTCCATTTTGGGGAAAACACTATTCAAAAGTAAGAAGTAGTTTTGTAAAGTCTAGGGAAAATGAAACACAGAAAAACAACTTTAATAACAGCAACAACAAACAGTATTAATTGTTTATATATGTAACTAAAACAACAATAAATTTAAGGCAGATAGATATAGACCAAGAACAAATACCAGAAGAAGACCAAGTAGAAGTAGGAGAGGAAATGAAATAAACAACAACAGTTTGTTAATAATTCAATCGATGACAACTGAATTAATAACAAACAATTAAAACTGTGTTCGATACACACAATAAATATACACATTCGTTCAATAAAAACATGCACAAATACTGTGCTTACACTGACTATGGAAATTGTGCGTACGCGGGATTTACAATATATGTATGGCGTATTTTTTTAACGCCGTTTTTGTTTTCAATATATTTTGGTAGACAAAATAAATTTTTTTTCAAAATTGTTTTTCAAAATTTACAAAATTTTTTTTTCAAAATTGTTTTCAAAAATTTTTTTTTTTCAAAATTATTTTTTTTAATTATTTAATTATTTAACAAATGTATGACCATACATTTTATGGGTAAAAAAAATCAGGTTAAAAATATTTTTCTCGATTTTGACCCATTGTATAGCCTTATATAGATCTTTGCAAAAGACTTTAAAATATCTATCATGTGATATCCATATTGTCTATATTAATGATTTAATAATCCAGATATATATCAAAAATAGGCCAAACATCGGTTTTTTCCTTATATCTAAGCCATTTGTGGGCCGATTTTAAATAGCAACCGAGCCGGAAGAATTCCCGATATATTAATGTATGAATCAAGTTTGTAAGTTATTTGGGGTCTTCAGAAAATTAATTTCAACAGACAGACGCGCATGGCTTAATCGACTCCGCTATCTATAAGGATCCAGAATATATATACTTTAGAGGGTCGGAAAATTATTTTGTGGAAATTACAAACGGAATGGCAAACTTATATATACCCTTTTCACGAAGGTGAAGGGTATAAAAAAGGGCCGCTGCAGCACTAAAGCTTATATTGAATGTGTTTCATCGGTTTCAACATGCGATATATGAATTGTTCGGTTCAGTAGTGGTGAGTTTGACACGGAAGTTCAAAGATCGCCCTGACTAGCCAAAAAAGTTAGAAGACCAAATATTGGACGTATTACTCCATGAACATTTTTATTAAACTCAACAAGAGCTTGTAAAATCAATGGGAGCTACTCAAACAACAATTTCAAAATGTTTTCTAGCAGCAGGATATATCAAAAAGCAAGGAAATTGGGTACCATACGAATTGAAGCTGAGAGATCTTGAAAGACGATTTTGAATGTTTGAAGTATAGCTTGACCGCTATAAAAGAAAATCATTTTTGCACCGAATCATTACTTGGGATGAAAAATGGATTCATTACTGTAACCCGAAGCGTAAGAGACCGTATGTGAAGCCGGCCAACCGGCCATCCAGCCGAATCGACACCAAAGCCAAATGTTCATGCCGCTAAGTTGCTGAAATCTGACCAAACCATCACAGAAAACCTGTGGCGAATATTAGTGATTCGCCTAAAGCTAGCATTGGCTGAAAAATGTCCAGAATATAAGGCCAGACGTGAAATCGTAATATTTCATCATGACAACGCTCGGCCACATGTTGCAATACCTGTTAAAAAGTATTTAAAATGAAGTGGTTGGGAAGTTTAGCATCACCCGCATTATACTAAGTCCAGACCGTGCTTACTTTGGAACAGTGTATCCGATATTGGTTTGATTCGTTCTTGTCCTCAAAAGATGAGCAGTTCTTTTGACTCGGAATCCATATTTGCCAGAAATATGGGAAAAGGTCATAGCTTACAATGGCCAATACATTGTATAAATGTATAATGTACAAATGTTCCAAAATATAATCTAAACATTTTAAAAATTCCTCATGTGATGAAAATATTGTTACGTTTTTACCTTTTAAAAACGGGGTTTATTTCCTTTAAATAAACAGGATACTTTTGATTGTAAACATAAAGGCGTTTAGTAGTTTAAAATTTGTAACAATTCTTTATTTATTTAAAAAGAACAACAACTTCAAAAAGTCACTCAGCGTCTCTTTACACATTTATCAATTCGCAGAAATGCACACACAATTTATAATGTACAAACTTAAATGTACAAGACAGTTGATGTTAACTTTAAAAGCGCCTATGATAAATTCAACTCACGACTGCAACCTCTGCCACTATTTATACACACGCCATCTTTAGTGAATCTTCTGCAATGATATTAACGGACAAACTAGTACATTCGAATTCTAGAGCTTTCTATCAACATTGTTAGTGAGTAGAAGCTTCTACTAATGGACGTGTTTATAAACATGATGAATGTTGCAGGCAGTCGTTACAGACCGTTAAATTCAAATCGCTATTGCACACTCGTAACAATATTTGGAGCTTTCAAAATACAACCTTACTGAGATTTTGAAAGCTCTAAATATTTCTGACCACACTGGAGCAGTGTAATTGTGAACCTACAATAACTTTGTAGGTTGTTAACAAAGTTCCTTTTTCCAAACTCCAAGTGCTGCCTGCTAGAGCTTTAATTTGCTGATGAGTGTGACCAATAATTTCATTGCTGATAAGTGCTGGTTTCGTGCAATGAAGACATTTTAGATTTTGTAGAGGTAATCATTTACAATATCGCAAGGCTTCGTATGTTTGGGCATTGTGGACTGCATAATGTCCTGGAAGTGTGGAGTATGACTGTCGATGAACTTCGGAATCCATGCTGGTGACGAACTGTTAGTAATTGAGCAAGAACTTCGATTGCCTTCGCTACTGAGGACAACAGGAACCTGTATGATTCTCTCTACCTAATCTGTTCCGGAAGATCGTAATATAACCTAGTGCCTGAAAAATGGTCCGAGACAGCTTGCCAAGGAGTATCTGTCAAGGATAGTTCATCCTATCGATAATCCGTTATATAACCTTGAATGGCTTGACTGCAGTGATAGATTCTCCAACGTTAGTTGGCGTTATTCAATCCCAGTTTAAATTGGTTCCTTTTTAGTCGAATGCTCATATGCGAATTGGTTCGGGAATATTCTCCAAGCGGAGATTTACGCTGTAAACATATCTACCAGGATAATTGAGGAAATTGTTTCAGAAACGTGCTGCGATAAAGGCACTCAAAACTTATGTAGCGAAATCGGGATGTACGTATCGAGCTCTAACCGCAAAAATACTTTAAGTGCATAACAACAAACATTACAGGAGAAACTTGTTTGTGATTGCTTACATCTTTTAACACAATGTAAACATATGGGCTAAGTAAGTTTCTGCAGCTGTACAAATTTCAATTAGTTCACATATATTAAATATCAGACTTTATTTGGACGACATTCTGTGGGTTTAAGACGAGTGTGTGAGGAGTGAATCGGATATGAATGATATCTATACACAAATGGATGAACATATTTCTTTGATCGAACTGTACAAGGTGGCGCAAAAGTAAACTTCTGATGTTTTTTGGCTGTAATTAAAAAAAAAATGAAAAACTTTGATTCTTCTTGTGGATTATTTTTATTTGGTCTTTTAATTTTTTTTACATCAAGTCGAGAATATGATGTCATGTAAATGGCCGCCGCAACAGTTGATTGTCATTTGAGCCCTTGTTATGGCATTTCAATCACTTTGGCTAAAACTTCCGGCGATAGGTCCTCACATTCTTGACGGATATTGTCTTTAAGAGCTCCAAGAGTCTGAGGCTTGTTGACATAAACCCGCGACTTCAAAAAGCCCCACAAAAGAAGTCTGGAGCGGTCAAATCAGGCGATCTTGCTGGCCAGTGCCAATCGACAAAACGGGAGATTAGGCGCCCGGGAAATGCATCCTTCAGCATATCGGTTGTGGCACGTGCAGTGTGTGCCGTTGCACCGTCCTGGGTTACACGCGGATTTTCAGTGCCTCAGAAGCGTAAATTTTGCTTATTTACGTACCCGCTAAGATGGAAATGGGCCTCATCACTCATGATTATTTTTGATGAAAAATCATCTTCCTCTTGGTGGTGATTAAGGATGGCTTGAGCGTATGTTACATGTGATTGGCGATCAGCAGCTAACAGCTGATGCACCGTCTGGACTTTGTACGGAAACATCTTCAAATCTTGTACCAAAATTCGCTGTAAAGACCGTCGACTGATACCCATTTGCGTGGCACGTCGTCTGGTCGATGTCGACGGCGCTTCCATCACATCCTCGGCTACAGCAGCAATATTCTCCGCAGAACGGCTCTCCGGGGTCTGCCACGCCTGGCAGCATCTCGTGTTGTGCCAGTCTCTTCGAGGCGAGCGGCTAAACGTCGCAGTGTTTCACCAGTAGGCGTTGGACGGCCAGGAAATCTGCGACGAAATTCACGTTGTGCCAAAGTCACCGGCCGATTATTGGTCAAATAAATAGTCAGCAATATTCCGCGTTCTGGAGCAGTGTAGCGTAACATTGTTATTAACGTGTATTTCGCATGTGTTTACTACACAAATGTCAAAACAGAACTGACATTAGGGGCCAATCGCAAAATTTATAGCATTTTTTGATAGGAGGATTACTTTTGCGCCACCTTGTACATTGTGATCGTGGTGTTAGGTCTTGAGTATAGGACACACAAGGGGTATTTTAGTGTATCTTAGCTGTTTTGGGTAACACTTATGAGTGGTATAATATATAAGATATAAGTAGACAGTAAATTGATTTCACATCCGACATTTCCTAATAATGGCAATTGCAAAAGTTGTTTGAACGTGGAGAAAGAGGAGTCGGTACAATCCATACGACTTTATAGAATCTGTTTATTTACAGAAACTGCCCCGTTTCTTTTTTAGGATGGCCTCAAAAATGTATCACTCATACTGGCAGGTTCCACAGGAATTACGGTTGTGTGGTTTCTTTGACTTGGAGTAAGTACAACATTAAACATTTCTTATTCTTTATTTTTATTTTTACTATTAAGATGTATTATTTTCATGTACGCACATTAAGCCCACTCACTGTGCTTGCAAGTATACACACTGTGGATGTTGTTAATGTTTATAGTTGTTGCTGTTTTTATTGTTGGTCTTACTTTTTACTTTATTAACTTATTCTTCTTTATGCACCCTCTATTAATGTCAATCAACTGCTGTCATTGTTGTTATTTTTTTTTTTTTTATATTATTTTTATTATTGAAGTTTGTTGTTTCTTCAATGTTAAATTCAAAGATACTCAGATACACTAGTAAACACAGCAACACACATACACACACACATAAATACAGAGTACGTGCCACATTTATCGTCTTTTAATACACATTTTGTTGTTATGTATGTTTCTTTGTTTACAAAAAAAGTGTTTCTGAAGTTTTTGTTTTTAACGAAAATGACGAAAAAAACAGAAAAACACGCACATTAACACGCACTCCAGAAGAACGCACACACATATACATACATACATTTACAACTTACACTTTTTCACACAGTCCGTGTCTGTGTTTTGCTCCCTCTATTTATGTTTTGTAGTGGATACACGCCATCTAACACGTAGCTTAATGTTGCATTTATTGGTTTTACTTCTTGTTGCGAGTGCTACATACTCCATACATACATATGTACCTATTTATGCTGGCTGTGACCCAGATATTGATTCTTCTTTGTCTTATTGAATTTAGGGGTAAGAGGATTTTTACACGCACACACATGCTCACAATTAATTATTGTGGCATAAAGCACATTAAATGAATTTCTTTTCCCCAGGGCACAAGCCCTCCATGTATGAGTGCACGTACTGATACACGTATTCAGTCATACACATATACAGCCATAGACAGTGTCATGAGCGATCGTTAGTACGCAGGTGTGACATGACATTAAACAAAGCCAGCCAAATGTAACAGCTGGATGGTAATAGTACATGTTTATACGAGACCTTGTCAAAATGTAGTTTTATAATATTGAAGCAAAACAATTATTTTGGGTTTGGTTCTATACTGATCAATGATTTTTTATATTTCTCATAAATAATTTCTTTAACACTTTCTTAATATTGAAGTTCATTTTAAACTATAGGCGGATTTATGAGTAAAATTATTCTTTGATTTTGGACAAAACCCAAAAAAAATTCCAAGCGTTAAAATATTTGCATGTCTAAGCTGTCCTACAAGTTTCATTCAAAAGCAGGGAAATTGAGTACCATACCAATTGAAGCCGAGAGACCTTGAAATACGTTTTTGAATGTCTGAAATAAAAATAATTTTTGCACCAGGTGACTTAACTCTTTTTTTTATTAAAAAAAAATTTCATTGAGTTTTGTTAATAAATAAAGATGTTATTACATATTTATTGAGCTTCCAAAACTAAAAATTGTATCAAAATTTTAATAGGATTGCAAATATTAGGAACAATATGATCCACATTTATTCCGAGTTAATTTTTTTTGTTTAGATAAGTTAGTTTTGGTCTTATAAAAAAAATTTCAAGTCAATATCTCAATTAGAAATCTGGATCAAATTGTTCCTAATATTTGGAATCCTATTAAAATTTTGATACAAATTTTAGTTTTATAAGATCAATAAATATGTAATAAAATCTTTATTTATTAACAAAACTCAATGAAATTTTCAACGATTTTTAAGTTTTTCATTTTGAATAACAAAGTGTAAAAAAAATTGTTCAAATGGTCAAAGAGAATCACGCAATTCCTAAAAATTTGAGCGAAAATTCCAAAATGATATTTTTTACTATTTTGCCCATAGGGTCCACATTTTCTTCGGGGCTGTGAAAATGCTTTGGAAATAAAAAAGGATCATATCAAGGTTTTCAAAAGTGCTTTCCATTTTCTGATCCCAGCTTTGGGATTTAAGAACATGTGGTCCAAAGTTGAAATTTTGATACAAAATAGGTCAAATTCCAAAAGGCGTAGGGACGACATATTCGAAAACTATGACAAGTTTTTTATACCAAAATGTTCTCCGTAAAGACATCTTACAGAAAAACATAAAATTTTTATATGTCCTTAAAGAATTTTTTTTTTAAATAAAAAAGATTTAAGTCACCTTTTCGCATTTGTAGAGTCCATTTTAATAACTTAAACTCGAATTCTCCTTGGCTACCCAAATGTCAGATTTATTTCAAAAAAATTTTGATTCTGCCCCACTGTGTGTTGACAGTTTGATGCACTAAAGCAATATAAATATCGCTGTATGCATACAGCTTGTATTTATACTAAAACTGTAAACGAAAATTTTTCGTTAACAAAGCACTACTTAAGCACATACAAGACAGTTGTTGTTGATTTAAATTCTCTTTTGCTCAGGCATGCGCAGTAATGACGAAAATTCTACTATGTATTTAAAAGGAACGTTAGTGTGTGTATCTGTTTGAAGAAATTTTACGCGTGTGCATCAGCTATTTATACTAAAACTATGAACCGAAGCGCATGGGAATTTTTGTACTAAAGTGATGCACGAAAATATCTTCAAGTTTATTCAGTTAGGAGTAAAGTCAATTAAATATTGTATAGTAGTTACAGAACTTTTTATTTTTGTAAGTTATGTAACTTGTGAAGCGTATGAAGTATCTTAATGAAATTTCGCATTCTTAGAGTTGAGGTGTTTTAGAGTTTAGCAGTGTGAATTTTGGTACATCTGAGAGGTTGTGGGTGGATCTCCAAAGTGGGTTTAAAAGTTTAATACATTCTAGGAAACTGTGTCATTGAAATGAAAAAAAAAAAAAACATTTAAAATAGTAATATTATGTGAAAGATCTTTGAAAGACGCACAAAATAATTAATTTTTTTTTTTAATTTTTTGCATAAATTGTGAGTTCTTTTAATCTATAAACTATGTGAAATCTTTTTTTTTCAAAATCTGTATCTAATCAAATTCAAAATTATGAAATGATTATGAAAATTTCATACATGTTGACAAATATTAAACTTTTTTTTAAATTTTACTACAAGATTTTTTTTAAAAAAAAAACTAAGTCATTTCTGATTATAATTAATGTTTAAACTGTTATAAACGTAAATTTTAAGTGTATCATGGAATATTACAGTTTCATGTCTGGCAGCATATTCTGGGTGTTTTTCGGCAAATGCTCACTTCAAACGAATCAGTTGTGTTCAGTACAGGTTCCCTGTGATGGTCTGGCCAGATTTTAGCAGCTACAGAGCATCCCACCAAAAACAGAGCATTACCTTCAAAAATATTGCACGTTTTCATAATAAAAAAATTGTATAAATTGTCATAGTATTTTATTCAACAACAAGTCAATGGTTCTGAGATTTTGTACTAAATTATAAAAAAGTGAAATATTTTTGAAGGACGTAGTTTTAAAGTGGCATAGTTTTGAATCTAATTGAGATATTGAATTGAAATTTTTTATATAAAACCAAAAACTAACTTATCTAAACAAGAAAAAATTGTTCGGAATAAATGTGGATCAAATTGTTCCTAATATTTGCAATCCTATCAAAATTTTTATACAATTTTTAGTTTTAGAAGCTCAATAAATATGTTATATGTAATAAAATCTTTATTTATTAACAAAACTCAATGAAATTTTCAACGTTTTTTAAATTTTTTCATTTTGGATAACAATGTGTAAAAAAAATTGTCAAAAGTTCAAAGGGAATCCCGCAATTCCTAAAAATTGGAGCGATAATCCCAAAAATGGTATTTTCTACAATTGTACCCATAGGGCCCACATTTTCTTCGGGGCTGGGAAAATACTTTGGAGTTAAATAGGGATCACATCAAGGTTTCCAAAGCTGCTTTCCGTTTTCTCATACCAGCTTTGGGATTTTAGAACATGTGGCTCAAAGTTGAAATTTTGATAAAAAAAATAGGTCAAATTCGAAAAGGCGTATGGACGACATATTCGAAAACTACGACATGTTTTTTATACCAAATTGTTCTGCTTAAAGATATCTTACAAAAAAACATAAAATTGTTATATGTTCTTAAAGAAAGTTTTTTTTAAATAATAAAAGAGTAAAGTCACCTTTACGCCCAAAAAACAGCACAAATCTACTATTTTTTGAATTTTTAAATGAAAATCGTTTATTTTTGGTTCGATAACTAATATTGCTCTGAAATCTTTTGTATATTATTGGTAATTTAGTTGTCTAACTAACAAAAAAAATTGGAGGTCATTTGGTTTAAAAGTACGACCTATATTTTTAAAAAAGAGGACCAAGGTATGGCAAAATTGTAAAATTTAAATTTTGAAATGCCTATAACTCGGAAATTATAAGTGATAAATAGCACACGCATGCATGTTTTTTCAAGACCTAGGCAAGGGCTTTCCAAAATATAAAAATCTTTGAAATCGGATGGGAAAAAAAATGGCATTTTACATGTCAAAGGTACCGTACATTGAGCCCCCATAGCGCTGCGCCTGCAGCATTTATAGGGTACATTTTAATAACTTAAACTTGAATACTCCTTGGCTACGTCAATGTCAAATTTTATCCTGATCGGACCAGAAATGCTAGATTTATTTCCAAAAAAGTTGATTCTGCCCCACTGTGGCCCGGTCAGATGAACATTATGCGGCCTCAGTTGCAGAATCAAATAGTAGTTATTACTAGTGATTGGTCATTGTTCGGAGATCACGCTAAGATATTTAATCTCACAAATAATGACTTTTTGTTAAAGTTGTCAGATTGAAGTGGAAGAAACGGCGTATCGAAGATTTGAGATGCTGTATAACTTCTCTTTGCATAATGAGGTGTATTTGTCGTCTATTGACGTCAGATGGATTAAAGTCTGCGTTCGTTGAACAAAATGGTCAAGTTCATATCGGTGTCGGATAGAGTCCTGATATAGAATCACTTACTACCGGCTATAGTTTTCAAGGTATCACGAAGGGACCGTTGTTGAAGGACCCAACTGTGTTACTCCACGAGTTTTGTCTCCTAATTTGTATAAAGAGGGCATATAACTATAACAATTTAGAATTGAATTTTAACAAAATTATTTAAAACTTTTTATAAATTAATTTAAATTTTTATGTTAGAAATCCAGAAATTGAAAAAATTTAAATTCAGAAATCTAAATTAATATTGAGAAAAAGCAAATAGAAAATACGAAATGAGAAATTCAAATTAATATTGAGAAAATACATACATATGTATTGGGATTTATTACAAAGTCGCAATATTTTTTTGGAAATTTAATTTACTTTGCATTATGGCGTAGCTGTCATTGTACTTAATTATTATTTATTATTTAAACAAATCAATGAATATATGTAAACATTTTTCTAAATTTGTTTACTTTCTCTAATATTTAAACACAAAAACATAAAAACATTCATATGCAATTTAGTCATTACTAAATTACGCAGTAAATTTCGTAGCAGTAGCTAAAACTACGTATGTATGTATCTACATACATATATAGCCAGCAATCTTTTGTTTTTATGATAAATAATAATTTGTATATTTGTCATATTTCATTTATATTGTTGATGTCTTTTTAAACAGTAATTAAAACAATTAACTTTTCTAAAGCGCATTAAACTTTAAAATATTTGCGTCAATTTAACGAATCGTCGGCATCCTTGAGGTGTTAAAAATTTAGCAAAAAAAAAGCAAAATAATCAGCAGTCAAAAACAGTGGTATTCAAAATGTCACAGTTTTTCTTTGTAATTTTTGTTTAAATAAAATTCTGCATTTGTTAAACCATTAATTAACATTCTACTGTATTTGTTCATAAGATCAAAATAATAATAAACATTTGCATTGTTCAACACACTTGATTTTTCAAGATAAAATTATTTAAAATATATAGAAATTTTGTATTATTTTTTGTTGGTCAAAATAAAAATATTTTTACACTATTGTTTACATTACAAATTTGCCTCAACAATGTTGGTTGGTGGATTGATCGGTTGGTTGGTTGCATTTTTGCAAAGAAAAATATAATTAACAAAATCTTAATTTCAAATGACAGCAAGACAAAACAATATTTTGTTTATTATTTTGTTAAACAGCTAAAATATTTTTGTGTTTAACGTAATTGCAAATTTGCAAAACAATTAAATAATCATTTAAGGGGATTTTCAACAGTCTGAGTTGAATTGCATGTAACCTCCGTTAAAATTTAGTTATTAGACGGTTTAAAATGATTGATCGCTGCAACAAAGTTGAATTGGGTTTGGTCGCTTGGGATACACCCTCAACTGATAAAGTAATTACACAGAGGAGTCTATTTAAAATGAATATAAAGAATATTTTTATTCATTTAGTAGATTGAACGTGTCATAGAAAAAATTATACAATAGAAAATCAGCATCATGTTTAAAAATACGGGATTTTTTCAAATTTTTAGCTTTTATTTTGAAACATTTTTTTTTTTTTATTTTACTTGGACCTGCACTCAGGGACCTCTACTCATGCAAAGCATTGTGTTGGAACTAGGAAAATAGGTTAAGCGAGGGAGGATAGAGGGAGTAGTGTTTGTGGACATTTGATTTGAATTTTCCTATATTGAAAGTGGGAGGAAAGACTTCGGGAGGAAGCTTATTCCACATACGGACAGTTCGGCTAAAGAAAGAATTTTCTCTGTAATGTGTCGTGCGATCCACTGTCCAGTCGACAACGAATTGATGAGCACTTGCCGAAGAACGTGTATTGCGTAAAAAACTACGGGTTTCGGGAACAAGTTCCCTAATTTAAGCAGAACACATACCATTGTAGTATCGGTAGAACAGTGAAACACAACCCACATTGCGACGATGTTCCAGTGTTTCAATAGAGCTGGATACTTTACTGTCACCGATAAGCACCTTCGCCCTCTCCTCGAGTAACTGCAAAATAGACTTTGAGGCACCGTGCCACACATGAGAGTTGTATTCCATTTTTGGTAGCATATAAGTGGTGTAAATAGTAAGAAGATCAGATGGAGTGAAGTATGTCTTACACCATTTTAGAAAACCAAGGCACTTGAATGCTTCTTTCGACACTCGAAAAATGTGTTTTGCCCAGCGGACATCGCACTGAATACTCATGCCTAGAACATCAAGAGCTTCTGATTCCTTAATATTTATAACACCCATAAAAACATATGGAGCAACATGATCTGTTGTGCGTTTGTGTGTTTACATACAACATTGAGTCTTGCGTGGATTGAAATCGACTCTATTCGCACAACCCCATTCAGAGATTGTCACAAGATCTTCGTTAAGCGTATCATTCATGTTTTGCCTCATTGCCCCAATCTTCAACAGGCTTGGAATGGCAAATGTTGTTGTCATCTGCAAAAGAGTAGATAGGGTTGGAAGTTCGACGCAGAAGGTCGTTTATAAAGATAAGAAATAGAGTAGGAGAAAGGACGGAGCCTTCCGGTACCCCTGAATTGACCTTGAACTCGTTTGATGAGATTCCATCTATAACAACTCGTATAGTGCGATCTCTGAGAAAGCTCGATATAAATCGAGAGAAATTATTACCAACACCAAAAGCAATAAGTAACAGTTCGCAAAACTAAAGCATTTCTGAGCCACACAGTGGGGCAGAATCAAATTTTTTTGGAAATAAATCTGGGATTTCTAAGCAGCTAATCCGATCGAGATAAAATTTGACTTGAGGTAGCCAAGGAGTATTCGAGTTTAAGTTATTAAAATGGACACCACAAAAGCTCCAGGCGCGGTGCTATGGGGGCTCAAATTAGGGTATCTTAGACATGTGAAGTTTTTATACACGAGCCATTTTCTGTTTCCCATCCGATTTCAAAGATTTTTATATTTTTGGAAAGCGCTCGTCTAGGTCTTGAAAAAACATGCTTGCCTGTGCTATTAATCTCTTATAATTTCCGTGTTATAGGCATTTCAAAATTGAAATTTTAAAATTTTGCCTTGGTACCTTTTTTTAAAATGTAGGGCGTACTTTTGAACCCAATGAACTCAAATTTCTTTCATTAGTTAGACAACTAAATTTCCAATGATATTCATAAGATATCAGGGCAATATCGATTACACATCCAAAAATAAACAACTTTCAATTTAAAAATTAAAAAAATAGTAGATTTGTGCTGTTTTTTGGGCGAAAGGGTGACATAACTCTTTTTTTATTTAAAGAAAACTTTCTTTAAGGACATATAATAATTTTATGATTTTCTGTAAGATATCTTTACGGAGAACATTTTGGTATAAAAAAACATGTCATAGTTTTCGAAAATGTCGTCCCTACGCCCTTCGGAATTTGACCTATTTTTTTAATCAAAATTTCAATTTTAAGCCACATGTTCTAAAATCCAAAGCTGGGATCAGAAAATGGAAAGCAGTTGTGGAAACCTTGATGTGATTCGTATTTATTTCCAAAGTATTTTCCCAGCCCCGAAGAAAATATGGATCCTATGGGCAAAATTGTAAAAAATGCCATTTTTGGGATTTTTGCTCCAATTTTTAGGAATTGCGGGATTGTCTTTGACCTTTTGACAATTTTCTTTACATTTTGTTATTCTGAGTAGAAAATTAAAAAAATTTTGAAAATTTCGTTGAGTTTTGTTAATAAATAAAGATTTTATTACATATTACATATTTATTGAGCTTCTAAAACTTAAATTTATATCAAAATTTTGATAGGATTGCAAATATTTGGAACAATTTAATCCACAATTTTCCGAATTTTGTTTAGATTAGTTAATTCTTGGTCTTATAAAAAAAATTTCAAGTAAATATCTCAATTAGTTTCAAGAATATACCATTTTAAAACTCCGTCCTTCAAAAATATTGTTTACAATCACCTTGCGCAATTAGTGAATGAATCAACGCATATTTCATGCTTTGATGGGCACCATTATCACACTCGACCTTTTTCTAACTTCACACCCTAACAAGTATGAAGTAGATGTTTTTGCACCTCGAGGTAATTCACATCATTGTATTAATTTCGCCTCCTTTTCGCTCTCTGAACTTCGTAACGTTTCACGACCAGCTAAGAAACGCTCAACTTATATTTACGAAAAGGCTTGTTGAGCTGATCTCAACGATTTTTTTCCTCATTTCACTTTGTTTCATAGACAATAGTGTTAATGCCGTGGCAAAAATGGTCGAATACATAATTATGATGGAGATGAAATCCTTGATTCCATCAAAGAAAATTTCGATTAAAACTATGGCAAAATCTTGGTTTAATCAGAAGAGCATCATTGCAATCAGATCTAGAGAGGAAGCGTATAGATTCTGGCGAGATAAAAAAAATGCCTAAACTGATTCGCTGAGCAGAAAGGGGAGATCTTCGTGTGCCAAAGTGCTCAGGCGTGAAAAGTCTCTACACGAGCAGAGCCTCCGAGCCAAAGTTCTTACTGCTTACTGCTTACTGCTACCGGGGCAGTAAAAGTTTTTGGTCTTTCGTTAAAAGAATAAAGGATAATGGTAGTTCATCAATTCCTACTCTTTTAAGGGACCCAGTTGATAAAGCTAACCTTTTGGTTGAATTATTTGCAAATAATTCAAACTTACCGGAAAGCAATCAACCACTACCCGAGCTCGAAAGAGTATCAGTTACTATGACGAATATATTCTTTCGTGCTCGCGCAGTTAAAAGGGTTTTAGCGGATCTAAACATAAAAAAAGTCTCCTGGGCCTGATGGTATACCAGCATTGGTCTTGAAGCAGTGTTGTTCGACGCTAGCTCGTCCATTAGTCATTTTTGGCTGAACGGGTTTGTTAATAAACCAAATTGCCGCATATGGAGTGAGACTAATGAACAACAGACTCCATTACATGCAGATAAACTCATAGTTTGGTGTAGTTTAGACGCTGGTGCCATTATCGGTTCTTATTTCTTCAAAACTGAAGCTGGAGTTCGCGTTACGTTCAATAGAGATCGTTACCGCACTATGATCAATGGTTTTTGGTTTGAAAATATAGATGACATTGATCCGGGCGAGATGTGGTTTAAACAGGATGGCGCTTTTGAGAAAAGGACCTATGAATTGGTTTCCAAGGTCGTGTGTTTTTACATCACTCGCTTATTTCCTGTGGAGTCACGTGTAGTCACTGGTTTATGCTGATAAACCATAAAGCCTTCGAGGCCAACATTGTTCGTGTTATTCGTGACATATGGCCAGAAATGCTCGAAAATTTCCTTTTTTGTGTTATTTTTTACAATTTAAATTTCTTCTTATTTCATAATTTGTAAGAACTTCGTTAATATTTATAATGTTCATAGAAAAATCACTGGCCCTTGATGGCTATTAGTGCCGAATACTGCTCTCTTCGTTCCTACAGTCTTAATATTTTATATGCAATAACTACCTAGAGAATTTCCCAGCCTCTCTTTATTCACTTTATTGAAGTTTTACTGTATTAAATGTGGTATTTTTAGGATTGACTGATTAAAATATTGAAATAAATAAATATTACTTGGCTTTGTTCGTTTGCAAATCTTTTTTATTGTATTTTGTTTTTTTATTTTATTTTTATCTTATAATTTGTATTAGAAGGTGATTTAGAGAGAAAAAAAAAAATTAAATAATAATAAACGTAATTAATGAATGAAACTTAATAATGTCTACGAACTTAATACTTATAAACTGGAATATATCTTTACTTGTTTGTATTCCGCAGATACCTAAAAACCGATACTTAAATATCTTTTGTTATTAAATAAACACTAATTAATCATTAAGAAAACATAGCAAACAAACAAATAAACAAAAAAGTAAAACTTGTTACTTTTAGTTAGTTAATTTATTATTTGTTTTTAGAAATTCAATCCATTTTATTTAATCAATAATCAAGATATTTAAAAAAAATAAAATGAGCTGGAAAAAAAGTAAGCAAGTAAGTAAAACAAAATTGTGCAATAAAAATTGAACATCTGGATGTTTTAACTGGATTTAATAATAGTAGTTGTTGCTTTTATGTGAATATAGTATTTGCATCCAACTGAAAAGAAAAAATGTATTTGCAAATGAGGTGAGTCTGGCTTGGTTTGGTTTGGTGTGCCTGTCTGAGATAATATTATTATTAATAATAATAATAATGCTGTTAATAATAAAGTAATAATACTGCTTAAATATAGAAAATATTTGTTATTTATTTAAATGACTTTAATTTGATTTAAATAGATTGCATTTATTTATTAGTTTGTCATATCGTGTCGTTGATAATTAATCGGGTCAGAAAGCAAGTTTAACATCTGTTCTTTTTTTTGGTTAAATACTCGTATGTAAGAATGGAAAGTAGGATTTGAAAAACTAACATTGTAATGCTGTTATAATAATGATAAAAACAAAACTATTTTCTACTATTTAGATCATTAAAATTAAGTATATATTGAAAATTTGACTAGAAGAATTGGAAGATTCCGGGGAGGAACTAGTAAATAAATTAAACGCCACAAAGTAATTCAAAAGATTGGAAAAAGGTATGTGTTTTCGCCTTTACTTATGCCATATGTTGGGAGAGTATTATCTGTTTTTGCCAATCAGCTGATAATAACTTCCTGAATCGGGTTTTAATTGCACATCTGTTTGGCACTAAGTTATTTTATTGAATTTGTCACAGAAATTGGTTATAAATAAATGATTTTATGATAAATCATTTCTTATTTAGATTTGCTGCGAGTTGCTGAGAACTCGTACAAAAAAGAAATTGGTAGAAAATAAATTAAAAGCACATGGAAATGGAATTGGGATAAACACGCAGTCAATACTATCTCCCATAGAGCAAGCTTGTGATTCTATAGTTTTTCTATCTACGGGGCCCAAGTTTTGTGACCTGGGTTTTTAAGAAAACCAAATGAAAGACATACCAACAGTGTCATTGAGTGACACTCAATGAGTCGGTGGTGATTCAAACCAATGAACCCCAGCATTCATGTTCTAGTACTCAAGCTCAAAGAAAATTATTCAACGATCTAGGGCTGCAAAAGTTTCCCAGCGCACAGTGGGACAGAATCAACATTTTTTGAAAATAAATCTGGCATTTCTAAATGGCTGGTCCGATCGAGATAAAATTTGACATGGGCGTAGCCAAGGAGAGTTCGAGTTTAAGTTATTAAAATGGACCCTACAAATGCTCCAGGGGGCTCAAGTTAGGGTACCCTCGACATGTAAAATTTGTAAACACGTGCCATTTTTTTGTTTCCCATCCGATTTCAAAGATTTGTATATTTTTGGAAAGCGCTTGTGAAATATTTTTGAAGAACGGAGTTTTAAAGTGGGATATTTTTGAATCTAATTGAGATATTGACTTGAAATTTTTTTTGTAAGACCAAAAATTAACAAAAAAAAAAAAAAAAAAAAAAAATTAGTTCGGAATCCTATTAAAATTTTGATAAAATTTTTAGTTTTTGAAACTCAGTAAATATGTAATATGTAATAAAATCTTTATTTATTGACAAAACTCAATGAAATTTTCAAAGTTTTTTAAACTTGTCATTCTTAATAACAAAATGTAAGAAAACTTGTCAGAAGGTCAAAGGCATCCCGCAATTCCTAAAAATTGGAGCGAAGATCTCAAAAATGGTATTTTTTACAATTTTATCCATAGGGTTCACATTTCCTTTGTGGCTGAGAAAATACTTTGGGAATAAATAGAAGTCACATCAAGGTTTCCAAAGCTGTTTCCCGTTTTCTGATCCCAGCTTTGGGATTTTAAAACATATGGTCCAAAGTTAAAATTTGTATAAAAAATAGGTAAAATTCCGAAGAGCGTAGGGCCGACATATTCGAAAAGCAAGACATGTCTTTTATACCAAAATGTTCTCCGTAAAGATATCTTACAGAAAATCATAAAACTGTTATATGTTCTTAAATAAAGTTTATTTTTAATAAAAAAAAGAGTTATGTCTCCTTTTCGTCCAAAAAACTGCAAAAATTTACTATTTTTTGAATTTTTAAATTGAAAATCGTATATTTTTGGATCCACAATCGATATTGCCCTAATATCTTTAGTATGTTATTGGTAATTTAGTTGTCTAACTTACAAAAGAAATTCGAGTCCATTCCGTCCAAAATTAAGCCCTATATTATTAATAAAGCGGACCAAGGTATAGCAAAATTTTAAAAGTTCAATATTTAAATGCATATAACTCTGAAATTATAAGAAATAAATAGCACACACAAGCATGTTTTTTCAAGCTCTAGCCAAGCGCTTTCCAAGAATATACAAATTTTTGAAATCGGATGGGAAACAACAAAATGGCACGTGTTTACAAATTTTACATGTCGAAGGTACCCTAACTTGAGTCCCCATAGCGCCGCCCCTGAAGCATTTGTAGGGTCCATTTTAATAACTTAAACTCGAACTCTCCTTGGCTACGCCCATGTCAAATTTTATCTCGATCGGACCAGACGTTTAGAAATGCCAGATTTATTTCCAAAAAATTTTGATTCTGACCCACTGTGCAGCGTTCCAACGTGATTTATCATTTAATTTCTCTCCAACTTGTGTTCATGGCATCAGCTTCGATGTCAATTTGTCACCTCCATGTGTTCGCTGGTCTTCCAATTCCATGGTTAACCTGAGGATTCCAGTCGATGGCGTTTCTGGTGATGTCGTTAGCTGGTCTACGTAGAATGTGGCCGATCTAGTTCCACTTGCGTTTTCTCATTTCCATTGCAAGTGGCAGTTGATTAGTTTGGGTTCACAAACTAACATTCGTGATAACATTTGGCCAGAAGATACATACGTATGATTCTTGGTTGACAAACCCTTGCAGCTTATGGATATCTCAAGGTGCAGCATTCCATAGAGATGGATTGACTTGACGTTGGTGTTAAATATTTTAAGCTTCACTCGGTGAGAAAGAATTCGAGAACTCCAGATGGATTTCAGCATACCAAAGGATTATCTGGCTTTTGAAATGCGGTTTTCAATGTCCTCCTTAGAGCCACCAATCTTTGTTATTATGCTATAGCTGAAGGAGTCAACATCGTTTAGTTGAAGGTTTTTAATGAAGATTTTTTCATGCCTTGTTTCATTAACACGTAATATTTATCCGGAGACCAACTTCTTCCCTAATATTTGTTAGTTTCAGCAGCTTAGCTGTCAAATCGTTGAAATCGCTGCGTATCATAATACAAATATCGTCTGCATGATCTGGGTCGCTTAAGCTTCCATTCAGACCCCATGTTATACCATTGCCATTCTGCATTGTCCTAGCCATGATGGAAGCAAGGACAATGTTGAAGAGAAGTGGCGATAAGACACATCCTTGGCGCCTTCCAATACCTTCTAAAATTTATTTCCTTAACTTCCTTTCATGCAGGAAACGACAAGTTGCATTATCATTTAGGCTCTTAATAAGAGAAATTAACACACTCCATATGACTTTGTGCGCTAGTGTGTCAATTGTTCTCTCAAAATTGACAAAACAAAGAAATAGTGGCGATCGCCAATCAACAGATTGCTTCGTTATGACACTCAAACTATTTTTATGATCAATACAGGATTTATGAGGCCTAAAGCTAGCCTGTAATTTCTAAGTGTTGGTGTTACTTCCTCAAAGATTCGTTTGGTGATAATATGAGGTATTATCTTATTAATAATGCTGAGAAGTGGTATTCCTCGCCAATTGTTTCGATACTTGAGGTTGCCCTTTTTCGGGATCTTTAAAATAGCTCCTTTAATTTCACTGGGTAGTGACTCAGTTTCCCAGAAGTCTGCAATGAGGGGAAATATGTTAGGGCCCCTTTATATCGTGTAGAAACAGCAGAAATTTTCATTCTGCGTACGTCAATTCTTCGTTGGATTTGGGAGTTGTGTTCATTTTTAGCTGCAAACTTAATCCGCATAGTTGCAACTAGTAGATGGTGATCGCTTGACATATCTGCCTCTCTCCATTTTCTGGAAATTCTGATGTGGTTGATTCAGTTCTCTGTTACGAGGTCTGGAGATTCTCATGTTACCTCGTGTATTGGTTTGTGGGGAAATAATGAACCTCCAGCCACAAGATTGTTTGCAGCGCACATTCCCAGAAATAGTTCTCCATTCACGGATTTTTGCCCCAGTGCCTTAGCACCCATTATTCCCTCGAAATTTGTGATATCTGGTCCAATTTGAGCATTGAAATCTCCCATCACCACTAATATATCACCACTATTAGTTGTCGTTATCGCTTTGTCAAGAATTTTATAAAACTCATCTTTAATGCCAGGATTGGCTGCTTCCGTGGGGGCATAGCATTGAATGTATGTGAGGTTGCGAGCTCGAGTACGAAGTCTGATAGATATGACTCTATCTGAATAGGGTTTCCAGGGCATCATGCGCACCTTTGGATAGTAAGAAGCCCACGCCACTTGATCTTGGAAAATTATTGGGTTTACCGGAGTAAATAATTGTACAGTCTTCAGATGTGGCAACCTCTTCAGTATCAGGCCATCTGGTCGGGATTTGAATATGAGAGCCTTAAAATTCTTAAAGAATAGGCTAGTATACAAAGTGGTTGTAGTATAAATGTTTTTGCTCCTCCTTTGGCGACTTGATTTTGACATGAGTACCATCTACTACACCAACAGTTCCTGGAAAACCAATTCTTTCATAAAAATTACACTTGATGGAATTTTCTTCTTCTGGTGATTTTGAAAATCATATCCATTTACGACAGAAATGTTTTTGAAAGATATTGAGGCACTTTTTTATTGTATTGGATACTTCAGATTGCGACATACACGTTAAGAAGTCATTGCCTACAAAATTTTGATAGCTTCCGGTCCCCAAAAATCTTAAAAATGTAGCAATCTTTTACTTAGTGTTTATAGCTGTTCCCCCATAATTCTTTGGAAAATTGGGACTTAATGTAATCTTATAAACGTTTCCTTATTGATTCGATAGAGATAGAGCTATATTCGGCTGTGCCGAATCTTATATGTCCTTCACCAGATTATACTTTAAAATAAAAATTTTAAGTTTTTCTTAACGTGTGTTAAGAATTTTACGATCTCACTCCTTATGATTGCTTTGTCATAAAATAACACTTTTTTTATTTGAAGCTCAACAACAATTTGTTTAAACTATCATAATATATTAGGACATTATGACAATTTGACTTAATAGCAGACCGCTTGAATCCCACAATGGTATTTATTATGTTGAATAATTAATTATACTTTCTTGATAGATATAAGACATTTACTACGTGTTTTTATTACCTTCCAACACTAACAAATTTGACATGCAACGAAAAGTACGTAGGGCTTTATAAAATATCAATAATTATCGTTAATGTTCCAAAAATAAACGCAAATGAAAATTTGTTTCGATTTACAAAATTTGGCCATAAGTTTCATATTTTTAACTTTAAAATTTTTTTTTTCAACTGATTTTTTTCATCAGTTAAAAAAAAATCTGAATTCATTTTCAACTCATATACATATGTACAATAATTGCAAATTCTAATTTTGTGTTCACATTGTAGTTATTCTAAACTTTATGACAATGTCAAACTTGTAACAAAAATGCTTTTAATATGATCTCTCATATAACCTCTTTTCATATTGTAGTAAGTAGCATTGAGGAATCACTAAAAATATTTAAATTATATACATTTTCTTTAGAACAGTGGTCGGTAGTAAAATAACATGGATTATAATAACATTATACCCATATATTGATTTCATGCTACATGGGATATCAGTTTACTTAAGCAAAAATTATAATTAACTGTATGAGAATTATATCAATACAATTTGTATAAAACCTGTTTGAACGAATTATCACACAACACGTTTAAAGTAACTACACTCCAGATTACTTAGAGACACTTAAGTGACAATTGTCTCCACGCTAGATTACCTGGGATGTATAAAGTAACCAATTGTCTTATCTCTGCACTACAGAGAGCACATACGTCTCAAATGACCAAAATATATAAATTGGAGTCAGCCAAGTGATAAAAGATTTGTGACGATTACTGTCTATAAGGGATACATTGACTACTTGCTTAACTGCTGTTGTAATCTGACCAGCCTGTGATTGTGATTTATGTAGTTTTTTTTTGATAATTTTCATAAATAAATAACTAAATATGTATGTTCTGCCCTTGGTGGTTATGAAAGCCGACCACTGCTTTAGAAACAGTAACATGAATATTAACTTTGCACCTGGATTTAGCGCCAGCAGTTACTACTTTGTAAGCGTAAAATAAAGGGTGTTTTTTAAAGCCCGATGGAACTTATGAAATAGTTAACTGTCAAATGAAATGTCATACTGCGCTTACTTTTTGACACTCAGTATAATCTGGCAAATCACTATGAATAGATTCACGCTTGAACAGCACTACCAAATTATCCAAATTTACTTTGAAAATCAGTCTTCAATTCGCTCAACTTATAGACTGTTTTATTGCAAAATTATGTTCAGGGATAAGGCTCATTTTTTGACTTAACGGGTTTGTTAATAACCCAAATTGCCGCGTATGGAGTGAGACCGCAATATTCGCTGCAGACTCCATTACATCCAGAAAAATGCAGCGTTTGGTGCGATTTACACGCTGGTGTCATCATCGGAGCTTATTTCTTCAAAAATTAAGACGAAGCTCAATAGAGATTGTTATCGCACCATGATCAATGATTTTTTGTTTGAAAATATGTATGACATTAAGCCAGCGAGATGAGGTTTCAACGTGTCATATTTCGACCACTACCATCGATTTATTAAAATCAAAATTAGGCGATAACTTGATTTCGAGAAATGGACCTGTCATTTGGCCTCCAAGGTCGTGCGATGTGACACCTCACGATTAATTGCTGTGGGGCTACTTGAAGACAATAGGTTACCTGTAGAAATTGACACCTTGAAGGCCAACATTGATGATCATGTTATTATTAACATACGGCCTGCTTAAAATTGGACGGCTTAAAATTGCACATCCAGAAAGAGCTTTGTTAAGAACAACCGCGGCTGCCCTAACTCAGTTATGATTTATTTCGAATAAAAATATTACGTTGATTCAAATTTACTTTTTTTGTGTTATTTTTCACAATTTCAAGTTCTATCTGGCTTAAAAAAAGAACCTTTACTATGAAAACAATTCCAGGAACATGTTTATTATACACATTTTTTATTACACCGGATATATTTGTAGTTGAAATGTAAAACCAAACAACTTGGACTGAAATGAATGTAATACTTGTACATGGTCGGTGGTATCATAAATTGTAATAATATCACAAGATTAGGAAATTATTTTATGCGCATCATTATTAAATTTCACAAAATTAAAAAAAAATAATAAAAAAAATCTGTGTCTGGCTTGTAGAGTGTGAGTATTAGAATACTTACACACAAACACATACACAAACATTTTCATTTAATTTTAGTATTTATTTTTTTATTATCTGAAAATAAACTTTCATTTCCCACAACGTAAAAATGGTGTTTATTAGTTTTTTTTTTTTTTTTAAATTTAATTTAAAGTAATAAAAACAAATACAGCGAAATAAAAAGAAACTTATCACTGACATTATTATTATTATTCAAGTATTAACAAATGTTTTTTTTTTTTTTTGACTTTCAAAAACAAAAGACACAACAAAATTAAATTGTATTTAAAAAAAAAAAAAAAAAATAAAATAAAAAAATTACAATTTTGCAAAAGGGTTTTATGACCTGCTAAACGTGCCAACGAACCTTATCAGTCCGCTCTCGAAAGTGTAAAAAAATTGTAATAGAAATTAAAAACACAATAACAACAACAAAAACATTTAAAATAAGTTAGAGTGCTAAATTCGGTTGTGCTGAATCTTTTATACCCTTTAAATATGAAAAACAAAAAATTGGTGATCAAAAATTTGGGCCATTTGTGGTCCAATTTTCTTGATTTTAGAAAGCAATCTTAGTTGTACTGTAGCCATCATATGGATGTATCAATTATGTTTATAAGTTATTTTGTGGCTTCGGAAAGCTGATTTCAACATTCACATTATTAGGACTATATCAACTCCTCTATCTATAACGATCCACAGTATATATACTTTATGGGATCTCAAATGAATTATAGGGAAATTACAAACGGAATGACAAACTCAGCTATACCCTTACCACTTATGGTGAAGGGTATAAAAATATATATGTATGTATATAAACCAAATAAGGCGGCAAATACCGTCGTCAGCAGCAGAGAAAGATAGTTCGCAATTCGTATTTTACTATTTAGTGGTAAAAAGCGGTCGTTCGTTCGTTCATTCTCCAACTAAATAATGGGGTAAATAAACTCTACCAAGGCCACCACAACTCATTGCACGAGCTGAGTAGAACTTATAAAGAAAATAAAATACGCAAAAAAAAAGAAATAATAATAAAACTAAACAAATAAATAAACAATTTCATTATGGCGTTTGTTATTATTATTATTTCTATTATGTAGTATTAGGTAAATAACCGAGTAATCGGTTTTGATTAGAAAATAAAAACTAAAAAAAAAACCAAAACAAATATGTAACACAAATAGGAATAAGAAAGAGTGTGAGTATTTATAGAACTTGTTGTATTCTGTTGATACAAATCAATGGTATTTTGAATGAATTTATACGTTTCTTAGAATAAAGATTATGAAATAAATAAATAATTAATTCATTAATTCATTAATACGTTTAATAAGCGATTGTGTTTTCGGAATGAGACCAATGGGAAATTAATGAATCTTAGCAATAGGTTCTTGAAATATTTTTTATATTTTTTTTGGAAAACCAGGATCCCTGTCCATAAAGTTGTAATTCTTTTTGGACAATTCAATCTGGCTTTTGTCTTCTGGAGACCTCATTAAATTGCTCGTAACTCAGCTGTGGGTTGGATTTTGACTTTGAGGCAAAAAGTGTCCTATATAGAACCCTGGAGACTAATAGCAACCTACACCCAAAGACAAAAATATAGTTGTCCATGTTTACCATAACCATTTCAACATTTTTAAACGTTTTTTTTTAACAATAGTATGGTCACTGCAACCATAATATGTTTAAGGTACCACTCACATGATTATAGCAATTACATGTAAGGAGTGAGATCGTAAAATTCTTAACACACGTTTTTCATTAAGACTCAAGTATTATTATATATTTTTTTGATCAAGTTACCTTTGTAAAACATGTCAGTTATTATGTTTAATGTCAATTATATTAATTTGCTGTTAATCTCATAGATAAATACACATAGATCGGAAACTCTCCTGTCAAAGACCTAACTCAGTTGTCAAAAACCTAAGTGGTGAGAATGTATTTGTAAAAAAAACTATGTGAAAACAAAAACAACACTCGTATGTGTGATTATTTTGAGTTTTTTTCTAGTTTCAGCTCTATGTTTCTCTATGGTTAATCTGATTAAAATGAGTGATCAGAAAAAAGTGCGCACTAAAAACTAAAAAACCATTTTTATGATTTATTACTCTACCCATAATATGTTGTTCTCATATTATATAATGATTACATGATTACCATAAACATATATACATTTACCACAATCATATATATGATTGTTACAATGATGTGAATAGTAACTTAACCATATTATATTTTCCACAATCATATACATAATTACAGTGACCATAATATTGTTAAAAAACTTGTACAAATGTTGAAATGGTTGTGGTAAACATGTAGAACTATATTTTATCTGTGTGTGTATAGACTTTGTGACTTTATAATGAAACTAAAATGACCAGACCATCGGAAATTATCACACTTCTGGTACAAATTTCCCGGGAATTTTACCAATTTTTCACTAGCCGATTCCCGGGATATATTGTCAGGAATCCCGGGAATTTAAAACTGATCCAAATACAGAGAAAACTATTTGGAACGCTTATTTTTTCACCAAAAAATTTTAAAAGGTCTTTTTTACAGTCGCATTAACTCTTGGCTTATTATTAGTTATATGGAGTTTTTGAAATATTTATCTAAACAGACATACTGACATCGTTCTATCGACTTCGGTAAATGAAAATCGTGGAAATTTTAAAGTGCTATGTCTACACTTACCATTCATGGTTAAGTGTAAAAAAGTCGTACATAAAATTGGCAGAAGCCTCTTTATACCCTACATCACCATAGTGGGGAGGATATAATGGATTTGTGCAGATGTTTGTAACGCCCATAAATATTAGTCTAACACCCACCTCAAAGTATACCATCGACTCAGAATCACTTTCTGAGTCGATTAAACGATGTCCGTCCGTCCGTCTGGCTGGTTGTCCATGTAAACCTTGTGCGGAGAGTACAGGTCGCAATTTTGAAGATATTTCAATAAAATTTAGTACATATCATTTTTTCTGCCCAAGGACTAAGCCTATTGAAACTGGCTAAAATCGGTTCATTATTTCACCTAGCCACCACACAAATGTCCTCCCGAAATTGGACTTTATCGGTCATAAATGTTTAATTTATGTCACCAAATTTTATTATGATCGGTCCATAATTAGTCATAGCTCCCATATAAGACCTGCTTCCGATAATCACTTTAACGAGGATAAATCCCCTTTTAAATGTTGGTATACACATAAAATGCAACATAAATAACTTTCATATAGTTAATCACATTACCAAATTTCATGGTGATCGGTCCATAATTGTTTATAGCTCCCACTTCCGAAAATCACTCACGAATATAAACTATTGAAATTTTGAAAGAATAATGATTTTGCTCATTTACTTAGTGTAGGGTATTATAAGGTCGGGCTTGACCGACCATACTTTCTTACTTGTTTAACAATTAATATATTCTACATTTTTTTGGTTTCATTGAGATAATACAAAAACGTTTGATATAATACAAAATTTTGTTACAAAAGTCTGACTTTTATTGGGACAAAGTTATAATTTTGATAATATCTTTTCCTAAATTGATCGATGAACATGTACTGCTGTCGCTTATCCAATAAATATGTTTTGCAGACATTGTATTGTGAAAATTCAAAATCCTCTTGATTTTGTGAATGAACACCAACCAACAAATCAAACTAATTTGGTAAATTTCATGTTTGATTTTTATATTATGCTAGCTTCGCTCGGTAGCTATTTACTAATGGTTTGTATTTCATTTATATATATTTAAATTGAGTAGTGAATAGAAGGCAGTGATGTTAGCTCTTCAAGTTTAACCAAAAAATTTATCTTATTAAGAAAAATGAGAAGTGAAAAGGAGGCAGTAAAATTTAGTTATTTAACAGCCTGGCCCACGATATCGAAAGAAAATTTAAGCCAAAGAAAGTCAGTCACTCACTTTCATTCGAAACAGTGGCCCACTATCTTACGACTTATCGTTCGCTTTGCTTTACGTTTCAAACGTAATCCAAATATAATTGAGAAACAATCGACAATATATTGAAAACCATTATTTGACACAAAATAAAATAATTAAGCAGTGGTGTAGTGGGTACATCACTTGACTAGCAGCTTGATGGTTGTATGATCAACTAGAGGCTGCGACTTATTTTTTGTATTATTATTGTAAATACATAATTCTATAAATAACTCTACTAAAGAATATAATGGAGTACTTTTGGGACATTTTGAACAAAAATAAATAGACTTTTCGTAAAATTCTACCTTTTTTTCTACCACAAACCAGTAAGTATGAGTAAAAAAGTATGTAATTATGTTATATTATGCACAAATGTATAATAAATAAGTACGCATTCGTTTTGTACTAGGCTCTTCCACAGACGACAATAAATAAAAAGTTTATGAATTTGTCATTTCAGTTCGTACAAATATCAGAAAATGTAAATAGTGAGCCGCAAAATTTTGTATTGAGTTGCTTACGTTATGGTTCGTATTTGTCTTCTTTCGACTAATCATATTAGTGCGCCGCAAAACAGGTGTTTGTCGTTTGAAACGAAAACGTTCGACATCGTGGGCTAGGCTTTAAGTTTTCCTAAAAGTTTACCTGGAACTTTGGATATTATTTCTTTACAAAGCTTCACCTGAAAATTTCGAAACGAAAAATCGTTCTCACGTGATGCCATTACATACATGGACCATTTCAGTTTTATATATATAGTAGCGTATAGAAAAATCGGAATCTACACAAAATTCTAAGAAAATTACCAAAAGAAAGTATGGGTCTAAAATTAAACCTAGCTCCCGCCGAGAGACACACAGTGATACAAATCCTTTTGAAAAGCCGTACCGACATAAACTTGGTACGTTTATAGATTTCATCAATATAAACAAAAAATGTTTTATGAACAATTTAAACGGTAGTTTTTACTCTTACCTTTGTTATACTTATTAATTACGCCAACAAATTATTTTTTAATTCTTTTTATTATTTTTTGACGACAATTTCACTTGCACTAAGGACTGAGATCGCAAAATTTTTAGCACACGTTTTTCATTGAAACTTTTAACCCAAGTATTATTTGATTTATTTTTTTATCAAGTTACCTTTGTAAAGCATATCAGTTATTATGTTTAATGTCAATTATGTTCATTTGTTCTTAATCTGATTAAAATATGTGACGAAAAAAAAGTGCGCACTAAAATTATTAAATATTTTTAACAAAACCCAACTTGGTCCTACAAAAAGTTGGCCAAGCATTCAAAGGTCTGCCGTCAAACTGTTTTCAATGTTATTAAACAGTATCGGGAGAACTTGTTCGTTGATTGGAAACCTGGTACAGGTAGAACGAATGGTCCACATGATGTTTCTAAAGCTAAAAAATAGAAAGCATTTTCAAAAGAGCTCCTAACACATCCGGTAGGAAAGCAGACCGGGTAGCTCAGTGCTCGGACTATTTGGTACGAAGAGTTAAAGCTAATGCAGGTTTAAAAACATACAAGGCTTAAAAAGTTCCTGACAGGAACTCTGCTAAAAATTTAGAAGCCAAAGACAGAGCACGGAAATTGAAGTCAAATTTTATACAAAAAATACACCTGCTGCATAATGGATGACGAAACGTACGTATGGAAAATTTTTCGCCGTTTCCGGGTGAATATTTTTATGTTGCTGATGCTCGAGGGAATGTTGTAGGAAGGTTTAGGACAAAAAAGCAGAAAATTTTCCCAAAAAGTTCTTGGCATGGCAAACAATATGCAGTTGCGGCAAAAGAAGCCAAACATTTGTTACAAAGGTCTCTTTAAATACCGAAATTTACATTAAGGAATGTTTACAAAGGAGGATGCTTCCATTCATAAGACTTCTTAATGTGTCCACTTACTTTTGACCTGATTTGGCATCCGTCACTATGGTAAGCTAGGTCTTGATTGGTAAAAGAACAATAATGTAGTATTTTTACCAGGAGAGGCCAATCCTCCAAACTGCCTGGAGGTAATGCCAGTGGAGAGATATTGGTCTCTTGTTAAAAGAGAATTGAAGAGCACAAAAGAAGGTGTCCAAAAGTCGGGTCAGGAGATGGATAACGAGTTCGAACAAAGTGACAGAAAGCGCTATAAAAACCTTAATGGAAGTGTTCCCGGAAAAGGTTCGAAAATTCATCAGTAGTGATTAGAATTATAAAAATAATTTTTTTTTGAAAATTGTAATGAAAAAATAAAAACTGTAAGTTTAGTGAATTTTTCAATCTCAGCCCATATGCCTGAGCCTGAGGAAGCGTAACAAATGTAAATCAACTCGAAAACACCTCAGCTCCAACCATGTGAAATTTCGTAACAATATCTCCAATAGTTCCCGAGATACCAAGTTTTTTCCAAAAAAAAAAAGTTTGTGTGTTAACATACAACATTGAGTGATGCGTGCATTAAAATCGAGTCTATTCGCAAAACCTCATTCAGAGATTGTCACAAGATCTTGGTTAAGCGTAACATTGATTTGTGTACAGACAACACTTAGTTGTGATGAAAGATATGGGCTCGTTATAGTACAAACATTTTTGGGTGTAGGACCTTTATATGAGAGGAATAGTCAGTTATTAACTGCTCCGTACAAAATGTTGAAGAAATCAAACCAATTGCCATTTCGGGAGGTCCGTTATAAGGGGTTAATGGAAATAATTGACCGATTTCTACAAATTTCAATGGTTTCGTCCTTGGTCTCTATTCAACCTTCAAAGTTGCGACCTGAAGTTGGATTACAAGGTTTACAGAAAGTGATTATTAATAGATTGTCATACTCTGTAGGGTATAAGAGCATTCTTCCCCTTTTTGTAAATATAATAAAAATAATTGCTGAGCGCAACACTAAATTCGTTTCAGTTGAATTTTATTATTATTTATTTTTATTTAATTACAAGTATTTTTTTTTATACAATTATTTATTATTTTTGAAACAAGACGACACCCATGGCGTTTCGATTAATTAAATTAATTGTAGATTTTGGTTTTTTTTTACAACACTACTTATTTATTATGCGGTAATAAATTATTTTCAAAACGTAGCAAAAAAAAAAAAAAAAAGTCTGGTGACATTTAAAAAATTGTATACAACTTTGTTGCAGGCACAATGAATAAATAAAATGTAGCTGAGTGTAATTAATAAATTTTAAACAAGATGTTGTAGTTGTATTTTGTAATATTAATAAGAATTAATAAGAAGAATAAATATACATTTTACGAAAAGATTAGCTAAGAGATTAGTTTAAAACATTTATAGGTTTTTAATCCATATTCAATTCGTTACAGTAACAATAGAAATTTTGTTTTAAATTTTATTAAAATAATTCTTTGAACATTTAAAATTTTTAGGATTCTGTTTCGAAATTTGAATTTTTACATTTTTTATGTGCGACCTCACAAAGTATATATACTCTGGATCGTTATTGATGTAGACATGTCCGTCTGTCCATCTGTAGTTCCGGTTCGGTTGCTATTTAAAATCGAGAAAATCGACCCACAAATGGCTGAGATATAAGGCAACCTCGATTTTTACCTATTTTTGATCTATGGATATCTAATGGTAGATATTTAAAAGACCTTTGCAGCGACGTATTTTTTAACCAGACTCTTTTTTGCCATAAAATTTTAGTTCTGCAGATATTTACAAAAATAGCTATTTCTGGAATGCCATTAACCATTTAACCAGCACAAATCGAAAATTTCCCATTTTATGTTGAATAAAAGCATCGATGTGATGTTAATCTCGGAGGCACATCTTACAAATAGACATAACTTTTATATATCAGGTTACTCATTTTATTACACAAACCATTGGGATGTTAAGGCACATGGGGGTATCGGTATCGTAATTAGAAACCGGTTGAGACACTATGCCCTAGATGCGTTTTGAAACAATTATATGCAAACAACATCTATTCGCCTTGAATACCCAGCTGGAGAATTAAGTCTAAGCTCTTTATATTGCCCACCAGTTCTTCGATTACCAAGGAGAAATTTGAAGATTTCTTTATAAAACTAGGAAATCGGATATTGGCATGTGTAGACTACAAAGCCAAACATACATATTGGGGTTCGCGAATCCCAGAGGTAGACAAAACTGCTTATATTTCGTGTCTCCTGGAGACTCAATTTATTGGCCAACTGATCCTAGAAAAATTCCTGATCTAATAGACTTCGCCATATGTAGAAATATTAGTCTAAATGCAATATACACAGAAATATATTATAATCTTTCTTCCGACCATTCTGCAGTAATTGTTACTTATTGCGAGAGACCCAACATCCCAAGATTTCCTAAGGACTCTTTGTATTCTTTGTAGTCATGTCCCCACAAATCCTAAATTACAGTGTGAGGAAGATTTAGATAAAAACGTTAATGACTTTACGTCATTGATAATTTCAGCTCTGGAACACTCTAGGTGCCATATCCCTCTAAAAACTAATACGCCTATTTCAAATTCGGATATTGTAAGACTTCTTCTTGAAAAGAGAAGACTCAGAAGAGAATAGCAACATAATAGATCACCTGTTGCAAAGCAGAGGCTGTCCCCAACAGTACGAAAACTGAAAAGAGCCCTTCATTTAAAAGAGAATCGCATAAACGAAAATTATATTTAAAGTTTGACGAGTGCAAAATACACAAATTTCTCTATTTGGAAGGCAACGAGGCTAATAGGTTTTCTTATAGACCTATTAGCCTACTGCCCTCTCATAGAAGCCAATAAACTTCACATGAAGCTAAAAGCCTTTAGCTTTCATTGGTTAATCAATGATAAATCAAAATCAAGCCTTTAATATAAAGTCATCCTGTATAAGACTGTTTTAAAACCAATTTGGAATGGAATTCAATTATGAGGAATGGCTAGCAACATCAGTATTGATCTTATACAGAGGGCTAAATCTAAAATTCTTATGACCATGACGTGAGCGCCATGGTATATAAAAACAAGTAAGAAAGTATGGTCGGTCAAGCCCGACCAAATAATACCCTACACTGAGTAAATGAGCAAAAACATTTTTCTTTCAAAATTTCAATAATTTATATTCGTGAGCGATTTTCGGAAGTGGGCCTTTTATGGGAGCTATGACCAATTAAATTTGGTGACATGAATTCTGTATATATAAAACTTATTTAGACTAATATTTTTGGGCGTTACAAACATCTGCACAAATCCATTATACCCTCCCCACTATGGTGGTGTAGGGTATAAAAAGACACAGTGACATATGCCTTCATTTTGATGAGGATGGAAATGATCGTGCCAAATGCAAATACTGCTAATCTTCATTAAGCATTGTTGGTAGTTCCCATGGGAACTTGAATTGACACTTAAAAATAATAAATTCATCAATATCTACAACGACAATTTAATCACAGACAAATTTGGATTTAGAACAGCAGTCATCATCCGAGCAACAGTCTTCCAGCTCTCAAATAAGGCTGCAACAGCAAAGTATTTCGCATTTCATTCGAAGACCACATTCTATTCGAAAAGTGGAACAAATTGAAAGCAGGTGTTAAAAATGGTGGAGAAGGGACATCACTAACTGCGTATAATGAAGAATCCGAATTCAAAAACTTATTGAAGATGTGTCGCATTGCCCAGGTTACTCACTACCAACCAGAAAGACTTTATCTAACAATCTATTACCAAGAGTTCACACAGAAATTCTTGAAAATATTAAATCACAAATTCGCTCATCTCCGGCTGTATCTCTCACCACAGATGGCTGGACGTCCAGAACTAATACCAATTCTGAAACCATTTTATGAAGTTACTGTAGAAATGTGTGCAGAAAATAATGTTACACTTTCAAAAGTAACAGTTATTTGCAATATTCTGCAATCTTTTATTTCAAAATGTGTTTCCACGGATATAAAAGTATCGGCCATGATTTTTAAAATTAAAACTATGAAAAACATGCGTTGTATGCCGAAAGTACTATTTTGGATACTCGTTTCAAGAGAAATGGATTTAAAAGCGATTTATCTTATGAGTTGGCTATAAAAAACTTAAGAAGTAGACTATGTACAATAAGGTTACCAAGCACTACCGATATGAATGAGGAACCTCAAGTAAGACCATCCGATAAGGGGTTTAGTTTTTGGAGTGAATATGACAAAGACTTTTATAAAATAGTTCGTCCTGATAATAACTCTGCTGCCGCTATTAGAGAGTTTGATAAATATCTTAACGAAGAGTATTTAGAGCGCCAAAAGGACCCACTATATGGTGGAGCAAAAGAAAAAAACTTTATCTCCGAATATACGCACTTAAACGGCTCTGCATATTGGCCACATCAGTGCCGTTCGAGCGAATTTTTTCAGCAACAGGCCAAATTGTAAATGTGTTAAAGTTGGTTTTTTACATCGCAATATGTAATTGTTTAAGAAGTATTAATTTTGTGTAATTAATTTTAGAAACTGAATGTATTTTTATTTTTAAATATTTTTATTGAGTTTTCTTTAAATTGAAGATACATAATACAAATTCCATTCTTATTTTTAACTAAAAAAAAAAAATAAATAGAAAAAACAGTAGAAAAGTAAAATACATTTATTTTTTGCTGGCTCTTATGCAACTACAATAATTTAATTCAAGTTTATTATACATATTTCAAAATTGGTTATTTTTTACAAAATTGTAAACCATTACATTGTGAGCCATTTATTCAATGATTTCCCTAGTAGGTCGTTCAAAATAAAAAAGAGCGATTGAACTAGATTAGGTAGCTTCAGAACTATGAACTAAAATGAGCGGTCAATTAATTAAACTATTAAGTTCAAGTCTACTGAAATACTTATACATTTAATATTATAAACTAAATGAGAATTATATCAACTCATTTTAACCCAGCCAACATCTTTTGGCGTATCTTCTAAAAGAGTATTTTACGAGTCGCTTTTCTAATCAGTTTCGTCTAATTTTTATTTCTAATTGTTGTTGCCCTGTTACAAACATAAAGAATAGCACATTAAACAATTTTTGATCTTTCAACTGCGTAAAATATAATTACAAAATATATTTGTAAATAATCATATTTAGAATACCTGAATAATCTGTTTACGATTAATGTGTATTTTGTTATTGTTTTTAAAATAAATCACTTTTTAATCATTAATGGGTATCATTTTCGAATTATTTTTTTTAGCGTACAACTTATTAATCAGTTTTTTATCACCAAAAATACACGAAAAGGACTCGGTTTGGTGATTTTTTAAAAAACTATCTTCCAAATGCCAGCAGAACCCTTTTCGATCTCTCTCACTTTAAGACATACAACATATACACTGGCAACAAAGCAATTTAAACGAAGTATGAAAACTCTGTTTATAGTAGTTCGCAAAATATTCGATAATGAATATTATCTTTGTATGGGAGGGAACATCCCCATTGTTCCGAACCACTTTTATCCTAACTACGTACAATGTCAACAAAATAACTCAGTTTTGAGAATTTTACAATTATTGTTCTCCAGATCTTCGAAAATAACTATTTACTTTGTATGGGAGCTACCATACCCTCTACTCCAATCCTTATAGTCCGACTTAAATATTTTTTTTAGAACCGAATCTATTATTCATTTGACTGAAACCAAACAAACCAAAACTTTTAAATTTTAATCGATGGATAGATTTTAGAATTTTCATTATCTTAAAAAAAATCAAATAATTTGTGATGTTTACTCACTTTTGAGACTCTCTGTAAATAGATAATTCATTTTAGTTTGATTTTAATTTAAATTTTTAAATTTGGGACACTATTAAACAAAAACTAAATACATACATACCTACATTGTACATATGTATGTATGTTCTAATAAAGTGTGCTGTGTCCTATTAGTATAAGTAACTGTGGCCGTATTGATGTATTTTTTGTGTATTTCTCTTTATTTTAGTGTCATTACACTCTATGTACTGAGAGTGTAATAAAATACCCACCACATCATGTTTAGATTTCAAAATAAAAACTATTAATCAGAAACTAAAATACAAAACAGTAGAAAAAAAAAATACTACAAAAACTAAACCAAAGAATTTTTGCTAAGAAGGTAAATAAACAAACCAAAAAAAAAAAAATAATAAAACAACAAAAAATACATAAAAAATTCGCAAGGTTGTTGACTTTCAGTTCAAATGCGCAAAAAAAAAAAAAAAAATACAAACGAAATTGTTTTTTTTTTTTATTTTTATTTTTTGTTAACAACAAAAATATTTTGTTTGTGTTTTTTGTTGTAGATTTTGGACAAAACTTAGAAAGCGTTTTAGTTTCAGCTCGTGTTTGTTTTTATTTATTTATGTGTGTTTATTTGTTTTTTTTTTTTAGTTTTATTTTGTTTCTTCTTAACTGACTGACTGGTTTTTTGTTTGTTTTTAATTTTGTTGTTGCTTTTTTTGTTTTTATTTTGCTTCCATGTTTTACAGAAGTTAAATTAAAGACATAAAAATAAAATAAAATAAAAAAAAAACAAAAATGGAATAAAAATATAAAAACAAAAGAAATAAACTAAAATTGTATAAATTTTTAGTTGTTTTTGGTTTTCTAAACAGAGTAACGAAAATATTAATTTAAGTTTCGGCCATAATAAACCAACAAATAAAATTAACTTTTTAAAGTAAGATATTTGTAATTTGTATATAGTACATTAGGGTGGTAACAACAAATGTATATTTATTTCATATTAACTACATATGTAATTAAATAATTGTAACTAATGTAAGAGCAAGGAGCTTTAGCTACGATGACTTTCGACTCCTATATGTAAAAATACTTAAATTTTATCATGAAAATTAATTCCAAAGATGGATGTTCTGCAGGTGTTGCATGTATGCTGGGCATTCATCTAAAACAGGGTTGCACAAAAGTTCCTTATGGAAGAGCAAACACCAATACATTTAAAGAAAAACTAATTTTTATTCTTTTTTTTTTAATTTTTTTTTTTTTATATTTCCCTCAAATATAGTGGTAAATCAGAACTAAGTTAAGTTATATTTTGATGTTTTTTTTTTTTTTTTTTTTTTTTAAAACAAACACAAACTGCGAAGCCTTTTGGCTTGTCTGCAGATACACCCAGAGTCTCTGCCGGGAATCGAACCCGCAACCCTCAGATTGATAGTCCAGCACAGTATCGTTTAGTCTATCAATATTTTTTGTTGTAAAAACCACACATACAAAGAACAATGAAAAAAATACATACTGTTTTAAACAATACCATACGATAAACAAAATCTACATTGATGATCACTGTCGACAATGTTTACCAGCAAAGCATACGAAAGTGTGGTTGCTTTGCACTTGCGTGTATACAGTGAAGAACGACAAAAAAACTAACAAGACAAAGTTGTTTGTGCATTTCATATTGCTAGTGCTGAGTGCTGTATTGAGTATAGAAACACAGCCTATAGCTAAGAGCATTTACAAAAACAAATTAGCACCAAGAGTATAGGGCTTGGGCATCCTTGATCTAAAATATGGGTTATATTAAGTGGTGGGTATATATAAGTTTGTCATTCCGTCATTTCACAGTATAATTTTCCGACCCTATAAAGTATATATATTCTGGATCCTTATAGATAGCGGAGTCGATTTAGCCATGTCCGTCTGTCTGTCTGTTGAAATTAATTTTCTGAAGACTCCAGATATCTTCGGGATCCAAATCTTCAATAATTCTTCCAGACGTGCTTTCGTGAAGTTTCCTATTTAAAATCAGCAAATCCGTCCATAAATAACGGAGATATGAGCAAAAATCTGAGACAACCTCTATTTTTGGTCTATTTTTGATCTATATCTCGATTACTAAGTCATAAATATAGACAATATGGATATCTAATGATAGATATTTCAAAGTTCATTGGAACGATGTATATAAGGCTATAGTAAGTTGGACCTGCAATGGGTCAAAATCGGGAAACATTGTTCAGTAATAAATTAAAATAAAAAAAATTTTAAATTAAAAAAATTCTTTTAAAAAATTGGAAAAAACTTCAAAAAAAATTTAACAAAATTAAAAAAAAAAAAATTTTTTTTAATTTTATTTTAAAGTATAATTTGTTGAACGCACAGTATTTAAATCCATCACACTAATGGATAGAGCTGGGACAAAGATGGAAACAAACGGGGCCACCCTAGTGTCTATGTATTTAAAGCTAAAACGAGGGCTAATTTTTAAGTTACCAGGTTTTAGCAATTAACATTACACTATTTTGAAAAAATAGAACAATGCAACAAATATGTCATATTTGGCCAATATAGAAAGAAAAACTATTTATATGGTCACCGTGGCTACTCTTGACGAAGCGCATTCTGGAGGTCCAATTTTGGGCCACTTTTTCGAGCATTGTTGGCCGTATGTCACGAATAACACGACCAATCTTTATCAGCTTAAACCAGTGACTTCACGTGGCATCACATGAAATAATCGAGAGACGTCAAATTGCACGACCTTACGACTTTATTAACAGGGTCATTACTTGACATCAAGTTATCGCCAAATTTGTATTTCAATAAAGCGATGGTTGCAGTCGTCGTATGACATGTAGCGCCATAAAATGAGGTGATGATGCCAACAGCATGTAAACCGTATCAAACGGTTCATTTTTCTGAATGTAATGGAGTCTGTAGGATATGTTGTGGATTGGTCTCACTTAAGCCAAAAATGAACCTTATCGCGGAACACAATTTTGAAATAAAATAAAAGTGTTACCCAATATGCAGTTTTTATTTATCGTGGGAGTCATACATACTTCACAGCAGATTTGCATAGAATACTTATGTAAGTAGTCAATGTATCTCTTTTAGACAGTAATTTTATCGTATGTCGATTTGTAATGTAAACGGAAGTCAATTTGTTACTTTATGCATTACATGTATTCTATCGTGAAGACAAAAGAATTGAGTTTAATTTATAGCTGAATATATTTAGTTCAGTTTTTGGATTTCCTTTTAACCAGCTATTACCTCATAAAAAATATCGCCCTAAAGAGTCTTCAATAACCAAACCCACCCACCAGGTACTCGTATCCATTCAATCCATTCTCTACTGATTTTGTCGAATTATTAAGGTTAATTATGAATAAGCCCCAATATATGTACATATATGTATGTATATATGTTCATATGTACTTCCAGCTACAAAAAGGGGCAGGCCTGTGTTTATGAGTAAAATTCAAGCAGAGGGCAGGTGTATTCAGGTTGTTCTCATTATTAACCACACATGTATTGTATACGATTTAAGCGTAAAATTTCCAAAAAAAGAAAACAACAAATATGACTTAGAAATTTATGTTGTTGTTTTCTTCCTTTTTATGTTTTTGTTTTCAGTTTTTTATTGTCGTTTTTTGGTTGGTTAAGTTCAATGAATTTATGAAATTCGTTGTTTTTGTTTTTGGTTTGGTATTCTATATAAAAATTAAACGAAAAGTTTTGTTACTCTTTCGGCCTTTAATGATTTGTTGTTCTTATTGTTTTTAAAAGTGGCCGAAAGTTTATTCACACATAGACAATGTTGCCAGAATGAGACACTTTTTAATAGTTTTAATATTTAATACAATTATTTCACTTTAAGTTTTGATGACGGATCCTTTTTTCTGCAAAAGGAAAAATATATGGGGTTTTTTGGGAAAAAACTTAAAAAATATGTGCCTTTTTACATGCCCCAAATTTGGATACGTTTAACTTTTTATAGGGACGAGATAACTTTCGACCCTTCGTAGGCCCGCCATATCTAAAAAACCATAAATAGATCGAGCAAAATTAAAAAAAATAAATCAGTAAACCCGAATATCTTTTCAATTAATAGAGATAACCTACACGTATAAGCGTAAAAAATGGGCTTTATTGGTAGTAAATATGTTGATAATGCGGCAATCCTGATAAAATGTTTAACAAAATACTTCTAAGTGCTCTGAAATTATGAAAATCGGTCAACATTTGTCCCTAGTTCCCACAGAAGGTCCCCCTCAAAAATTGACTTGAACTTTCAAAATTGTCTTATCATAGTTAATATCGTGATGAAATTGGATATAATGTTTTATATGAACCTAAATCTGTCTACCAACTTTTGTGAGGATTGGTCCATAAATGACCCTACCCCCCATATAATCCCTATATCAGAAAAATATTTTATTGTCAATAAATAATTAATATATAATGTGCATGAGTTCGGACCATAACTGATTCAAGTCCCAATAGAAGAACAAAACTACATATTGATGGGGGGTATACAAATCTAATACAAATTAAATTGAAATAATTTTTCTTCATTTAATGTTCATTTATAAAATGAATTGAAAACAAGTAGGAAAGTTCTGTACTTTGCGGTTAAGAAATAACATTTATATTGATTTCGAAAATGGAATTAAGAATTCTTTAGAACCTTTGTGTGAAAATAAATCGATTGAGAAAGTCGATCGGTATACTTTAAGGTTGGTGTTGGACTAATAATTTTGGACGCTACAAACATCAGTACTAACACAATATACCCTCTCCACTATGGTGGTATAGTGCATATATGACGACTAAATAAGTAACTGAACCAGCAGTTAATCTAGTAGTCAATGTATTCCTTATAGGCAGTAATCGTCACAAATGTCTTAACACTTGGCTGACTCCAATTTATATATTTTGGTCATTTGACACGTATGTGCTCTTTGAAGTGCAGAGAGAAGACAATTGGTTACTTTATACATCCCAGGTAATCTAGCGTAAAGACAATTGTCACTTAAGTGTCTCTAAGTAATCTGAAATGTAGACACTTTAAACGTTTTGTGAGTAATTCGTTCAAACTCATTCGTTCTCATACAGTTTATTTTTATTTTTGCTTAATTTAATGATACCCCATGTAACATAACATGAAATCAATAGTCGCTTTTGTGTCTCTTAGTAACATATAGTGAAGTCACTTTAATCGTTTATTTTGAACTTCACTTTAGCAAGTAGTTATTTTACCCAACAAAAGCAATCCATTTGAGAGTTTTCGAAGAAAGCTATCGTTTATTGGACTACCTATGATATATCTTTTTAGTTGACTATTTGAGGTCAATTAGCACCCGACGCTATTTAACAAGTATGTGAATCCAATGCGTTGACAATGCCAGCACTTTTTTCTCAAATCGAAATCAAATTTGGCTTTTGTGACAAATATCAAACTCGGCATACATTTTTCAGTCAATAATTAAAATTTTTTTAACAAAAATCTGTGGCAACACTAAATATTTACACCTCATAAGTTGTGTGTTTTTTTTTTTACTAACTACGACTACAACATAAAGGTAATAATTTTGAAAGAACACACGTGCGTTACTCTAACGATTATATCCAGTGTCAATAACATTAAACTTGAGAACTGGAATATACGATATATTTAATGATATGATACGAACATGAATACGACCATAAAAAAATACGATACCACACTGTGTGAGAGTTTGTTTGCGATTCCCAAGTAAATGATGATGATGAAATACTACAAGTATAATAAATAGTAGTACGTAGATATACATATACATACACACATATTTATACTACGTCCATTATTTACTAGATATATGTACTAAACCAACAACAAGAACAACAACAACTAGGTATCTACTACTATTACAAGTATAAAAAAAAGCACGTAAATTACTTCTGACGTAGTGCGAATTGTGCTCATATTCAAACAAAACTTATGTATGTATGTATGAATGTCGGTCTATCGGTTCATCCCCTCCTGTGTCTTTATGTAAATATTAACCAAGTACGAGTACGTATTCTAGTATGATTATTTCTATATAAAAAAACTAAACTAAACTAAAAAAAAAATGTTATAAAAATAATAAAAATATATGTATATAAAATTGCGTAGTAAAAAGATTGTTTTAATGACTTACTTGACTTTGCACTTGTAGGTTCTCATTTACTGTTTGTAGTCTGGCGGCCGGTATTCTCATACTTGTCGTATATTTGTACAACAATGAGTGACTGAAGACTCAATGACAGACTGACTTACTTGCTGATGGATTTATTTGGTTCATACTTAGTCGTTTGTATTAGTAGTTTTTTTTTTATTTTTTTATTTTAAAACCAGACGGATTGATATTGAGTTTTGATGTAAATGCATATTTTGTTCCCTGAGAAAATATTGTTTGTTTTGCAAACGTGTTACCCAATATGCAGTTTTTATTTATCGTGGGAGTTAAACATACTTCACAGCAGATTTACATAGAATACTTAAGTAGTCAATGTATCTCTTTTAGACAGTAATGTTATTGAATGTCGATTTGTAATGTAAACGGAAGTCTATTGGTTACTTTATGCATCCCAGGTATTCTAGCGTGAAGTCAATTGTTCAATTTAGTGTCTCTAAGTAATCAAGGTTATAGTCAGTTCAAACTTTTTTTATGTACTGCACTTTAGATAGTGGTTCATTTTACCAATAGGTGTCCTTTTATAAACCGGAGTTTAATCATTGTAGGATCAATGTATTTCCACCAATTTACTTTATATTAAAATAACTAGTTACATAGCTAATTTTGTAACCAGTGGTGGGAAAATTATCTAGAACTATCAATTGTGAGACTATGGGTCAGGAAGAGATTGTCTTAGTATTTGTTCCCATCTTTATAATAAAGTGTATTTTTATAGTGGAGGAGAACTTTAATTTGAAAGAATGCACAGAATTCATCCAATTAACTTTATTAATTATATAATTTTATGGCATTAATGATTAAATATGATTTCGGACCTGAAGGTCCAATTTTCACTCAGCCTTCCCACTGAGAAAATAATCTAATGGCGTTAAATCTGAAATTCTTAATAACAAAGCGTAAAAAAACTTTCCAAAAGGTCAAAAGGAATACCGTAATTCCTAAAAATTGGAGCGAAAATCCCAAAAATGGTATTTTTTTACTATTTTACCCATAGTGTCCACATTTCCTTAGGGGCTGGGAAAATACTTCGGGGATGAAACACATAAAGGTTTCCAAATCTACTTTCCGTTTTTTTATCCCAGCTTTGGGACTTTAGAAAAATAGGACATGTTTTTTATACCAAAATGTTCTCCGTAATGATAACTTACAGAAAAGCATAAAACTATGTCTTTAAAGAAAGTTGTTTTTTTTTTTTTTTTTTTAATAAAAAAAAGTGTTAAGTCACCTTTTCGTCCAAAAACCAGCAAAAATGTACTATTTTTTTAATTTTTAAATTGAAAATCGTTTATTTTTGAACCCATAATCGATATTGCTCTGAAATCGTTTGTATATAATTGGTAATTTAGTTGTGTAACTTAAAGAAAAATTTTAATCCATTCGGTTCAAAAGTACGCCCTATATTTTTAAAATATCGGACCAAGGTATGTACATTTTAAAATTTCAATTTTGGAATGCCTATAACTCGGAAATTATAAGAGATAAATAGCACACGCGAGCATATTTTTTCAAGACCTAGCCGAGCGCTTTCCAAAAATTTAAAAATCTTTGAAATCGGTTGGGAAACAAAAAAATGTTTAAAAATTTTACATGTCAAACGTTCCCTACTGCATTTGTAGAGTCCATTTTAATAACTTAAACTCGAATACTCCTTTATTTTATACACATCCGTTTATAAATACCAGATTTATTTCCAAAAAATTGTGATTCTGCTCCACTGTGCGCTGTGTGTCACCATCTCGCTGAAAGCACATGTCTGCAATATAGTAATGTCTTCCAATTGATGAACGAAAATGTTAGTAAACATGTGTCAATAACGCTCACGGTTGACTATAACGTTCTGACCATCGTTATTTGTGAAGACATGTGGATCAATGATTCCACCGGCCCATAAAACAGTGAGTTTTTTGGATGTAATTATGTTTCGACAATGGCTTGAGGATTATCATCGCTTCAAACGCAGCAGTTGAGGAACGTAAACGGTTGACTGTTACGATCTGACCATAGATATTTGTGAGACATGTGGACCAATGATTCCACCGGGCCAGTTTTTTGGATGTAATTATGTTTCGACCATGGTTCTCATAAACTATAAGAGTTTATACTATAACTGTTTCTTTTGTAGGTCACTTCTTGTAGATTCTACATATACATATACAAATCTTTTAAATCGGATCGAGAACAGACAATTGGCATGGTTTTTAATTTTTCAAAAACTTGAGATACCCCATTTTGGGGCATTAAGGCTCCGCCCGCTTTAATACTTAAAGCCCAAATTAAAAACTTAAACTCAACTGCACGTCCCCTATAGTCGTGGGAAATTTAATTAAATTATTATTATTATTCCACTTTGTTTCTTTCCCCCACTGTGTGTCAGTCATCGCTCGAAAAGCGGCAATTCTGTTTATTGACATGCTTCATAAGTGAACAATATTTTTAAATGAAGGGTGTGTCAAAATTTGAACTCTAGGTTACGACGCCATAAAGTTATCTAAATAACAAAGTTTTTCTATATTTTATTTAAATTTAAAGTTGTCCGCCTCTGTAAAATCATCCTTTATAAAACAAGTAGGAAAGTGAGTATACTAGCAAATTAATTTTCTTTTAAAATGAAAGTAATATTTTTTGGCTATGAACAGTTATGGACCGATCGCCATGAAGGCCGAGATCTTCTTGTGCCAAAGTGCTTAGACGTGAAAAATCTCTTCACGAGTAACGCCTCCGAGCTAAAGTTCTTGCTGCTCCCCGGGGCAGCAAAAGCTTTTGGTCATTCGTTAAAAGAATAAAGGATAATGCTAGTTCCTCAATTCCTACTCTTTTAAATGATGGCCAATCATTTACTGACCCGGTTGATAAAGCTAAATTATTTGCAAAAATTCGAATTTACAGGAAAGCAATCAACCATTACCCGAGCTTGAAAGAGTATCAGTTACTATGCCGAATATACTCTTTCGCGCTCGCGCAGTTAAAAAGGTTTTAGCGGATCTCAATAAAAGCAAATCTCCTGGGCCGGATGGTATACCAGCACTGGTCTTGAAGCAGTGTTCTTTGACGCTAGCCCTTCCGTTAGCAAACCTTTTCAGCATATTATGCCGTGCCGGAGAATTTCCTATATGTTGGAAGGTTGCTAATGTAACGCCAATTCCAAAAAAGGGAGAGGCAAACAACCCTGAAAATTATCGCCTAATAGCAATTTGTTCTGCACTTTCCAAAATTATGGAGAGTATGGTTAACCACAATCTTGTGAAATATCTAGAGTCGAACGGCTTTCGTAGAGGACGCTCTACGGGGGACTTGCTTGCCTTCCTATCGGAAAAATGGTGCCGTTCCATTCACCGTTTTAGCGAAAGTAAAGTGGTGGCTCTAGATATTTCTAAGGCGTTCGATAGGGTGTGGCATGGTGCGCTGTTATCGAAACTTATTGCTAATGACTTCTCTCGATTTATATCGAGCTTTCTCAGAGATCGCACTATACGAGTTGTTGTAGATGGGATCTCATCAAATGAGTTCAAGATTAATTCAGGGGCACCGCAAGGCTCCGTTCTTTCTCCTACTCTATTCCTTATTTTTCTAAAGTCTATTATTTTTCGAAGTCTATTTTGGAGTTACTTGACCGCGTACAGGAGAGGGCGAAGGTTCTTATCGGTGACAGTTGATTTTTATTGATTCTCTGGAGCATCGTCGCAATGTGGGTTGTGTTTCACTGTACTATCGATACTATAATGGAATGCGTTCTGATGTAATTAGGAAACTCGTTCTCGAAACCCGTAGTTTCTTACGAAATACGCTTTCATCATCGGGGGCTCATCCATTCGTGGTCAGTGGATCGCACAACACACTACAGAGAAAATTCGTTTTTAGCCTCTATCCTCCTTCCCATAACATATTTTCCTAGTTCCAACACAATGCATTGCATGAGTACGGGTCATCCTCTGAGTGCTGGTCCAAGAAAAAAAAATGTTTAAATGTGATTTCCTTTTATATAATAATTATTTGTGGAGGAATTCGTATGCATACAGAAATGATTCTGAGTCGATTGGTGTAATTTAAGGTGGATATTGGTTGGACTAATATTTTTGGACGTTACATAAATCAGCACAAACGCAATGATGGTGTAATGTATAATAATTGAGTTAGTTTATTCCTGTTCTTTATTTCATCACATTCTCAGTTTTACAATAATATGCATTGTGCATGAAATTTCAAATAAAAAATGTTAGAAAGTGTCACCACCAATCCTTAAATAATGTTTAACAAACTTAAATCATTTATTGTCACGAAAAACTGAAGCTTATTTTCCTGAATATTTAGAGCTGATAATGTAATGTTCTGCCTTCGGAGAAAGTCTTTCATTTAACGACAACACCATTCTCAATCTCACAAAATACACGACCTGGAAAGTGTCTTAAATAATCCTTAATTAATTTTTAAAGACACTCAAGTTATTCTTTATCACAACATGCAAAACCTCTTTTTTCCCGACTACAGCTGTTTATTGTATTTACTTCCTTTATAGAAAGTTTCTCATTTAATGACCTTTGAGGACATCAATATTCTTGACCTTGAAACTTTGTGTTTATGTTAGCGTTTTAAAATTAAATCTAAACAAAAAAAAAAAACATATGTAGATTAGGGTGGCCCCGTTTGTATGGAGAAAAAAAATAAGGTTTCAATGTTTTCAACTAAAATGAAAGTTTAGTTCGTTTGAGGGGACTATTTCTTAAAATTGTTGTACAGTCATTAGTATTTGGTTCAAAGGATAAAAGTGTATTTTTAAGGATTTTATGATTGTTTCCATATTTCTAACACAGGAAACATGAGAGATATTTGAAAGGCGTTTCTAAAATCTCTGCTGTAGCACATTCACCCAACCTGGAACCCGCCCAGATGACCTTTTCACCTCGGGAAAGACCAAGCAACGAGGGCATGGCCACTTTTCATATCTGCTGGTTTCAACACCCATAAACTATTGTCTACACAATCCTCCTCTTCCTCACGGGCCCATACCAAATCCTATCCCTCAGCTGTTTTAAAGGTGGTTCTTGTAGTGCTTGTTGATTCGACTGCTGGTTGTTTCTTGGCGGTGAAACATATGTGGTTTGCTTTGTTGTTGCTCTACACTTTCGCTGAATGTAACCAATTTTACCACAGTTATAATATTTAATTTTGGCTTTACCTTGTTTCTCATTTAAAGCCTCTAAACTGCCTCTTTTTGGCATTGAACATTATTCAATTTTGTTTCTAAGTCCGACACATTTTTATCAATGACAACCACTCTGTTGTTAATAACATCAGGCACTTTCTGAATTTTCTTATCTGTAGCTCTAGAAGATTCTTGAAGTTTCGCTTCCATTTCAGCTAAGTGTTCAATTGTTTCTTTGACTTCAGCTTTAACCTCAGCACGAAGTTTCTCGATGTCGCCAAGAAGTTTCTCGTTTTTGACTCTAGAAGTTTCTAGAACTTCAACTAGAAGCATAAATTTAACTTTTATTTTAGTGTTTTGGGCCACCCTAATGTACATAGATCTCATCTCCTCTTCAATTGTTTACAAATTGTTCAAAAAGTCCATTGAAAAAAAAAAATTATTACGCAGTTAGTTTATTATTTTGTCGTCGTTGTGTTCACACACATTCTGACAATTTGATTTGCTGAGGCTTTTACTACTTAACTTTATTTAGTGTAAATAATAATAGTTATTTTTATTATAAATTATTTCTTTTTTTTGTCGGTTTTGAATGTTTCGTTGTACTCACATGTTGAAATATGTTTGTATTTATTTCAGATGATGGTGAAATTTGGGTTATTGCGTTGTGCGAAAAAATATTCAGTCAAACAACAAAAAATTTTATATAATGGTTGGAAGAAAGTCGACATTAGAGCAACAAAAAAAATATATATATATATATAAAGAAAAAACAATTTTGTATGCATGTATGTGTTTTGTTTGTTTGTTATAATTATACACTTTTTAAAGTGAAAATTAACATATCGTTTATGTAATGTAAATTTTTTTTTAATTTAAAAGTGGATTTTTTTTTTCCAATTTGATAAAATTTCAAAAAAACAAATCGAGAAGTAAGACCAAATTACTTTAATTCGACCTTATATAAGTTATCAGAAAATCCCCACCAGTTCTGGAGTAAATCTCCTGTATTAGTGATTTCACCTTTCATAAGGGTGACCACTGGTTACAGAGTTAGCTATTTGACCAGTTATTTGAACATATTCGTGTCCTAGGCGAAAGTCAATTGACGGATTAAAAACGGATACTTAGTGCAATTGATAAATAGTTTTAGGTAAACAAAATTAAAAATATATTTTTTTAATTTAAATTAATTTAAATCTTATGAGGGAAGTTTTGCTTTACTTCTGTAATTTGAAGCACATCGATTGCTCAGCAAAGCTTATGGTGAATGTGTTCCATTGATTTCAACATTCGAGAGATGGTTTGTTCGGTTCTGAAATGGTGATTTTGAGAGAAAGATAGCGACAAAAGTTTGAAACCCAAGAATTGTAGGCATTACTGCATGAAGATTGTTGTCAAACTCAACAAGAGCTTGCAAAATCAATTTCAAAACGTTTGCAAGCAGCAGTATTCATCCAAAAGCGGGAAAATTGAAGCTGAGATACCTTGAATGCTGCATCAACACTATAAAAGATAATAATTTTTGCGCCGAATCATTACTTGCGAAGAAAAATAGATACGCGATCACACGAAACGTAAGGGATCGTATGTGAAGCCCGGTCAACCATACGAATCGACGCCAAAGCCAAATATCCATGGCGCTAAGTTAATTCTATGTTTTTGGTGGGACCAAAAGGATCCTATCTATTATGAGCTGCTAACATCTGGCCAGATCATCACAGGGAACCTGTACCGAACACAACTGATTCATGTGTAGCGAGCATTGGCCGAAGAGGCCCACAACAATCAGGTACATGTTGCAGTACCTGTTAAAAACTACTTAAAATAACGACTATCAACATAACTTTCAGATTATTTACTCATCTTTTAAAGTTTGTAAATTAATATTAGCCTCTGGAAGCCATCTCTGAATAATAATGGGAGTATTCGCAACAACAAACACTAATGAATTTGACAGCTCAAGCCTTTAAACAAGTGAAGAACATATAATCAGCTGTCCCATCGACACCACCTTATAGTGAATTCGCCTTGATATGTACATTTGGCTTGCTATTGTAGCCATCAGTTTTTGACAAACTATGTCCGTCTCTCCACGAATTCACCTAGCTCCATACAAATGTCTCCCCGAAATACTGTTTGAGCGGTCATAAATATGTTGACTATAAAGTATGGCAAAACTCGGGAAACATTTGGCCCTAGTTCCCATATAAGGCCTCCCTCAGAAAATGACTTGAACATTCATAATTATAGTAATTAAAATCGTGATGTAATTGGACATTGGTTTCCGCTATTTCTAAACAGTTGGATCAATCCATAGTAACTACCATAATGGAACATACGATGCCTTAAGCAATTTATTTCCTTTTCTCTTAAAGTGATCATGGTTTCCATCTAGATTTCATAATAAAGACGAACATTGCTCTTGGCTTCATGGAAAATATATTCTATAGGTTGTCTACCGATTTAATTTCCGGGAAATATTAAAAAAAATCTGTTCGTTTTTTATATAAATTGATAAAAATTAGTTATTAACCTTTATTAAAAGGTAAAATCTAGAAAAATGCGCAATTTGTTAAGTGAACTTTTTCCAATCAGACTGCAAACGGTCTTTCATTCAGCGCTTCCTATCTTTAAATTTAAATAAAACGAAATTTTCAACGAAATTTTTTATTCGTTTTAAAGGTCTATAGATGTCATTATATATGGAATATAATATCGTGCAAATGTTAGTCACGGATTCGCTGGGTTCTGCTCATCCGAAATGTTCAATTTTGCATGACTATGGAGCATAAATCAGTCTGAATTTGAGCGGTGGCATGGGTTATGTTGGCTTTGAGAGCCGATGTGATTTGTGGCTTATTCTCAAGAAAACTATACAAGAGAAAGTCTTACATTGTCAAATCGCATGATCTCTTTGGTCAGTTCACATCAGCTCCACATGAGATGACCATGCCCCCAAATGGCTCATGCAGAATTACCAATGTGGCATGAGCACGTATCACCATCCTGTTTAAAGCACATGTCGTTGGCATCCATCCACTTCAGGCTAAATAAGTTGGAAATTATTGACATATAGCCCTCGGCGATGACGGTGGTGGCCTGGCCAACATCGTTCTCAAAGAAATGTGGACCGATGCAAATATGGGTCAGTTTCCAAATGTTCCCGGACCTTTTCAGTGAACACACGTAGCGACGTGTTATTGAACGCTATATCCTTCTATGGTGATTTGGCAAAACAAACAGATGTAGTTTCAACAATATGGCTGCTATCATCATATATCAAAGTTCGAAAGTCCCTGTTGGAAGATCCTTTATATAGATTAATTTAATGCAATATTATTGTCATTATTTTCTCTAAATAATTCCTTTAGGAATTTAAAATTTTCATTTGTTGATGCAAAATTTTATTTGGGGTAACAAAAATACGTTTATTTGAATTGTAACTCTGATTTTCTGTTGCTAGTATCGAAAAAATCTATAGATAAAGGGTTTTCCAACAAGAGGTGTTATTTTGAATTACCCGGTATTTCGGTAGCTGTCACTTTTGAAGCTTTTATTCTTTGACATTTGACAAGTAGAAACTACGCCATTACTAAAAATGGAACGATACACGCTTCAACAACGCATTGAAATTATTAAAATTTACTACAAAAATTGTGAAAATCTTGCAGTCACAGTTCGCAAAACTAAAGCCTTTCCAGTTTACTATTTATGACCAATGATGTTGACAATTTGAGTTTCTAAGATTCCAATCTTACGGGCTCTTTATGGTCAATCATTTCTTACCAAGTTTATAAATCGTAGTCGTGAAGCACCTTGTCGGACCGAAATACAGAAATTAGTGGAAAAAATCGAGCTGTTGGGACAAGTTAGTGATGTGAAGAACAAAACTCGTGCATGTCGCTCAAGAACAACTGAGAATATTGCTGCTGTAGCCCAAAGTGTTGAAGAAAACCCAGGTCCATTCCTCGTCGTTCTTTGGAAGTGGGCATTCCACAAACGTCATTACACTATATCTTATGGTCGAAGTTGAATGATATTGATCTGGACAACGTTTACTTTCAACAAGACGGCGCTACGTGCCACACAAGCTACGACACCATTGCTCTTTTACGGGAAAAGTTTCCGGACCGTGTTATCTCTCGAAGAGGTGATCACAATTGGCCACCGATTGCCCAGCATAGGGCAGCCCAGCATAGGGCAGCCACTTTGGTTATGGAAATTTTCATGAAAATGATATCGTCCCGTAAGCGTAGTTGTGGTGGCCATCTGGCTGATATTGTTTTTCATTATTAAAAAAAATGTCTGGATAATATTTTCAATTAGGAACCCTACTACTGATTCAAATTTGTTAAAACCTAACGGCAATGCTAACTGGTGGTATTTTATCATTTTCAACTATCTAGAATCAACTTATAGTTCTTTGTCGATTTGGTTTTATAACAATTGTCTAATGTATCCTAATTTGTATTTAGTTTAAAATTTATTATTTTTAAAAGATTTAATTCAAATTTGAATTTCTTGCTAACCAGCAACAGTGGACGCTATTTTAGATTTGTCAATTCAGTAGAGGGCTAAGTATTTAAAACTTATATTTTCTATTTCTTTATACGGATACAAGAGATTTTCTTACAATTTGATCGCTTGGCCTAACAACTAAATCTTTTGTTCAACAAATGTTCCCCGGTGATAATAGCTTTTTAAATTGAGTGAAAATATTTTTGCTTAAATATGCGTATTGTCTAATTACTTTTAATGTTGCCAAAATTGAAAAATGTGAAAAATTATATGAAAAACAATTTTCATTTGAAATGCTTTATCTTTTTTGAGAAATTACTTTTGTGAAAATTGAAAACAGAAGACAACAAAAAAAAAGACAAATAGCAACTATAATACAACATTATATCAGGGATTCCCAAAGTGGGACTTACATTCGATTTCAAAATTTGGGTTAATCAACTTGACAAATCATATAATAATTTATACAACTTTGAATTTTGTATCATTGTATTTAATTTTTGAAATTTATTCTAAAATATCTTTTGATTTGGTTTAAGAAATTTAATAAATCTTGTGACAAATTTATTGGGATCCAGGAGAAAATCACGAATGATCGAAAACATTCTGCATTTAAAAAGCATAAATGTGAAACAAACAAAATATTTAAGACATTTTGTCAGTACTTGTTTACCACGAAATTGTGGTGCATTATATAAAATAAAATGTTAGGGAAACACTGTTTCATACATAGAACAATTTTTTCTATTCATATTCAACTCAGAGTCTGCGTCATAAATGGCCTAGATATGGGGCAAAAAAAAAAAAAAAAAAAAAAACTAAAAAACAAGCATGACATGAACAAAAACACCAAAACAAGCCACCGCAACACAGACAACAACGATCACTTGTCATATCCGATCAGTTGTTGGTTTACGGGACTACAACTACATGCATCTAAATTTACACGTACAACATAAATATGTATTATATGTATACAGATATTACCATATGCACATAAACATCTTCATAGTTTAGTGTAAGTGACTCATTGGTGACTACAAATACCAGATACCATAGACAATAAACTCCCACGATATGTTTAGCATGTGAAACAACAAAGAATGCAAAAAAAAAAAAAAAAAAAAAAAAACATTATGAAAACTTCAAACACCTTAATTTATCAAAATAAACAAATAAATATAAACAAACACTCATGCAAACAAACAAAATGCAGAAACGATGAGAAATAAACCAGGGATTTCAGAATTTTGATTAGATATTGGAAATTTTAATTTAGAATAGCAGTATCCATACACTATTCAGCACAAAATAAAATCCATGTAAAAAAAATAAATCACAAAACTATATGTTTTTTTGATCGTTGCTTATAGCCCCCATATAAAGACTAATTACGAAAATCACTTTGATACGAAAAAATCTTTTACATAAATCGTTCTCAGGTTAACATTGGACATAAATAATCCCAATGTATTTATATACCAATCGTCATACCAACATGCGCGGATCCAGAAGGGGTGAAATAGGAATTAACATCCCCCCCCCAACCCTTCAAAATGGAAAAGTTTTCGTATAAAAAGAAAAATGTAGAACAAATTTTATTTTAAGAATAACCATTTCAAAATTTTTAAAAGTCTTTTAACAATATTATAGTCGCAATAACTATTTACATGATTGTGGTAACCATAGCATGGTTATATATGATTGTATCAATCATATATGGTCACAGTTAACAAGTATATGTTTGTGACAACCATTGTTATGATGAATCTATATATCATAATATGTTGTTCTCAGATTATGCTATCAATTAGCCGAGAGCAACATAATATGGTAACACCTTAATCATAAAAATGGTTGTCACAAACTTATACTTATTAACTGTAACCATATATATGATTGATACAATCATGTCAATCGTAGGTTAACCATGCTATGGTTACCACAATCATATAAATAGTTACTGTGACTATAATATTGTTAAAAAAACTTTTAAAAATGTTTAAATGGTTACTGTAAACATGCACAACTATATTTTTTCTCTGTGTGTAGGCGGTTTTCATGTCATGTGAACCAACTATTGAAATCGATATCTTCTGATCGGGATGAAATTTGCACCAAGGTTAAGAACTCTCTTCGTTAGAGGGGGCCAACACTTGACATTTTGGTCAAACAGGTGTTTTTTCTCATCTATGTAACTTATATCCTTAGCAAAATATGTCCCAAATAGTTTAGATAGCTATTTCTTCAATCTTTCGAAAAAAAAAAAAAATTATAAAAAATGTTTTACATTTTTTTTTCCAAAATCAAAAACTTTTTTTTTTTTTTTTTTCAAAATAGGCCATTTTTTTCTCAAAAGAAAGCTTAGGTCTTTTCCTTGAATAGCTTTTCGGTTTATTTCCTTTAAATAAACCGGATACATTAGATTGCATATACATTTAGTAGTTTAAAATTGTAACAACTCTTTATATATTAAAATGTACAAAAACAACAATCTAAAATAGTCACTCAGTGTCTTTATATACGTTTATCAATTCGCAGAAATGCATACACACTTTATAATGTACAAACTTAAATGTACAAGGCAGTTGATGTTAACTCTAACAGCGCCTATGATCAACTCACTCATGACTGCAACCTCTGCCACTATTAATACACACGCCATCTTTCTGGAATCTTCTACAATGCTCTTAACGAACAAACTAGTATGTTTGAATTCCACAGCTTTCGATGTCAATGTTAGCAGCTTAAATATTTAGTGTAGCCATAATTATAAACAATGCTAATAACCACATGCTATCAACATTGTTGATAAGTAGAAACTTCTACTGATGGACGTGTTTACAAACATGATGAATGCTGCAGGCAGTCGTTACAGACCGTTAAATTCAAATCACTATTGCAATTGGGCATAGCTCTCATATAAGCACCAATTCCATAAAATACATTATCCAACATAAAACAGTTGAACGTATGTACAAATAATACTACGGGATTTTTAACGGTAGGGCCTAGAAGGACGGACTTAGGAGGTGAAATTTTTCCGAAAATATTCTTTGTTTATCAGAAATGTTTGATGGGCAAAATAGGTCCAACCAAAGCAAATTCAGTCCGATGTTTCATATAAAATATATGGAAAACTTGACAGCAAAAACTCTACTTACCTAGTAAGACAGCAAGTAATATTGGAGCTTAGTGATAACTATAGTTAATAAGTATATTTGACTGAAACCATATATTGGGCGTATACTAGGGTATTCAATTAATCTGGTTTCTGGTTAAATGCTTAAATAAGTACACAAAATTCATGGTTTTATTTTCAATTTAAAATTATTCGGTTAATCGAATAATGTAAAATTAACCGATTAAGTCTGAACCCCGATTAATTATTTTGCTCGATTGAAAGACTCGTTTCAGTAATGTCTTCAGTTTCTTCTATTATCATGTCTTCCTCCGACTCGTTACGACAAAGTTCATCATAGAACATTCTAGAAAAAAATGTCATTTCCAAATTCCTTAGTTTCAGTTTTTGAGCTATACTTCAGAAAACTATTGATAGAAGGGAATGTTCATGAGTTATGAAACAAAATTTGTGTGTTTAAAACTATATTTCTATATAAAGTACCAAAAAAAATATAAAAATTCGGTTAATCGACACAAATTAATCGGTTTATTTGTTATTTGAAAATCGGCAATATTAAATTATTCGAACAGTTTACCGATCAAAATTAATTGGTTAACCGATTAAGGGTCAATCGATTGAATACCCTAGTGTATACTCGTAGGATCCGTGACAGCCATCTATGATTTGTATAGAATTTAAATTTTTAAATATTTTGAAATTTAATCCCACAGAGCAATCCTTAAATATTTCGAATTTTTTAACAAAGTTTTAAAAATTTTAAATTGTAGTTTTGAGAACAATTCCATATAGGGAATTTTTGTATTGCATTTTCTTCGTCAAGGAAAAATTAAAAAAAAAAATTTGTTTCTGTTCCAACCAAAATTAGTTCGGTTGGATAAATGGAAAAATTTTATTTTTGTTACAACAAACACAAATTCGATTAACATGAAAATGTAAGTTTTGATGACGGGTTATTTATTCTCACTTAGTTATTGAATGTTATAATCAAGGCAAGGATTTTCATGCACTAAAAAACTAAAAATATGCGCTTATAATATGCACTATAAAGAGAGAAAATATGCACTAAAAATGACAAAAATATGCAATAAAAACAAGTTTTTTATTTGAAATATATTTATTAGTAAAAGACAGATATAAATTTCACGTCACATTTTCAATATATATGTACATATTAAGGACATAAAAGGTTTAAAATATATTTTTTCAAAGTAAAAATAAGAAAATTCATGTATGTATGTAAATTATACAATATTTATATTAAAAAAAATTAGTCAGTTATTTATTTTCATGTTACAAAATTACTTAATTTAGATTTCTATTTGTATAAACAAATAATTTTTTTTTTTTAAATTTCCAAAAAGAAAACTTTGTCTGTTCGTCAACAGAAGTTAAAGGTGCATATTTAAATGAAGCCAGTTCAATTGGAGAATATTCATTTTCAATTTGATTTTCTTCATTAAAATTGCTATCTAATATGTCAAACATTTTTTTATTATTTCTGTAATATATTCTTTAGTTTTGTTTTAATTTGGTAAGAAATTAATTTTACTTGTGCATTCAGCGAATTGAATCCCTGTAGTTTAGTAATAGTTTCATAAATAAAGATGTAATTTGAGCACAGAAGTGATAATTGGCTTTAATATTATGTGTCACAAAGAGAACAAAGTCGAAAAGTCGATATTAAAAAAATTTTCGAAAAATCGAAAAGTCGATAATTTCGAAAAGCTAAAAAATCGATTCATAAATTGAAAAGTAGACTTTTTCTTTCAACAATAGAATTCTAGTGTTAATATATTTACTATTTTTACAACACTAAATCGAGTTGTATGCAATAAAATAGAAAAATATGCTAAATATATGCATTTAAAAGAAAAATATGCAAAATATGCATTTATAACAAAATATGCAAAAATATGCAACAACAAATCGATGCCATTTTGTTGCAAATTCTTCGATTCGGAAAGATTAATTGTCAAAAGTGATTTTGAGTTACTGACTACAAACATGCATTTGCATAGAAATCCTTGCCCTGGTTATAATGTAATCAACAAAGTTTGTGGTTCGAAAATGACGCCAACAAAGCGTCATATGCGGGAAGTTTCGTTTTGCTTCTTTAATTTGGAAAAAAGTGCCTCCGAAGCATAACGATTGCTCACCGAAACTTATGAATGTTTTTAATAGGTTTCAACGTACGAGAGAGGGTTTTTGTCGTTCAGAAGTGGTAATCTAGACACGGAAGACAAATAAGTTTGAAGACCAAGAATTGAAGGCATTACTGCATAAAGATTGTTGTCAAACCCAAAAAGAGCCTGTAAAATCATTGGGAGCTACTCAATCAGCAATTTCAAAACGTTTCCAAGCAGCAGAATTCATAGAAAAGCAGGGAAATTGGATATCATACGAATTGAACCTGAAAGACGATTTTGCATGTCTGAAATGATGCTTGAACGTTATAAAAGAAAATAATTTTTCAACCGAATCATTACATGCGATAAAAAATGAATCCATTACGATAATCCGAAACGATACCAAAGCCTAATATCCATGGCGATAATGTAATGCTCTGCATTTAGAGGGAGCAAAAGGGTATTATCTGTTATGATCTGCTGAAATGAAATCATACCAACACAGGGAACCTGTATCGAACGCAACTGATTCGCGAGAAGCAAGCATCTGGGCGAAAAATGCCCAGAATATGAGGGCAACATGATACCTAGAGATGCCAAACGCAGAATCCCGTTCCCGAAAATAGAGATTTCCTAAATCCCGAAGCCCGGGATTTTCGGGGTTTTCCAAATCCCGTTTTTCATAAATAAATAGGGGAAATTGTAATTTTTGTGTGCCTTTTTCATGCATTTTGACTTTCTACATTCCCGAATATCGCAAAGTAATGTTCAGCAAAGTTATTAAGCTCAACGCCTGCTACAACATAGTTAATAAAGGAATGCGGTATTTTGGTTTTTCTTAAGTGGGACTCTGGAAAATCAATTTTTCATAATTTTTTCATAAGTTATTTAACAAAACTCAATTAAAATCCTCTTCAAACGAAATTGATTTTATCTCAGATGAGGAGTTCTATAGTGAAGACAATTGTCACTTTAGTGTCTCTAAGTAATCTATTGTGTAGCCACTTTAAACTTATTTCTACTGCACTTTAGAAAGTACATATTTCACCGATTAAAAACAATATATTGGAGAGTTAATTGTCACTTAGTGTTCCTTTGGAATCTGAAGTGTAGTGTCTTTAATTTTTTTTTATTTTCACTCGCTTTAGAGATAAGCCGTTCTAATTATATATTACTGGGTGTATTATCTCTTTACTGTTCCATGCAAGAAAAATCTAAAGTTTTATCACATTCTAATTAAGAACTAGCTACTTTACACACCACTAGTCATTAGTTTTGTTCAACGATCTTTTTATATCCACATTTTAGCTTCAATCGTAGCTCTTCATATAGCCTTAGATTAGCTTCAATCATGAATCTTTATATTGTTTTAAATTCAAACCAATGTTTTCTTTAGAGTCCAAACTTTAAAGTGGAACATTATAAATGTTTTGAATTTTACCCCTGGAAAAACATTTTTATTATAGCCAACAATGTTTGCAAAAATTCAAATATTTTTCGGTTTAAATTTAGAAATGCGGAAAATAACAACAACAAAGAACACAATTGATCATCATTTGATGAATATTGTTAAGTGAACGTGAAGGCGCTAAACATTTGACATTAAATAGAAACATTTAAATATTTCTGCGAAAAAAAATATAATAATAACAACAAAATATAAAATTTTGAACACAAAAGATCCAGTAAGTGAATGAGTATGTGAAAAAGTGAATGATAAATGGCTGCCACTAAAATATTATAAATTTCATTTTTCAATTTTAAGAAAAATTAGCAAGAACATTAAAAATAAAAACAAACAAACAAAAATATGTATAAATAAAATATTTAAAAAGAAAATGTTTAAATTTATTTTCACATGAATTTTCTTGATATTTTCACTGTTCAGCTACACAGAGGGGGCTGGGGGGGCAAAGAACATTAAAATGTCTTTTTTATTTGTTTTAAATTTCAAGGCGGCAATATTTACTTTCCTCGATCAGCAATATTTCTGCTAAGATAATTAACCTAAATAATGTTTTTTTTTTTTTAAAACAAATTGAGTGCGTTAAGTGAATTTTTACAGATACTATTCTTTTTAATACCAATTTGCACTTGAATATGTAAACTCACTCACTCACTCATTCATTCTCTTTTGTATCTGGTTATTTTTTAATTTTTTTTTGCATTAACTAAATGACGTTCATTTGTTGTTGATGTTTTTTATTGTTGTTTGTTTTTAACAATATTGTGTTTTTATTTTGCATTCTTGCTTGATGAATTCCTTTTTTAAATTCTGTCATATGACAAAATATTGACGTACTTCCGACATTGTTTGTAAAATTTAAAAACAACAACCCAAATTTTAACTTAAATTCTAGAAATTCTCAGAAATAATGTAACATTTTTGTTCAGCTTAATGGCAGATATGAATTTTAATGGAAAAAAGTTATTGTGTTATCAGGTCCAGTACAAAGTATAAAGTCTTAGTAATCACATATGAATGAACATTCGACAGAATATATGTACTTTCCCTGCAGTTCTGGGTGACAGTTTCGAACTAGAGGTTGATGTTATAATTTAAGGCCACCACTGGTTACAGAATTTATCTATGCTTTTATTAAATCGTAAGTTTTTGTATAGTCTTCCATTAGCTTTAATCGTAGCTCCTTATATTAGTGTTGTCAGATTAGGTGATTTTCCCCCAAAATAGCATTTCTTTTTAGCAAATTTCCTTATGTATCACATCGAAATATTCACAGCAGACCCACAAGAGTATACAGTAGACCAATAAAGGGTACATACAGGAATTATATTTTAAAGTTCAAACTATTACGAAACTTAAAAGCCCCGCCCACCCAAACATAGGCGTGACCGACAATAAATTTTTCTTTATTTTACTCAAAATCGACATATTTCATAAAAAAGAAATACAGAAAACTGCTTTAAACTAATGTAACACAATTATTTTTCCTGTATGTAGACTTTATTGGGCTATTGTATATATTCTGGGTCCTTATGAAATTCTAAGATGAACTAGATATGCCCGGCCATCAGTCTGCCTGTTGAAAATACAATAGAGCCCAAACTGGCTGAAATTTTCCACAAATTCTCTATGTTGAGAAGGTTTGCTTGGTATTGAAAATGGGCTATATCGGTTAATGATTTTACCTAGCGCCAATACAAATGTCCCTCCGGAATACTGTTTGAGCTGTCATAAATATATTGATTATGCGGCAATTCTGATAAAATGTTCAACAGATTAGTTCTAAGTTCTCTGTAATTATACTGTAAATACACGCAGAAAAAAAATATAGTTTTGCATTGTTGCTGTAACCTTTTCAACATTTGTGCATGTTTACTGTAACCATTTCAAAATTTGTAACAATATTATAGTCACAGTAACTATATATATGATTGTGGTAACAATAATATGGTTAATTTACGATTCACATGATTGTATCAACCATATATGTGGTCACAGTAACATGTATATGTTTGTCACAACCATTTATATGATGAAGGACTTATCATATTATGTTGCTCTCGGCTTATTGATATCATAATCTGAGATCAATTATGATAAAATTATTCATCATATAAATGGTTGTCAGAAACATATACATGTTTACTGTAAGTCTCAGTGTAAAGTCTCATTGCATCAGGCATTCATATCACTTCGTTAAGTCGGCTGTAGACGATTAAATTTTACTACACACTTTTGATACAGTAACGCAAATAAAACCCAATCCGCTCGTAGAATGTTTTTTTGAAAATAGAGCCATCCATGTCTCACATATGTTAAAGGTGTAAAAAACACTTTAATAATGATAATGTAACAAACGTGTAAAATGAGTAAATCCGCTATTATAGGAGGGTGGGTCAATATGTCCACGACTTTTTGAATTTCCCGGCTATTAACTGAAAGGGCAACACTGTTCCTGTCAACAGGAATCTGTCAGTTGACTCCTGTAAAAATTTGAACAAGCTGCGTCATTTAGTTTGTGTTTGACAGCCATTGATAGCAGGCTACCTAGTGACTTAAGGAGAAATTGGAAAAAAGTGAATTTCGTCTGCTCATTAAGCATTCTTTTTCACTCAAATAATGGCTTTGTTTGATAACTACTATGGGAACTTTGCACCATCAATTTCAATGGTAGAAATGTAGCTAGTGAATTTCGTTGTGGCTCTACAACCAAGGAAGAGGCCGAACATTCTGGATGCCCAGTTGAAGTCTTCACCCGTACGAGAGGTTTTGGAAGGCCAAAACTGCACAAAAGGGTACTCACCTATGCAGTTTCCATGGCAAAACTCCATGCATTAGGTTATGAAATGCTCCCTCTTCCGCCCTATTCTCCTGATTTAGCTTCGAATGACTATTTCTTGTTTCCAAGAAAGACATTTCTTCATTTCCTACCAAACATTTGGAAACAAGAAATGAAGAAATGTCTCGTAAAGACATTTGACTTCAACGATGAAATCATCTCACAAAAAAATACATATTGTTTCGAATTTGCAATAGCGATTTGAATTTAACGTTCATCACTAGAAGTTATTAGCATTGTTTATAAGTATGGCAACACTAAATGTTTAAAGTGCTAACATTGACATCGAAAGCTCTAGAATTCGAACATACTAGTGTGTCCGTTAAGAGCATTGTAAAAGATTCCCGAATGATGGCGAATGATGGAGTTAACATCAACTACCTTGTACATTTAAGTTTGTACATTATAAAGTGTGTGTGTATTAAAAATATCAGTCTAGAGCATTGTATAAGATTCACGATAGATGACGCGTGTATAAATAGTGGCAGAGGTTGCAGTAGTTAGTGAGTTGATCAGAGGCGCTGTTGTTGTTGTACATTTTAAATAAATTAAGAGTTCTTACAATTATAATCTACTAAAACTCCTTTTATTTGCAATTAAAAGTATCCGGTTTATTTAAAGGAAATAAACCAACGTTTTAAAAAGGTTAAAACGTAACAATATTTTGATGACCTCGAAAAATCTTATTTTTAGGAAGGCATACACAAATTGGAGAAAGATTGACAAAGTGCATTGATCTCAAAGGAGACTATGTTGAAAACTAAAATAATTTGTTATACAAAAACCTGTGTTTCATTTAAAAAGCACGGACTTTTTTAACGGCACAATCGAAAACATGAACAAATATGAACATGTGAACATACTTGGGTCACCTTTTCGCGAGTTCATTGCATTTGAATTCAAAACCTTAATATTTTTAGGATGATTCAAAACAAATATTTCATTTTATTTGATCCTACAAAACACTTGCAAGAGTAAACAACGCCAAACAAATTTGTGCTAAAAAAATGCTTACGCTTTTTTGAATAAATATTTGCCCAGTGTGACCCTACCTTAAGTGTATGAGTTAAATACAAATATATTCTGATTATTCTAACTAATATTTTGAGATTTTTTTTAAAGAAATGGTACAAATAAAGTTTACATTAGTTGAAACAATAGCCGCATCAATTCGTGTGTCTTTATGTAGTATTAGATTATGTTTAATAATCTCTTTATATAGTCTCAGATTACCTTCAATCGTGGCTCCTTATATAGTCTTAGATTAGCTTTAATTATGGCTCTTTATGTCGTTTTAAATTGGCTCTAATCATGATTATGTATATGGTCTTAGCTTAACCTTTTTATGGTACTTTATATAGGCTTAGACTAGCTTTAATATATAGTCTTAGCTATGCTTTAACCCTATAATGCTTAAGCATGCCTCAAGGCACTCATCGCAAAATGCCAATAAATGCGAATATAACTGATATTTCATTTTAAAAACTTTGAAAGCTTTTTAAAATAATTTAAGTACGTTTTTTAGCAACTGTTACATGAGTTTTTGAAATGAAAAATCAGTTTTATTTGCATTTATTGGCATTTTTGCGATCAAGGCCTTGGGTAAGCTTAAGCATTCGACTCTAATGATTATAGGGTTAAGCGTGGCACTTTATATAACTAGTATTAGATTATGTTTAATCGTGTATGTTTATATAAAGAGAACATGTGAATGCGTCAAATTACTTTCTTAGATTACTTCAGTTATTTTAATTTTTTTTTTGAAAAATTTCAAACTCCATAAAATAATTTAGGACTAAAAATGTGACTAAGTATTTCCAACGAATTCTTAAATTGCAATTTTTATTTGAAAATTTAGTTTAACAAATATTAAAAATTGTGAAATTCTATAAATTTTAGTACTAGACTAAAATTTTACCTATTACAAACGGACCTCTCCCTCTATTGCGATTACCAACTCTGGCATCTTTCTTTTAACCTAAAAAAAGTAAAACAAACAGATCAACTAAATCCTATAGTTTTAAAGGCTTTTTTTGAAAATCGTTTGGTCTCTTTCATTTTTAATACATGTCACTTTAAGAAGAAGAAAATTAAAGAAAAAATCTACCAAAAAAAAAATAAAACGTGACCTGACTTTGAATATAAGTATTTTTAAATGAGTGAATTTGAAAAAAAAAAAAATAAAGAATGGCAACCACGAATACTCGTGCAAGATGGCCCTTTCTATGAAAGTTTACGAGGAATAGACTGGGGAGAGACAGGAAATATTTGTTGTTGCTTTGTTTAAATTGTTGACAACATATCATTGATAAACTTAGGGGTGTCTTAGTTGTATTTTATTCCTGTCCCAGCCTTCCCACAATTGATAGATGTGGCACGAGTAACAAAGTGTGTGACTATGACTCCGACTGAAACTTTACTTGAGCATTAAAAGACATTTCACTAAGAAGTTGTGTTGACAGAAGACATAAAGCTTAAACATGATTTATTTTCTATGAGAAAGGGGGAATCAAATCAAATAAAAATAAAGCCTTTGAGGGGGAGGGGACAATTGGGGGGCTTGCTTTGCATTTAATATAGCAAACCAACAGAGACTACAAACAAAACCAACAAGTGTAATTGAATACAACAATCCATCCATCCATACAGCAATTCATGTATTTTTACTCAAGCGAGACATTGAAGAATTCCAAATAAATAATTTTAAAATTAAATGTTGATGCAACAATTTGTTGTCAGTAAAAGCAAGATTAAAGGTAATTCATAGACAAGCTGAATTGCTGATTTTAATACGACCAAAAAAACAATATTTTAAAATTAAGGATAGGGCAGATTTTGAAACGAAAGCATTTTAAATAAATGCGACAGCTTAGCTTAGAGTAAAGTATTTTATTTAATAAATAATAATAATTATATACGTCATTGCGTTAAAATTTATAAAAAAAAACTTTAAGATTTTATTTGTTTCTGGGAAATTTTTTGTTTACGTCTTTCCTAACCGCAAATTAATATGCAGTTGACTTTGTTTTGCATAAATAAATCACACATTTTTTCCCAGCTAAAAATCAAAAAACCCCAATATGAGTAAATATTGTTTAAGGTGGGGTCGAAAAGTGAATCCCCTAAGGAAACAACTGGTGAAGAAGTTATAAAAAGTACAAAATAAAATAATCGAACGCTCCGAGAGGTTATGCAAAAAAGGATCAAGATTAAAGCTAAATTCGAACTATATAGAGAGCCACGATTAAAGCTAAATTCGAACTATATAAAGAGCCACGATTAAAGCTAAATTCGAACTATATAAGGAGCCACGAAAAAAGCTAAATACGAAGTATATAAAGAGCCACGATTAAAGCTAAATTCGAACTTTATAAGGAGCCACGATTAAAGCTAAATTCGAACTATATAAAGAGCCACGATTAAAGCTAAATACGAAGTATATAAAGAGCCACGATTAAAGCTTAATTCGAACTATATAAAGAGCCACGATTAAAGCTAAATTCGAACTATATAAAGAGCCACGATTAAAGCTACATTCGAACTTTATAAAGAGCCACGATTAAAGCTAAATTCGAACTATATAAAGAGCCACGATTAAAGCTACATTCGAACTTTATAAAGAGCCAGGATTAAAGCTAAATTCGAACTTTATAAAGATCCACGATTAAAGCTAAATTCGAACTATATAAAGAGCCACGATTAAAGCTAAATTCGAACTTCATAAAGAGCCACGATTAAAGCTAATTTCGAACTTTATAAAGAGCCACGATTAAAGCTAAATTCGAACTTTATAAAGAGCCACGATTAAAGCTAAATTCGAACTTTATAAAGAGCCACGATTAAAGCTAAATTCGAACTTTATAAAGAGCCACGATTAAAGCTAAATTCGAGCTTTATAAAGAGCCACGATTAAAGCTAAATTCGAACTATATAAAGAGCCAGGATTAAAGCTAAATTCGAACTTTATAAAGAGCCACGATTAAAGCTAAATTCGAACTATATAAAGAGCCACGATTAAAGCTAAATTCGAACTTTATAAAGAGCCACGATTAAAGCTAAATTCGAACTTTATAAAGAGCCACGATTAAAGCTAAATTCGAGCTTTATAAAGAGCCACGATTAAAGCTAAATTCGAACTTTATAAAGAGCCACGATTAAAGCTAAATTCGAACTTTATAAAGAGCCACGATTAAAGCTAATCCAATACTATGTAAGTAATCACAATTAAAGCTAATCTAAGAACAACGATTAATACTAATTTTAATATAGAATAATTTGAATGAACTGTGGCAGAGGATTAAATGTTCGTTCCAGCAATCGATTGACGACAAATAAAGTCAGGCCATATCGCTCTTGCCTTCCTACAAGTAGCCTCTGACGACCGTCTAGTTTGTGCATTGTCGTAGAACAGGCGCGGATCCCGAGGGGGGATGTGTTGAAATAGGAAAAAAATTAAAAGCAGAATTTGTTTTTCATTTTGCATTTTTCCAGGATCCAGGGGGGGAGGGGGGGTGTGAAATAGGAATTAACCTCCCCCTCCCAAAACAAAAGTTTTCTTATAAAAAAGAAAAAAATGCAAAATGAAAAACAAATTTTATTTTTCCCCCCAAATGGTTAACCTGAAGCCGCGCTTGTTGTAGAATCTCGAACCAAGCTGCTCGAAAAACGGTTTCGTGCGGTTTTTACTGAGTACCTAGTATACCGCTTCCCTTTCAAGCACCCTACCATTCATAAATACTCTTTGGCTTACTAACCACACTAACATTTATTATCGCAAATTGTCGTCGTCGTCGTCTTCGTCATACCTATATCATACATTTCAATTTAAGTTGCTTCATACTCGTACAATAACAACATCAATAAAACTAAAAAAAAATAAATACGAAATTTTACAAAATTCCAAAACCAACCAAATTGTACCAAGAAAAACCCACATATTGTGGTAAATTTTTTATAAAAACAACAAAAATTGTTGTCTTCCAAAAAAAAAATTCACACGAAATTTAAAATTATTTAGAATTGTTTTTAAACAAATTTTTACAATCTGAATAAGAAAAAAAAAAATCACACATAAACAAGCCATTAAATAATCGGCAAAAATTTTAAAATAACGCGACAAATGTAAATAAATGTTGAAATTAAAAAAAAAAAAAAAACAGAAAATCCAAAATAAATAATTTTTTCTTTAACGCAAATGCGTAAATTACCCAAGCGCCCCCAATGAGTCAGATTTGCTTTTTGTTGTAAAAACAAAAAAGTGAAACAAAGACGAAAGACACACAGCAGCAGCAGCCAGCATGCAGCACCATATTCAGTGGAGAAACATAAAAAACCATAAATATGGTAGGACGGCCGGGGTAGGGACGGATGGTTAGCCAGACACACAGTTAATCGGACAGGCGAATAAAATGACACACTGAATGGGGCGACCAGCTGGACAACTACTTAAATTGTCATCTGGGTTGCTAACATTTATGTGGGAAATTTATTTTTTCTGTTTAAAAACAGATTTTATTATAAACAAAATACATAAAATGTAATTCAATTTGTCTGTTCAATTATGAATATGTAGTATGTAGAGAAATAGTGTTCCAAATTTTTATTTTCGAAATTTCTTAAATTATTTTGTAGGTAGCTTTAGGTTTGTTTATGTAGTATAAATACAAGGGCGGGTCAATAAGTCCGTTAGCTTTTGTATATCCCGCTTCTTGACTGAAAGGGAAAGACTTCTGTCAACAGGCATCTGTCAGTTGGCTAAGCTTGATAAATACTATCCCGAAACAATTGAAAAAATTAATGATATGTTTGTAATGGTATTAAACATAGACAAATACACATAGATGGGAAACTCTCCTGTCAAAGACTCAATTCGGTTAACAAAAACCTAAGTGGTGAGAGTGTATTATTAAATAAAACACTATAAATTGTAGAAACAAATACAACACTCGTATGTGTGAGTATTTTCGTCGATTATTCTGTCTGTCTGTCTGTCTGTCTGGCTGGCTGGCTGTCTGTCTGTCTGTCTGTCTGTCTGTCTGTCTGTCTGTCTGTCTGTCTGTCTGTCTGTCTGTCTGTCTGTCTGTCTGTCTGTCTGTCTGTCTGTCTGTCTGTCTGTCTGTCTGTCTGTCTGTCTGTCTGTCTGTCTGTCTGTCTGTCTGTCTGTCTGTCTGTCTGTCTGTCTGTCTGTCTGTCTGTCTGTCTGTCTGTCTGTCTGTCTGTCTGTCTGTCTGTCTGTCTGTCTGTCTGTCTGTCTGTCTGTCTGTCTGTCTGCCTTCCTGTCTGTCTGTCTGTCTGCCTGCCTTCCTGTCTGTCTGTCTGTCTGCCTTCCTGTCTGTCTGTCTGCCTTCCTGTCTGTCTGTCTGTCTGTCTGTCTGCCTTCCTGTCTGTCTGTCTGTCTGTCTGTCTGTCTGTCTGTCTGTCTGTCTGTCTGTCTGTCTGTCTGTCTGTCTGTCTGTCTGTCTGTCTGTCTGTCTGTCTGTCTGTCTGTCTGTCTGTCTGTCTGTCTGTCTGTCTGTCTGTCTGTCTGTCTGTCTGTCTGTCTGTCTGTCTGTCTGTCTGTCTGTCTGTCTGCCTGCCTGCCTGCCTCTCTGTCTGTCTGTCTGTCTGTCTGTCTGTCTGTCTGTCTGTCTGTCTGTCTGTCTGTCTGTCTGTCTGTCTGTCTGTCTGTCTGTCTGTCTGTCTGTCTGTCTGTCTGTCTGTCTGTCTGTCTGTCTGTCTGTCTGTCTGTCTGTCTGTCTGTCTGTCTGTCTGTCTGTCTGTCTGTCTGTCTGTCTGTCTGTCTGTCTGTCTGTCTGCCTGTCTGCCTGTCTGTCTGTCTGTCTGTCTGTCTGTCTGTCTGTCTGTCTGTCTGTCTGTCTGTCTGTCTGTCTGTCTGTCTGTCTGTCTGTCTATCTATCTATCTATCTATCTATCTATCTATCTGTCTGTCTGTCTGTCTGTCTGTCTGTCTGTCTGTCTGTCTGTCTGTCTGTCTGTCTGTCTGTCTGTCTGTCTGTCTGTCTGTCTGTCTGTCTGTCTGTCTGTCTGTCTGTCTGTCTGTCTGTCTGTCTGTCTGTCTGTCTGTCTGTCTGCCTGCCTGCCTGCCTGTCTGTCTGTCTGTCTGTCTGTCTGTCTGTCTGTCTGTCTGCCCGTCTGTCTGTCTCTCTGTCTGTTGAAATCAACTTTCTGAAAACCCCAGATATCTGCGGGATCCAAATCTTCAATAAGACTAATCCTAAGTAATGCTAAACTAGTAAGCAATGGCTGAATTAGGATTAAAAAGAATATTTTGAAACAAAACACGAAGGTGAATGGTATATACGATTTGTTATTAATAAAAAGGACAACAATCTCACTTGTTTTCCAACCCAATTTACTGGCCTCATATGTTTTTTTTTTAAACAAACATTATCCATATTAAATAATTTGTTCTTACAAAATAATCCTTTTGTAAAACACTCACCGTTAAAGGTACAACTGTACAACATACATACATATGTCCAAAAAGGACCTCAAAGTTCAACAGGCAGGTGTTTGTTTCCTCAACTCAACTAGTTGTTGCTCGTTGATGTTATTATTTTTAAATGCTCCCTACGCTATTGGCTGCCATATTTTGTGGATCTTCAACATCTGGCGTTTATTTCTTTAATACTTTTGCTGTTATCGTTGTTTTAGTACAGTAAATAATTACAAGCAAAAAAAGTATTACTTACTTTACGAGCATTTTTATAGCATTTACTACATATTTTTATTTGAAAATAATTCAGGAAACAAAAAAAAAATAAAAAATAAATAAACTATAGAGAGAACAAACGAAATTGCAGATGTCAAATAATCCTTGTTTAATTTATTCCTTGGTAGTAGCAATACCACCTTTACAACAGCTACAACGAAACTGTAAACAAACCAGAAAAACACCCAGCAGTTCTTGGTGACTGTCCCGAACTAGTGATTTTTACCTATAACTTAGAGCGACATCTAGTTACATAAGTGACTAGTTATTTTAACACGTGCATGGCCTAAGGTCAATTATCGGGTTTTGATTGCAAAGAGACTGTCTGAAAGCTGGTCCAAAGTAGTCAACGCATTGGATTCACATACCGGTTACTTAGGGTCAGTTACCCTACAGCTACCTAACTGGTAAATTGAGCTAATTGAACTCAAATAGTCAGTTAAAAAGACATCTCATAGACAGTCCATTAACCGATTGCTTGTAAACAAAACTTCCTCCGACAACTATCTAACTAATTGCTTCTGTTGGGTAAAATAACTACTTTCTAAAGTGCAGTACAAAATAAACGATTAGAGTGACTACACACTAGATTACTTAGAGACACTTAAGTGATAATTGTCTTCACGCTATGTTATCTTCATGGGATGTATAAAGCAACCAATTGACTTCTCTCTGCATTACAAAGTGCATATACGTGCCAAATAGCCCATAATATATAAATTGGATTTAGCCAAGTGATCAGATACTAGTGAGAATTACTGTTTCTAAGGCATACATTGACTGCTTGTTTAACTGCTGGGCAATCGTTCACATTTACACAATCATAATCAGGGCAACCAAAAATACATGTGAAGTAAGGTAAAAAAAAATCTCACAATGTCGTAAGAAGCAGGTGTAATCGAAACTACTATTTTTAGCACTCTGTAAAAGCACATAATGTCGAAATATATAATATTTTAATAATTATTTATCTAAAAAAATCTTTATTCTATAAAAGTGAATTATAGATTTCTTAGCAGCTATGAAAATACACCTATGCATATTTTTTTTAGTTGCCCTGCATATAGGTAAGTGCACGAGTATTTTTGTCTGTCTGTGGAATAGTAAATAAAATTACAAAAGTGTTTATTTGTACTAAAAGTATTAAAATGGATTTTTCTTCATCTGGCTTGTGTTTTCAGTGGCACCTGTTGATCACAAAAATAACAACAATGAAAATGTTGTTATGGCTCGTGTTGCAGAATTCTTTTTTTGTTTTTTACATAAAAACAACAGGTGTAACAACAACAATTACAATAATGAAATAAATGAATAAAACAACAAATTGCAGTTGTTTATTTTAAATACTTTTTTTTTAAAGAATTACTCAGAAATTAGCAGTATAAAATGAATTTAATTTGATGTCTTTTTTTTCAATAAAATTAAAAATACATATTTTATGTATAAAATTGTTGGCTTATATGCAGAAAGAAGTTCGATGTTACAAATATGTATAATATCGTTAATACTTGTTGGTTTTATTGAAAAGTTACATGTCAATTATATTGAATTATACTTGTATATTTCATGCTGTCAAACTTTATTACTTTTTTACGAGGCTGCCTACCGTTTTACAACCACATTACATCGTCTACTGTTATTGAAATAACTACAATTACCGTTACTGCAAACTTGTTCTTACCGAAATCATGGAAAATACCGTTATTCCATAAATAGTTCTAAATTATGAAAATACAACTTTTTTTATACCCTTCACCTTCGTGAGAAGGGTATATATAATTTGTCATTCCGTTTGTAATTTCCACAATGTAATATAAAGTATATATATTCTGGATCTTTATAGATAGCGAAGTCGATTAAGCCATGTCCGTCTGTCTGTCTATCTGTCTGTCTGTTGAAATCAATTTTCTGAAGACCCCAGATATCTTCGGGATCCACATCTTCAATAATTCTGTCAGACATGATTTCGAGAAGTTTCCTATTTAAAATCAGCAAAATCGTCCATAAATAACGGAGATATGAGCAAAACTCCGAGACAACCTCTATTTTTGGCCTATTTTTTGATCTATATCTCGATTACTAAGTTATAAATATAGACAATATGGATATCTAATGATATATATTTCAAAGCAACGATGTATATACGGCTATAGTAAGTTGGACCTACAATGGGTCGAAATCGGGAAAATTTGTTTCACAAAAAACATTATTTTGTCATAAATTTTTTTACTAATAAATTTAAAAAAAACAAATTTTAAATTAAAAAAAATTGTTTTAAACAAATTGGAAAAAGCTTTTAAAAAACAATTTCGAAAAAAAAAAAAAATTCAAAAATTGTTTAAAAAAATGAAGATTTTTTTAACTTGGATTTTTTTTTTCACAAAAAACATTATTTTGTCATAAATTTTTTTCACTAATAAATTAAAAAAAAAAAACAAATTTAAAATTAAAAAAACAAATTTTTAAACAAATTGGAAAAAACAATTTCGAAAAAATTAAATTTAAAAAATTTTTTAAAAAATTAATTTTTTTTTTTTAATTTTATTTTAAAGTATAATTTCATGAAGGGTATATAAGATTCGGCACAGCCGAATATATGTAGCTCACGTACTTGTTATTTTCTATGATTGAGTTTATTGAAATCTACAGAAGTTGAAATACCAGCTTTGTCAACTTATTTTTAATTTTTGTAAATTTTATTATACCCATCAACATGATTGAGTGGCAAGGGTATATATTTGTTTGTCATTCCGTTTATAATATCCACATTTTTCACTTGCGATCCTATAAAGTAGAATATTCTGGTTCGTTTTAGAAAGCGGTGTCGATATATGAATAATAAATCAAATGGTTGTGATATAAGCAAAAAACGACTACCACGATATTAGCTATATCTCGGTTAATACGTCATGTTTAGAGATTATATGGATATCTTATGAAAGACATATCCAAAGATATATGTACATATTGGCTTAGAAATCCGGATTTATGTAAAAACCTGTTAATAAATTAAGTTAGACCGTTATACTGTTACTGAAATAAACCAAAATACTATTACCGTTAAATTAGCGTTGCTGTTAACTTTTTTATTCAGTAGATAACCTCGAATTATGTTTTCATCAAGATATAAGAAGCAAAAATATTAAAGGATTATAATTTGTTCGATCATTATGGGTCTCAGAGTGAGAGCAGGTTTGCTACGAAGAGAACTATAGATCTGTCTATCCCAAACTCAATTGGGGCCTGGCAAATCGAAATTAGCTTGACGTTATTAAGGCCGCCCCCTAATAACGAGAAATCTCTTTGTATAGGCAGGCTGAGAGGAAGATATGAGTGATTAATACACTGCTTAAAATGAGACAATCCAAATTAGTGTTACCGTTACCTTGTTAACGTTTGAAACCTTGAATTACACTTTCAACAAGATATAAAAATAAAAACTATTTAATGATAAGAATTTCTTCAATAATTATGGCTCTCAGAGAACATGAATGTGAGAGTAGGATCACTACGAAGCGAATTATCCTAAACTCAGTCAGGGCCTGGCAAATCAAGGCTGGCTCAACTCTATTAAAGGCCTAATGAGTAATTATTAATTATACTCTAGAAGGTATTCAATAATCTTTATGGTAAGCGATTTGTTCTTTGTATAGCCTTCCAAAGTTAAAAGTAGAAAGAATGCCCTACTAATTGGTCTAAAATACTTTGCCTTAGTATGTGATGTCTTCTCAACCTTAAGAATGAAGATGACTTTACATCATATCCTTTTGATTTGGTAACACCGACCAGGACAGACAAGCTGAATATCGTTCACTAAGCCACATTTCATAGTGCTTCTTACATTTGGTTCGAACCCGTAGTATATCTCCACTTAAAGTTTACCACACTTTTGAACACCTTTTCGCGCTCTTCAATTCTTTTTTAACAAGAGCCCAATATCTCTTCACAGGCCTTAGCTCCAGGCAGTTTGGAGGATTTTCTTTCTTGGTACAAATACCACATTATTGTTCTTGTACCACTCAAGAACTTGCTTATCATAGTAGCATGATGTCAAAATTAGCCCAAAAATAAGTGGACACAATAAGAAGTCTTATGAATGGAAGCATCCTCTTTTGTAATCAATACTTTATGTAAATTTCGATATTTATAGAGCCCTTTGTAAAAAATTTTTGGCTTCTTTTGCCGCAACTGAATATTGCTTGCCATGCCAAGAACTTTTTGGGAAAATTTTCTGCGTTTGGGTCCTAAACTATTCTACAACATTCCCTCGAGCATCAGCATTATACAAATATTGACCCGGAAGCTGCGAAAAATTTTGCATACGTACGTTTTGTCATCCATTGTGCAGCAAGAATATTTTTTTTATAAAATTTGACTTCAATTTCCGTGCTCTGTCTTTGGCCTCTAAATTTTAAGCAGAGTTCCTGTCAGGCACTTTTTGAGCCTTGTTTGTTTTTAAACCTGCATTGGCTTTAACTTTTCGTACCAAATAGTCCGAGTGCTGAGCTAACCGGACTGCTTTTCTACCGGATCTGTTGGGAGCTCTTTTGAAAATGCATTCTGTTTATTGGCTTTAGAAACATCATGCGGATCATTCCTTCTACATGCACCAGGTTTTCTATCAACAGACAAGTTCTCCAGATACTGTTTAATATTATTGAAACCAGTTTGACGGCAGACCTTTGATTGTTTGTCCAACTTTTTGTATGGCCAAGTTGGGTTTTGTTGAAAATATTTAATAATTTTAGTACGCATTTTTTTCTCGTCACTCATTTTAATCAGATGTACATTAGTGACATTAAACATAATAACGGAAATGCTTTACAAAGGTAAGGCGATAAAAAAAAAAATCAAATAATACTTGGGTTAAAAGTTTTAATGAAAAACGTGTGTTAAGATTTTTTTCGATCTCAGTGCTTAATTCCAAAATACTTAGAACTTATTTATCAGGATAGACGCATAATCAACATATTTATGACTGCTCCAACAGTATTCCGGGGGAACATTTGTATTGGGGCTAGATGAAATCATGGGCCGATCATGGACTCATCTTCAATACCAAAACAAACCTTATCAACAGAGAGTTTATGTAATTTCAGCCAGCTAGCTCCTTTCGTTTGGGCCCTATCGTGTTTTCAACAGACGAACATATGGATGGACCTAATGAGGAGCCAGAATAAATATTTTGACAAACTCCGTATACCCTCATCTTTTTTGGCTAATAATTTTTTTGCATTAAATCCTTTAGATGCCTACATTGTCTATAAACAGTTGTTATTAACTACTCTGTAGCGGGCCATAGAGAAAATTAATTCAACTAAATTTAATAAATTTCTTGAATATGGAAAATTAAAATTTATTATTAGTAATAATTGTTTATTGAAATAAATCTAATGAAATTACGTTGCAATTATTTCCAAATACAATTTAAAAAATAATAATTATTTTATTTATTTGTTTTTGTATTGTATGATAGAGATACATTTCCACAACAAAGCAATTTGTCATTGACATAAATTCTTACCTCAATTACGTTTTGGAAAACACGGTTTTTTTTCATACATTCATACATTCGCTCATTCATTCATTAATTTATTTTTATTTGTTAGTAATTTGTTTGTTATTTTGCAAAAATAAAATTGTTTTTAACCATAATTACACTTGGACAAATAGACATGCTGCATTAAGATCGATACAAAAATATTCTACAAATTCTAACTATTAGAAATTAATTAGAAAATTACAATTATTTCAAGAATTCCAAAGACATTAATAAGAAGCAGATGTTAGGAATTTATGTTTATTTTCATTAAAAAATGAACGCGAAAATAAAAAAATCTTAAAAATTCTTTAATTTTCAACAATCAGAGAATTCTTGATAAATCATAAATATTCTTATAAATAATTGTAAAAATAAATGAAAGAAAAATTCACTTAATGACTAAGTTGTAGCCATATGAAATCATTAATTTAATAGTATTAAAATTTAACAAAAAAAAAACTAAAAAAAAACTAAAAAACTTGACCCAGATGATTTTTATTTAAAGTTGCATCATGCGATGAGTAATTTTTTTTTTTATATACATACTCGTATCTATTGAAAAATTTTAATAGAAACTACAAATAAATAGGAAGAAGATTATGACAAGTAATACTTAGTTTCGAAAGAAGATTTAAAATTGAATTTTGGTTAATGTTAAGAGGTTTTCTTTATTCTATTGGGGGTTTTTAAGTGGAGATTTCAATATGTTCTAATATTTACATACGATTTGAGATATTTCCTGCTAAAAGTGTCATTGGCATTTGGAATGTCCAACATCTGTTAGTCATGAATCATATTAATATCTGCTTAAGCTGCCCAAAATTTCCCAGAATTTTACACTCCTGTTTTTAAAAGCTGAAAATAAACAAAACAATCAACATTTAAATTCATTCAAATTATAGCTACATACATATACTTATAATACTTATTATTGTTGTTTTTAAACACTTTGATGTATAAATATACATATATGAAAAAATGCGCCAAATCATTATTTGCACAAAAATGATTTTGGTTATCATCAATCTTGCATGCAATTTGAAAAATTACGTTGTATGTGAAACCATAAATTGTTTTTGTCATTTTCAATCATTAACTCCTATTGTTTTGTTTTTTTTTTCGTTTTCCCCTCTTCTTCAGATTGGTTATTGTTGTTGTTGTTATTTTAGTTAACAACTATTTTGGAACTACACCTTGGAGCAAAGATAGAAAGGTCGATATATTTTAAATAAAGCCAATACTTTACAAGGGATCCAAGGGCCTGTCTGGCTTTTAGTCTGGCATTACTTATATCATATAATACACCAATACCCCGGTTTGCGTCGCTAATTGGGACCGGAGAAACGCGACGCAAACCGAAGCACGATTTTCCATACATTTTTATTGATTTTCATTTAATTGGTGCCGATATTTATAATCTTAGCTGAAAAAATAGATTTTTCAATAAAAAATACCACGCAAATCGAAGCACTAACGACGCAACTTCGAAGCCATGCGACGCAAATCTAAACACTACCGACGTAATTTCAAAGTCACGCCATACCTCGTTCAAAATATACGCCATCTATTGTAAATCCCGCATTTTTAAGTCATACACCCAATAAATCGTAGTAATTGGGATGCAACATTTCCAGATAAAGATTATCATGTTAAAAACAAGTTAGAGTACTATATTCGGCTATGCCGAATCGTATATACCCTTCATCTTTGTTCTGGATGCATTAATTGCCCACTTTCAGCGTATAGCATCCTAAATAAATCAAGAAAACTTTTAAAATTTTTACATTTAATTGGTGACGAATAGATTATATCGAAATGACAATCTTATACATACTACGCAAAGCATTGAAACCAACACACATCCAAACATACGTTTTGTTGCTTTTTCGTCAAAGCATGCAATAAATTATCTTTTTTTGATGAAATTTTCAGAGGTTGTCTCAGATGTCCGTTATTTATGGACGGATTTTGCTGATTTTAAATAGCTCGAAAGCATGTCTGACAGAATTATTAAAGATTTAGATCTCGAATATATGTGGGGTCTTCAAAAAATTTATTGAAAATTGAACAGACAGACAGACAGACAGCATATCCTCGACCTTCTAAAAGTGATACATTTTCATATTAACGATGCAAATCAAAGTACTAACGACGCAACTTCAAAGCTATGAGACGCAAACTGAATCAAAAACGATGCAAATCGAAGCACTAACGACGTAATGCGACGCAAACTGGAACAAAATCGATGCAACTTCGAAATCATAGAAATTTTAAAAATACGCAACTTCGAAACGACGCATACCAAAGCGACGCAAACCGAGGTATTAGTGTATTCAATACATTTCACATCCATACAAAATTAACAATTTTACTTTTACGCGAGGATACAACCATGGAAGGCCCCATATCGTCGCTAGCTCCCAATATTAATAATGAATTCAACTCAATACTGCACAATTAATATCAAAAGGTGTTGTAGTAAACGTGTTTATACGGATATACTTAATCTTGTCTATGTTGATCTTCACACCAGGCGCGAAAAGCCGTATCAATATGTCTGAGCGCGAGGAGGTAGATATCGTTGGTATTATCCAGGTTGTCCAACATTGGACAATTAGTATTGAAAGCACACAAACTTTCCCCTACTGCAGTCTTGATACTCATTATATGATTGATTGTGTTGCCATGTAAATCTCAATAGTTGGCCAGATCGTACAAGTTTTAAATAATTCGAATAAGCTTTGCTGGAACATCTTTACAAGCCATAGCTTTACATGTAGTCTCGAGATTGAGCGTGTCAAAATCTATAAATACAATATCCACTCAACTGGTGCCTTTTTATGTATTTTTGATTATTTATCAAACTCCACTTTGGACATTTAAACCCACTGTACGTCGTTCCGAAAATTATATAATAGACCTAGCTGTTGTTGAAAATTATGGAGATGAATACTGATGTAGAAATAATTTATAATAGGTATTTATATGTTTTATTTTCTGTTAAAAGTTTATATTTAGGCGAATTTGTCTTTCCATTATTACATTATGTTGTAATATTTCGAGGTAATCAGAGCGATTTTTCCACTATTTGTTACAATTAACCAAAGTCATTTGTAATGCCGATAATTTGTTTTTCCAGCAGCAAATGAATTTCGTTTCCTTAAACATTTGGCAAAGAGTATAAATAACATAGGTATGTAGGTACATATGTACTTATATTGCAAAATAAATAAACAAATCCCAGCTGTTCTTGGAGACTGTCCCGAACTAGTGATAGGTAAACTTAGGTTGACAGTTAGTTACATAAGTAGTTACGTAACTAGTTATTTTAAAACGTGCACATCCTCTGAGACTGTCTTATAGCTGGTCCAAAGTATTCAACGCATTGGATTTACATACCGGTTACATAGAGCCAGTTACCTTACTAGCTACCAAAGTGGCTACTTGTTCAGCTACGTAACTAGTTATTTTAGCATGAATGGCTGATAATTGACATCTCATAGACAGTACAATTACCGATTGCTTGTAAACAACTCTCTAGTAGATTACTTCTGTTGGGTAAAATAACTACTTTCTAAATTGCAGTACAAAATAAACGTTTAAAGTGACTACACTCTAGATTACTTGGATTCTCTTAAGAGATAATTGTCTTCACGCTAGATTACATGGGATGTATAAAGTAACCAATTGACCAATTGTCTGCACTAAAATTAGTGTCAAATGACCAAAATATATAAAGTGATCAGACATTAATTACAATTACTGTTTATAAGGGATACATTGACTATTTGCTTAACTGCTGGGATTTGGTGATATATTTTGTTGTGCTCTCATGAATGAGTGTGTTCGTGTGTATGTATGTATATGTAATCGTATTCACATTCGCGTACATTTTAACGTACTCACATGAATTCGCAATGACCCACATTTGTTTCATGTAAACAAACATGACCCGAAAATGAATGAAATGAGAAAAAAAAAAAAAATACTAACACACACACACACACACACACAACAACAACAACTAAAAATTACCGACTGTTTGTAAACAAAAATTTTGCTGCTCTAAAGCAGCCATTAAGTATACAGCAACAACAAAAATAACAACAATAATGATGATAATAATAACAATAACAACTTTAACTGCTTGTTTTACCAACAAGTTTAACATCAAAAACTACAACAACAAAACAATAAGAAAAAATCAACCAAACTGTGTTCCGAACCAGCCAACCAGCGACAACTACAAAAACAATAACAATCCAACCAGTCAACCATTAAAGTTTGTAAGTAAACAGTCAATAATGCCATTTAGTCAGCCAGTGAAGTAGTCACTCAGTCAGTCAGTCAAAACTAAAAAAAAAAAATGAAAAGAGCCAGTTATTTATTCCACAACCAATTCATTCACTCACTGGTTACAAACTATCAAAACAATAATATAGTTGTTGTTATTATTGTTATTATTGTTTTTGTTGTTGGTGTTGTCTCCTTATTCATTTGTTATTGTTATGCTTGATGTTGTTGCTATTATTTTTTAATGTTTTTATTCTTTTTTTTTTGCATTTTTCTTGTTTTTTGTTTTGATTATTATATTTTGTCAGTTATTTTCCACATTTAGCTGTAAAAAATAAAAATAAACTCATACAACCGCCTGCTATTACCATCAATAACATTAAAAGTTCAAAAATCACACACGCATGTTGGACCGACCTACTACGACCCAGCAGTTCTGCAATGTATCCCTCTTAGACAGACATTTTTTGTAATGCTTTGTGGCTGACTGCAATTGATATATGTACGTTAGGACCATTTGGCATGTATGTGCACTAGGATGACCCTTATTCTACACTTTCGCAACTTTCAGTGCTCCCAAGGTCTAAAATTGTTCTTCGTCATCTAGAAAATATATGTTTTTATTTTTTTTCCCGAAGATTGACAAATTTTGCAAAGAACAATAGGTAATAAGTTACATAGATGAGAAAAAAAAACCTGTTTGGCGAAAATGTAAAATGTTGACCCCCTCTAAGAGAGTTCTTGACCGATCTTGTTGAAAAATTGTGTCTAAACTACAATCCAATAGAACTAACCTTGGTGCAAATTTCATCCCGATCGGAAGACATCGGTTTCAAAAGTTGGGTCACTTGAGATGAAAATCAATTAGTTTAGTTTGGTATTAAAATTCCCAACTTAGACAATTCCTGGATATACAATATAATGTATATATGTATGTAAAATTTATTTATATTTATTTTATTCTACAAAATATACTAAATCTGATACAAAAAAATACTAGTGTTTTTGATATTATCAGTTTGATAAACTGCAAATGAAGTATTTGCAGTTTTGTTTTTTACAGTCAATTGTCCTCAAGTTTCCTCTTTTAATGCAAAGTACACTCTTTCTGTAATTATTGGTGGACCCAATCATCAGTATAATTACTAATTCGGGACCTTTAACTAGAACAGCTGGGTTAGCAGTTAATGTAACTGTTAATGTGTGGTAAATAATAAATAATGATTGTTTGTGTACTCGTATGAAAAACGTTTATAAACACGCATCGTTATTTTTTTCCCCATTTCCCCCTCAATCCACGGCAGTGTATATATAGTATATACATTAGGGTGGGTCAAAAACTGTTGACCTACTCACTTCCTACGATTAAATATTAGATGGGAACTCATCAAACGAGTTCGTGATTAATTCAGGGGCTCCGATCTTTGTTATGTTCCTTATTTTTCTAAACGACCTACAAGGTTAAACTTCGATAACAAGGTTTTTATTTCAAGTGACAGAAACATTAATATTCATTCAATTCTTCATCATAAGATCCTGATTAAGCTAAATATTACACTTAACCAGGATCCGTTGAAGTTCGAAGAATGAAAATCGCCACTATATAGAGATTTGATTTGGAAAAGGCCTTTGACACTCTCAGTTCTAACTCTATATGGAGTGCACTGACATGTATGGAAATGCTGTCTTCTAGCCGTTAATTTTGACCACTGTCACCGCTCCTATTTAATATTAGATACTTAGACAATATGATGAAAGCTGAAACTACCCACGTATTCACTTCGACAACTTAATGTAAGTAATATGGAGATCAAGTCGTATATCGATTCGAATCAAACCAAATCTGTCAGTCTGGAGACTATGCTAGATATACATCACCTCGATATTTATAACATATGTATTTCTGCAAAGTCTACTCTATGGCACAGGGAGTCCAGCGGACTTAAGCATGATTACAGAAGATAATTAGGCGATGAACACACACCGAATTTTTTTAGAACTCTAAGGATTATAATAACGAAAATGATTACTGGGCGCCATTCTCTGGCTATCCGAGCAACTCCATCTCGATCTGCACTGATGGCTCAAATGAACAGTTGATCGGGAATTTTCCCTGAGGAACTTGGCCCCTTGGTCTCTATCAGACTGCACCATACATGTATCGTCTTCAAGGCATAGGTCACATATCCAGATTTTCTGGGCCTCTCTGGTGAGAGGAAGGACCAATAGCCTTGGAAGGAATTCGATTAGGCTTCTTACGGGTATAATAATATTTTGTTCTAGAGTTTCTTAAACCGTTCGAAATTATAATTAATTGGTTTATAACAACTAATGGTTTGAAAACTTCCCATGGATGTAAAATTTCCGAATTTGTTAAATAACTTTTAGTAGAGTATTATAAACAGGATTTAATATATTTTTATTGTTTGTATTTCATATAGAGTTGTTGTGTTAGTTTGTTTTTTTTTTTGTACAATAATGGAGATAATTGCAAAAATATTTATCATGTTTTGTATTCGCATTCGTTTTAATCATTAATATAAAGTTGTTTATCACTTAATATTTATTTTGTTAATATTTTTACGTGGCTTTTGTTATGTGTTATTACTTTGTTTTTAATTTTGTGTTTCTTTTTTTTTCATTCATTCATAACGAAATTGTAAACAAATTAAATATGAAACAGACCTCGTAATTACTTAAAAATAAATAAATAAATAAATAAACATCATTTGTCAGTGCGAGTAGAAATCTAAAATGTAATTTGTCAAAATATTTACCTTGTAAAATAGTACTCGAATGATATAATAAACGCTTTAATGTAAATTGAAGTACCACATACATTAGGATGGCTCTATTTATATGGATTCCAAAAAAATTGCAAATTTTATTAATAATCCTAAAACAAAAAAAATAATAATCGCCGGGTTCTTAATAAAATTTTAAATTCTTTGCTGAAAATTTAATTTTGGTGAAATTGGCGATTTTTTTTTTAATTTTGGCGGTTATTTTTTTTTTTTTTTTGCTCAAATAAACGATTTTTTGTTTTTGGATTAAAAAATTTGAAATTTTTTCCTGAAAATTTAATTTTGGTGAAATTGGCGATTTTTTTTAATTTTGGCGTTTATTACTTTTTTTAAAATAATTTTGGCGTTTATTGCTTTTTTCAAATAAACAATTTTTTTTTTAATTTTTAATAAAATTTGAAATTTTTTGCTTAAAATTTTATTTTGATGAAAGTAGCGATTTTTGGTGTTATTGGCGATTTTTTTAAATTATGGCGTTTATTATTTTTTTCAAATAAACGATTTTTTATTTTTAATTTTAAAAAAATTTTAAATTTTTTGCTGAAAATTAAATTTTGGTGAAAGTAGCGATTTTTGGTGAAATTGGCGATTTTTATTCAAATAAGCGTTTATTTTAATACTTTTCCAGAATTTTCATGAAATTTTTTTATTTTCGTAAAAATTTAATTTTTGATAATTTTTTTTTGTAAAATTTTTTTCCATTTTTGATAATATAGAAATTCTATGAACCTAGCAGTACACATTAAACAAAAGTTGCATTGGTTAACAAAAAGTTAGAGTTGGGTCAATCAAATAGTACTTAAGCAAAAAATATCATTGAACATTTCCATGTATCCCATGAAAAAATGAGAAGTGCATAGTAAGCACTGTGGACATGCATTTTTAGAAGGCTTATTTTAACAGTGAATGTTTTAAAGTAATGTAAAGCGTAATATAAAGTGTTATATACTAATGGATAGGTAATTACATCTAGTTTCTAGAAATATAAGAAGTTTTTTAATATATCTTGTTTTATGGCGGCATATAGCTTATTAAAAAGTTTGTTTATGTAGAGAAGTAATAGTCATATTTTTGCTAAAAATTAAATTGAAATATAAAGCGTAATATAAAGTGTTATATACTAATGGATAGGTAATTACATTTAGTTTCTAGAAATATAAGAAGTTTTTTAATATATCTTGTTTTATAGCGGCATATAGCTTATTTAAAAGTATGTTTATGTAGAAATTTACTCATCATATTTTTGCTAAAAAATTAAGTTGAAATAAAGCTAAATAAATAAATTTTATACATCAATTGATAGGTAATTATATCTACTTTATATTTTTTCTATCTAGAGGTACATCAGTGTTGTTTAACAAACTTTTTATTAGGAAAAAAAACTCTATCGCTTCTTTCAAGAAAGTTTCCTGGTTGAGCAAAACAAAAGGCTGGAATTGTGTTTGGCCCACAATGTTTCTAGCTGAAATTAAAGTTTTCTGAATATTGAGATATTTCTTCTTAAAAAATTGTTGTTTAGGTATCAGATGTTTTCGAGAGGCAGCACAAGACAGAAAGGTCTTTTTAGATCTATGATTAGAGATTCCTTATGTTTCTCAAGTAACCAAAGGTGCAATTTTGTATGCAATTTTCTTTTATATTGAAAGTATTTAAATGAAATTATTGACATATTATTTAACTCATTCCAGGAGCCTTTAAAATATTATTCATTTGGAATAAAATCAGACGAAACTACAAATGAACTTTTTTGGGTCACCCTAATGTATTTATTTTAAAATAGTTTGTTTTGGTTAAATATGTATGTATTTAGATAATAGACACAATGTGGTTGGTACTTCCCCTGACCTAGCTTAATAACAATAATAATATTAGAATTTAAGTTGTTTACCTTTATAAGCATGGTTTATGAGTTCCGAACATTTACCACCATAATTATTATAGATTTTTAAATTTAATTGTTTTGAATTATTTTCATTATATGATATTTACTACATATATATTATTATATTGTTTATCTGTGGCAAGTTATAGTTCATATCTTTAACTGGATACGGAAGAAGGTCTTATATGGGTGCTGTGACCAATTATGGTTTAAACCTCACTTAACTTTATAAAGAGTTTTGAATTTTTTAAAATTTTTTATTAGCGATAACGAAATTTTCAGGAAAATACTTTACATGGAAGCTAGAATCAAATATGAACCAATGATTTTATTAGATATTATTATAACTCTACGGTATTTATGAGTTTTTAATTTTAAATGGTTTGTCTTTGGCCCAAAATAAGGTTTGTTTTTTTAGAAGAAGGACAGACAAAGACACAGAAGGATGGGAATCTTTTAATCGACTCTGAAAGTGGGGCATTATTTTGGACGTTACAAACATCAGCTCAAACGCATTACACACATTCCGCTATACGATATAAACATTTTTTGAATATCATTTTATTATTCTTTAACCCTTTCACGATCATAAGACTATTTGGGTAAAAGTAATCATTTTGTCTAGTTAATGTGAATCAGTTAGCGCAAAAAACATATTTTGAAATTAAAACAAACAAATTTTTAACGGATTTACTGGAATTTTTTGAAACAAATGTATCCCTATGGTCGTAAAGTGCAAATTTTCGTTTTACATACACATGTTTATTTTTTATATTTATTCAATAAAACTGTAATTTTTTAAAGACAATAAAAATCAAATGCTGTAACCGAACTTGTTTTAAACTAAACACATTAATAAGAGGCTAGTTTGCGAACTTATGAAAATTAAAATGGCACCCATTCTTTTTTTCGTTATTTAGTTATTCAATATTTTTGTGTTGGGACACCTATGTCCCAGTGGTCGTCAAAGGGTTATATATGTTTAATACATATTGTATGAAAGAAACCTCTCGAACACCGAAAATATCCGAATGTTATTATCTGGGCAACCAAAAATATGCATTATCATATTTTTTGCTGTGCGTCGTACGAACATATGAGTTAAGGTAGGGTCAGACATGGCAAATATTTACTCAAAAAAGCGTCACTACTTTTTTTTGCACAAACGAATCAAGCCAATATCAGATAATCTGTTCCAAAGTGAAGCGTATCAAAGAGAGAGCGTCGATTGAAATAAACTTCCCAACCAATTCTATCTAATTAGTTTTTAACATATATAACAACATGTGGCCTAGCGTTGTCATGATGGAATTTTGTTTGGTTTATCTTTTGTCTGGCCGCATATTCTGGGCTTCAAACGAATCAGCTGTGTTCGGTACAGGTTTCATGTGATGGTCTGGCCAGATCTAGTAGCTGATAATATATAGAACCCTTCTGCTCTCACCTTAGCGCCATGGGAATTTGTCTTTGGTGTCGATTCAGCTGGTTGGCCGAGCTTCATATACGATATTTTAGGCTTCGGGTTATCATAATGGATCCATTTTTCATAGCAAGTACTATTCGGTGCAAAAATGATTTTCTTTTAAAGCGTTCAAACATAATTTCGGACACGTAAAATCGTCTTTTAATGTATCTCGGCTTGAATTCGTATGGTACCCAATTTTGCATAAATCCTGCTGCTCGCAAAAATTTTGAAATTGCTGCTTGAGTAGCTCCGAATGACTTTGCAAGCTCCTATTGAGTTTAACAACAATCTTTATGGAGTAATGCCTCCAATTCTTGGTCTTCGAACTATTTTGGCTGGCCTGGGCGAATTTTGTCCTCCGTGTAAAAATCACCACTTCCGAACTGAACAAACCATGTCTAGCACGTTGAAACCGATGGAATGCATTCTCTATAAACTTTGGTGAGCAATCGGTGTACATCAGCGGCTCTTTTGTTCGTTGATGTAAATTTCTACATTTTCGAAGCAAAAAAAAAAACTTTGTTGTTTACATTATAAGTTCAATGATTATTTTTTTTTATATTTTAATTAAATTAAAAATATACACACATAAATATTAAAATTTAACAAATCGTAAAAAATACTGATGCGAATGTGCAGTGGCGATTTGAATGTAACGGTCTGTAGTGACTGCCTGCAACATTCATCATGTTTATGAGAGGTCCATTAGTAGAAGTTTCTACTTATCAACAATGTTGATAGCATGCGGTTGATTAGCATAAGTGTGGCAACACGAAATGTTTAAAATCTGATATTAACATCGAAAGCTCTAGAATACGAATGTTCTAGTTGTTCGTTAAGATCATTGTAGAATATTAAAGAAAGATGGCGTGTGTATAAATAGTGGCAGAGATTGCAGTCGTGAGTTGATCATTGACACTGTTATATTTAACATCAACTGTCGTGGACATTTGAGTTTGTACATTATAAAGTGTGTGTGTTCATTTCTGCTAATTGATAAAGACACTGAGTGACTATTCAAGAAATGTTCAGAATATTAAGATCCATCGAAATTAACACAGAAAAGCTGTTAATAGAGAAGAATTTCGGTTGAAGCAACCAAACTTTTGTTACCGCTTCTAAAATTGTGTAGCCTGTACTGTAAAAGTCAGTCATAAAGGCAACAAACTCGGTTGCTAATAGGAATCTGTTTTCTCTGTGTATATACTTTGAAAATATGTACACAATTTAGAGTTAAGTTTTGTACTGTACTGTAAGAAATCATTTTCGGTTTGATAGTCTTGGGGATTTGTATCGAAAGTTGGGAATGTTGAAGTGCTTTTGGAGAGAGAAAATTTAATTTGGGTACAGAGGATTGCAAAAATATTTCATGGGCAACATACTCAGATGAACATTGTTAATATATATTATTACTTTCATTTGGAAACCCTAAGTGCTTCATATTCGATTTTAGTACTTTGCTTTAGCTCATCTTTGCATTTTGTTCTCTTTTTATCACGTAAAAAACATATGTTTCTAGTTACTAATTAACAGTATGTTTCGCAACTTTATAATCACCTGATTCTTCATACATTCTTCAAATGTTTAAATAAACAAATCTATATAGTTTTTTCTGTTGCTATCTACAATATGACTCCTATTTCGCTAAAAATTCTATTTAAATTTATGGAGTATTTCTTTTGTTTTTCTCAGAAACTTTGAATTCTTTAAATTTTTAGCTAACTAACCATATTCCTTCATTCTATATTATTTCTCCTCCCGTACAATATTACGATGGAAGATCATTGTTAGTCTTAAATCAATGATTTCCTCTATAGATAAAGTAATTAGTTATACAATTTCCAATGGATAATTAACAATTATTTACATGATCTGTTTGCAAAGTATAAAAAAGGTTTGCAAGCAAATGTAACAAACAAAAAAATTAAGTTGGTTTAATGCCATAAAAGATTTCATGCTCAAATTGGGTGACTTGTTTCTTATAACATGCCCTTTGCTGAAACTAAACTAGATTTTAAAAGAAATGTGTATAGAGTTAAACAAAAGCGTGTTTTCTTAAGTGTATAGTAGTACAAACCCAGTTGACCACAAGTTTTGTTGGAGAAATACTTAAGCTTCAGATATTTTTCACACTTTTACCGCTTAAAACATTCCAAAAGGATCATCAAAGTTTCGGGTGTCGAAAAAACTCTCAGCTCAAAATTTTAGTTAATTATATTGTTATTTGCGACTCATACTTAGATAGATAATAATATCCAAGTATCCATATCATGAATGTATGATATGGATATCTGGATACTCGATTACCAACTACTCTGACTATTGCAGAATTTGTTTTGATAATAACAACGAGTAAATGTTAATAATAACATAATAGAACCACATTTTTTTATTCCACCTTCTCTCTTTCGATGTTCTCTATGAATATTCTCTCCTGAATACTTTTTGGTTTCGAACAGTTCATTTATTTTTGAATTGAAACTTACATCAAGTGGGAGATTTCTATAGTTTATAACATAATATTCATATCATGCTATTTTCCGGCTCAATAATATTTAATTATTCACTGTAGTCTAGAATGAAAATGAAAAAACCATCAGACTATAAATGGTTAATCAACATGGTCGAGAAATAACAACAAACAACTGTAATGAAAAGATCACTGCAAAAGTTCTGTCCGTCTGTCTGTCATGTACAGCACTCTGTATCACAGAAAAGTTGGTATTCCTGTATTTTTACACTGAAGAAAATGTTAACAAACTTCTTAATAAAAGAAATTTAATATACAATCAGCTTAACCACAAAAGCTGTAAAGTCGATTTTAAGTCCATAAAGTCGATTGTTAATTAAAATTTCGTACCATAAAACTAATTTCAAATAGAATTTAAAATATGTGCATTCAAACGTTGCAGTGGCAGTCTCTGTGATCGCAAATATTGAAATATGCACGCAGTATACTAAGTCGGTGGAGTACTGACAGTAGACTGTGTGTAAACCCATGTAAAACCGTGCTTGTACAGTTCACAATGAAGTACAAGATTCCTCATTTCTCGCTTCCCCGATTAAATGTTGTTGAACTTGTTAACACTATCGGACAACGCAAAATACTTGAGAGTTATTTTGGATATTAAATTATCCTGGAAACCCAATACCCTTTCAAGGACATCAAAAGCCTTGATGGCAATGTATGTCTGTAAGAAGGCCATAAGTTCGCAATGGAGTATTAGACCCCAGTTTGTTAACTGGCTATTTGGTACGTTCATCAGGCCGATATTATTCTATGGAGTTTCTGTACTAGACAAAGGCTCAATCTATATTTAATTCGAGAGGGTTTTAAGGAGAATGGCATTCCTGATAACAGGAGCTCTAGGAACGACTGCAACAAAGTCGCTCTTTGCTGTATTGAACTGGATCCCTATGAATTTAATGGCCAAGAAAGTGGACTAAAGGCCGAAGTGAATGCCATTTTCACGCCAGTATAATAGGAAGCATTTAGAATCTTCCGGATTATATCGATTACAGCATTTCTAGGCCCTTCCGCTCAACACAGAAGTAATGGACGGACCTTTATATGACACAACAAGGAGGTTACTCTCTAATGTGATGCGAAAGAATAACTGAACAATGGTACCATTTATTGCGTTTTCGAATCGCACAAACAATTTGTTTAAAATGTTTTTATTTACAAGTTTTCAGATTTCATTTTGTCGTTGCTTCTTTTTGCGAAAACATTTGCGTAAACGATGCAGGGTACCAAATTGTATTCTTATCGCATTTACCTTTCGCATCGAACTTGCTTTCGCATCGCAATACCGAGTAACCCCCAAGTTCGAAGTCTCTCAGTCTAAGAAGGGAGATCGAGTTGGCGTAGGTGTGTACATTAAGGAATTCGGTGCTAGACTATCTTTTATAATTCCAAATGAATGAAGCATTATTCAGGCTGAAATATCTGCAATTAAAAGGGCGGCTAACTGGCTCAGTTATAACAAGATATCAGGCAGGGATATTCGTATGTATACTGACAGTAAGGTGTAAACAGAACATCTAATCTAGTCCAGGCATGCCGGGCATCCTTAAACAGGATGGAGAGACGTTCAACAGTCGTACTCAAATAGGTACGTGGTCACGAAGATATTACGGCCAGCTGTGTTGCTGATGATTTGTCGAAAAAAGGCGCCATGCTGCCTGACGAAGACATAGACTTCCACCTTGTGAATCCGTATACTATGAGCTCTCTCAAATAAGATGGGGTTGTGAACCCATATGTACTATAACCAGGATGATATGGCCCCGACTAGACCGAGGGCAGACAATAAATCTTCTTGGTTTGACACGGTCCCCATTTAGAGTTGTATTGGTAAATATTACAGGTCACTGCATTTTTGGCAACCAAGCGAGGAGACTTGTCTTGCCTTACAACGACTTCTGTAGAAGTTGTCAAAATGAAGAGGATGATGATACCATTTTTCATATTCTTTGTCATTGTCCGGCATTAGGAGATCTACGCTTAAGGTTTCTGGGACATCGTTCCTTAAATAGTCTTACTGAGCTCTCGGACGTCAGGCTAGAGTGCATTAATGTCTTTATAAGGAATAACAATTGGCTAATAAGGTCAGACACGTTATTTGACACTATAGTCACATTTTGTCATTTAAACAACGTTTTAAAATCAAATTTTCAATGCTTTTAACATTGTTTAAATTTATGAATATAGGGGTAATTATAAATGTTAGAATCCCATCACTGGTCTAAAAGCAAAATGTGTTTGCAAAAAATATTATATTCCTAACGACCCACATTGCTTTAGAAACTTTGTTTTTGGAAATAATTCGGTATCTCGGGAACTATTGGAGATATTATTAAGAAATTTCACATGGTTGGAGCTGAGGTGTTTTTGAGTTTATTTGCATATATTCAGCTTCTTAGCGCTACTGGGGGCCAGTGTGTAGCCCCTCAAAGTTGGAAACCTAGGGTGTCAAAATTTTTTAAAAAAATCGCCAAAAATCCATTTATGATCCAAATGTAAATAGTCCTTAAAAATATCTACAAAAAATGCACTTACATATGTAGGTTATATCTATTAGTTGAAGAGATTTTTAGGTTTACTGATTTATTTTTATACCCTTCACCTTCGTGAGAAGGGTATATATAAATTTGTCATTCCGTTTGTAATTTCCATAATATAATTTTCCGACCCTATAAAGTATATATATTCTGGATCCTTATAGATAGCGGAGTCGATTAAGCCATGTCCGTCTGTCTGTCTGTCCGTCTGTCTGTCTGTCTGTTGAAATCAATTTTCTGAAGACCCCAGTTATCTTCGAGATCCAAATCTTCAATAATTCTGTCAGACATGCTTTCGAGAATTTTGCTATTTAAAATCAGCAAAATCCGTCCATAAATAACGGAGATATGAGCAAAAATCCGAGACAACCTCTGAAAATTTCATCAAAAAAAGACAATTTATTGCATGCTTTGACAAAAAAACAACAAAGCGTTTGTGTGAATGTGTGTTGGTTATTTCTTTGCGTATTTTGTTTTTGTTTTTATACCCTTCACCATGAGAGGCAAGGGTATATATAAAGAGAGAGTTGTTTATAATGAGTTTTCATATGAGCATCTCTATTATACGTAAACACCACACACACCCAACAACAACATTCTACAACAATGGTGCGCAGCACATAGCACAATTAGTAGTGGTTGTCCACTCAACGAGGCAACTACAAAAGCGCATGAGTACGGGTGTATGACTTTGTCTTTATTTTTTCAGTTTTTGTATTTGTTTGTTTGTAGGTGCACTGAACAAAATAAAGAATTGAATGTGTTGGTGAGAAAATTTACTTTTGCGCACCTCTGTTCTACAATGTGGAATGAATGAGAATTATAAATCAAACACACGCATGCATAATTTCGTTTATTTTAATTTTTGTTGTTATTTTTGCAACATACAATTGTGCAAAATAATTGTTGTGTTTGAATGTGAATATGATTGTCGGATGTTTTGGTATGATTTTTTTTTTTTATACTGAATTTTTTTTGATATAATATTATGATTTTTTTCTTGTTGTTGATATAAGAAGAGTTTTGCATGGGTAAAGGCAATGTACGTAAATATGTATAATTAGGTGAAGGGTATATAAGATTCGGCACAGCCGAATTTAGCTCTGTTACTTGTTTTTAATTTTACTCGATCTTTTTATGGTTTTTTAGAGATGACGCTCCAACGGATTACCGAAATTTATTTTTAAAATATTAGCAATATTGGTGATAAAATTCTAAATAATATAGGATTAACTTGCTAAAAGATATCTTGTCCCTATAAAAAGTTACACGTACCCAAAGTTGGAACATATAAAAAGGCCGTATTTTTTTACGTTTTTTCATAAAAAGTCCCTATATTTTTTCTTTTGTAGAAAAAATTTTTCTTCGAGACAATACACAATTTTTATATAATCCGGAAAGAGAACTTAATGCTAAAGCGTGTAAATTAAAATTTGGGTCACTAAAGCTGACACAACACCTCCCAGGCCTATCCAAACTTGGCCAATTTTAAAAAATAATTTTAGGTGTGAGTGAAAAATTCTAAAAAGGCAAAGCACCGATTCTCGAAGATGTTCCATATTTGTGTATTGGAGATATAACAATATATCCAATAGTTCCCGAGATACCGAATTATTTCCAAAGAAAAAAAAAAAAAACGTTTCTAAGCCACTGTGCGACCGGCCATCAACACGGCCATACAGTCTATACAAATGCACAAAATCTGGTGACTCTAATTTATGTTGAATTTAAAGTGTAAGTCAGTTAGAACAGATATCAAATAAATGAAAAAACTCTTGTAAGCTTCCAAGTATATTTTTAAATGTTAAACTTTTAAATGACCATAACTTTAAAAGGTGAATGATTACTAACATAAGATTTCAGATTCACAGAATTTTTAATATGTTCTAGCGATATGTGTCACTGATTTTTATCACTTCGAAAGCCAAAAGAAATACAAGCCATTTAAATACAGTTTCAGTATATTACAAATTTTAGTTTGAATTAATAATAAGATACGAGTAGCTAATAATGTTAACATTAAACTGAAACACTTGCAATTGTCTTAATTAACAAATTCTTTAGAATTATATATATAAAAAAAAGTATAAAAACTCCGTTTTTTCTTTCAGTGTGCAACAGTCTGTGGCGAATCGGGTGCGCTAAACAACAAAAACGCAAGACCGACACCTAAACAAACGATGTGCAACCAAAGAAATTAATGTAAATATAGTATTTATTGCAACAATGTTGCAAATTGTATTAAATTGTTGTTATTGTTGCAGTTGTTGTTGTTGTTGCAGCAGCAACATCTCGGTAGTAGTAGTAGTGGTAATGGGAAGTACTTGTACTTGATAAACCATATTTACGATTTTTTTGTATACAGACCGCGAAGTAATACATACATACATACATTCATATATTTCGATGGCAGGCATGCAGGCGGAAAATAGAGTTCATACAAATTGTACACATTTGTACATTTAGTGAAATGAATAGAGTAATAGAAACAAATTAAAAAAAAAAAAAATACACATCAGATACGGTATATTTTAGATGCATGAATAGACAATAACAGGGCCGATTCTTTAGCCAGTTGTGTTTTATATGTTTCTGTTGCGGTTTGAATGTGTTTAAAATTTATAAATATTTAGTTTATTATAACATAGACAATAAAAATGTTTGCTTTTTAGGGAGAATAAGCAAGCTTTAATATAACTATCCAATGGTAGCAGCAGTATTTATACATTGATCTATGTTGCGGATTCAAATTCATTATAAATATTAATGCATTTTTTATTACTTCTTCATTAAATCTAAATATCGAAGCCTGTCATTAATCTACTGAATTTATATTCTCTCCACTTAACTCCTCCATTTCAATAATACGTTTTACAGAGTTATTTTCATTAAAGATCACAGTATAATTCAGATAAGATTCTATCGAACCGGAATCTAATGAATTTAATGTTCCCTGCAGAACGCCTCGAAATTTCGACGACAGCAGCAGAAAAATTTGATTTTTCTACTTGCAGCTTTGGATCTACCATTTTCAATATTGGCTGTCATAAGTAAATTCGTGTGCCCGTTTCGTAATCTAATGTGTACATTTCTATAAATAAATTGATTTTAACACAGTCCAAAAGTTTAGAAAACTTATGAAGACTTAGTGAGAGAAACGTATTTCAAATACTTTAAGAAATAAATAAAGGCCCTGAATAAACCGTTGGTTCGAAGCATTATGCGTTAAAAGTGTAGAGAACATTTAAAGTGGAAATGTGGTGAACATAGTCATTTGAAGTTTGGTGTACCTATGCACAGTGGGGCAGAATCAAAATTTGTTGGAAATAAATATGGCATTTCCAAACGACTAATTCGATCGGGATAAAATTTGACGCCAAGGATCATTCGAGTTTAATTTATTAAAATGGGCTCAAAAGTAGGGTACCTTTTGGGATACCTTGGTCCACTTTTTTTTATATATTTGTCGTACTTTTCAACCGTGTGGACTCGAATTTTTTGTTAGTTAACTAAATTACCAACTATATACAAAAGATTTCAGAGCAATATCTATTATGGATCAAAAATAAACGATTTTCAATGTAAAAATTCAAAAATAGTAAATTTCTGCTGTTTTTTGGGCGAAAAGGTGATTTAATTCTTTTTTTATTAAAAAAAACTTTCTGTAAGAACATATAACAATTTTATGTTTTTCTGCAAGGTATCTTTACGGAGAACTGGTTGGTATAAAAACCATGTTCTATTTTTGGAATATGTCGCCCCTACGCCCTTCGGAATTTGACCTATTTTTCATCAAAATTTCAACTTCGGGCCACATGTTCTAAAATCCCAAAGCTGGTATTGAAAACCCTAATGTGTTCCCTATTTATCCCCAAAGTGTTTTCCCAGTCCCGAAGGAAATGTGGACCCTATGGGTAAAATTGTAGAAAATGCCATTTTTGAGATTATCGTTCCAATTTTTAAGAATTGCGGGATTCACCATCGTAGGGACATGTTTTTTATACCATAATGATCTCCGTAAATATACCTTACAGAAAAACATAAAATTGTTGTATGTTCTTAAAGAAAGTTTCTTTTTATACCCTTCACCTTCGTGAGAAGGGTATATATAAATTTGTCATTCCGTTTGTAATTTCCACAATATAATTTTCCGACCCTATAAAGTATATATATTCTGGATCCTTATAGATAGCGGAGTCGACTAAGCCATGTCCGTCTGTCTGTCTGTCTGTCTGTCTGTCTGTCCGTCTGTCTGTCTGTCTGTTGAAATCAATTTTCTGAAGACCCCAGATATCTTCGGGATCCAAATCTTCAATAATTCTGTCAGACATGCTTTCGAGAATTTTGCTATTTAAAATCAGCAAAATCCGTCCATAAATAACGGAGATATGAGCAAAAATCCGAGACAACCTCTGAAAATTTCATCAAAAAAAGACAATTTATTGCATGCTTTGACAAAAAAACAACAAAACGTATGTGTGTTGGATTCATTGTGTGTTGTCTTCATACTTTGTGTAGTTTGTTTTTGTTTTTTTTTTTTTGGTGTTTCACAAAAAAGCAACAAAACGTGCATATGTTTGGTTGTTTGTTGGCTTCATTATTTTGTTTTTTTTTTTTTTTTTGGTGTTTGACAAAAAAAGCAACAAAACGTACTTATGTATGTTTGGATGTGAGTTGGTTTCACTGCATTGCGTATTTTGTTTTTTTTTTTTGTGTTTCATTTCGTTTGGCGTTGTTGTTTTTGAGAAGGGTATATATAAGATTGTTGTTTCGTTTGTAACTTCTTCAATATAGCAATATCAATTAAATGTAAAATTTTTAAAAGTTTTCTTGATATATTTAGGATGATATACGCTGAAAATAGGCAAGTAATGCATCCACAACAAAGGTGAAGGGTATATAAGATTCGGCATAGCCGAATATAGCACTCTTACTTGTTTTTAACAAAAAAAGAATTAAATCACCTTTTTGCCCAAAAAACAGCAGAAATCTACTATTTTTTTAATTTTTACATTGAAAATAGTTCAGTTTTGGATCCATAATTGGGATTGCTCTGAAATCGTTAGTATATTATTGGTAATTTAGTTGCCTAACTAACAAAAAAATTGGAATCCATTTTAAATTTCTATTTTGAAATGCTTATAACTGAAAAAAATATATATAACACACGCACGCATGTTTTTTCTAGACCTAGCCGACGCTTTCCAAAAATCAATATAACTGTGTAATAGATGTTTGCTATCAAATACTAAGAAAATCGATCCATACTAAGATTCCATATTACTCTCACTTCCAAAGATCTCCAACTATTATAGGACTACATATGATCGGCTTTGCCTGACCATTCTCTTTTACTTGTTTTTATTTCCTAAAGATTTACAACCTGGGCGGTCATTTAAGTAGATGCATCTTTAATTTTGTTCAAAACAAAAAAAAAAAAAAGAACTCCAAAAGACTTGTGCAAAGAAAATTAAAAAAAAAAAAAATAATAATATTGCAAGGTAACAAAAATCGTTTTTCATGAAAAGACGGTAAAAGAGCAGGAATTGAAAAAATTCCAATAGACACATAAAATTTTACGATTATTTTTAAGTAAATCAAGATGCAAAAAAGTAAAAATATGTTTTAGTATTAAAAATTAGAAAGTCATTTATATTTTACAACATTTTTTTTAGCAAACTCTACAGGAAATATAAGAAACTTTCAATATAAACTTAAATTGAAAACTGAATGCATTAAATGCCTACAAGAGTGCCAGTTTTTAGTGTTTTTTAATAGACCTGCTGGTTGGGAATTGGAATATTTAAATAATCAAGAATCATATCTTAATAGAGCAGTGTTTCTCAAACTTGTTTTGGTAATGTGTCCAAGTTTTAGTTTTATTATATTCTATGTCTACCAAAATACTATTATTTCTATTACAAGAGCTTATAGGTGGAACTAGTTCTAGATGTAGTCATTTTGAATAAACTTCTTGGGAACTAATTCCTTCTTCAGCGAAAATATTCGGGAATTATTGGTGTTACTAATTAAATCTACCGATTTTGTAAATAAATTTATTCTAGATTTTGCAAAATAAATAGACATATAAAGTATGTACTTGTTAAACTAATAAAATTAATAAGTTAAGAAACTCTGTATTAGAGAACTATTCACAAGAAATTCATTTTCAAATTGCAGCAGCATTAAAAATGTTATTAAATAGTTTACAAAGCAGAAACATTTTATGAGCTTTAAATTTTGAATATCTGAAGTGTGTTTAACATGAAATTAAACTAGTTGACACTACTTGAAGTTTACAGCGGAAAACTGTAGATAATTTATTTAATCAAAAGTATTTTAAGCGTTACTAATATCAGGGATGGACATTTCCTGAGGTCACGAACGTACGTTGGAATGCTTTTGATGTCTAAAGAATATTAGAAACAAAACTTTTCCTAGTATTTTTTTTGTGATTCGGTAGCATTTTGGTAGCTCTATGTTTTGTGCAAAAGATGGATTTCATCGAGTTTAAGTTTTCATAATGATAGTTATGAACATGTGGTAACGAACGTACGCAAAATAGAAGTCGACTTTGGCTGACAGTAGCGAAATGTAAAAATCTGCGAAATGAAATTTTATATTTAAAAGCGATTAATTTATTTTGAAAGTGTATTAATGTAGGTCTCTATCCGGTATTAACACATTAAAATATCTCTATTGGTTTTTGTTTAATTTGCTTAAGTACCGGTCGCGAACGTACGGGTCGCGAACGTACGTTTTTTCCATATGTTTTTTTATTATTATCACCATGCACTTTCCCATAAACATCTTCAAATTTCATTAACAAACAAGTAAGAACGTATGGTCGGTCAAGCCCGACCCTACACTAAGTAAATGAGCAAAAACATTTTTCTTTTAAAAACTCAATAATTTATATTCGTGAGTGATTTTCGAAGTGTAACTTATATGGGAATATTTGTGTAGATATCTACACAAATTAAACATTTATGATCGATAAAGTTCAATTTCGGGAGGACATTTGTATGGGGTCTAGGTGAAATAATGGACGACCCGTTTGACCTAACCTGAACATACATTCTATAGAAGTATTACAATTAAGGGACATTCCAAATTACTCTCCTTCCAACCTAATACCTCTGCTAACATCTGTTAGAAATTTACGACAAAGCCATGTAATGAATATCTGTTGCATTCATAAAAGCTACATATACTTACTAAACACATAGATTTACAACAATGAAAAATTCCATACCAAATTAAAGCACTTCGCACAAAGTTTCAACATCAAATTGAGCGTGATTTAATGACTCTACGACCCTCTCTCGTTTACATTGTCTTCTGGTGTTATGATTGCGTTATTTCTTTTCAAGACAATCTCATCTTGCAGGCAGGCAACTTGGCATGTTGCAAATTATCGAAATGAATGCCCCCAACGTAACATGACGATGTTGATGATGATAATGGTCTCAAAGGAAAAAAAAACTTCGTTAGTTTAATTCTTCTGGTTAATGTTGTTTTCTATTGAATATTTAACAATGTTGCATTAGTTATATTGTTGTTGTTACATGTTAATTTTTGCTAATCCATCTTAAAGGTCATTTAACTTTACTCGTGCTTCAGCTCATAATCAAACTCAAACAACAATAGACGACTGACAGATGGTTGCAAGATACATACATACCAACATATAGAAACAAGGACAGACGTAAGGACAGACAGACAAACATATATACAATTCCCATACATTCGGATATTAACTAAAACATCATTATGTTCAAAGTCATCGTCGGGTCTTTCTGTTTCTGTTTTCAGCTTTTTACCTCTATATCTTCTTCTTAATTTCTGTTCAAGAAAAACTCATCATCATTATTTTCACATGCAGCCAAGTGATGTTTAATACTACAACATGCATATGGATAGATGGATGGATGGATGTGTGGATGCCTGGTTGTAAGTAACTATGTATGTATATTATTTTACCCAGTCATTCCATTTAACATCGAAAAAAAATTAAAAAAATAAACATTTTATTTTTTTTTTTCATTTTTTTGTTTATTTGATCATGAGTGTGTTAAACAACATAAAATAGCATTTTGCAACATTGTTGCAAATAACTTAAATATATTTGTGTATTTTTTTGTCTTCCTACTTTTTCAATAATTACAGGTATGTATTAAAAAATAGCATAACTGATATTTTAAACAAATAATAAGTATTTTTATAAAATTAAAAAAAAGAGTTATTTAAGATTGGGTTTTAAAAATCACATTGCACTTACAATGCTTTAATGTATGCTTATGAAGTGCGAAAAAAATATGACATTGAAAGAATGTCCGAAATAATGACATTATCGAACTCATTTTCATACGCTCCTTGACTCTCTATTTCTGGTTTTCAACTTTAGAAACATTATTCCATTTTGATTTAAACCAATCATGGCAAATTGGTAGTTCAGAGAAAAGAACATCGCGGAGGTTCTTGAATTTGTGTATACTTTAAAGGATTGGTGATGTTCTTGGTTGGAAGGTGTGGTAATAGCTGCACAGCTCGGCCAACCTTTAGTGAAATTTTCTGACTCATTTATGAGATGAAATTCAAAAGATCATAATTTTTAAAGTGTAACATTTGCCCTTTTCTGATCGCCGGTACACTATTTCTGAAGAATCTTTGTAAAGTGTAATGGAGTTCTCATTTTTCGTTCATGTTTACTAATTATACATACTAAAGGCAAATTATTAATAAACTTCAATTGGCAATAATTAATTACTTGAAAGCCATGTGAAGCTGTCAAATTCTCTGCATTCTACCCACTCAGTCGATGTGTGAAGTCAATATTAATTTGTGCCTAGAGAACAAGCGTTACAATTTCTCTAAGGTAAATTTATGTTCTACGAACCTATCGGTAGAATTTTCATAGATGCTAATAATCTAATTTGAATATCTAACAAACTTAGATCTTTTGGTAGATTGTGATACAATGGGATGCTGCGCTAGCACAGCCCTCAAACCAATCTAAACAGTTCATTGAAAACTGCGGATACCAAGAAGATCGTTGCTTTCCTCTTCGATGCAAACCTGTGGAATAAAAAGTTTTCAACGTTCTCAGTTCCAATGTTCCAACAGCAATCATTGTAGAAAACTTACTCATCGAAAGTCTGATAAAAGTTCCGACCTTGTGAAGGAATACATTTCCTCCCCAAAGTGATACAATAACATAAGAAGTTCTCAACGTTCTCCCTATCGTTACCTTGTCTAAATGAAATCATTGTATTTAATGTCCAGTTGGTGCTTATGCCGTCCAATAATTCTTTCCATTTAAATTACTCGTCTATAGTCTGATAATCCTATTACTATTCCTGCTGACTCAAGTCATATCATCAATTCTGACTTACGACAAAGTATTCAATCAGTTGTGGTGACGCCATCCGATTCCAACCACTCCGCAATCTGTGGTTGGAAAACAATTTATTGAGATTGAGTATCCTCAATAACCCTCAAGAACGTTCAACATGTGGAATACTATTTTGCCAAAGCATCCTGCGACTCTGTCTTCTAGGAAGAAGTTCATGGATAAATATGATTCTTCATCTAGCCATCACAATCTTCAGTACCTAGAATTTAACAATGGCAACATTTGTTTCTAGTCGAGTTTGAAATACAAAGATTCAGTCCTACCCCGTTGTTTTTAATCAGTTGTGGTGAGAACATTAATTTCCAACCAGTCTGCAACTTTCTTATCTGTCAGAATATCTGGAAAACACTGAAGTTATCCGGGACCCTTCTGGATATATGGATGGTAAATAACCCCAATAATCTAAATGATCGTGAAACTTGAGGAATTCAAATTTGTCAAGCATCCTGCGACTGTGACAGTATCAAGGACAGATGTTCATATATCACTATAATGCTTCATCCAGCTATCTCAAATTCTAGTACTTTGAGTTTTACAATAGCCACAGTTGTTTCTAGTCCATTGACAATGTTTTAGTTCTACCTAGAAGTTTTAAGTTAGATATGGTGGCAGTATTCATTTCCACTACAGTTACTCTTCATGATGTTTCGGGATTGAGTATGCCCAATAACGCACATGATCATGCAACTTGATAAATACTATTTCTCCAAGTATCCTGTGACTGCATCGTTCTCATACAGAGACGTTCATGCAGCACTATGATCTTTCATCCAGCCACCTCAACCTTCAGTACGTAGAGTTTTACAATGGCTACAGTTGCTGGTGGCACATGTCCTTCCTTCTTCCCTAATAAAGCAAGTGGCAGTAGTATTAGGAATTATCTGGCTAATCTTAGGGTGTAGATCCAAGTGGACTGGTAACATATTGCAACCAGTCTCTGTACGTTTTTCAATATTTCTAAATATGAACTATTCTGTAGAACAGGCCACAAAAATATATCCCCAAACATAATAGTTGCACGAAAAACTAACAACAAAATTTCTTTTGCAGTCATCCGCCAACTCTGGCAGCAGTAAAGATCGACTGACGCCTTTTTCACCGGTTGCATTACATTCAGTTTGAAGATCAACATACTTTCCAGAATGATAACAAGATTGTTGCTCAAAAACGATATTTTGGAAGTCAGATACATCCTCGTAAAGAGAACTAGATCTGTTTTGCTGACTCTGTAAGCTGTCCCTTAGTAAAGAGAAATATATTGTTTTCCGTAATATCATCATCATCAGTGCAAGCGAAAACTTTAAGGCCATAACGTTTCAAGGATTTTCGAGCTGAATTTGGTCGCTGAAAGGGCTAAGTGGCCTCTTAGTTCCAAATTGGATAATACCGCTTTGCAACGATAATAATGCCGAAATTATTGCTTAAATATCAAGAAACAACTGCGTCTAGTTTCTAAACTGGACATTCATTTCAGCAAGACTTTTATGTATACACAGAGAAAACAGATTCGTAGTGTCAATCAAATTTGTTGCCAATCGAATGATTTTACCTCAGCGATCGAATTTTACAGTTGTGGCTACAAAATTTCAGAAAATTTCTTTATCAACTGACTTTCTGTAGGACAGGCACCAGGCTGACGACGTTGTGCTTCTTATTCAAGGAACTAAGTGAACTCATGGAATCAGCTTTCAGTGTTCTACTATCATGGGCCAGAAAATGGTTTAGGTGTCAACCTTGCCAAAACCGACCTGGTTTTTTTCACCAGGAGATACAAAATCCCAGAATTCAGACCTCCACGACTGGATGGTACTGTTCTAAAGATTTCAAGCGAAGCCAAATATCTTGGCGTAATTTTGGATTCTAAGCTCTCGTGGAAACGTAATGCTGAGAGTCGAATGAAGAAGGAACTATATGCCTTCCATATATGTAAGAAAACCTTTGGGAAGAGATGGGGTCCTATACCATATATTGTACACTGGATGTACACCGCAGTCATGAGACCTATTTTGACCTATGGGGCGGTGGACACCAAGACTCACCTTTCTACTCTAAACAAGGTACAAAGACTAGCATGTCTTGCAATAACTGGCTCTATGAATTTCACCCCTCAGGCCAGTCTAGAGACGATGTTAAATATAACTCCCCTTGATATATATCAAATGCATTTCTGCTAAGTCTGCTCTACGACTCAAACAGTTGAGCGGACTGAAGCATGATCGTATTGGTCACAGCACCATCCTACAAAAGATAGGCAGGCCATTCATGGGGCAAGAAACGGATTACTTGGTATCAACACCAAATTTTGATAGGACGTTTAGGATCAAGATGACGACAAGGGATGACTGGGCCGCGAACACTGTCCTAAGGGACGACGTGATCTCAGTCTACACTGATGGTTCAAAGCCAGAAAGAGGCACGAGCTCGGGAATTTTCTCCGATGAACTGGACCTTTTGCTGTCTCTTCGATTACCCGATAACTGCACAGTTTTCCAGGCTGAGATATATGCCATCGATACAGCCGCGAGAAGAATCCGGGAACTGAATCTCGAAAATTCAACTATACATATTTACTTGGACAGCCTTGCATCAATCAAGGATCTTAACTTCAACTTTATTAAGTCGAAATGTCTTCTCAACTGCATCCAATCACTGACACAACTGGCACTGGTCCCAGGACATGAGGGCATCCGGGAAAATTAAGTATCTGACGAATGCGCAACAAAGGGATATTCACACTCCCTTGGTGACCGTATCGAAATTGATAAAATAATGGGCTTTGAGTGAAACGGAACTCAGGTGGTCAAATATCTCTGGCCCACTCTGGCAGATGATAGAACTAGGACTCTTTTGTCTCTTAGTAGGAATTCGATCAAGCTGCTTAAGAATATAATCACTTGGCTCTGTATGATTGGACGCATGTCGGAACGTATAGGTTACCCACGTTATAGCTATTGTAGAAGTTGTTTAGATGAAGAGAAGTAAGAATCGGTACAACACCTTCTATGTGACTGCCCAGCTTTACAAGAGTTGGGCAGTCACATAGAGCTCTTGTAGAGCTCTTTTCCATGATCTGGACTGTCTCAGAGATGTGTTACTGGTAAATATGATCAGATTTATTAGAAGTACCGGCTAGTTTTCACGGGGATCACAAGAAGCACATAGTCAACGAAATTAGAGTGATCAACTATTCTCCCTTTATGTATGAAATTTCAAAATAAGGGAATGGTAATTCTAAGGGTATCACAATGGGCCACAAGGCATCCGAGTGAACTCGCTAATGTGGGAGCAACACACCTAACCTAACCTAACTGACTTTCTGTTGATAGTGCCGAAAAATTCTATGTGAGCAACCGAATCATTCGATTGGCAACAAATTCGGTTGCTACTACGAATCGGTTTTCTCTGTGTAGTATTTGATCCTGCATAGACTAATATACTCAACAAACAGACAATCAAGAACAACTTGGCCAACAGTTAATCATACGAAATCAATGAGAACTTGCTTCAGGAAATACGTTTCAATGATGGTGTCTTTACATTTGGGATACTGTCTAGTTATCAGGAAGGTTATAGGCATATATGTAATTCATCTTTTCATTCTGAAAATTCTCGCATCCAAAGATCGCTAGTGACTGCAGTAGTTGAAACTTCTTTGGTTCAAAAATATGTAACGATTTTTAATGCGTTAAAAGAAACAAAAAAAATGGTTTAAGTAGTTAAGTTACAATCCCTGGTCAAAAATTGAATACTCTCTAAGCATTCATCACTGCTGGCCTATGTGGATGTATAATTGTAAGACAAGCTAAATAACGATCACTAGCAGGAACAACATCACAACTAACTATCTAAGGTTTTTTTTTATAAATAAACTTTAAGGATTATTTTTACCAATAAAATATAAATACAAAATTCAGGTTATTACATATGATGCAGAACCTCTCTAACTTGAAAAAGATAACAAATTTTAAAATATATATTGAAAAATAAAATTTTGACTTATGACGATCTATTCGCGAACAAGCTATATATTTGTATGTATGTTAAGTTGTATTTAAACTTTGTATATTTCAATTGTAATTTATTGTATTGTACACTAGTGTTCCAACCCATTATGCCGAAGGGGAACACCTCTATACACAAACGTAATTTTTGTTTCGTTTGTTGTTATTTCTCTTTTTTATTGTTTAACTTTTGCAACATTGTATTTTTGAATAAATATATAAAAAAAATAAAAAAAAAAAATAAAACAAGAAAACTACTCATATTTTCCAAGAAATTACACATAAGAATTTATTTTTTATTCCTAGTCATCTTGAACAGCATTACGATTATCATCATCGTCGTCGTCGTCGTCATCAGCAACAACCTCATAAGTTACCTTAAAAGGAACAAGTGTATAAATATGTGGTTCATCTTTAAAAGGCTCTCGACTCGTATTGACAGACACAACATGCAGAAGTTAAGTGCTTAAAAAACAGTCTCAAAGCAACACATTCCTCTTGCTTTAGATGAAGGAACATTTTAAACGTTTTCTTTCTTTTTTTCTTGCTGTAATTGAAGCCCGGGAAGGGTTTACACGACTAATGATGGACAAGTAAATTTGTGTGTCTTATAACGACACGCCAATGTGCTTAAAAGTAATTTAAATTTGTTTAATTTTTTTTAAAAGTATTAACAAATACAATTGTGCTTCCTATGTTCTTTAGAATTCTGCTCAGGAAAATGGATTTTAGTTGTTAAAAGTTTTTCTTTAATTATTCCAAAGAAGTATGTATGTATGTTTTTAAGGAGCATTTATATGTTCAAATATGTTTGATGGTATGATATACGATTTCTTTTTTAAAGTGCAACGGCTTTGATAGGATAGTCGTATGACAGATTGATTATAATCAGCAAAGGTTAATATGTTATGTGACCTTCAAATCAAAATTAAGAGCAATTTCTCCAAAACGTCCTTAAATATTTTTGAAATCCTTGAGTTTTCTCAATCATGTTTTCATTCTTCAACTGAATATGTACTGGGTTTCCCAATAAGAATGGATCGAACAAAATAATTTTGTATTTGAAATGTCCATGTCTGCCATTATGTGTGGAATATGAATCGTTCAAATATCCACCGACAATTTTCAATAACTCTGTCGCATATATCTGGCGGAATTTGAGCGATGGTCTGGGCTATGTACATTTTGAGGGCATCAGTTGATTGCGGTTTATCGGCTTAGACTTGAGACTTTAGAAAAGCTTAACACAAAATTCGTACAATATTGGTTCCAAATTCATATAACCTCAGCGAGAGGTTACCATACTCTCAAATCTTTAATGCAGAATTTCCATTGTGGTGTTCGCTGTGTGGCGGTTTATCGGCTTAGACTTGAGACTTTAGAAAAGCTTAACACAAAATTCGTACAATATTGGTTCCAAATTCATATAACTTCAGCGAGAGGTTACCATACTCTCAAATCTTTAATGCAGAATTTCCATTGTGGTGTTCGCTGTGTGGCACGTAGAATTGCCCTGCTGAAACCACATGTCGTCTATGACAAAGTTGTTAATTTCGGCCCAAAACAAATGGGTTGTTCTTTAACTATAGCCCTAAACGCTCATGTAAATGGGCTACTTTCCAATGTTCTACTTTCCACTGATTCGAAGGCTAGAGATAAGCGGATCGGACATTAACAATAATATTTTAAATAGATCTCCATTTGTAGAATTTCGTAATAATTTCTGGGATTGTGGTCTCTATAAAATATGTAATCCTTATTCCTTTTTTCCTGGACTTCCTCTGATAGATCTCCAATGGTGCTTAATGGCATCTTCTCCATCATAAAGGATTTTGTGAAGTGTTGCAGACATATTTCTTCATGGATATTTGGTTGTATGTTTTCGTGCAATTTTCTTCGCATAACATTTTTTAGCATCAATTTGTTTATTACACACAAATACATCGATAATTGTTTTAGAACTTGAAATAAGATTTATATCAAAACTTGTTATTCCTTCGGGATCTGAAAAGAACCATCTTACAGTGTTCCCATCATTCGTATTGCCTGATCCTTGTTTTGATTGATTTACAATCAACCCATATTTGAGAAATTCGTCCTAAACCTGTTTGTGTTTTAAACTTTGTTTCTTATTGATCCAGTAGGTCCAGAATCCAAATCATAACTGATTTTTAGTATGTGTTTCATGAATCTTATTCTTGTGTGTAGCGGTGGTAAATCAAATTCATATGCATCAGTATTATCTAACGATGCTCCTTCGGGATCTGAAAAGAACCTTCTTGCTGCGTTTCCATCATTCGCATTGCCCGTTCCTTGTTTTAATTGATTTATAATCAACCCATATTTGTGAAATTCGTCCTGAACATGTTCCTTTTTAAAACTTCTTGTTGTTTCTTATTTCTATTCTTGTTGTTTCTTATTCATCCTGTAGGTCCAGAATCCAAATCATAACTGATTTTTAGTATGTGTTCCATGAATCTTATTTTGTATGTAGCGGTGATAATCCAAATTCATATGCACCAGTATTATCTAATGATTTTTCCGGGGCTTGGTTTAATTGGCTTGATGTGGTTTGGCATATAATGCAGCTGTATGAAGCCTTTGTGTGAGTCAAAGCCTGGCATACTTTTTTATCTGTTACAGTTAGCGCTAATTGGAACTTACATCAATTGTCTGGCCGTCAATCTCTAATTTGAATGACTGTAGTATTGCAATTTGGGCTCTAATATCACTGACTTTGTTTTTAATGGAATCATGAGTATCCTTTATAAATTCAAGTTTATTGGCTCTGCAGTATTTTGTAGAAGATGGTGTTTGATCCAAATATCCTTTGTTTACATTGTACTGTTTGAAAGCTCCGAGTCTTCTAAATTCTTTATCAGTCACAATGGTACATGAACATCTACTGAGAAATCCGTGTCAATTTATTATTGAGTTGTCAAAAGTCAAAGTCCACTGGCGTTTCCAGATCGTATACCTGTGAGTGTGGCACTACACCACCCCCCTTCCAGCATTGTGGTACGATGCATATGGAAGCTGGTCCAAAAATCTAACCTTACGTGGCCTGTAATGTATTCCATGAAACTCCGACAATTCCATAGGGATGTAAGCTGGCTTCAGTCTATCCACAGAAACTGCTCTCGACCTAGTTTCGACGCGTATCGTATAGATCTTCGGATGTCGCTCCAGTACTGCATAGGGACCGTCATATGCTGCTTTTAGCGGCGATCGCACCGTATCGTCCCTCAGATAAAAATCGTAAGTCCTTTGGTACGTACACCGACTTCCTGCCATGTTGACTTGTTGACGTGGGACGTATGTTTTCGAAATGTTGTTGCAGTCTCGCTAAGAATTCGTTCTCGTTCATCCGTGTATTCGTTTCTACTAGTAGAAAGTCTCCGGGCAGTCGGATCGCCTGTCCATACACCATCTCGGCCACTGATACGCCCAAGTCTTCCTTCACAGCTGTTCGTAATCCCAACCAAACTATAGGTAACACCTCAGTCCAGTTTGTATCAGCATCATGGCATTTCAACACTGCCTTCAAGACCCGATGCCAACGTTCTATGAGGCCGTTTGCCTGGGATGGTATGGAGTTGTCCTAATGCGTTTTATGCCCAACATTTTCGACAGGTGTCCAAAAAGATTGCTTTCGAATTGCCGGCCTTGGTCCGAAGCTATAAATTTAGGTACTCCGAAGCGGCTAATCCAACTATTTACAAATGTTCGAATTTCAGCGTTCATCCTGTTCCAAACGAAGCTCCTAGAAATTAATTTCGTCGATGCCTTTATCCCAGGATGCGAAAGACCGTGCAATGTATCGAAAACAAGTGAACGTAACGTCCTAGGAATGTATGGGCGTAGTTTGCCAGTTGATGTGTCGCATATGATCTCGACATTGATGTCTGGTACCTTTATCTTTCAAAGAGTAACTGAAGTCGAACCCGATTGCACAAGATTCTGTAGTTTGGTGCATTTCGTTTGTTCCTGAAAATGCAATTTGTAATCAATCGTCACTGGTATTTGTAATGTTTCCATTCGTGAGAGGACGTCTGCTACAATACTTTGTGAACCGCTGATATGTTGGATATTCGAACAAACTACGCTTCAAGAGATTTTACACTTTTCCAATCACACGCAGTCTGAGCTGAGTATATTGCTGTTTTGTTAACTTCAGATCCAAAAATAATGATAGTGCTTCTTCATTTGAGAACTGTTTTGCATCGCTTGGCCTTGGAATACTTTTAAGAATCTGTTTTGTTCTCACTGGTCTAGCGTTAAAGACTTTTTGAATGATATCGACTTTTGTGAGTTGTTTCTGTGATAGAAATTGATATAGCAGAGTTTTTTTTAATATTTTTACATCCGATGTCTTCATTGATATCCTTAAGTTTCCGCTACAGTTGCAGAGTAATTTCGGTTTCCTAATATTGTTTTGTACAAGGTGGCGCAAAAGTAAACTTCCGATGTTTTTTGGTTGTAATTAAAAAAAAAAAAAATGAAAGACTTTGATTCTTCTTGTGGATTGTTTTTATTTGGTCTTTTAATTTTTTTTACATCAAGTCGGGAATATGATGTCATGTAAATGGCCGCCGCCACAGTTGATTGTCATTTGAGCCCTTTTTATGGCATTCTCCATCACGTTGGCCAAAACCGCGATAGGTCCTCACATTCTTGACGGATATTGTCTTTAAAAGCTGCAAGAGTCTGAGGGTTGTTGACATAAACCCGCGACTTCAAAAAGCCCCACAAAAAGAAGTCTGGAGCGGTCAAATCAGGGGATCTTGCTGGCCAGTGCAAATCGCCAAAACGGGAGATTAGGCGCCCGGGAAATGCATCCTTCAGCATATCGGTTGTGGCACGTGCAGTGTGTGCCGTTGCACCGTCCTGTTGGAACCACATGTTTTCCAATCCCAATTCATCAAGTTGCGGCAAAAAGAACTCGTTGATCATTGCTATGTAGCGCTCACCATTCACAGTAACCGTTTGGCCCGCGACGTCTTCGAAGAAAAAAGGTCCGATGACTCCTCTAACGAAAACAGCACACCATACAGTGACTTTGAGCGGGTGTAATGGCTCTTCGTGGGTTATACGCGGATTTTCAGTACCCCAGATGCGTAAATTTTGCTTATTTACATACCCGTTAAGATTGAAATGGGCCTCATCACTCATGATTATTTTTGATGAAAAATCATCTTCCTCTTGGTGGTGATTAAGGATGGCTTGAGCGTATGTTAGACGCGATTGGCGGTCAGCAGCTAACAGCTGATGCACCGTCTGGACTTTGTACGGAAACATCAAACATTCAAATCTTGTACCAAAATTCGCTGTAAAGACCGTTGACTGATACCCATTTGCGTGGCACGTCGTCTGGTCGATGTCGACGGCGCTTCCATGACATCCTCGACTACAGCAGCAATATTCTCTGCAGAACGGCTACTCCGGGGTCTGCCACGCCTGGCAGCATCTCGTGTTGTGCCAGTCTCTTCGAGGCGAGCGGCTAAACCTCGCAGTGTTTCACCAGTAGGCGTTGGGCGGCCAGGAAATCTGCGACGAAATTCACGTTGTGTCAAAGTCACCGACCGATTATTGGTCAAATAAATAGTCAGCAATATTCCGCGTTCTGGAGCAGTGTAGCGTAACATTGTTTATTAACGTGTATTTCGCATGTGTTTACTACACAAATGTCAAAACAGAATTGACATTAGGGGCCAATCGAAAAATTTATAGAATTAGGATTACTTTTGCGTCACCTTGTACTTTTAGGAGATACTTGGATAGTAAGTTCGCCCTTTAACCAGTTTTCGAAGCTGCTATAAAATCTTTGTTTGCTCCAACCATCTTTTCTGTAGCACTTTGTTAAGTTTTTTTTACGAAATCCGTAATTTTATTTTCCAAGTCCAATTGCACTTCGGTCCGTCTTGAATATAAGTTTGCTTTTCTTTGAACATAACGTATCCAACCATCTTTTCTGTAGCACTTTGTTAAGTTTTTTTTACGAAATCCGTAATTTTATTTTCCAAGTCCAATTGCACTTCGGTGCGCCTTGAATATAAGTTTGCTTTTCTTTGAACATAACTTAGAACATCTTCCCGCTTTTTTTTAAGATACTCTTCCGATAATTTTTTATAGCTGAAGCTCTTCATGTTTTATAAAGATTATAGATCTTACACAACATTATACTATGTTCCTAGGTAGCTTAAATAAGTACAATAAAAAGTGCTAAAAATAGGTAAAATGTGCTAATAAATTAATAATAAATTTAGATACCTATCACTACATATAGGGCTTGGTGTATTTATATTTGAGTCATATGAACAGGTAAAATAAAATAGAAAAACATGTTGGGAGTTATTTCATTAAAATGGAAAAAGTGTTCTACAGACGGGTCCAGACTGGTGCAATAGTATATAAGTATGGTTTAAAGAGGACACTTTCCCATTTCTTCTGGTAATAAAATTTGTTTAACCCCTTTTCACCCTCAAAAGTTCTATTCCATTAAAATTTGACTAAAATATAGTACCTGAGAAAACATTTAATAACACAGCAGAAATACGGTGATACATCATACCATTTCTTAAAGTTTCTATTAACAAAAAGTCAGTTGATAAAGAAGAATTTCAGTTATAGCAACCAAACTTTTGTTACCCCTTCTAAAATTTTTGTAGCCACAACTGTAAAATTCGTTTACTAAGGTAGAAACATTCGATTGATAACAAATTCGGTTGCTATCACGAATCTGTTTTCTCTGTGTATATAAAATACATATGTATTAAACCAAATTAATAAACTAGAATTTCGTTTCCAATATTTTGTTTCAGATGACTTTATGCAAATAATGCGTAAAAACAAGGGCGGTACAATGTGATTGACATGTTTGCTAAACACAAAACAAAACGAATTTTCTTAATTAAATTTAATACAAATCTATATTTACAAAATCAATCAAGTGGCTAAAAATACTACTACTGAATACAACAATTATTATTATGAAACATAAATAAACATAAAAAACCAAGATAAAATAAAAACAAACAAACATCTCATAAATACGGGTAAAAAAAACCTTGACCAAAGTCTATCTAAATAAAATCCAACCAAAACAATTTATATAAATATGTACGTGTAGATACATGTGCCTTTTGTACATATTAGATATTGTGTTTATATGAACATTAAGATACATACATATTAATATCAATATACAAAATTATGTATTTTTTATGTCTTGTTTACATTAGGGCAATAACAATTTTACAGTTTTAGCAAATATGAAAAAGTCTCTAGAAATTATCATTTAAAATTATTCACAAAAACCATATTATTTTATCGCGGTTGTTAAAAGTTTAGCCATCAAACTTAATGCGTTTACTTATCGATTCAAATTAATTCAAAATTTTTAAATTTCGGCTGTTTTGCAAAATGGGTTTGTGGGTGAGGTTATAGCCCTAATATTCATGCCTACATTTGTGTATACATACATATTTTAACTTATTATGAATATGTACATAAGATTATGTATCGCAAAATGATGTATTTATTAAGTTTTGTGTTATTTCTTTCTTTGTATTTTTATTATTTTTATTATGTTTTTGTTTTGTTTTCATTTATTAACTGCTAAACCACAAGTGTGTGAAATTCATTCACCTTTAATTTCATTATTTGTATTTTTTTTTTTCTTTTTTTTTGTAGTTTAATTTAAAGTGTTTTTTTGTCTGTCTGTTTATCTGTTTTGTTTGCATGTTGTTTATTTGTAAAGAGGACCAGAAGAAAACAAATAAATAAATAAAACCAACAACAACATAACAAGCCTGAATTATTTATTAACTAAATATCAACTCGAGCAGACTCCATGGGGCCACTACAAACTTTGAATAAAAATACAAAAATTTTACCAATGTTGGCTACAGCTACCGCTAAAATGCCGATATCAATAGCGGTAAATAAAACATTTTAAATTATAAAAATACAAATTTGATAATTGAAATTTGCAGAATTTAAAATGTAATACATATAATACCACCATATATGTATGTACTCGTATACTAAGGACTGAGATCGAAAAATGTTTAACATACATACATATGTTAATAAAAGTGAAACCACCAAACTTACAGTTCTGAATCCCTGTTTATTTGATTGAAATTATTGTAACAATTTACAAAAGAAAAAAATATTTTTATACTTCTGATCACATTAACCAAACAGGAACAGTCTGATCGATCTTCTATAACGCGGTCCTACTTTACAGGCAGATTTGAACATATGTACTTGTTTTGCGATACGAATCTACTAATACGTATTCATATTGTTGAAATGTGTATAAGCAAGCATTGGCATAGAAATATTTGCAAGTTTAGTTATATGTGGAGAGAATTGAAAATTGGACACATTCTATTTTATAATTTGTTAAAGTTTTTTATTAAAAAGCTTAAAAAATGCATTGAAGGATCGATTTTTTTTGAATATATGAAAAACTTTTTGGGGAATATACTTGAAGATTTTAGATTTTGAGAAAAAATCAAATCTGGGGTAAAATTGACATTTGTGTAATTGTAAACCTTAAAATAATAGAATTTTTTTTTTTAAATTTTTAATGATTTAGTTTTACCTAATTTGAAATCTTTTCGATGTATTAGATTTTTTGGGCAAAAATACGAAGTTTCGTCTTAAACTCTTGTCACTAAGAAAGGATAAATTGCTGTAATATAATATTTTATTTACACAACTTGAGTTATTTGGATTTTGTATAAATGTTTAAATAAGATTCCCGTCTATCTTTATTTGAGTTTTGAATAAGAAATCTTGATCCTGTGTTGGTTTTAATTTTCATAATCAAACAAATTTGTTAAAGTTTATATTTGTTTTTCTAAAGGAAATCCTTTAATCCTTTTCAAAGTTTAAATACATAAATTCAAATACGTGTTTCCGATATATGAGAAACCCTAATGTATAGTATATACAATAGGGTGGCTCTTATTTTGGACTTTTTTGAATTTCAATGCACTCAAGAACTCAAATTGTTCTCCATCATCTGAAAACCAAATGCTGAAAATTTTAGCAAAATCGGAAAACGTTCAGAGATTGAAAGCTTCAAGTTTTGGATCTTAGAAGCAATGCTATTAAAAAAATAAATTAAATAAATGTTGAAAAAAAAAAAAAAAATCCAATTAACAATGGTACAAAAAACCTATGTTAATTAGATTATATAGGCTTTTAAGTACCACATAGCCAATTCTGGGACTCGGAGAAATCATGGACAGATTCTTGCCATTTTCAACAGAGCTTGTCTTTAGGTCAAAATAAATATGTGTTCAAAATTCAATGATGTAGGTTTTCTCACATTTTCACATCAATGTTGCCCATTTTCAATAACAAGCAATTCTGATTTGTTCTCATCAGCCTGAGTGGTTTGTCATTCCGTTTATGATTTCCACATTTTTCATTTGCGAAAATTTCATCCCTTTACGGTTCTTTCCTCAAGACCATATCGTGAAGGACGGACATTGCTAGATCGTTTTAGAATTTTATAATGACCCAGAATATATTGTATTATTTTAGTAAAATAAATACTTTTTACTGCTACCTTTTTTATTGAAAAATAATTTTTTAAATTTAAAATCTATTTTTTAGTGAAAAAAATCAATTTTTTTAGTAAAAAAATCCATTTTTTAGTAAAAAATCCATTTTATATCAAAAAATCCTTTTTTTAGTAAAAAATCCATTTTTAGTAAAAAATAAATTTTTTGTAAAAAAAAATAAATTTTTAGTAAAAAATCCATTTTTTAGTAAAAAATCTATTTTTTAGCACAAAATCCTTTTTTTAGTAAAAAATCAATTTTTAGTAAAAAATCCAATTTTTTAGCAAAAAATCCATTTTTTAGCAAAAAATCCATTTTTTAGTAAAAAATCAATTTTTAGTAAAAAAATCCATTTTTAGTAAAAAATCCATTTTTTAGTAAAAAATCCATTTTTAGTAAAAATCCATTTTTTAGTAAAAAATCCATTTTTAGTAAGAAATAAATTTTTTGTAAAAAAAATAAATTTTTAGTAAAAAATAAATTTTTAGTAAAAAATCAATTTTTAGTAAAAAATCCAATTTTTTAGCAAAAAATCCATTTTTTAGTAAAAAATCAATTTTTAGTAAAAAAATCCATTTTTAGTAAAAAATCCATTTTTTAGTAAAAAATCCATTTTTTAGTAAAAAATCCATTTTTAGTAAAAATCCATTTTTTAGTAAAAAATCAATTTTTTTAGTAAAAATCAATTTTTAGCAAAAAATCCTTTTTTTAGTAAAAAATAAATTTTTTGTAAAAAAAATTAATTTTTAGTAAAAAAATAAATTTTTAGTAAAAAAATAAATTTTTAGTAAAAAAATAAATTTTTAGTAAAAAAATAAATTTTTAGAAAAAAAATTACTGAGTCACTATGGAGTCTATGAACCTAACATTTACAATTTATTAACACGTATAAGGTCAATAAGTTGTTGAATGTTAGGTTAATACAAGTTTACTTAAGCGCACTTTAAATATTCGCACATGCAACTGACCAATCAGCAATAAGCAAAAGTGAAAAATATATATAATACATGGTACATGAAAACATGAGAAGTGCATAGTAAGCAGTCTTTGATTTCAACAAAATAGTAGAGAATTTTTTACAAGGTGTGTGAATTGCCAGCATTATTTTAAAGTATAATAATGAATTAAATATAATGTTTTATATATGAATGGAAAGGTAATCAAATGTAGTTTTTAAAAATTTCAATATTTAGGCAACTCCTTAATTATTTTAATATGAAAATTAACAAAATGTAAAGTAAATATTTTTGAGAGAAATAACTATTTCGTTGTCCGAAATATTTTAATTTTATAACTTTTTAATTGCGACTTTCGAAAACTCATCAGCAACCTGCAATGACGTTCGTTAATTAAGTGAATTAGTTAAGTTTAGTTAAAGATTTTCTTAAAGAATAACCAGAAAAAGGGAAGTTGATTGAACTTTAATGAACTTTTTTTTACAGATTTCATGTAGCCTTATCAAGTTGTAATAAAGCGTTTTTATAGCTTTGAACCAAATTATGTGAAACTTTGAAAAACATATTAAAGAATTTCCAAAAAATTAAAAACATGTTTTTAAAGTCCCATAAGCTATCAAAGAAGCTTCTGTCCGAGTTTTAAAATACTAGAGCTTTAAAGAAAGCTTTGTTAACCTTTAGCTAAACTATCAAAAAACGAATAAAAGTTTTTAGAATGACTTAGCAAGAGCCCAATATCTCTCTACTGGACTCAGCTCCAGGCCTCTCTTGGTACAAATACCACAATATTGTTCTTGTACCACTCAAGACCTTACTTACCATAGTAATAGAATGCCAAATCAGTCCAAAAATAAGTGGACACATTAAGAAGTCTTATGAATGGAAACATATATTTTTGTAAATATTCCTTGATGTAAATTTCGGTATTTATAGAGCCGTTTGTAACAAATGTTTGGCTTTTTTGCCGCAACTGCATATTGCTTGCCATACCAAGAACTTTTTGGGAAATTTTGTTTGCTTTGGGTCCTAAACTTTTCTTCAACATTCCCTCGAGCATCTGCAATATAAAAATATAGACCCAGAAGCTGCGAAAAATTTTCCATGCGTACATTTCGTCATCCATTATGCAGCAGGTATATTTTTTGTATAAAATTTGACTTCAATTTCCGTGCTCTGTCTTTGGCCTCTAAATTTTTAGCAGAGTTCCTATCAGGAACTTTTTTAACTTTTCTGTTATACATACGATTTTGTATAGAAAATACGTTTATAAACAATATTTTCAACAGAAAATTCTATTATACACAATATTTTCTAAATAAAATTCAGTTAAACACACGGATTTCTATAGAAAACTCTATTATACGCAAGATTTTCTATAGAAAATACTGTTGTACACAAGATTTTCTAAACAAAATTCCATTATACACAAGATTTTCTACAGACAATTTTGTTATACACAAGATTTTCTAAACAAAATTCCGCTATACACAAGATTTTCTAAAGAAAATTCTATTATACACAATATTTTCTACAGAAACTTCGGAAGTGCACAACATTTTCTACAGAAAATTCTGTTATACACAAGAATATCAGCCATTAAAATAGCGGCTAACTGCCTCAGTTATAACAAGATATCAGACTCATATATACTCTGACAGTAAGGCCGCAATAAAATCTTTAATAGGTGTATACACTGCATCTAATCTACTCCAGGAATGCCGGACATCCTTAAACAGGATGGAGAGAAATTCAACAGTCGTACTCAAGTGGACACGGAGATATTATAGGCAACCGTGTTGATGATGATTTTGCGAAAAAAGTCGCCATGCTGCCTGACGGAGATATAGACTTCCTATGAGGGATTCCGTTATCCAAATGTAAGCTTCATATTAGTAACTTCTACTACTTATGAGCTCGTCAAGACAAGATGGGGTTGTGAACCCACATGTACAAAATGGCGCAAAAGTAATCCTCCTCTCAGAAAATGCTATAAATTTTGCCGATTATTGGTCAAATAAATAGTCAGCAATATTCCGCGTTCTGGAGAAGTGTAGCGTAACATTGTTTATTAACGTGTATTTTGCATGTGTTTACTACACAAATGTCAAAACAGAACTGACATTAGGGGCCTCGCAAAATTTATAGCATTTTCTGATAGGAGGATGACTTTTGCGCCACCTGTTACTATAACCAGAACGTAGGGCCCCGACTGAATCGTGGACGTACAACATATCTTCTTGGCTTGACACGCTCACAGTTGAGTGGAGTAGTGGCGGTCATTACCGGTCACTACACTTTTGACAACCATGCGAGGATACTTGGCTTGCCCTACAACGACTTCTGCAGAAGTTGTCAAAACGAGGAGGAGGAGGTGGATGAGACCATTTTTGACATCTCCTTTGTCACTGTCCGGCATTAGCAGATTTATGCTGAAAGTTTATGGGACATTGTTCCCTAAATAGTCTTTCTGAACTCTCGAATATGAAGCTAGAGTACTTTTTGCCTTTATAAGGAATATTAATTGTCTAATCAGACCAGACATGGGGATCTCCATAGAGTGACCTATTAACTGTCAATTCACTGGCACGCATTCAATTAATCTCCTCTCCTCTCTTTCTTCGGACACTCTTCACTGCTTCAATCTTTTCATCACATCTGACTTTTTCATTTCTATCTGTCCCTGTTTTCTATCTTTATACTTTCAGGTAACAGGGACCTATTGCATGGATCCACGAAATACCCTTGTTGAAACATCAGACGAACAAAATTGCCCAGAATAACCAGAAAATTATATTTGTAGTCAACGCTTAATAAATATGTTCATGACATTTAAGAGTTCGAAGATCTAAATACTATCCAGAATGTCATTTGGATTGGCCGGTAAGATTGAACTCGGTGTTGTTCAAAATAAATTCCTTGTAAATTAAAGTAGAAGAAGTTTAAGCTGTTGAGGATCTGTATTTAGAGGCCGAAGGCGGTAAGAAACAAGTTAATACTTAAAGAACCCAATGTAGAGGCGAATGTGTACAAGATATTTAGTTCTATACAGATTATCAATCCGAGAACATTACACTTTACATCTTCGCAGTTATCTTATTATGAATGTCAGGTGTTTAATAATGTAACCAAAAGAGAAAGATTTTTATAAATTCCTCAACAGCTCGTCTAGATAACGGTATGTAGAAGAGCAATTTCGGACATGCTTGGTTGTATGTTATAAATTGACTTTCCTTTGCTTTTTTTACCCAGCAGTTCTAGGAGGCAGTCCCGTAATAGTGATTTTACCCATCATTTAGGATGGGAACTAGTTACCTCAATTGACCCTCTTTGATTACAATGAGACTGTCTAATAGCTGGTCCAAAGAAGTCAACGCATTGGATTCAAATCCTGATTAAATAGCGTCAGTTACCTTACTAGCTACCTAACTGGTAACTTGATGATATATATAACCTCAAATATTCAGCTAAAAAAAACATATCATAGGCAATCCAATAAACGATAGCTTGCAAACAAATCTTTCTTCGACAAATCTCCAATGGATTGCTTTTGGTGGGTAAAATAACTACTTTCTAAAAAGCAGTACAAAATAAACCTTAAAAGTGGCTTCATTATTGGTTACTAAGAGACACTAAAGTGACTATTGACTTCATGCTATGTGACATGGGATATCAGTATATTTAAGCAAAAATATAAATGACCTGTATAAGATTTATATCAACACAATTTGTATAAAACCAGTTTGAACGAATTACTCACAAAACGTTTAAAGTGTCTACACTACAGATTACTTAGAGCCACTTAAATGACAATTGTCTTCACGCTAGATTACGTAGGATGTATAAAGTAACCACTTGTCTTCTCTCTGCACTACAAAGAGAACATACGTGTCAAATGACCACAATATATAAATTGGGGTCAGTCAAGTTATAAGACATTTGTGACGATTACTGTTTATAAGGGGACACATTGACTACTTGCTTAACTTTCTTCACACAAATAGACACAAATAAATACTTCAATAGCCGAATAATCTGTTTTAACTAGGATTGTCAATTATTCCAGTTTGATTATGATCGAATAAAAGCAGAAACTAAGGACTGTAGAAATTCTCGATTAAAGCAGAAACTGAGGACATATTTTATTATTATATGAGCGATCAGCTTTATTAAAATCAACTTTATAAAAATCATAACCCATAAAGTAACGCCTGAACATTTATTACGCGAATTTTATAATCTCCAAGTTGATTTCTTTGTTATTGATTTTCGGTGAATAAAACATATTGTAATTCTTAGAAAACTGTGAGAAATCTGAAAAAATTGTATATTAGGTGATAAATAACTGCTTACTTCAAATTTTAACAATATACCCTCCTCAATCCCAAGGAAAAATCACGCGTCGGAAGTCTTAAAAAATACTTTTTTATGCTTCTGGAAGAAACAATGGAATAAAAACTTTGTTCAAGGTCATAAAGGACGAAAGGATTCTGAGATATTTTAGGTGCAGCCAGCTGGATATTCGAAACAAAATTAAATAAAAAATACTTATTTATTTAGACATTTTTCTTTTTAAATTCATGAAAATAATTATAATCCTCGATGAAAATTAATTGATTAGGAGTGGAACTTCATGAAGAGCTACCGATATTTTGTAAGACACAGAAACATGCTAAAATAAAAGTCATTTGTGATTGAGGCAAAACTTCGGGTAGTGGCGACTCTTCTCTTTCCATTAATTCTTCCGCTATTTCCTCTTTAAAAGCCTAACTGTTTTGTTCCACCTCATTTTCTTCATCATCATAAATATCTTCAATATCGGTTTCCATGAGCAGGTCAACAATATGTTGCTCTGTAAATTTACTTGGCATTTTTTTCGAAATAGGTTGCAAATGTGCAGCGGGCTGGAGATGTAAAAAAAAAATGCCTTGATTATTGAATTGTTAACATTAAAATTATATATTTCTTTTAGTTTTTATACTTCACAACTTTAATTAATGGTTAAGTGCCCAAGAAAACCTGTTCTACGAACAACTGATCACAATATTAATTAAACAATTTTTATGTTTTTAGAACAAGAAACATGTTTAGCTAGCTGTATAAAAGGTCGTAAGACGAAAAATTATTTTTTTAAGCTAGTCTGCAGACGTTTGACAAATATCCAGTAGGCTGCACGCCAGGATTGTGGAGGATACATTACCAAACTACTTCGATGTAATTTGTAATTGTTCCAAATTATGTTAAAAAAGTAACTACATATCATTACCAAGTTTTTGCTGAACTAAACTACATAACAAACATAGTATGGCTAATGTAGGGAGCAAATGAAAACTGGTTACAGTTGTTTACAATATTTATTTCGCGTATGGAATTCTTTCACTCATTATGATGATGAGTTTTTATTTTAACAAAAACAACTTCAGACAATAACAGAATGTAAAAAAAAACCAACAATAACCAAAGAAGAAGTTGTTTACGATTTTCACTTTTTTCTTAAAAAAAAAAAACAAAAAAAAAAATTGTTATGCTAAAAACCAACAATTTATAAGTAAATAAAAACACCAAGAAAGAAAGAAAGAAACAATAAAAATTGTCATTCAGTCATTTAGTTAGACAAAAAAAATTCAATAAATATTTTTATTTATTGTTGCATTTGTTATTTGTTCGTTTAATAACAATACAAATTGGAGCTGATTTATCAATTTTTTTTTATTCAATTATTGGTTTATCTTAGTACTCAGACGGAATGACAGGTTTAAGTCAATTATTTTTTTTTTTTAATTATAAGTGACTTCAAAACTTGACGTTGTATTGTAACAAGTTAGGGAACGCCGCCAAAAAACATATTAAGAAGACCAATGACATTCCTTGACTTAAGGTAAATAAAATATACTTATTTGAATTGTTTTATTTATTTCAAAAACTCAAAACAAATAGGTATTTAGTTTTATTTTATTTGATACTGTTTGATCTTACAAAACACTTGTAAGTGATTGTGTACACAAAATGTTTACTAAAGAAAGTCATTACGCTTTTTTAGGCACGGATCCAGGTTAACCATTTGGACATGCGTTACCGACCCTAAGTTTAAGCGCATGATTTGTATGTGGAATGTCAGCAGGTTTGCCACATTGACCCCTGCTTATTTCTTTTAACATTTGATCCAATATATAACTAAGACAGTGTGTATCTTCCAATTTCTTTATATGGGTCATTAGCGATGTAAAATTTTCTACTGGGCATTTAAATGTTTTATATAAATATTTCATATTTATTTGAAAATTTAAAGAATTTTTTTTGTTTCTTTTGTTAATTAAAAACATAAAAACGATTTATGACAAGATTATTAACACGGGTAAAATAAAATGTATACATATTTTGCTTACTAACTACGAGTATCATATTTAAAAAATATTTAAACAAAAACGTGTATGAATATTTAAAAGAATAATTTTTGTTTAGCTTTTTTGAAACGAAATTTAATCACATTTGGTCGCTAACATTAAAGAAATATGTATGCCGTTATAAAAATAATGTTACTTTTGAAATTTGAGAGCAAATGGTTTCAAGAAAAGTATTATTAATTCATTACTAGCTTTGTTTTAATACTAATTAGATTAACAGGTTTTACAGCAAATCTTTTCCGTGTTTAAATGTAATTTTTAGCTTTTTTTTAGTATTTCTTACTAAACTAGAAATTTACCTAGTATTTACTGGAAAATATTAAATTCTCTACAAATTTACTATCGCTTTTGTATACCAACTGATAAACATAAAATCATCCTAATTAAAATAGCTTCATTTAACTAACCTAGAGGCTAAGTCTCGTATTCGAACTTGAGATTTTTTTCTTCTAATTTTGGGTTTCCCTTATTCCATAACGAGCGAGTTTTTACTCAAAAGCTAAGAAGCATCCCAAATAACTGGGTGTATGATTTAAAAACTCGGAATTTTTTCAAAAGTTTAGCTTATACTTATTTTGAAACATTTGTACAATATAAATTTATTCAAAGTATTGGCCATTGTTAGCTATGACATTTTTTCCATCTTTCTGTCAACATATTGTTACGAATTTGCATTAGCGATTTGAATTTAACGATCCGTAACGACTGCCTGCCACATTCATGATGTTTTTAAACATGCTCATCTGTAGAAGCTTCTACTTGTCAACAATGTTGATAGCACGCAGTTTAAGCAGCAAACATTAACATTGAAAGCTCTAGAATGCGGATATTCTAGTTTTGTCCGTTACGAACCATCATGAGATACTCGAAGGAATATGACACTGTATTAATAGTGGCAGCGGTTGCAGTCAGTAGTAAGTTAATCATAGGCGCTGTTCTAGTAAAAAACATCAACTGCATTACCAATGTATTCTTGCACATTATAAAGTGTCCATCGGTTTCAGCGTGCAAGAGATGGTATGCGCGGTTTAGATGTGTTGATTTTGACACGAAAGATAAAGATCGTCGAGACTAGCCAAACAAGTTTGAAGACCAAGAAGTGGATGCATTACTCCATGAAGACTGTTGTAAAACTCAACAAGAGCTTGCAAAATCATTGGGAGCTACTCAAGCAGCATTTGCAAATTTTTTTCGAGCAGCAGGATTTATCCAAAAGATTGGAAATTGAATACCATACGAATTTAAATCGAGAGAACTTGAAAGACGATTTTGCATATCCGAAATGATGCTAAAAGAAAATAATTTTTGCATCGAATCATTACTTGTAATGAAACCTAAATCCATTACAATAACCCGAAGCATAAGAAATCGTATGTTATGTCCGGACAACCAGTCGAATCGACAAAAAAGCCAAATATCCAGGCGCTAATTCTCCGTATTTGGTATGAACAAAAGGATCTATCATAAGCTGCTGAAATCCGACCAGACCATAGCGAGCATTAGCCGAAAAACGCCCAGAATATGCAGCCAGACATGAAAGCATAATATTCCATCCATGACAATGCTAAACATGTTGCAATACCTGTTAAAAACTATTTTAAAAGAAGTGGTTGGGAAGTTTTGTCACACCCGACTTATAGTCCAGACCTTGCGTCGTCCGACTACTCTTTGTTTCGATCGTTGCACAGTGGTTTAGAAAGTTTTTTTTTTTGGAAATAATTCGGGATCTTGGGAACTATTTGAGATATTGTTATGAAATTTCACATGGTTGGAGCTGAGATATTTTCGAGTTGATTTGCAGTTGTTCAGCTTCCTAGAGCTAATGGGAGCCAGTGGGTTGCTCCTCAAAGTTGGTCACCTCGGGTCTAAATTTTTTTTTAAAAAAATCGCCAAAAATCTATTTATGATTGGAATGAGCTGAAATTTAAAATATAATTAGTGCTTAAGAAGATCTACAAAAAATGTGCTTACATGTTTAGGTTATGTCTATTAGTTGAAAAGATATTTAGGTTTATTAATTTATTTTTTTTTAATTTTGCTCGATCTTTTTATGGGTTTTTAGATGTGGTGGGCCTACGGAGGGTCAAATTTTTTTTCTAAAATATCGCCTATATTGGTGATAAAACTATAAATAAAATAAAAGAAACTTCCTAACAGTTATCTTGTCCCTATAAAAAGCTAAACGCATCCAAAATTGGAACAAGTCAAAAGTGCCATATATTTTAAGTTTTTTCCCAAAAAGGCCCATATATTTTTTCTTTTGTAGAAAAAAAAAATTTCTTTGGGACTCTATACAATTTTTATAGGATCCGGAAAGAGAATTTAATGCAAAATCGTGTAAAGTAAACATTGGCTCACTTAAGCAGACACAACACCCCCGATATCTATCCAAACTTGGCCAATTTTTAGCAAAAATTTCCGATTTGAGTAAAAAATTCTAAAAAGGCAAAGCACAGATCCTCAAAAAATCTTCATATTTGTATAACCCTATATGCTTCTTAAATATCTAAAAAGTTTTTTTACTATCGCACGGTAAATAACGTCACAGTAGGCACTTTTCTAAAAAAACTCAGTTTTTGGAAGACATTTTCCCCGGTTTAGGAATTTCGGTATTTGAAAATAAAAAATGTCAAAAGTTATAATGTCGCTGATTTAAGGATGATTGAAGGTATATAAGTTCCAAATTTTGTTATGATACCTTTAACCATTAAAATTTTACATTGATTCAAATTTTATATATTTCTTCATGGAAAATCACCATATTATAATTTTTTAAGTTTTTAAAGTAAATTACGTCCCAAAAGCTTATAAAATTATTTGATTTTACCAAAATATCAATCTTCATGTCTTAAGGTTTTCAACAATAGCAAATACTAATATAAAAAGCCTTTATTTACTCCTTAGAAGTTATACAAACCTTCCGGGCTTTGGAAAATTTGTACATTTTTTCATACATTGCAAGTCTTGAGGACTCTTTGTAGTAAACTAAGTTCCAATACGTCTATTACAAAGCGTCAGCTAGTTTTTTTTGACTTCAACGTCAAAAGTTTAGTTTAACTTGTCTATGATAGACCTAAAGTCCACTCTTAAGTAAAGACGAGTCTAATTCTAATTATTTTTGACTATGATTATGGACCATAGTGTTTTACAAAAATCGGAAAAATAGACAAATTATGTTCATTTTGTTATATTAAATACACTACTGGTGAAGTTAGAAGAAGTCCATTGTCTGGGCGAAGAGGAGCAGTGAAATTTAACGGAAGTCCTAAAAGAAAACAATATACATACATAATAGAAATATATATTTATGTATGTAAGTATTCCATTTTTAATAAAATCAATAACCCCATTTATTTAAACAAAATTCTTAAATTTTCCTATATCAAATAAGTGTACCTACATATACGCTAATTTGACACGTGATTTACGTACAAATAAACTAAATATTTAAATATTGTGTTTGGGTTTTATTTTCTTTATGAGTATAAATTTATTATCGCTCCCATTGTATATATAAAAAAAACATATAATTTATTCTTCATTATTTATCGATTTAATACAATAAAACAGCCATAAATATGTTTTGAACAAAACAACACATTGCAATTGACTGGCTGGCAATTGAGGTGTTAAAATTATGTCAAGCAGGCCCGTGCAGCGTTGAGGTGTTTATTTTTTAAATTTTTTTTCCACAAAATAAAAGTAATATTTTCTGCATATTGTTGCTGTTCTGTTTCCTTAAAATGGCAAAAACAACATATAAATGTCAACAACAATGGCAGTAACAATAACAATAACAAAAACAGCAATATCAGCAGCAATACCACATATAATAAAAACAATAACAACAACAGCAGCAGTAAAAAATAACGACAGTCACAAATTTTGTTCAGATCACACATTCATAAATCCCGCCAAAAGAAGTTCACTGATCGCATTTGTACAAGTAATTTTGTTGTTGTTGTTATTGTTGAATTATTAAATAAATAAATAAATATGTAAATAAGAAAGTAAATAAAATAAAAAAAACAAAACAAAATATTTATGTATGTATTTCTGTAAGTGAGTATGTCTGTATTTATTTATTCGAGTATTGTTGTTCATTCGCATTTAAACAGGTGTGGAAAGGAATTAAATGCTTGTTCGTAGGATTTTTAAAAAACTTTGCCAAAAAGAAGAAGGAACAATATTTTTGGTTATATTTTTGATTCAATAACATTTACAAATTCTAGTGTTCTATTTTTTTTTTTCAAAATTTCAATAATTTATATTCGTGAGCGATTTTCGGAATTGGGCCTTATATGGGAGCTATGACTAATTATGGACCTATCGCCATGAAATTAGGTTGTGTTATTTATGTCTATATGAAAGTTGTTTGTGTTGAATTTTATGTATATACCTACATTTTTAAGAGATTTATGCTTGTTAAAGTGATTTTCGGAAGTGGCCCTTATTCGGGAGCTATGACTGATTATAGACCGATCATAACAAAATTTGGTGACATAAATTCGGTATATATAGAAAAACTGGTGTAGATACCTATATAAATTAAACATTTATGACCGATAAAGTCTCATTTCGAGAGGACATTTGTATGGGGGCTAGGTGAAATAATGGACCGATTTCAGCGAGTTTCAATAGGCTTTTGGTCCTTGGGCAGAAAAAATGATATGTACTATATTTTATCGAAATATCTTCAACATTGCGACCTGTACTCTGTTTTTACATAGACAACCAGCCAGCCAGACGGACGGACATCGTTTAACCGACTCAGAAAGTGATTCTGAGTCGATCGGGTTAAAGTGATCTGAGTAAGATGGGTGTTAGACAATATTTTTGGGCGTTACAAACATCTGCACAAATCCAATATACCACCTCCACTATGGTGGTGTAGGGTATAAAAATATTGATCATACGAGTGTTTCCTCACAATTAAACTTCAAATTACAGTTTATTTCTTTAATTTAAAAAAAAATAATACAACATTTTTGTAACAACTTAGACTTAGTCATTTTCAAATATCCAATAAAATTATGGAGTACTAGCTGACCCGGTGCGCTTCGCAGCCACAATTGGATGAAATAAATAGTACTATTAAGTTTCCCTTTCAACATTTTGTATTCCCACTCAACATCATGATTATGGGTCCATTATTACAGAAAATGCTAAAGAAATGTATAACTAAAGTTACCTTTTGTGAATTCTAACTCATTCATAATCATGTGTGCCTAATTTTTAATTTTTAGGTTTATTATTACAAAATAGTCAAAAAGTATTATTAGTTGGAAAAAAGTACCCATTTTTAGATTTTAACTCTGTCAAGATCATATGTGTTTAATTTTCTGCTTATAGGTTCATTATGTATTATAGAAATTTAAAAAAATACCATTCAAAGAACGAAAAAATACTAATGAGTCGATTATGGATGGCAACCGAACTTTAGTTGCGTTGTCAGTTGCCTAAATGGTATTACAGATGGCAACTGGCAGCTATCTTTTCTGTTGCCGAATTGGCAACCAGAAATTTTTAGTTGCCCTCTGGCAACGCAACTGAAGTTCGGTTGCCTTCCATAATCGACCCATAATAGTTATTGTTACCTCAATGGCATATAGATGGCCTAATGACTTTATTTCTTTATTCAAAAGCATATTAGTAAAAAATTGTATATATTAAAAAGTACCATTAGAGGAAAAAGTACCAATTTTCCACACTTAAACCACCGTAAAGTTTTAAATCAAAGTAATTTCCTTATTCTATGTTCAATATTATATTAGAAAATCCAAAAAGTACTATTTGGAGAAAAAATACTCCATAGTTTGGTTTATTTCTCCATTTCTGGTATCATAATACAATTGAGCTGCCTATTCTTGATTATTTCTGAGCAGTATATTAGCCTACTTTAATGTATATAACCTAACTAATTTAATATATTAAAAAGGTACCATTAAAATAAAAAGTACCAATTTTCCTTTATCCTCTTGAACACCCGTCAAGTTTGAACTTTAAATGTGTATAGCATTTCCTATATTATCAACTGATTTTGTTTCCATAACACTTAATATTTAATAAATTATCACAAAACCGAACCGAAACCGATCGGTTTTCGATTTTTTAAAACCGAAACCACGGTTTTGAAATTCTTCGGTTTTTTGGAAACTCTACTCTCAAGGCACATAATTGACAAGTTCATAAAAGTAATTCATTTTCTATTCTCTTAAGATGTAAAAATGAAGGCTCTCCACTACAATTTGTAATCATAAAGGAAAAGTATATTTTTGTAGCAACTTCAACGTTTCTCCAAAACTTCAGAAATATTAATATAACCATTTTGCTGAATATTAATAGCAGTATTACGCGCAGACCATCTTGTATCCGGGAGAGATTTCGAGACTTTTTTTGCTTCTAAATACGCTGACATAATTTCCCATCTTTTGGTTGAAGACGAGCAAAAATTTAAGAATGTTTGGACTAATTGAAAGTGTGTTACTGCTTCTGCAACACATTTACCAGCCTGAACAACTACAAAGTTTAGTGAATGTGCTGCACATGGGAGGAAAATTGCAAATTCACATTTTAATATTGTTACGATTTTTCAATAGCGATTTGAATTTAACGGCCTGCAGCATTCATCATGTTTATAAACACGTCCGTCAGCAGAAGCTTCTACTTATCAACAATGTTGATAGCATGCGGTTATTAGCATTGTTTGTAGGTATGTCAGCACTAAATGTTTAAGCTGCTAACATTGAGTTCGAAAGCTCTAGAATTCGAACATACTAGTTTGTTCGTTAAGTGGATTGTAGAAGATTCACGAAAGATGGCTAGTGCATAAATAATGGCAGAGTTTGCAGTCGTGAATTTGAGTTTATCATAGGGGCTCTTTGAGTTAACATCAACTGTATTCTACATTTAAGTTTGTACATTATAAAGTGTGTGTGCATTTCTGCGAATTGATATACGTGTATAAATACACTGAGTGACTATTTGTTGTTGTACATTTTAAATAAATAAAGATTTGTTACAAATTTTAAACTACTAAACGGCTTTTAAAAGTATCCGGTTTGTTTAAAGGAAATAAACCAACGTTTTAAAAAGGTTAAAACGCAACAATATTATATTATTATTTTCTGAATACCAGAATACTTTCCAGCCATATGTAATGCTTTTTTGTAACTCTGCTTTTAAAAAAATCAAATATTACTTTATTGTACCCTATAATCGCAACATTTTACTTTCATTATTATGATTATTTTATTTAAACCTAATTCGCGTACGCTAAATTCAGTAGTTGATAATTTTGGTTGTTTTAGGTACTTTTAACCATAGATTTCAATCGTAATAATTTTTTAAACGGATCTTGGATTGATCGTACTCGAATTGGGCTTACCCGCCGGTTACATATTTGAACTAGCTTATTGTAATTATTATTTGCTGATATATATTGCCTTTTAATGCTTAAGATCCGTATTAGACATTAAAAACCTAAGCTAGCTAAAACTTGCAATAAATATTTGTTGATATTTTCGTTTTTATTATAAGAAAAAATATATTTTGGAAGTTAGAAAAATAAATTATAAGAAATTTGCTGAAAATCGTCATAAATATATAAAAATTATCAATTAACATTTAAATTTCGAAATAACATTAATTCTAAATAGGAGGCCCCATGTGGTCAGGCGTCTTGGGCATATGTCCCGAGTGCCCATGTGGTAAAGGCGGTACTGTTGACCGATCCAAACAATATATTATTTTGTGATTTCATTTTACATGGAACTTACTTTTGTTGACTTTTGTGTGGATATTGCTACTATATAGGCATTTATGAACATGGACATACGGACAGACATAGCTAGATCGTCTTAGATCTAGCTAATAATATATACTTTTTGGTTCTACGACCAATATTTTCATATGTTACAAACGTAATCACAAAATCAGTACACACCCGATTCTAGTACCTTTAAATCTCTGTCTCACACAGAATAATCTCCATTGACTGCATACAAACCATTCAATACATAAGTATTCCACCACGATGACTGCGTATTTGAATGCAGAAAATTCCATCACATACAAGTGACCAAAACAAATAAAGTGACAGACGGACAAACGGACGGAGAGACAGACAGACAGACAGACATACAAACGGAATACGATGTTTTATTATACCCTACACCACCATAGTGGGGAGGGTATATTGGATTTGTGCAGATGTTTGTAACGCCCAAAAATATTAGTCTAACACCCACCTTAAAGTGTACCGATCGACTCATAATCACTTTCTGAGTCGATTAAACGATGTCCGTCCGTCCGTCCGTCCGTCCGTCCGTCCGTCTGGCTGGCTGGCTGGTTGTCCATGTAATCCTTGTGCGCAGAGTACAGGTCGCAATCTTGAAGATATTTCGATAAAATTTGGTACATATAATTTGTTCGGCCCAAGGACCAAGCCTATTGAAACTGGTTGAAATCGGTTCATTATTTCACCTAGCCCCCATACAAATGTCCTCCCGAAAGTGGACTTTATCGGTCACAAATGTTTAATTTATATAGGTATCTACACAAGTTTTTCTCCAAATAAGTTCTATATATACGAAATTCATGTCACCAAATTTTATTATGATCGGTCCATAATTAGTCATAGCTCCCATATAAGGCCTGCTTCCGATAATCACTTTAACGAGCATAAATCTCTTAAAAATGTTGGTATATACATAAAATGCAACATAAACAACTTTCATACAGACATTAATCACACCACTTAATTTCATGGTGATCGGTCCATAATTGGTCATAGCTCCCATATAAATCCTGCTTCCGATAATCACTTTAACGAGCATAAATCTCTTAAAAATGTTGGTATACACATAAAATGCAACATAAATAACTCTCATACAGACATTAATCACACTACTTAATTTCATGGTGATCGGTCCATAATTGGTCATAGCTCCCATATAAGGCCCACTTCCGAAAATCGTTCACGAATATAAATTATTGAAATTTTGAAAGAAAAATGTTTTTGCTCATTTACTTAGTGTAGGGTATTATATGGTCGGGCTTGACCGACCATACTTTCTTACTTGTTTTATTTGTTTTTGTGCGAAAACTTTTCCATGAATGAAATTTTTATAACATTCTGTTGTGCGCCGATTGGTCATCGAAAATACTTTTCACTTCAATAGAAATGCATAAAAATAAATTAAATGGAACTGTTAAAGGGAATTATTTTTGAACTTTTTTAAAAGGAAATTGTTTTTATTAATTAAGTAAACAGGTTGAGTAATGGGTATGGAAATATTTGCGTTATACTTATGAAAAATTTGGTTGGCTGGCAGTGATTAATATTGAAATTTAAATATTTGTGCTTAAATTTATATGCATACGCATATTGGTTTTAGTTGGGGTTTTGAAGTGGCGAAATGGATTTGATAGTCATTTGGAGCTTTGATGTTGATTGAAAATTGGTTATATGTATGTACCTATATTTATTTCTAATTTTTGCAATCGACAGAATTGAGAACAATATATGTAGTTATTTACTAACCTTTTCAAATATTTGGTTAGTTTAGTTGACCAGCTTGCCGTCTATATGTACAGCTCACATGGATCCATTCAATTGTTCTCTTTGTGTTTTCTGAAAAAATAAAAAATGTAGAGGGAGGTAAAGATAAAAGATAGAATCGGGAAAGTAATTCTTAAAAGATTGTATGGTAAAAAATTAGGTTTTAAAAATTTATAAAAAAGATAGAAGGAAAAATTAGAAAGTCCACTATGTGGTCCCAGTAAATAGATACCATTCCTAATACAGGTAGTTATCAATTCCTACATTTTAGAGAGACTAACGAAGGAACGATGTCTTAGAAACCTAATACTTTTATAGAAGACTTAGTGCCAGACAATGACAGAGAAAAGATGTCTCAATATGACTATTCCTGTAGAAGTCAGTATGAGGCAACCCAAGTATAAGAGCCAAATTTACAGTGCCCGGTGATTAAAGCCATCATGTTGCTCAGTTGTGAGCGTTGTACTCCATGATGATCCTTATGCCCGGTGATCACTGCCACCGTCTTGCATACCTTCCATCACTCCCCCACCTTATCTGACTGTAGACAATGGCATGCTACATAGGAAGTCCATATCTCCTTTGGACATCGCCAATTTGTCTGTAATGTCCCTGTGCCCATACACCCATGTGGTGTCCTACTTTGAGGACCCCTGGTCGCACTCCTGGTGGACCCATGCAGTCAAAGTTCAGTTCAGTAAACTGGACAACACTTCTTCTTTGCGCGTGTCAAATTTCATTTAAATGGGACTTAGAAGTTACAGATTTATTTCCCTCTTTTTATACCCTTCACCTTCGTGAGAAGGGTATATGTAAAATCGTCATCCCGTTTGTAATTTCCACAATATAATTTTCCGACCCTATAAAGTATATATATTCTGGATCCTTATAGATAGCGGATCAATTTTCTGAAGACCCCAGATATCTTCGGGATCCAAATCTTCAATAATTCTGTAAGATATGCTTTGGAGAAGTTTCTTATTTAAAATCAGCAAAATCCGTCCATAAATAACGGAGATATGAGCAAAAACCAGAGACAACCTCTATTTTTGGCCTATTTTTGATTTATATCAGGATTACTAAGTCATAAAGACAATATGGATATCTAATGATAGATATTTCAAAGTCCATTGCAACGATGTATATAAGGCCATAGTATGTTGGACCTACGATGGGTAAAAATCGGAAAAAATATTTTGTAACCCAATTTTTTTTCACAAAAAACTTTTTTTTTCCTTAAATTTTTTTCACTTATGAATTAAAAAAAATAAATTAAAAAATTAAAAAATTTTTTTTAAAAAATTGAAAAAAATGTTAAAAAATGTTGAAGTATAATTTGGTTAAGGGTATATAAGATTCTTATATACCCTTAACCTCTTACTTATTTTTCTATACTATTCTGCGACGGTCGAGTGCCTCAACATCCGATTCAAGTTCAGCAACGAAAATACCTCTTTTTATCAGGATTGACATTCAACTTAATACTTTCTCAAAGAGTATGTAATTTGAGGTTCTGTACAGAGAACCCATAGATTAATATCGGTCAAGTAAGATCAAATTGATAGTCTGATACCCCATTTCATGCGTATGGCCTTCTTGGAGACGCTGTACGAGAGTTTCAATTCACTACTGTTTAATCGATACAGCGTGAAATTCGCTTAGATTCGCACTTACCCCATTGTCGATGATCCATCGATTAAGCATTGTGAGTGCCTCCTCCATTCGGCGTGATATCGTGCTCAAATTAATCACTGAGGGCCTTATTTTATAGAACAAAACGACAAGCGTTAAAAAAAATTCTATGGTAAATATTCAAGTTTCAAACCCTTTTCCTAGTATTCTTCATACAAATTGCTTACGCTTCCAAACGTATCGTTTTAGAAAACGAGGACCTGAAACTATGTGTTAGCCTAAATAAATAAATTGTGGTACTGTATATGTGTATATGTTCCTTTCACTCCTCGAGGGAGCATAGGGCCATAAGAAGATGGTTCCAATAATCTCCATCTTCGGCTAGATACTTGACTTCATTCCACTTCATCCGCAAGCTTAAAAGCTCTGTTGGTAGTTCAATAGAAAACTTCACCATTCAGAAATATCAATCTATATATATAAAAATGGATGTTTGTATGTATGTGGGTATGTATGTATGTATGTATGTATGTATGTATGTTCCGAATGAACTCAAAAACGGCTCAACCGATTTTGATGAAATTTTCAGGCAATCTTCAGAATAGCCTAGCGGGTAACACTGTAGAGTCAGATTTTTCATTTTCGGTCTGTGGGCGGAGGGGCGTGGCAAAATCAAATTTTTACATTTTACCGCTAATGCCATCTATATATATAAAAAACGGCTGGACCGATTTTGATGAAATTTTCAGGGAATCTTCAGAATAGCCCAGAGGGTAACACTGTAAAGTCAGATTTTTGATATTCGGTCTGTGGGCGGAGGGGTGTGTAAAAATCAATATTTTATATTATACCGTTAATGCCATATATATATAAAAACAGATTCCGCATGGCCTCAAAAACATCTGGGCCGATTTTGATAAAATTTTTACGGAATCTTCAGAAAAGCCTAGCGGGTAACACTGTAAAGTCAGATTTTTGATTTTAGGTCTATGGACGGAATGGCGTGGCAGAATCAAATTTTTATACTTTACCGCTAATGACATAAAAAAAAAGATTATTGTATAATTGTTGATCGACCTTTTCTTTAATTCTTACAGACAGTTTATTTAGTTTCCTATATACAGGCTTACAAAGTCAGTGATTGTTGTAAAAAAAAAATTTGGCAAACAAATTTTTGTTCAAAAAAAATTAATTTTGTCGACCAAAAAATTTTTTTTCAATTGGAGAAATACATAAATACTTTCTTTTTAATCCCAACGTTCAAACAAAGACAATTTTCATTTCGTTGCTTAACATCATTCTAAAAATTTTAATTCAAAGCGGTGTACTCTAAAGCGAATTATTTGGTGTAAGCGAAGAAAGGAATACATTTCAACATATGTCCTGTACTATAAAAGTTCTTTTATATTGTCAATCGATGATAAACAATTTTGTTTACTCTTGCATATTAGGTGCATGAATAAGAAATTTCGATATGAAATCTATGAAAAAAATTATATTTTTAATAACTCTCCGCATTCCACTTTTAATAAAAAATAACGGTTTTATTCAAGTAAAATTTGTTTTAGAAAGGGCATCTACGTCTAGAGCCGCAGAAACGGGAAGAGAACGAGAATCACGATTTCAGCAAATGCGTCGCATTGCATCTTCATCGAGTGCTACAGAGACACCTTAACAGCATATCGAAAGACTAGAAGCCAATCGCTCCCGAATGGCTCGATCAAGAGAAAGAATCGATTTAAAGTATGATGACTACAGGAATCACAAGGACGTACTGATTGCCGCAATGGACAAACATTGCTTACATTGCCGCGTTTTGAGGTTCCCTAAGGAATCCCCTGGAATGTGCTGTTCGAACGGTAAAGTTATTCTGCCACCAGTTATTGAGCCGCCTAAGCTGCTTCTAAGTTACATTTCCGGCGCCAATCCTATTTCCAATCACTTCCAGAAGTGCAAAATATCCAGAAGTGCAACTCATGATTTCAAATAACGTCGGCTTCATGCCCACCTTTAAAGTTCAAGGCCAAATGTACCACAGAATTGGATCATTGCTCCCGCTTCCCAATGATGATGCGAAGTTCCTTCAAATTTATTTCACTGAAAATGAAGCTACAGAAGCCGAACGCTATCAACGAACATGCGTGTGCATTTGTTGCAATAACATTCTGCCGAAACATTCTCAAAACAATTGTTGGACATCAGAAATGGAAAAATTTCAATTGATCTCGCCACAAATGAGATTTCGTTGTTGACAAGGTATTCCCAAGTCTTACAACCAACTACAAAAATTCGGATTGGAACATGCAATTTTGCCACCAACAAATTATGATGTTAACAAACTCAATAAGCAAATACAATTGAAACTGCCTGGCGAAACAATAAAATGCAAATCGATTGTCACAGTAATGAACGAAGAACAAGCCGTCGATAATCCTACTGAATTTTTGAATTCATTCGAACCAGCCGGACTGCAATCACATTTGTTACAATGGAAGGTTGGATCACCGACTTTGTCCGACACTGTATATTAAAATCGACATCGAGATGCAATATAAAGCAGATGTTTTCTAAGGGCCAGCAACGCGGACCGGGTTCAGCTAGTTAAATAATAAATTTTAATTATTTTATAACGTTTATGACCTCAGAGCCGTGTACGGGGTACATCATCCTATTTTTTTTGTCTGAATGTGAATTTACTATGTATGAAACAATTCTGGAGCAAAGTAACGACCAGTACTTTGAAGTTTTACATGAAAGTCCACGTAAGTTTTAGTTATGATTTCAAACAAAGCCAAAGACCCTTAAACATAGGCTGCGACGCAGTTTATTTATATTCATTAAATATCGATCAGTATCAGCCCTTGAAATGCATTATTATCAAACTATAATTATTTCCTCGACTGTAAATATTATTTAAACTATAAATGCCTGAATAACTGACAATATTTGAATGCATGCATGTATTTTATTATAAATTTTTTATTTCGGTTTCGCTGATAAAAACAATTACGTTTCTACAATACGAGTGCGGATGGGTACAAACGTGCATGTACACGGGTACGGACACGGGCACATACAATCATTGCTACATGTAGAAATGAATGAATCAACTTTTTAAAATTTTGTACAATATGCATGCATGAATGTATTTTATTTTACCCTTCACCATCAGTGGCAAAGGTATAAGTTTGTCATTTCGTTTGTATCTACTACATTTTTTATTTGCTACCTCATAAAGTATATATATTCTGGATAGTTATAGACAGCAGAGTCGATTATAGCCATGTTATTCAGTATGTTGAAATCATCTTTCCGAAGTCCCCCAAATAACTTTCTTACATGATGACACATCAAATATTTCCGCTATAGTCCCACTTAGATAGCTATTTAAAATCTAGAAAATCAACCCTCAAATGGCTGTGATATAAGCAAAAATCACTGACTATCTCGTTTTTTTCCACCAATTATTTGTTCATAATTTTTTTTTTTTTTTACAAAAAAATTGATTTTATTATTTATTTTCAAGTATACTTTGGTGGAAGGTATATAAAATTCGGCTCTGCCGAATATAGCAATTTTACATGTTTTTATTTTTGTATTTTTCGCTGTACAATAAAAATAATTTCAAATATCATTTCATATGAATTTATGAATGGAATCTCAACACATTCACTCACACATTTTGTTTTTGTTTTACAATTTGTTTTTTTTTGGCTGAACATTCAATAAGTTATTGCTGGTTGGTTGGTGTGACTGTCTGATTATATTTTTATTGTTTTGTGGAAATAAATACAAAAACACAAAGTTGGTGAAGGGTGTGAAATTCCAACAATATTCATACATTGTACGAGTACAACACTGACTACGTCAGTTTTGTACATACATATGTTATTTACATTGTAAGTCACAAAAAAAATAACTCATTATATTGTATTCATGTTATTATGTTTGTATGTACTTCTATTTCAATACTAAGTTCAAGGCAGTTTTGGCTCATTTGTCGAAAATACACAACCAATTCATAAAAAAAAACTACACATGTTAATGAACTTTTCTTATTGTGATTTCTTGTTGCTTTTCATTTTAGGTGAAATGAGAACGCTTTGAGAATCACAATCATATCTGTGTTCTGGTTTTTTGTTGAAAATGTTTATGACTTTGTCACGAATTATGCTGACGTATTGATATTTGTTTCAATGAGCAAGTATTTCACAATGAGTTGGTTTTATTTGAAAAATTTTTTTTTAGTTTTTAAAGTAAATTATTTGTAAATTATATGTATTTGCTAATATCATGTTACCATGTTACATTACATAGAAGCAGTTTAGTAATGGCTGCTAATTTGATATATATATAATATATTTGATCATTAAATTACGAAAATAGTTTTTCCCAAATATCTCTACTTATTCCGAAATTATTGAGTGTATGACTTAAATATGAGGAATTTTCAATAGATGGCGTATCTTTTGAACGCGGTTTTCGTTTTTATACCCTTCACCTTCGTGAGAACAGTATATATAAGTTTGTCATTCCGTTTGTAATTTCCACAATATAATTTTCCTACCCTAAGTCTGTCAGACATGCTTTCGAAAAGTTTCCTATTTAAAATCAGCAAAATCCGTCCATAAATAACGGAGATATGAGCAAAAATCCGAAGCAATTTCATCAAAAAAGACAATTTACAGCATTCTTTGACAAAAAAACAACAAAACGTTTGTTTGGATGTATGTTGGTTTCATTGCTTTTTTTTGGTGTTTCGTTTCGTTTGCCGTTGTTGTTTTTATACCCTTCACCTTCGTGTGAAGAGTATATATAAGATTGTCATTTCGTTTGTAACTTCTACAATATAATCTGTTCGTCAGCAATTTAATGTAAAATTTTTAAAAGTTTTTTTGATATATTTAGGATGCTATACGCTGAAAGTGGACAATTAATACATCCACAACAAAGGTGAAGGGTATATAAGAATCGGAATAGCCGAATATTGCACTCTTACTTGTTTATATTAAAATTTTCAGTTTTGGAAGAGGGATGAAATTTAATTTTTTTACCCCCTTGGATCCGCGCTTGCAATAGCGAGAAGTTAATGGCAAGGTTCCAGAGGAGTGGTGACAAACCCCTCTCGCTCAGCATTCCCCATAGTAGATATTATATCTATGTTGAACACAAGTCTCCACATAAAGGGAACAACATGGTTTACACCCAGTCTCTTACGAGTCGTTATAATCGATTCCGTTGTCAAATTTTTTAAATGCTGTTTTTCTATTTTGGAAAAGCGAGTTCCCTTTTTCCGGAAACAGTGTAATAGTAAAAACTTCTGGCCTATTCACCAAGTTGTAGTTTTTTCCGAATAGGGATCATGCGACCTATTGCTGAAAATAATTTCTGGTAGCAGTAAAGCTACTGTTTTTATCTTTATTTAAAATCCATTTATTCATAAACATTTTGCTAAAAAACGACAAAGTATGTATAATAATTTAGATTTAAAATTGATGACACATTAATGACATCATATTATCTTCATTTTAGCAATGCTGTCTGTATTTATGTGATCATTATCGTCCTCAACATTAGTAAGGTAAAAACCCCATTTTATGCGCAATAAATAAATAAATTAATTGCACAAATGTCACTAACGAATAATAAAAAATTGTTAATAATTTATAAGACTGTGCTTAAACTATTAATGTTGTTTACTTTTTTTTTATCACTCATATTTTTCATTGCATGATTGTTCTAAAATTTTGTTTGAATCTGACCCTGATAATAAATTAATTGTATTTTGTTGTGCATTTATTTAGCTGGTTGTTTTTTGTTTTTTTTTTTACAGATTTCTTAAGAATTTGATATTAATTGAATCGAATGAAGTCATTAAGATGTATGCAATCAATATTTTTTGTTGTCTTTGTTTTTGCTTCTCTTCTGCTTAAATATTTATTTTTAATGAAAAAAAATGCAAAGAAAAAACAATAACAATTTGTTTTGTTCAGATTATTTCTTGGAAAAACTTTTATGATTGAATGTATAGAGTTAAAGCGAGTAGAAGTGTTTGACGAATTTTAAATACCCTTCTATAGACTAGATCAGTGATCTACACTCATTGCTGCCAGGGGGAGAACATAATCGGCTAGGACATAGGAGTTCCTAAAGATTACAAAACAGAAATCACTATCAATAGCTAAACAGTGGAACTGAATTTGTTTTCCAATCTGGTTGATATTGAAAATTTTCACAACTTCAATTTAAAGTAATGAATAGAATAGGGCACTTTGCAGTCATGCTTGACTGATGATATTGGTTTTCACTTTTTCTTTTGACTTTTTTTTTCATATGATATACACAAAATTAATAGATTTTGAAAAGATAATTAAGCAATTGTATAAAAAAAAACATTTCAGCAACAATGTTGCATTAATGTTTTATTTATTTTTTTTCTTCTTTATATGCAGCACATGCAACGTCTACATTGTATTATTTAAAATTGTAATTTTTCAATGTTTTCACTGTATAGAGCGACAACGAATAATTGGGACATTGGCCGGTGCAAAATACTCCTGAGAATTTATGTTGTTTATATGTATTAAAAAGTAATTTAAGTTCAAAGGAAATTTTAAGTTTGAAATAATGAACAGAAGGTGGTGATATATTGATTTTGTCATTCAGTTTGTAACATATCGAAATATAGGTCGTAGGTCCACAAAAGTTAATATATTCTTGGAGCTTATCCGTTAGTATGTCTGTTTTAGGTACCTTACGGCCTAGTTGGATGAAGTTTCGCCAAATATTCTATTGATCAGAAATGTTTGGTATTGAAAATGGGCCAAATTGGTGCAACCAAAAAAAAAAAATTAGAACAAATGTTCCATCCTAGCTACATATATCCGTTTCTTTGTTTGTTAAATGATCAATAGGCCCTATATTCCGCAAATATTCTCTGGTGATCAGATGTGTTTTGTATTAAAAACTGGCAAAATCTATGCAACCAAAAAAAAATAATAAGAACAATTAAAGCAGGTACCGTGAAATACGAGGGTAATACCGCTCCTATCAACAGGAATCTGTCAGTTAACTCCTGTCAAATTTTGAACAAGCTGCGCCTTATAGTTTATGTTTGACAGCCATTGATAGCAGACTACCTCGTGACTTGAGGAGAGATTGGAAAAAAGTGTATTTCGTCTGCTCATTAAGCATTATCTTTTGCGACAAAATCATGACTCAAATAAAGGCTAAACTCGATAAATACTATGCACCATTAATTTCAATGGCAAAAAAGGGGTTTACTGAATTTCGTTGTGACCATACAAGCACGGAATATGCCGAACGTTCTGGACGCCCACTCTCTACACACGACACGATTGAAAAAAAAATAATATATTGTTACGTTTTTACCCTTTAAAATTGGGGGTTTCTTTCCTTTAAATAATCCGGATACTTTTGATTGCAAATAAAAGCCGTTTAGTAGTTTAAAATTTGTAACAACTCTTTATTTATTTAAAATGTACAACAATAACAGTTCAAATAGTCACTCAGTGTCTATTTACACATTTATCAATTCGCAGAAATGCACACAAACTTTATAATTTACAAACTTAAATGTACAAGACAGTTGATGTTAACTCTAACAGCGCCTATGATAAACTCACTGACGACTGCCACCTCTGCCACTATTATACACACGCCATCTTCTGTGAATCTTCTACAATGATCCCAACGGCCAAACTAGTACATTCGAATTCTAGAGCTTTCGATGTTAATGTTAGCAGCTTAAACATTAAGTGCTGCCACACTTACAAAAGTTTTGGATTACAATATATGAACAGCTTTCTTCGGACTTACCATTAATCTCCTAACTTTTTAAATTTGTTACATTTATTACTTGTCATTCTGTAATTTAGGAGTTGTTAAAGTAAGTAAGTATGCACATATTTAGCTGGTAATAAATTAACTATTTTAAGTCTTTTGTTAAATTTTTTGTATAACCTGTTGCAATTTGGAATGAATTACAAATAACACAGTGCTAGACATTAAATGTTTCTCGAATTGGACCATAAATAAATAAAAGTAAACCAATAATATTTGAAAATCGCCAATTGTTTTATTTTTGAAAATTTAGCTGGAATTAATTTTGTATGAACTTTTGAAATTTATCAATTTTCTCTGTTACTTTTTATCTTACATGCATTAATTCTGATATTACATTTATTTAAACATAAGTACATATTTCCAATATGTGTTCATGGATTAACAATTAGAGTACTAGAGTACTTCGATATAAAATTTCTTGTTATACAGTGTAATTTATTAAAGAGTTCACATGATTTCATGTCTGCAGATTTGTTAAACTTTTTAATTTTATTTATTGTTTTATTATTTTTAAAAGAAATACATGATGGCTACATTAAGAACCAGGAATTAAGACTTTAAGTAATATAATTAAAATCATAAATAATAATAATCAACATCTTTCAGGAGATTTCAACATTTTGTGTAGTGAAGACAACGTAATACAAGGGGTTAAAATTGCTGTAATTTTTTTTAAATCTTTTGGATAAACCTCATTGGGTGTATGACTTAAAAATGGGGCATTTTTTTAAATTTTTAGATTTTATTTTGAAACATTTGTACAATATAAATTTATTCAAGGTATTGGCCATTGAACTGCTTATCTTTTAAGGCCTAGCACGAATCAAGCCAATACTCTATTCTGAAGTATCCCAGAGAGAGAGTTCTACATCGATCGAAACAAATTGTGGTCGGACGGGGCTCTGTCTGGACTATAAAGCGGGTGAGGCAAAACATCGCAACCACTTCATTCTAAATAGTTTTTAACAGGTACTGCAACATGTGGCTTAGCGTTGTCATGATGACAAATGATGATGTCAACAAGCTCAGTGAGCAAATTCAATTGAAACAGCCTGGCGAAACAATAAATCGATTGACACAGTAATGAACGAGAAACAAGCCGACAATTATATTACTGAATTTTTGAATTCTTTGGCACGAGCTGGAATGCCATCAAAAATATTCACCAAATTTAATTGAGGCAACAATCATCGGTGACAGATTCAAAGGCAAATATGTACTGATTCCACGCATATCGATGATTTCCAATGACTTACCATTTCAATTCAAGCGGCTCCAGTTCCCGTTCTGTCTTGAATTTGCTATAACTATTAACAAAGCACAAGGCCAATCTTTGACTATTGCTGGTTTACATTTGGAAAATTCATGTTTTTCACTCGGTCAATTGTATGTGTTCCCGAGTTGGCACGCCAAACAATTTATAAATTTTTACTTCAAATAAAATAACAAGACACATTGTATATCCCTTGGTCTTAAAATTAATTCATAAATATAACATCCCATTTGGCTTAAATACTGTTACGAATGTGCAATAGCGATTTGAATTAAACGGCCTGTAACGATTGCCTGCAACATTCATCATGTTTATAAACACGTTCAGTAGTAGAAAATTCTACTTATCAACAATGTTGATAGCATGGGGTTACTAGAAATGTTTATAAGTGTGGCAACACTAAATGTTTAAGCTGCTAACATTAACATCTAAAGCTCTAGAATTCGAATGTTCTAGTTGTTCGTTAAGATCATTGTAGAAGATTCACGAATGATGGCGTGTGTATAAATAGTGGCAGAGGTTGCAGTCGTCAGTTGAGTTGATCATAGGCGCTGCTAGAGTTAACATCAACAGTCTTGTACTTTTAAGTTTGTACATTATAAAGTGTGTGTGCATTTCTGCTAATTGATAAACGTGTATAAATGACTATGACTGAATGACTATTTGAACTGTTGTTGCTGTACATTTTAAATAAATAATGAGTTCTTACAATTTGAAACTACTAAAATTGCTTTTATTTGCAATCAAAAGTATCCGGTTTATTTAAAGGAAATAAGTCCCCGATTTTAAGAGGTAAACACGTAACAATACATTAGTACATTTTTTTTTGTGTACTTATAGATATCTGCTACAACTTTGTCATATGACCGATTCATCCTTTTCTGGATACAGATAATATGTGTGTCAGGTCGGGGGAGTCCTACAATATGTTTTCTAAAGGCCAGCATCGCGGAACGGGTTCAGCTAGTTCTAAATATTCACATAATATGCAAGGGTAAACAAAATTGTTTATCATTGATTGATAATATAAAAGAACTTTTGTGGCACCTTATTAAATACATTTTTTTGTTTGAAAACAATCACTGACCTTGACAGCATGTATATAGGAAACTATATAAACTATCTATAATAATTGAAGAAAAGGTCGATCAACAATTATACATACATATAATCTCTTTTTTTTTGGCAAATTTTTTTTATGTCATTCGCGGTATAGTGTAAAAATTTGGTACGCCCCTCCGGCCACAGACAGAAAATCAAAAATCTGACTTCACAGTGTTACCCGCTAGGCTATTCTGAAGATTCCCAGAGAATTTCATCCAAATCGGCCCAGCCGTTTTTACTTCATACGGAACATAGATAAAATTTAAATCTTTTTTAAATTAATTTTTAATTGAAAATTATTTTAATAAAATGTATTAGATTTAATTAATAATATCATTTTGATGATTGAAGAAAATTTAAATAAATTTTTAATTGATATAATCAATTTCGTTATTAAATAAATTTCCTTTTTTTCAATAATTTTATTTTTTTAATTTCCATTTGAACTGTTAACAGTTTGATGCACTAAACCAATATAAATATCGTTGTATGCATGCAGCTTGTATTTATACTAAAACTGTTAATGAAATTTGGAATATAACTTGAAAATGAATGCGCATGTCCAAAAACTAGGTGACTTTTTCGTTAACAAAGCAGTACTTAAGCACACACAAGACAGTTGTTGTTGTTTAAAATTAATTTTTACTCAGGCATGCGCAGTAATGACTAAAATTCTACTACGTATTTAAGAGGAACGCAAGTGTGTGTATCTGCATAAATTATACGTATGTGCATCAGCTATTTATACTAAAACTATGAACCGAAGAGCATGGGAATTTTTGTACTAAAGTGATGTACGAAAATAGCTTATTCAGTTAGGAGTAAAATCTATTAATATGTATTGCATAGTGGTACAGAACTTTTTATTTTTGTAAGTTGTGTAACTAGCTAATCGTATGAGGTATCTTAATGAAATTTCGCATTTTTAGAGTTGAGGTGTTTTAGAGTTGAGCAGTGTGAGTTTTGGTACATCTGGGAGGTTGTGGGTGGATCTGCAAAGTGGGTGGTTGATTACACATCTTAAATAAAAGTTTAATACATTATAATAAACTGTGTCTTAGAAAAGAAAGAAAACATTTGGAATATTAGTGTTATGTGAAAGATCTTTGAAAGACGCTTGTGTAAGCCCAAAAATATTCAAAATTTTGCAATTTTTTGCAAAAATTGTAAGTTCTTTTAATCTTTATATATATGTATCAAATAAAATCTAAACTAATGTGTAAAAATCTCTATCCGCTTAGTCGTGAAAAATAATCAAGTCCAAAATTCTTGAAATGATTATGAAAATTTCATACATTTTGACAAAAGTTAAACTTTTTTTTTTTAATGTTAATCCAAGATTTTAAAAAAATGTAATATTAATAAAACTGGCTTCAAAAATGACTTATAATATATTTTTAAATTGTTATAAAAGTCAGACAATTGTCGAATATAGTGATTTTTTTAACCAAAATTTTAAGTGTATCATTAAATTAAAAAATTCACATCGAGGTTTTAAAATTTCTTCTCAAACTATAGAAAATATATGTATATATTTATTGGAATAGACCTGGCATATAATTATTACATGTACGCTCAAAAACTTGGACAATGGAGCAGATTTTGTTAAAATAGTAAAATTTTTAGTAGCAGTTTATTCAATTGCACAAAAATTATACTAAAATTAATGTTTTTAAAATTATGTTTATTAAATATGTGGGAAACAAAAATACTTTATCAGCAACCGCATCACGGGCAGCACGGACTGGATTTTAAACTAAAAAAACTCACATGTGCATAAAAAAGGTCTCAGATATCATATTTTGTTATGTTTTATTTGTTTTTTATGTTTTTGTTCTTTTTATTAATAAAATTCTTAAATAGGTACACAAAATTCGTTGTTTTATTCTCAATTTAAAATTAAATAGAAATTACTCGGTTAATCGAATAATTCAAAATTAACCGATTAATAACCGATTAAATATAAACCCCGATTAATTATTTGCTCGATTAACCGATTAAATCAGAAACCCGATTAATTGAATACCCTAATAAGTACCGAAATTTATATCAAGGAATGTTTATAAAAAAGCATGTTTCCATTCATAAGACTTCTTAATGTGTCCACTTATTTTTGGCTGACAACAATATATTGTTACAAAGAACACAGTGTAGTTGTGGTAACAATGCCAAACCATGTTTTTTCTCTGCGTGCAAAAATATCTTACCCTGGTAATATTTAAAGTACCCAGGATTTCCCGTTTTATCCGTACATGAACTGCAAATTTAATTTGGTTATAAATAGTTTTAACAAAAATATATTTAATATGTAAAAGTAGTATTAAACTGACTTATTATACGTGTGTTGAGGTATATTTTATTTTATGTATCCTGTCAAAATTTTAAAATATCAACAACATTCAACTAAAAAATACATGCACGTCAATCCGCTATTAATATGACAAGTTTATGAGCAAAGACATTTAAATACTACAAATTATAAAAAAAAAATTCTCAACACAAAGAAATATGAATTAAGAGTTTTAAATAAATAAAACATATCAATGATAGATCCTGGATAAAAATGGTAAACAACTTTATGTAAATATTTAATAAATGTAGAACAATCCATCTTACTTTTTTTATATAATCTTTATGTTATAGTTTGTTTTTTATATTTTACATTTAAACTATGTAAGTAGTTGAAAACAAGTTAGACAGTATAGTCAGTCGGTCAAGCCCTGCACTAAGTAAATGAGCAAAAACATGTTTCTTTTTAAATTTCAATAATTTATTTTTGAGAGTGAAGTGGGCCTTCTATGGGATATCTGTATGAAGCTAATTTGTGTTAAATTCTTTCTAGATACAAACATTTTATGCTGGTTGAAGTAATTTTCGTGGGGCTTTAATGGGAGCTATGGTCAATTATGAATCGATCCGCAGGTAATTTTTACGTGTGATTTACTTGTATATATATTTGTGTGGATATCTATATAAATCAAGCATTTATGGCCGATAAAGTCCTATTTCGGTAGGACATTTGTATGGGGGGATAGGTGAAATAATGGACTGAATTTTACCAGTTTCAATAGGCTTTGGTCAAAAATTTTAGAACTGTATTCGGGACACAAGTTTACATGTACTGCCAGCCAGCCAGACGGACGGGCATCATTAAATCGACTCAGTAAGTGATTTTGTATGGAAATTTGTTTGCACAACTCTGCTAACTTTGCTCTACAATTTACACCCGCATACTTAAATTTATAGCAAAATCTTCCAAACTACATATCGCTTATTTTTAGTTTTTAAATCGATATACATACATATATTTTTTTAATTGTTTAAGGAAAATAACAAACACATAACTCTGTTGAAGACACAAACGGAAACTCACAACTAAAGTAATACGTTATTGCAAGTACACCTATCCCTCGATTTACACGATACTTTTTTTACACGATTTTTTTGGTTTTCGTTTAAATCGAGGGATGTGAAAATTACCTCAATTTACACCTATTAAAATATAAAAGGGAAAAGTGTAGCAGCTGGAAGCAAAATGAGCCTGAGTATAACTTCATGCGTTCGGGACATTACAATTGAAAATATGGAAAAACCACTAATGATCTGGATAGAAAATCAAACTCAAAAGCGAATTCCAATTGATACCATTGCTATTACAAATAAAGCTTTGAGGATTTATGAAAAACTTAATGATCAGCTACCATCTACGTCATCAACTGCAAAATATATCGTTTTCGTCAAGTCATGGTTGGTTTGAAATATTTAAGCAAATACATTCGTTACATAATCTATAATTAAAAGTTAAACAATTCCGAAAAATTTACTGAAATTATTGCTGCCAATTCATACACTCCTGTCTTCAATATAGACGAATCGGGAGAGTTTTGGAAAACTGTACCGACTTTTCTATCAAAAGCTAATAAAATTTTTAAATTAACACAACGTTTTAAAATCATTGTTTAAATTGAAATTTTTTTATGAATATGGAGGAATATATTTACTTAACTTTAAAATAAATGAATTTTTGGGTCTTTTTTCGATTTACACGATTTCTCATACACAAATTTTTCATTTCAATTTTTTTCAGGAACATATCTATCCTGTAAATCGAGGGATAGGTGTAATAGACAATAGGTTATGAAATTAAAACAAAATGCTTCTATGGCGATCTTGCATGTAATTTAAGAAGCTAGTTCAGAAGACTTTGTCGGTTATTAGAACAACGTATTTACTATGCAATGGTGCTATTATTTGAGTAGTTTGAATTATGACGTTGTTGCAGCAAATGAGCGATATGTATACAGCCAGTTACTGGCTAGATTTCTGTATAGAAATACAGCCAGTTACTGGCTAGATTTCTGTATAGAAATACAGCCAGTTACTGGCTAGATTTCTGTATAGAAATACAGCCAGTTACTGGCTAGATTTCTGTATAGAAATACAGCAAGTTACTGGCTAGATTTCTGTATAGAAATACAGCCAGTTACTGGCTACATTTCTGTATAGAAATACAGCAAGTTACTGGCTACGTTTCTGTAAAGAAATACAGCCAGTTACTAGCTAGATTTCTGTAAAGAAATACGGCCAGTTACTGGCTAGATTTCTGTATAGAAATACAGCCAGTTACTGGCTAGAATTCTGTATAGAAATACAGCCAGTTACTGGCTAGATTTCTGTATAGAAATACAGCCAGTTACTGGCTAGATTTCTGTATAGAAATACAGCCAGTTACTGGCTAGATTTCTGTATAGAAATACAGCCAGTTACTGGCTAGATTTCTGTATAGAAATACAGCAAGTTACTGGCTACGTTTCTGTAAAGAAATACAGTCAGTTACTGGCTAGATTTCTGTATAGAAATACAGCCAGTTACTGGCTAGATTTCTGTATAGAAATACAGCCAGTTACTAGCTAGATTTCTGTAAAGAAATACAGCCAGTTACTGGCTAGATTTCTGTATAGAAATACAGCCAGTTACTGGCTATGTATAGAAATACAGCCAGTTACTGGCTAGATTTCTGTATAGAAATACAGCCAGTTACTGGCTAGATTTCTGTATAGAAATACAGCCAGTTACTGGCTAGATTTCTGTATAGAAATACAGCCAGTTACTGGCTAGATTTCTGTATAGAAATACAGCCAGTTACTGGCTAGATTTCTGTATAGAAATACAGCCAGTTACTGGCTAGATTTCTGTATAGAAATACAGCCAGTTACTGGCTAGATTTCTGTATAGAAATACAGCCAGTTACTGGCTAGATTTCTGTATAGAAATACAACCAGTTACTGGCTAGATTTCTGTATAGAAATACAGCCAGTTACTGGCTAGATTTCTGTATAGAAATACAGCCAGTTACTGGCTAGATTTCTGTATAGAAATACAGCCAGTTACTGGCTAGATTTCTGTATAGAAATACAGCCAGTTACTGGCTAGATTTCTGTATAGAAATACAGTCAGTTACTGGCTAGATTTCTGTATAGAAATACAGCCAGTTACTGGCTAGATTTCTGTATAGAAATACAGCCAGTTACTGGCTAGATTTCTGTATAGAAATACAGCCAGTTACTGGCTAGATTTCTGTATAGAAATACAGCCAGTTACTGGCTAGATTTCTGTATAGAAATACAGCCAGTTACTGGCTAGATTTCTGTATAGAAATACAGCCAGTTACTGGCTAGATTTCTGTATAGAAATACAGCCAGTTACTGGCTAGATTTCTGTATAGAAATACAGCCAGTTACTTGGCTAGATTTCTGTATAGAAATACAGCCAGTTACTGGCTAGATTTCTGTATAGAAATACAGCCAGTTACTGGCTAGATTTCTGTATAGAAATACAGCCAGTTACTGGCTAGATTTCTGTATAGAAATACAGCCAGTTACTGGCTAGATTTCTGTATAGAAATACAGCCAGTTACTGGCTAGATTTCTGTATAGAAATACAGCCAGTTACTGGCTAGATTTCTGTATAGAAATACAGCCAGTTACTGGCTGTATTTCTGTATAGAAATACAGCCAGTTACTGTCTAGATTTCTGTGTAGAAATACAGCCAATTACTGTTACTGGCTAGATTTCTGTATAGAAATACAGCCAGTTACTGGCTAGATTTCTGTATAGAAATACAGCCAGTTACTGGCTAGATTTCTGTATAGAAATACAGCCAGTTACTGGCTAGATTTCTGTATAGAAATACAGCCAGTTACTGGCTAGATTTCTGTATAGAAATACAGCCAGTTACTGGCTAGATTTCTGTATAGAAATACAGCCAGTTACTGGCTAGATTTCTGTATAGAAATACAGCCAGTTACTGGCTAGATTTCTGTATAGAAATACAGCCAGTTACTGGCTAGATTTCTGTATAGAAATACAGCCAGTTACTGGCTAGATTTCTGTATAGAAATACAGCCAGTTACTGGCTAGATTTCTGTATAGAAATACAGCCAGTTACTGGCTAGATTTCTGTATAGAAATACAGCCAGTTACTGGCTAGATTTCTGTATAGAAATACAGCCAGTTACTGGCTAGATTTCTGTATAGAAATACAGCCAGTTACTGGCTAGATTTCTGTATAGAAATACAGCCAGTTACTGGCTAGATTTCTGTATAGAAATACAGCCAGTTACTGGCTAGATTTCTGTATAGAAATACAGCCAGTTACTGGCTAGATTTCTGTATAGAAATACAGCCAGTTACTGGCTAGATTTCTGTATAGAAATACAGCCAGTTACTGGCTAGATTTCTGTATAGAAATACAGCCAGTTACTGGCTAGATTTCTGTATAGAAATACAGCCAGTTACTGGCTAGATTTCTGTATAGAAATACAGCCAGTTACTGGCTAGATTTCTGTATAGAAATACAGCCAGTTACTGGCTAGATTTCTGTATAGAAATACAGCAAGTTACTGGCTAGATTTCTGTATAGAAATACAGCCAGTTACTGGCTAGATTTCTGTATAGAAATACAGCCAGTTACTGGCTAGATTTCTGTATAGAAATACAGCCAGTTACTGGCTAGATTTCTGTATAGAAATACAGCAAGTTACTGGCTAGATTTCTGTATAGAAATACAGCCAGTTACTGGCTAGATTTCTGTATAGAAATACAGCCAGTTACTGGCTAGATTTCTGTATAGAAATACAGCCAGTTACTGGCTAGATTTCTGTATAGAAATACAGCCAGTTACTGGCTAGATTTCTGTATAGAAATACAGCCAGTTACTGGCTAGATTTGTGTATAGAAATACAGCCAGTTACTGGCTAGATTTCTGTATAGAAATACAGCCAGTTACTGGCTAGATTTCTGTATAGAAATACAGCCAGTTACTGGCTAGATTTCTGTATAGAAATACAGCCAGTTACTGGCTAGATTTCTGTATAGAAATACAGCCAGTTACTGGTTAGATTTCTGTATAGAAATACAGCCAGTTACTGGTTAGATTTCTGTATAGAAATACAGCCAGTTACTGGCTAGATTTCTGTATAGAAATACAGCCAGTTACTGGCTAGATTTCTGTATAGAAATACAGCCAGTTACTGGCTAGATTTCTGTATAGAAATACAGCCAGTTACTGGATAGATTTCTGTATAGAAATACAGCCAGTTACTGGCTAGATTTCTGTATAGAAACACAGCCAGTTACTGGCTAGATTTCTGTATAGAAATACAGCCAGTTACTGGCTAGATTTCTGTATAGAAATACAGCCAGTTACTGGCTAGATTTCTGTATAGAAATACAGCCAGTTACTGGCTAGATTTCTGTATAGAAATACAGCCAGTTACTGGCTAGATTTCTGTACAGAAATACAGCCAGTTACTGGCTAGATTTCTGTACAGAAATACAGCCAGTTACTGGCTAGATTTCTGTATAGAAATACAGCCAGTTACTGACTAGATTTCTGTATAGAAATACAGCCAGTTACTGGCTAGATTTCTGTATAGAAATACAGCCAGTTACTGACTAGATTTCTGTATAGAAATACAGCCAGTTACTGACTAGATTTCTGTATAGAAATACAGCCAGTTACTGGCTAGATTTCTGTATAGAAATACAGCCAGTTACTGGCTAGATTTCTGTATAGAAATACAGCCAGTTACTGGCTAGATTTCTGTATAGAAATACAGAAATTATTGGCTAGATTTCTGTATAGAAATACAGCCAGTTATTGGCTAGATTTCTGTACAGAAATACAGCCAGTTACTGGCTAGATTTCTGTATAGAAATACAGAAATTATTTGCTAGATTTCTGTATAGAAATACAGCCAGTTACTGGCTAGATTTCTGTATAGAAATACAGCCAGTTACTGGCTAGATTTCTGTATAGAAATACAGCCAGTTACTGGCTAGATTTCTGTATAGAAATACAGCCAGTTACTGGCTAGATTTCTGTATAGAAATACAGCCAGTTACTGGCTAGATTTCTGTATAGAAATACAGCCAGTTACTGGCTAGATTTCTGTATAGAAATACAGCCAGTTACTGGCTAGATTTCTGTATAGAAATACAGCCAGTTACTGGCTAGATTTCTGTATAGAAATACAGCCAGTTACTGGCTAGATTTCTGTATAGAAATACAGCCAGTTACTGGCTAGATTTCTGTATAGAAATACAGCCAGTTACTGGCTAGATTTCTGTATAGAAATCTAGCCAATAATTTCTGTATTTCTATACAGAAATCTAGCCAGTAACTGGCTGTATTTCTATACAGAAATCTAGCCAATAACTGGCTGTATTTCTGGCTAGATTTCTGTATAGAAATCCAGCCAGTTACTGGCTAGATTTCTGTATAGAAATCCAGCCAGTTACTGGCTAGATTTCTGTATAGAAATACAGCCAGTTACTGGCTAGATTTCTGTATAGAAGTACAGCCAGTTACTGGCTAGATTTCTGTATAGAAATACAGCCAGTTACTGGCTAGATTTCTGTATAGAAATACAGCCAGTTACTGGCTAGATTTCTGTATAGAAATACAGCCAGTTACTGGCTAGATTTCTGTATAGAAATACAGCCAGTTACTGGCTAGATTTCTGTATAGAAATACAGCCAGTTACTGGCTATATTTCTGTATAGAAATACAGCCAGTTACTGGCTAGATTTCTGTATAGAAATACAGCCAGTTACTGGCTAGATTTCTGTATAGAAATACAGCCAGTTACTGGCTAGATTTCTGTATAGAAATACAGCCAGTTACTGGCTAGATTTCTGTATAGAAATACAGCCAGTTACTGGCTAGATTTCTGTATAGAAATACAGCCAGTTACTGGCTAGATTTCTGTATAGAAATACAGCCAGTTACTGGCTAGATTTCTGTATAGAAATACAGCCAGTTACTGGCTAGATTTCTGTATAGAAATACAGCCAGTTACTGGCTAGATTTCTGTATAGAAATACAGCCAGTTACTGGCTAGATTTCTGTATAGGAATACAGCCAGTTACTGGCTAGATTTCTGTATAGAAATACAGCCAGTTACTGGCTAGATTTCTGTATAGAAATACAGCCAGTTACTGGCTAGATTTCTGTATAGAAATACAGCCAGTTACTGGCTAGATTTCTGTATAGAAATACAGCCAGTTACTGGCTAGATTTCTGTATAGAAATACAGCCAGTTACTGACTAGATTTCTGTATAGAAATACAGCCAGTTACTGGCTAGATTTCTGTATAGAAATACAGCCAGTTACTGGCTAGATTTCTGTATAGAAATACAGCCAGTTACTGGCTAGATTTCTGTATAGAAATACAGCCAGTTACTGGCTAGATTTCTGTATAGAAATACAGCCAGTTACTGGCTAGATTTCTGTATAGAAATACAGCCAGTTACTGGCTAGATTTCTGTATAGAAATACAGCCAGTTACTGGCTAGATTTCTGTATAGAAATACAGCCAGTTACTGGCTAGATTTCTGTATAGAAATACAGCAAGTTACTGGCTACGTTTCTGTAAAGAAATACAGCCAGTTACTGGCTAGATTTCTGTATAGAAATACAGCCAGTTACTGGCTAGATTTCTGTATAGAAATACAGCCAGTTACTAGCTAGATTTCTGTAAAGAAATACGGCCAGTTACTGGCTAGATTTCTGTATAGAAATACAGCCAGTTACTGGCTAGATTTCTGTATAGAAATACATCCAGTTACTGGCTAGATTTCTGTATAGAAATACAGCCAGTTACTGGCTAGATTTCTGTATAGAAATACAGCCAGTTACTGGCTAGATTTCTGTATAGAAATACAGCCAGTTACTGGCTAGATTTCTGTATAGAAATACAGCAAGTTACTGGCTACGTTTCTGTAAAGAAATACAGTCAGTTACTGGCTAGATTTCTGTATAGAAATACAGCCAGTTACTGGCTATATTTCTGTATAGAAATACAGCCAGTTACTAGCTAGATTTCTGTAAAGAAATACAGCCAGTTACTGGCTAGATTTCTGTATAGAAATACATCCAGTTACTGGCTAGATTTCTGTATAGAAATACAGCCAGTTACTGGCTAGATTTCTGTATAGAAATACAGCCAGTTACTGGCTAGATTTCTGTATAGAAATACAGCCAGTTACTGGCTGTATTTCTATACAGAAATCTAGCCAGTAACTGGCTGTATTTCTGTATAGAAATACAGCCAGTTACTGGCTAGATTTCTGTATAGAAATACAGCCAGTTACTGGCTAGATTTCTGTATAGAAATACAGCCAGTTACTGGCTAGATTTCTGTATAGAAATACAGCCAGTTACTGGCTAGATTTCTGTATAGAAATACAGCCAGTTACTGGCTAGATTTCTGTATATAAATACAGCCAGTTACTGGCTAGATTTCTGTATAGAAATACAGCCAGTTACTGGCTAGATTTCTGTATAGAAATACAGCCAGTTACTGGCTAGATTTCTGTATAGAAATACAGCCAGTTACTGGCTAGATTTCTGTATAGAAATACAGCCAGTTACTGGCTAGATTTCTGTATAGAAATACAGCCAGTAATGCAGTACTGGCTAGATTTCTGTATAGAAATACAGCCAGTTACTGGCTAGATTTCTGTATAGAATTACAGCCAGTTACTGGCTAGATTTCTGTATAGAAATACAGCCAGTTACTGGCTAGATTTCTGTATAGAAATACAGCCAGTTACTGGCTAGATTTCTGTATAGAAATACAGCCAGTTACTGGCTAGATTTCTGTATAGAAATACAGCCAGTTACTGGCAAGATTTCTGTATAGAAATACAGCCAGTTACTGGCTAGATTTCTGTATAGAAATACAGCCAGTTACTGGCTAGATTTCTGTATAGAAATACAGCCAGTTACTGGCTAGATTTCTGTATAGAAATACAGCCAGTTACTGGCTAGATTTCTGTTTAGAAATACAGCCAGTTACTGGCTAGATTTCTGTATAGAAATACAGCCAGTTACTGGCTAGATTTCTGTATAGAAATACAGCCAGTTACTGGCTAGATTTCTGTATAGAAATACAGCCAGTTACTGGCTAGATTTCTGTATAGAAATACAGCCAGTTACTGGCTAGATTTCTGTATAGAAATACAGCCAGTTACTGGCTAGATTTCTGTATAGAAATACAGCCAGTTACTGGCTAGATTTCTGTATAGAAATACAGCCAGTTACTGGCTAGATTTCTGTATAGAAATACAGCCAGTTACTGGCTAGATTTCTGTATAGAAATACAGCCAGTTACTGGCTAGATTTCTGTATAGAAATACAGCCAGTTACTGGCTAGATTTCTGTATAGAAATACAGCCAGTTACTGGCTAGATTTCTGTATAGAAATACAGCCAGTTACTGGCTAGATTTCTGTATAGAAATACAGCCAGTTACTGGCTAGATTTCTGTATAGAAATACAGCCAGTTACTGGCTAGATTTCTGTATAGAAATACAGCCAGTTACTGGCTAGATTTCTGTATAGAAATACAGCCAGTTACTGGCTAGATTTCTGTATAGAAATACAGCCAGTTACTGGCTAGATTTCTGTATAGAAATACAGCCAGTTACTGGCTAGATTTCTGTATAGAAATACAGCCAGTTACTGGCTAGATTTCTGTATAGAAATACAGCCAGTTACTGGCTAGATTTCTGTATAGAAATACAGCCAGTTACTGGCTAGATTTCTGTATAGAAATACAGCCAGTTACTGGCTAGATTTCTGTATAGAAATACAGCCAGTTACTGGCTAGATTTCTGTATAGAAATACAGCCAGTTACTGGCTAGATTTCTGTATAGAAATACAGCCAGTTACTGGCTAGATTTCTGTATAGAAATACAGCCAGTTACTGGCTAGATTTCTGTATAGAAATACAGCCAGTTACTGGCTAGATTTCTGTATAGAAATACAGCCAGTTACTGGCTAGATTTCTGTATAGAAATACAGCCAGTTACTGGCTAGATTTCTGTATAGAAATACAGCCAGTTACTGGCTAGATTTCTGTATAGAAATACAGCCAGTTACTGGCTAGATTTCTGTATAGAAATACAGCCAGTTACTGGCTAGATTTCTGTATAGAAATACAGCCAGTTACTGGCTAGATTTCTGTATAGAAATACAGCCAGTTACTGGCTAGATTTCTGTATAGAAATACAGCCAGTTACTGGCTAGATTTCTGTATAGAAATACAGCCAGTTACTGGCTAGATTTCTGTGTAGAAATACAGCCAGTTACTGGCTAGATTTCTGTATAGAAATACAGCCAGTTACTGGCTAGATTTCTGTATAGAAATACAGCCAGTTACTGGCTAGATTTCTGTATAGAAATACAGCCAGTTACTGGCTAGATTTCTGTATAGAAATACAGCCAGTTACTGGCTAGATTTCTGTATAGAAATACAGCCAGTTACTGGCTAGATTTCTGTATAGAAATACAGCCAGTTACTGGCTAGATTTCTGTATAGAAATACAGCCAGTTACTGGTTAGATTTCTGTATAGAAATACAGCCAGTTACTGGCTAGATTTCTGTATAGAAATACAGCCAGTTACTGGCTAGATTTCTGTATAGAAATACAGCCAGTTACTGGCTAGATTTCTGTATAGAAACACAGCCAGTTACTGGCTAGATTTCTGTATAGAAATACAGCCAGTTACTGGCTAGATTTCTGTATAGAAATACAGCCAGTTACTGGCTAGATTTCTGTATAGAAATACAGCCAGTTACTGGCTAGATTTCTGTATAGAAATACAGCCAGTTACTGGCTAGATTTCTGTATAGAAATACAGCCAGTTACTGGCTAGATTTCTGTATAGAAATACAGCCAGTTACTGGCTAGATTTCTGTATAGAAATACAGCCAGTTACTGGCTAGATTTCTGTATAGAAATACAGCCAGTTACTGGCTAGATTTCTGTACAGAAATACAGCCAGTTACTGGCTAGATTTCTGTATAGAAATACAGCCAGTTACTGGCTAGATTTCTGTATAGAAATACAGCCAGTTACTGGCTAGATTTCTGTATAGAAATACAGCCAGTTACTGGCTAGATTTCTGTATAGAAATACAGCCAGTTACTGGCTAGATTTCTGTACAGAAATACAGCCAGTTACTGGCTAGATTTCTGTACAGAAATACAGCCAGTTACTGGCTAGATTTCTGTATAGAAATACAGCCAGTTACTGACTAGATTTCTGTATAGAAATACAGCCAGTTACTGGCTAGATTTCTGTATAGAAATACATCCAGTTACTGACTAGATTTCTGTATAGAAATACAGCCAGTTACTGACTAGATTTCTGTATAGAAATACAGCCAGTTACTGGCTAGATTTCTGTATAGAAATACAGCCAGTTACTGGCTAGATTTCTGTATAGAAATACAGCCAGTTACTGGCTAGATTTCTGTATAGAAATACAGCCAGTTACTGGCTAGATTTCTGTATAGAAATACAGCCAGTTACTGGCTAGATTTCTGTATAGAAATACAGCCAGTTACTGGCTAGATTTCTGCATAGAAATACAGCCAGTTACTGGCTAGATTTCTGTATAGAAATACAGCCAGTTACTGGCTAGATTTCTGTATAGAAATACAGCCAGTTACTGGCTAGATTTCTGTATAGAAATA